>AP025066.1:6927673-7135400 GCA_036186865.1 Eustoma russellianum | reverse complement strand
AGCTGATCTTAAAGTGGCGCCTAAACCATGGGACAAAATTTAAATTGGATTCTCCACAATTTGGCCTTAATGTGGGGTGATTTGTGTGTGCCAACATGGAATGATTTTATGGCTGTACATATCATAAAAGCCACGAAATTTATGGCTAATTTTGAAGTGTATGGTCTGGCCATCTATTTATGGCAAGTACGTGACACGTTGGCGAAGTTTTGTTATTCACCCGATACGACAATTTTCGGTTTAGAACCTTTTGAACGTGACATACTAAATTTCTCATCACCATGACTTATATCATATGATATAAGACATGAATCTACTCATAAATATAAGTTAAGTATGGTGGTGTGACGCTAACGTACGTACGTAAAATATAAAACGTGTCGGTAGTACGTTGGAATATATGTGTATGTGCCTTTTTCAAAAAATCTTAAAATATATATGTATGTATATATATATATGTATATATTTAAATAGGCGTATAATAAGTGTGGAGAGGAGAGTAGAAAACTTTCCTTTCTTCACCTTGTTGCCTTTGTGCCTTTTCCGAATATTGCTTCCTTTAATGAACTACTTAGTTTAATTAACTATGTACTTCACTTAATGAACTAGTTTAGTTCATTAATGGTGGCACCTGAAAGTAGTTCAAACACAAAAAATTTTGCCATTTGATGTAAGCTTTAAAGCTTCATGGCTCGTTAGTACTATAACATTATTTATGAACTATATAAGGCAAGTTTTATCCAACAACGTGTCATGTCATAAATATGTCATGCATTTCTTTGTAACACGTTATTTAAATCATGCATTTTGAAATCACTCAAACTCCTTTTTTTCAACAACCTCCCCCTTCTGATGATTTACAAAATAACCTACATACATGATTTAAATCTTGTCGGCTCCCCCTTCAATCGTGCATAAATTCAACTTTTGAATTTCAAATTTCAAATCCGCTCCCCCTTGATTTATGCATTAATCTTTCTCTCTCCCCCTTAAATCATGCATTCTCTCCCCCTTTATTTTGGAAAGACAATCAAAAGCGCATGTAGAGATGAAAAAATCATGCATTTCATAATATCAAACGTACGTTCGTAATGGTTATTTATTCAACCCTTTGAAAATGTCCTTTTTGGTACCCAAATTTGGGTGACCTTTCTAGGCCTTCCAAAAGGTGAGAAAAGTGATGAAAACGCAACATAATATATGTTAGGTGCAAATGCGTTTGGCCTTTGGCCAAGGACTCCTTTATAGCATTATATGTAGGACGTTTTTGATATGTCCTTGTGTTAGTGTGCATAATGTGTGATCTAGATGGATGAAATGAATGTCATGTATGCATCACTTGTTTCTTCTCATATCTATATGGTACAAAATTGTATTTCTCATGATATGAAGAAGAAGTATGACGAGATGTGGGGAATGGGGTCTTTGCGTCCTCTTAGATGCCGTATTTGGTTTTGGAGTGTCTACTTTCTTAGACACTACAAATTTGGTTGGTTTAGGATACTTCATTTGTTTCAGTGTATCCTAAACCCGTTTTATCATTATCATGCTTTTGTGAAGAAATAATGTGATCTAGCATGTTTGTTTCCGTATCAAATTTCTTCACCAATTTTTCTAAATTCGCATTCTTTGATTTCAAATTTGAAATCTCGGATTTCATTTCATTATTGTCGTGGTCAATGATGAGACCTGTGATTTTAATGCATTAATGATGCATGACGACTCTTCTTTTGAATCGTTTAATTGAGAAACAAGGTTCATGTTAGAAGATTCTAACAACTTCTTGTCTTCAATTAATCATTTCTTTTCTTTTGCAAGAGTCTTTGAAAACTTATGCACCTCTAAATATTCACTAAATAAATCATCATAAGAATATTCAGAATCAGAATCAGAATCAGAATCAGAAGATACCTCATTTGATGCTTTAGATGTAAAGCATACTTGTGCCTTTTATTCTTCCGTATCATCAGTCTCAGAGTCGGATGTGTCACTCCAAGTGGAGGTTTTGAAGGCTCTTCTCCTTTGTTTAGGTTCTGAGACGAGTCTAGTTTTTGTCGGATCCTTGTCAAAGTATTTATTCGTTTGTTTGTCCTTGTTTGGACAATCATATGACAAGTGTCCAGGTTGTCCACATTCATAACACTTTATTTCCTTACTTTTAATTTCTATGATCCTTAGATGAGGTAGACTTATGTTTAATCGATTTTCTCAAGATTTTTCTTAATCTTTTAGCCACCGTGATTAAATCTTCAACATCGGAATCTATGTCACTATCATCTACGACATATTCATTTGATTTAAATGCTATAGCCTTATCATTATTGGAAATAGACTCAGACTGTCTTAAAGCGAGTTTGTTTTCATATACCTTTAGTGATCCAATTAGTTCTTCCATCCTAATTGATTTAGTTTATTTGCTTTCTTCTATGGCCGTTACTTTAGGGTTCCGCTAGGATAGAAGGCTTCGCAAGACCTTTTGTACCTTTTCCTGCATAGTAAAGGCTTTGTCAAGAGACTCAAGAGAATTGTAAATGTTAGCCAAGCGAAGATCCATATCAACGACAGATTCATTTGGAAACAATTTAAATGACTCGAGTGTGGACATAAGCATGTTGATCTTAGACTCTTTTAGTTGACTAGTGCCTTCGTGTTTCATTTCAAGAATTTTCCACATCTCTTGAGCACTCGAACAATTAGACACGTAACTAGACTCACTTTTACTTAGACCGTTTAAAATTAGTTGCATGGCTTTAGCATTCATACTCAACTTCTTTTTATCATCACTGGTGTATTCTTGTTTCGTTTTTGAAACATCTAGTGTGACACCATCAACATTAGACAACTTGGAAGGAACAAATGGACCGTCTTCTATGATGGACCATCGATCAATATCAATAGCCATAATAAAAAGTTTCATTCTTAATGTCCATTGAATAAAGGATTCACCATCAAAAAGAGGAGGCCTTACGGTTGACATTCCTTCTTGCACAGTTGTGGTTGCCATCTCACTTAGATCGTTGGATCCTTTTGATGTTAGTGTTCCTGCTCTCTGATACCAATTGTAGGATCTGCAAGGCACCACTAGAAGGGGGGTTGAATAGTGGGTGTTGAAGATGTGGTTTTTAAAATAGTTTTAAACCAAAAACCCAACTTCTGAAAAGATTTTCTATTTTAGGGACTAGTTTGTAAAACGTTTTGAAAACTAGGTTGTAGGTCTTCAAAAATTCTGAAATTTGGAGAGAACTTAGCCTCAGATGTTGTGAGTGTCTCCTAAAAATTTTAGATTTAAATTCAACCTCTAACCCCTTTGAAAATTCGTTGGTGGTCAGATTGCGCAAATCTGCCAGAAACGGTAGACTGGTTTGAAAAATTAATTCCTATTTGTACGTAACTCCAAATGATCTAAAATTTTTAATATTAACCCCTTATTAGTTTTATTTAAATGTTTTGAAACAGTTTTGAAAAATTCTTTTAGAAAGTTAGTCAATAGCATCACTATCGATAAAAACATCAAAATTGCGCCTTGTTTTATAGACTTAAATTGATTTAAATTCTAATTTTATTGATATGATTTTGTTTCATAGTCGTTCAAATCAAGAGTGTATTTTTTCTTTACTGAGAACATCTAACATAATGGGACATACTTACAAAAACAATAACAATAATACTGGGACAAGTAATGACCGATGTACATTATGATTCGACGATTATGACTCAAATATTGAGTTCTACTATCTGTAATTTCTTATTATAGATATTAATAAGATAAACAACATGTAAGATGGCAAAGCCTAATAGGACATGGGCAGATGTGCCTAAAACTTTAACGACCGGGCCACTGTAAGTATGTGTTGATGCTTCCCTTCCACCAAACCATTTTGCTGATGTGTATGCACACAACTGTTATGGTGAATCATGACATGCTTCAAATAAAATTCAGGCATATAAAACTCCTGACCGTTTCTAGTTCTTAAGACTAATGGTTTTCTCAAACTGAGTAGCAATGTGTTGACAAAAGTTTTGCAATAAGGTTCTGACCTCAGACTTTGATTTTAGCAAATATACCCAAGTATATCTACTGTAATCATCCAAAATAGTAAGAAAAAACTTTTAAGCATACAATGTGGGGTGTTTATTTGTAAAGTGTGTTTCAACATATTGGTAGAATCTTTGAATGACTTCTTTTGCGTTTGACTTGGCCTTAACAGACATGTCCAGGAGAATCTACTTTTGTCATCAACAATTGTAAGAAAGTAGGTTTGTCAATATAATGTGGGAACCCTATAAGGACTCCATATGTCAATATGTAGTAAATCAAAGCAAAAGGCAGAAGTAGATAAAGTTTTCTTTGTTTAGTCATTGGATAGATATTGCAATGTGCTCCTAGATCTACTACAACAACAGAAGGTGCTACTTTGTTTATCTCTGTCAGTCTTAGCATTGAGGCATGGCTAAGTCTCAGATGCCACAATATAGAGGATGAACAACAGTGAGAACAAGAGGAAAAACAAATATGTAGAGACTTCTCAATCAAAGACGCACTGAACTTTTTGCTTAGTAGCTGGTTGCTTGGGTGTACCAACAACATAGTAAAGGCCGTTTATCAGTTTAGCTGAACCAATCTTTCTGTTGGAGTATTGGTCCTAAAGAATGAAGTCACAATCGTGGAAAAAAGCACAAACATGAGAAGCCAAAGACAACTTACTTAATGAAAGCAAGTTAAATGAAAAAGATGGGACATATAGAACATCTGTTAAGGTGAGAACTGGGCTGAGAACAACTATGCCAACATTAGTTTCCATGACTGATACATTGTTAGGCATCTTAGCTGAGACATTTTCAGTGGGTTTAAATAGAGTAAAAAGGGATAAGGAACATGCAATATAGTTAGTTGCTATTGAGTCTACGATCCACATACTAGGAACATTAGAGGAAAACCGGCCTGTCACCTTTTCAGTGTGCATCATAGCCTGAGCATTCATGATAGAAGGTTGAGAAACAATTGAATCAGGGGCAGCAACATCCTTTGAATAACTGGAACTACCCAAAATATTCATCAACTTATTATATTGCTCCACTGCGAGCATGAGTATGGGCATCTGCTGCTGAGGCATTGGTGCAACATTTGGCTGAACTTGACCTCCTTCATAATTTCTTGACAGGTTCATGTCTTGACCAGAGACTTTAACTTGTGGTCTTGTCTTAAATCCAAGAAGATATTTGTACTTTTTGTAAACATTACAGATATCTATGCCAAGGAAAAATCAAAATTGTGCCTTGTTATATAGACTTAATTTGATTTAAATTCTTACAGGTTCATGTCTTGACCAGAGACATTAACTTGTGGTCCTGCTTACTTGGCACTCTTTGATTGGATGGAAGTTGTCATCATTTGATGACTAGATAAATCTGAAAATAATCCTTAAAAACATGTGCCAATTAGACATAAAAGTGTTGCCATAAATCACACAATCATCCCACATAATTAGCAAGACAACTTATCACAATTTTCTTGCTAAAAATCGGCCATATGCATGCTGAAATTTCAGCATGTGATTTTTACACTTAATTCAAATTGTTGCCAAGTTTGCATTAGATTAATTTCTTGAAAATAAAGAAGAAATCAATCATCATTTAGTACATAACATTTCTACTAATTTTGGAATCAAAATTAGTCATCAAGAAGGCCATAAAATCGGCCAAGTTCATTACACACATGCTGAAATTTTCAGCATGTGTGATATTTGAAAATATCACTTGATCATTCCCATAATATATTTAAAACATTGCCATATTATCTTTTAATCAATACATATAATTCAAGATAGTAAATATGGCACAATTACCCTTAAATTCTGGCCAGCATATAACTACACATGCTGAATTTTCAGCGTGTGTCACAAATGTGACAAAGTTTGAAATGTTACCTTGTATAGCTCCTTTCTTTATGTCACCAACATTGTATGCTTCATTCTTGGCCAATCAAGATGCCAACGAATTTCCACATATGCTCCAACAAGGCTGAGCTAGGCGTGTATGATGAATGTACATGTGCTGAATTTTATTTTTGCAAAGTTTGTAAAATAGTGCACATATAATTATACACATACGGTATATTCCAATCAGACCTTAATTGATTTTTATAGAACACTTTAGAATGTATAGAATATGTAAAGAGTGTCCAGATACATGTTATATGCCACGCTAAAGATGTTTCATGTGTCGTGTTCGTAGAAAACCGAATTTTCGACGTTTGTCGATTACCCGATTTTTCTCCGATTAAATTCCAACATTTTTTCACATGTTATATATATTATGTTACGTATAATATACATAAATTAAACTTTAATATTAATCACTTAGGGCTGATTAAAGTGGCGCCTAATCATGTGACAAAAATTGAATTTGGAATCTCCACATTTTGGCCTTAATTTGGGGTGATTTGTGTGTGCCAACATGGAATGATTTTATGGATGTATATAACATGTGAGCCACGAAATTTGTGGCCATTTTTGAAGTGTAGGGGCTGGCCATCTATATATGGCAAGTACGTGATATGTTGGCGAAGTTTCGGTATTCACCCGATACGACAATTTTTGGTTTAGAACCTTTTAACGTGTCGTAATAAATTTATTATCACCATGACTTATATCATATGATATAAGACCTGAATGTACTCATAAATATGAGTTAAATATAGTGGTGTAACGTTAACGTACGTACCTAAAATATAAAACGTGTCGGTAGTATGTTGGAATATATGTGTATGTACCTTTTAAAAAAATCTGAACATATATATATGTTAAAAACGTGTAGCATGAGGGAGGAGAAGACTTTCCATTCTTCAATTTGTTGCCTTTGTGCCTTTTCCAAATATAGCTTCCTTTAATGAACTACTTAGTTTATATAACTAAGTACTTCACTTAATGAACTAGTTTAGTTCATTAATGATGGCACCTGAAAATAGTTCAAACACAACAAATGCTTGCCATTTGATGTAAGCTTTAAAGATTCATGGCTCGTTAGTACGACAACATTATATATGAACTATATAAGGCAAGTTTTATGCAAAACGTGTCATGTCATAAAACATGTCATGCATTTCTTTAATATACATAATTTAAATCATGCATTTTGTAACCACTCAAACCCCTTTTTCTCAACAATCTCCCCCTTTTGATAATTTACACAATAACCTACGTTCATGATTTAAATTTTGTCGCTCCCCCTCCAATCGTGCACAAATTCAAATTTGAATTTTGAATTCTCTCTTCTTCATTTGCGCAATTAATCTTTCTCTCTCCCTCTTAAATCATGCATTCTCTCTCCTTTTATTTTCGAAAGACAATCAAAAGCGCATGTAAAGATGAAGATAGCAAAAAAATCATGTACTTCAAATAACATCAAAAATATGTTCTTAAGGGTTATTTATTCAACCCTTTGAGAGTGTCCCTTTTGGTACCCAAGTTTGTGTGACCTTTTTAGGTCTTCCAAAAGGTGAGAAAGGTGATGAAAATGCAACATAATATACGTTAGGGGTAAATGCGTTTGGCCTTTGGCCGAGAATCCCATCATGCATATGGTATGGTTTTTGTTTTCGGTTTGCATGCACGGGCAGTGATCTGGATGCATTTTTATGATATGAATGTCACATATGTATCAGTGGCTTTCTATATGGCACATGATTGCATTTTGTATGATATGAAGAATAAGAAGCACGATGAGATAAGATGAGTGGTGTACTAGTCTTCTTCTTATATTTATACGGCACATAATTATACTTCGCATGATATGAAGAAGAGATATGACGAGATGAGGGGAGAGGAGGTCTTTGCGTTACTCTAGGCGCTACGTATGCCTTTGATGTGTCTTCTTTCTTAGACAAAACAAACTTGGATGGTTTAGATGATGCTTTGGTTTGTCTCAATGTATCCTAATCCAGTTTTATCACTGTCATGTTTTTGTGATAAAATAATGCGATCTAGCATGTTAGATCCCATATCAAAATGTTTTCTAGTCTTTTCTAGATCTTCGTTTCTTGATTTCAACTTTGAAATCTCGGCTTTAAGTTTAATGTTCTCGGATGTCAATGATGAAATTTCAGACTTTAATGAATTTATGATGCAGGACGACTCTTCTTTTGAATCGTTTAATTGAGACACAAGATTTGTGTAAGAAGATTCTAACAATTTCTTGTCTTCAATTAATCGCTTCTTTTCTTTTGCAAGAGTCTTTGAGAACTTATGCAACTCTAAATATTGACTGAACAAATCATCATAAGAGCATTCAGAATCAGAATCAAAGTCGGAAGATACCTCATTTGATGCCTTAGATGTAAAGCATACTTGTGCCTTTTGTTCTTCCGTATCGTCAGTCTCAGAGTCGGATGTGTCACTCCAAGTGGAGGCTTTGAAGGCTCTTCTCCTTTGTTTAGGTTCTGATACGAGTCTAGTTTTGGTTTGATCATTGTCAAGGTATTTGTTCGTTGGTTTGTCCTTGTTCGGGCAATCATATGACAAGTGTCCAGGTTGTCCACATTCATAACACTTTATTCCCTTATTTTTATTTTTATGGTCCTTAGATGAAGTAGACTTATGTTTAATCGATTTTCTCAAGATTTTTCTTAATCTTTTAGCCATCGTGATTAAATCCTCATCATCGGAATCTATGTCACTATAAACTATGACATATTCATTTGATTTAAATGCTATAGCCTTATCATTTTTGGAAATAGACTCAGAATGTCTTAGAGTGAGTTTGCTTTCATACACCTTTAAAGATCCGATTAGTTCCTCCATTTTTATTGATTTGGTTTCCTTACTTTCCTTTATGGTTGTGACTTTAGGGTCCCATTCAGATGGAAGACTTCGTAGTACCTTCTGGACCTTTTCCTGCGTGGAGAAAGCTTTGCCAAGAGACTCAAGAGAATTATAGATGTCAGTCAATCGTAAATCCATCTCAACAATAGACTCATTTGGCAATAATTTAAAGCACTCAAGTGTGGACATAAGCATATTAATCTTGGACTCCTTTACTTGGCTAGTCCCTTCATGTTTCATTTCAAGAATTTGCCACATCTCTTGAGCAGTAGAACAATTAGACACGTAACTAGACTCACTTTTACTTAGACCATTTAAGAGTAGTTGTATGGCTTTAGCATTCATACTCAACTTCTTTTTGTCATCACTAGTGTATTCTTGTTTTGTTTTTATAACCTCTAGTGTGACACCATCAACAATTGACAACTTTGAAGGAACAAATGGACCATCTTCTATGATGGATCATAGATCAATATCAATAACCATAAGAAAAAGTTTCATTCTTAATTTCCATTGAATAAAGGACTCACCATCAAAAAGAGGAGGCCTTATGGTTGACATTCCTTCTTACACGGGGTTATAGCTAGTGGATGCCATCTCACTTAGATCGTTGGATCTTCTTGTTTTGAGTGTTCCTGCGCTCTGATACCACTTGTAGGATCTGCAAGGCGCCACCAGAAGGGGGGGTTGAATAGTGGGTGCAGAAAATGTGGTTTTTAAAATTGTTTTAAACCAAAAACCCAACTTCTGAAAGCAGTTTCTGTTTTCAGGACCTGTTTTGAAATGTTTTGAAAACTAGGTTGCAGGTCTTGAAAAATTCTGAAATTTTGAGATATTTTAGTCTCAGATGTTCTGAGTATCTCCTAAAAATTTCACATTACAATTCAACCTCTAACTTCTTTAAATATTGTTGATGGTCAGATTGCGCAAATCTGCCAGAAATAGTAGTCTGATTTGAAAAATTAATTCCTATTTAACCGTAACTCGAAATGGTTTGAAAATTTAATGATTAACTACTTTTTAGGTTTATTTAATTGGTTTGAAACAGTTTTGAAAAATGCTTTTGGAAAGATAGTCAAATACGTTCAAAGTCTCAACCTTTGCAAGCCTGAAAATCAGACTGTACTAGTCTCAGAACTTTTGACGTTTGAATGACTTATACTTGTCCAAAAGGGTTGAAACTTGGGCCAAAAGAACCTTAAGATGTGTTTCTATATTTCCTGAAAGTTTTGTGATGTTTGAATTTTGTTTACTGTTTTTACGAACGTGATAAAAACGATGCACTGTGCTGGAAACTGAAAGTAAGTGCTGAAAGTAGAGAACACAAGGATTTTTATACTGGTTCGGTTAAAACAACCTACTCCAGTCTTCGAGGACACCTTCCTCGTTTAGAAATAATCACAAAACACAAATAACACCTTATCATAGATGGTTGATGGAGTTATACACCAACTCCAACCCTTTACAAACCTTGTAAATGAATACAACGATCACGAACACCACCACCTAGCGAATGCAAGATTGATAAAACCTTGATCAATCTTTTACAATAATAAAGAGTATACGGTGGTATGTAAGAAGCCTATTCAAGATGTATGAATATGAATACAATAGACTTTTAGAGAGAAGAAAGAAAGTAAGTGTCAAAGAAGAGATAGAAGACTGTTTTTGCACTTTTGAACTTGTGAGGCTTGTCTTGCTTTTGTTTGGCTTTCTTCTCTTCTTTTTATCAACAATGTGCTGCCCTCTATAGCATGTATTCCTCCTTGAAAATTATCTTTTAAGTCCTTGGAAGAGTATATTGTATCATTGTGACATTTCCTTGCTTACTTGGCAACTCCTCATTGGATGATCATTAAGCTCTCGCTAACTTGGCACTCTTTGATTGGATGGAAGTTGTCATCATTTGATGACTAGATAAATCTGAAAATAATCCTTAAAAACATGTGCCAATTAGCCATAAAAGTGTTGCCATAAATCACATAATCATCCCACATAATAAGCAAGACAACTTATCACAATTTTCTTGCTAAAAATCGGCCATATGCATGCTGAAATTTCAGCATGTGATTTTCACACATAATTCAAATTGTTTCCAAGTTTGCATTAGATTAATTTCTTGAAAATAAAGAAGAAATCAATATCATTTAGTACATAACATTTCTACTAATTTTGGAATCAAAATTAGTCATCAAGAAGACCATAAAATCGGCCAAGTTCATTACACACATGCTGAAATTTTTAGCATGTGTGATATTTGAAAATATCACTTGATTATTTCCATAATATATTTAAAACATTGCCATATTATCTTTTAATCAATCCATATAATTCAAGATAGTAAATATGGAACAATTACCTTTAAAATCCGGCTAACATATAACTATACATGCTGAATTTTCAGCATATGTCACAAATGTGACAAAGTTTGAAATGTTACCTTGTATAGCTCCTTTCTTTATGTCACCAACATTGTATGCTTCATTCTTGGCCAATCAAGATGCCAACAAAGCTCCACATATGCTCCAACAAGGCTGATCTAGGCATGTATGATGAATGTACATGTGCTGAATTTTATTTTTGCAAAGTTTGTAAAATAGTGCACATATAATTATACACATACGGTATATTCCCATCAGCCCTTAATTGATTTTTCTAGAACACTTTAGAATGTATAGAATATATAAAGAGTGTATGGATACATGTTATATGCCATGCCAAAAATGTTCCATGTCTCGTGTTCGTAGAAAACAGAATTTTCGGCGTTTGTCGATTACCCAATTTTTTTCCGATTAAATTCCAACTTTTTGCACATACATAATATACATAAATTAAACTTTAATATTCAGCACTTAGGTCTGATTAAAGTGGCGCCTAATGATGTGACAAAAATTGAATTTGGAATCTCCACAATTTGACCTTAATTTAGGGTGATTTGTGTGTGCCAACATGGAATGATTTTATGGATGTATATACCATGTAAGCCACGAAATGTGTGGCCATTTTTGAAGTGTAGGGGCTGGCCATCTATATATGGCAAGTACGTGACACGTTGGCGAAGTTTCGGTATTCACCCGATACGACGATTTTTGGTTTAGAACCTTTTAACGTGTCGTAATAAATTTGTCATCACCATGACTTATATCATATGATATAAGACCTGAATATACTCATAAATATGAGTTAAATATAGTGGTGTGAAGTGAACGTACGTATGTAAAATATATAACGTGTCGGTAGAACATTGGAATATATGTGTATGTGCCTTTTAAAAAAATCTGAATATATATATATATATATATATATATATATATGTTAAAAACGTGTAGCATGAGGGAGGAGAAGACTTTCCATTCTTCAATTTGTTGTCTTTGTGTCTTTTCCAAATATAGCTTCCTTTAATGAACTAATTAGTTTATTTAACTAAGTATTTCACTTAATGAACTGGTTTAGTTCATTAATGATGGCACATGAAAATAGTTCAAACAAAACAAATGCTTGCCATTTGATGTAAGCTTTATAGCTTCATGGCTCGTTAGTACGACAACATTATATATGAACTATATAAGGCAAGTTTTATGCAAAAACGTGTCATGTCATAAAACATGTCATGCATTTCTTTAATACACGTTATTTAAATCATGCATTTTGTAATCACTCAAACCCCTTTTTCTCAACAATGATGCCTCCTGATAATTGGTAGGATCAGGATTTATGCTAATGTTCATAGCATGTCCTATACTCAGGAGACTATGAATCAAGGAAGAAAGAATGTTGGCCAGGATGAGAAGTAGAATTAGAAGAAGACAAAGAGTCAGTTAGCACATTTCAATAATAGTCTTGCAGATAAGAAGGTTTCTGCTCGTGTCTGATAGGCTTCACTTGCTCAAGAGGTAGAAGATCAATGGTAATAGTAGGAAGAGATGCTGGAGTTTAAGGGTGATGAGCATGTCTTGCCTTAGAGGAAGTATGAGGTTGATATGGCTGAGGATGTGAATAAGAAGGAGACATTGAGTGAGATGAAGAAGAAGTTTCAGGTACTATATCTGTAGTAGATGGTATAGGTGCTGGGGTATTAGAGGTAGGGAAAGGTGAGAGATCACATATCAAGGGGATTGAATAGGGTAACTCAGAAATAGGAAAAGGATTGGATGCAGAAGTATTGAAAGTAAAGATATGTTCTTGGAAGGTGACATGTCTAGATACAAAAACAGATTTTGTATCCAGATACTGAAGTATATGGCACTTATAGTGAAGGGGAACACCAAGGTAGACACAGGATTTAGCCTTGCTATCAAACTTTCCTTTTTCTGGTGCTATGTTGTAGGAAAATGCCTGACAGCCAAAAACTTTCAAATCATCATAAGAAGGGCTATGGTTATAAATAATGGTAAAGGGTGTTTTGTTATCTAGGACTGGTGTAGGCAATAAGTTGATGAGGTAAGTTGCATGCAAAATCGCCAGAATTCAAGTGGGAGATTGGCTTGGAATCTCAGGGCTCTAGCAATAGTGAGTAACTGTTGCTGCTTTCTTTCTACTATTCCGTTTTGCTGAGGTGTGTATGGCAGCTTTTCTAATACATAATGCCCTATTGAGAAAATAATCGATTTAATGCTAATTCTAGGGCATTGTTAGATTTAATAAGTTTTATCCTTTTTGTAAAGTGTGTGTCAACATATTGGTAGAAGCTTTGAATGACTTGTTTTGCGTCTGACTTGGCCTGAACAGACATGTCAAGGTGAATCTACTTTTATCATCAACAATTGTAAGAAATTAGGTTTGTCCATTAAAATGTGGCACCTATAAGGACTCCATATGTCAATATGCAGTAAAACAAAGCAAAAGAAAGAAGTAGATAAATACACGAAAAATGGTAATTTTCTCTGTTTAGTCATTGGACAGATATTGCAATGTGCTCCTACATCTACTGCAACAACAGAAGGTGCTACTTTGTTTATCTCTCTCAGTCTTGGCATTGAAGCATGGCTAAGTCTCACATACCACAACATAGAGGGTGAACAACTGTGAGAATAAGGCGAAAAACAAATAGGTAGAGACTTCTCAATCAAAGACGCACTGAACTTTTTGCTTAGTAGCTGGCAGTATGGGTGTACCAACAACATAGTAAAGGCCGTTTATCAGTTTAGCTGAACCAATCTTTCTGTTGGAGTATTGGTCCTAAAGAATGAAGTCACAATCATAGAAATAAGCACAAACAGGAGAAGCCAAAGAAAACTTATTTAATGAAAGCAAGTTAAATGAAAAGGATGGGACATATAGAACATCTGTTAAGGTGAGAAGAGGATTGAGAACAACTATGCCAACATGAGTTTCCATGACTGATACATTGTTAGCCATCTTAGCTGAGACATTTTCAATGGGTTTAAATAGAGTAAAAAGGGATAAGGAACATGCAATATAGTTAGTTGCTACTGAATCTATGATCCATATACTAGGAACATTATAGGAAAACTGGCTTGTCACCTTTTTAGTGCGCATTGTAGCCTGAGCATCTATAATAGAAGGTTGAGAAACAACTGAATCAGGGGGAGCAACGTCCTTTGAATCACTGAAACTACCCAAAATATTCATCAACTTATTGTCTTGCTCCACTGTGAGCATGAGCATGGGCATCTGCTGCTGAGGCATTGATGCAACATTTGGCTGAACTTGACCTCCTTCATAATTTCCTGACAGGTTCATGTCTCGACCAGAGACATTAACTTGTGGTCTTGTCTTAAATCCAGGAAGATATCTGTACTTTTTGTAAACAGTACAGATATATATGCCAAGGAAAAATCAAAATTGCGCCTTGTTTTATATGCTTAATTTGATTTAAATTCTTATTTTATTGATATGATTTTGTTTCATAGTCGTTCAAATCAAGAGCATATTTTTTATTTACTGAGAACATCTAACATAATGGGACATACTTACAAAAACAATAAAAATAATACCAGGACAAGTAATGACCGATGTACATTATGATTCGACGACTATGACTCAAATATTGAGTTCAAATACTATCTTTAATTTCTTATTATAGATATTAATAAGATAAACAACATGTAAGATGGCAAAGCCTAACAGGACATAGGCAGATGTGCCTAAAACTTTAACGACCGGGCCACTGTAAGTATGTGTTGATGCTTCCCTTCCACCAAACCATTTTGCTTATGTGTATACACACAACTGGTATGGTGAATCATGCCATGCTTCAAATAAAATTCAGGCATATAAAACTCCTGACCATTTCTAGTTCTTAAGACTTTAATGGTTTTCTCAAACTGAGTAGCAATGTGTTGACAAAAATTTTGCAATAAGGTTCTGACCTCAGACTTTGATTTCAGCAAATAGACTCAAGTATATCTACTGTAATCATCCACAATAGTAAGAAAGAACTTTTAAGAATACAATGTGGGGTGTTTATTTGGTCCCCAAATATCAACGTGTACAAGGCCAAACAAATTCTTAGACATTGAAAAAGAAACAGGAAAGGTCAGCTTTCTGAGCTTGGCTAAGGGACAAACACAACAAGGAGTACAAAGCTCTTGTATTGATACTGAGTCATCATACTTCTGTATTTCTTTTATTCTGGGTGCTGAGGCATGACCCAATATGCAATGCCATGGAAAGCTATCTGTGTGAGAAGTCTTAGTGGCAAAACAAACTGATAGGGAATTAAAAACTGCAATCCCTTGTAAGTAGTATAAGTGATGAGAAAGCCTAGCTAAACTTATCATCCTCTTGGACAATTGATCTTGAAGCAGGAAAGTATCATAATGGAATTGAATGAGTAAGCTTGGATCAGAATGTGATAAAATGTAATGTGTTTCACCAGAATCCAAAATCCATGTGTTTAAAGCATTAGTAAGAGTGTTACCTGCCATATTACCAGCATGAGCAAACAAAAAGCATCCTGGACATCAGACCCTTCACCTCCTTCTGAACCATCCTCATGCTTGCTCAACCATTTCAACTATTTCTGGTTCTGCTGTGGGGTCAACACCAGGGATTGAACATTCCTCTCAACTTGAGTTTCCTCAGGCCAACATCGACCATTTCTCTCATATTGATTCTAGGTTTAGAACTAGTAAACTGAGGGAGTTCCATGCTTTTTATAGCACCTGACTATGGTGTGTCCCAACATACCACAATGAGTACTTTGAAACCGTGTATTGTCTCCAGGAGAGTACCTTCCACTTCCTCTCTTAAATCCACCAAATTGTTGCCTTTTTACAAATGCCTTAGCAACCATACCCTCTGAATTTTCTACATCACTCATCAAGGCAGTATTACCATCCAGAAACTATAGAAGTGTCTGCCATAACTTTTCTTTCAAATTTCAAAAGCCTTAGAGAAAGCAGTGTTAATATCAGGCAAAGGTGTCATGACAAACACTTGAGATTTAACTGAACCTTGTGATTTTTAGGTACAGCAGCTTGCCAACGAGGCTTCTGCATCTAGAAATGTCCTCAATCACGGTTGAATCTCCATGCTACAACTTGACACTTTTGTCCATTGGAATCTTGGTAGGTTTTGAACCAAGAAAACATGTGTTGTTCAGTAACTCCATAGCATACTTTCTCTGACACAGTGAAATGCCTCCCTTTGATCTAGAAACTTCAGTGTCCAAGCACTAGTGCAAGTCTCCTAGATCCTTTATCTGAAAAGTGGTATGAAGATAGGCTTTCAATTGTTAAATAGCTGGCAGTGAGGAGCTAGTGACAATGACATCATGTATATAGACCAGGACAACCAGAAGGGCATCTGAAGTGGATTTGGTAAAAAGAGTGTGATCATGCTGAGACTGAACGAAGCCCCTCTGGACCAATGCATGAGTGAGCTTCTCATTCCATTGCATGCTAGCTCGTTTAATCCCATATAGTGATTTTTGAAGTTTGCACACAGTATTCGGAGCAGGAGTAAGGAATCCTGGAAGGAGCTCCATGTATATTTCTTCAGAAAGATCTCTATGCAGGAAAGCGTTGTTAACGTCTGGCTGGTGAATGAACCAGCCTTTGCTAGTAGACACTGACAACACCAATCTGACTGTCGTTAGCTTGGCCACTAGGGAAAAAGTATATGTGTGGTCAATGTCTAGCTGTTGAGTGAATCCCTTAGCCACCAATCTTGCCTTGTAATGCTCCACTAAACCATTAGCATGATACTTGGTCATGTACACCCATTTGCAGCCAATGGATACCTTACCTGCAGGAAGAGGCACTAAAGACCAAGTGTGATTATCATTGAGGGCATTAAGTTCTTGTTGCATAGCCTGGGACTAGCACTTATACTGTGATGCCTCCTGATAATTGGTAGGCTCAGGATTTACGCTAATGTTCATAGCATATGTCCTATACTCAGGAGACTATGAATCAAGGGAGAAAGAATGTTGAATAGGACGAGAAGTAGAACTGGAAGAAGACAAAGAGTCAGTTATCACATTGCAATAATAGTCTTGCAGATAAGAAGGTTTCTGCCTGTGTCTGATGGGCTTCATTTGCTCAAGAGGTGTAAGGTCAATAGTAATAGAGGTTAAGGGTCATGAGCATGTCTTGCCTTAGAGGAAGTATGAGGTTGATATGGCTGAGGATGTGAATTAGCAAGAGACATTGAGTGAGATGAAGAAGAAGAACCACGTACTATATCTGTAGTAGATGGTATAGGTGATGGGGTATGAGAGGTAGGGAAAGGTGGGAGAGCAGATATCAAGGGAATGGAAGAGGGTAAATCAAAAATAGGAGAATGGTTGGATGCAGAAGTATGGAAAGGAAAGATATGTTCTTGGAAGGTGACATGTCTAGATATAAAAACAGATTTTCTTTCCAGATACTGTAGTATATGGCACTTACAGTGAAGGGGAACACCAAGGTAGACAAAGGATTTAGCCTTGGTATCAAACTTTCCCTTTTCTGGTGCTGTGTTATAGGGAAATGCCTGACAGCCAAAAACGTTCAAATCATCATAAGAATGTCTATAGTAATAAATAATGGTAAATGGTGTTTTGTTATCTAGGACTGGTGTAGGCAATAAGTTGATGAGGTAAGTTGCATGTTGGATGCAAAATCCCAGGAATTCAAGTGGGAGATTGGCTTGGAATCTTAGGGCTTTAGCAATAGTGAGTAAGTGCTGCTGCTTTCTTTCTACAATTCCGTTTTATTGAGGTGTGTATGGCATCTTTTCTAATGCATAATGCCCTATTGATAAAAGAATCGATTTAATGCTAATTCAAGGGCATTGTCAAGCGTGTGTCAACATATTGGTAGAAGCTTTGAATGATTTGTTTTGCGTCAGACTTGGCCTTAAAAGACATGTTCAGGTGAATCTACTTTTATCATCAACAATTGTAAGAAAGTAGGTTTGTCCATATAATGTGGGCACCCTATAAGGACCTCATATGTCAATATGCAGTAAATCAAAGCAAAAGACAGAAGTAGATAAAGACACTGGAATTTGCAATTTTCTCTGTTTAGTCATGGACAGATATTGCAATGTGCTCCTACATCTTCGGCAAAACCACAAGGTGCTACTTTGTTTATGTCTCTCAGTCTTGGCATTGAAGCATGACCAAGTCTCAGATGCCACAACATAGAGGATGAACAACAGTGAGAACAAGAGGAAAATCCGTTTATCAGTTTAGCTGAATCAATCTTCCTGTTGGAGTATTGGTCCTGAAGAATGCAGTCAAAATCATAGAAATAAGCACAAACATGAGAAGCCAAAGACAACTTACTCAATGAAAGCAAGTTAAATGAAAAGGATGGGACATATAGAACATCTGTTAAGGTGAGAAGAGGGCTGAGAACAACTATGCCAACATGAGTTTCCATGACTGATACATTGTTAGGCATCTTAGCTGAGACATTTTCAATGGGTTTGAATAGAGTAAAAAGGGATAAGGAACATGCAATATAGTTAGTTGCTACTGAGTCTACGATCCACATACTAGGAACAATAGAGGAAAACCGGCATGTCACCTTTTCAGTTTGCATCATAGCCTGAGCATTAATGATAGAAGGTTGAGAAACAACTGAATCAGGGGCAGCAACATCCTTCGAATAACTGGACTACCCAAAATATTCATCGACTTATTATATTGCTCCACTGTGTGCATGAGCATGGGCATTTGCTGCTGAGGCATTGGTGCAACATTTGGCTGAACATGACCTCCTTCATGACTTTCTGACAGGTTCATGTCTTGATCAGAAACATTAACTTGTGATCTTATCTTAAATCTAGGAGGATATCTGTACTTTTTGTAAACAGTACAGATATCTATGCCAAGGAAAAATCTTAATTGACCCAAATCCTTGATCTGGAATGCATAACGAAAGGCATGTTTAACATCTGAGATACATTGCTCATCACTGGAGGCCACTATTATGTCATCTACATAAACAAGCAAGGCCATGAAACTGGTGCCCTCAGTTTTAATAAACAGTGTGTAATCACATTTGGATTGTCTAAAACCCATGGTTAACAGGAACTTAGTAAGGGTGGCATTTCACTCTCTGCTTGCTTGTTTTAACCCATAAAGAGATTTTTGTAACTTACACACCATGTTAGACTCTTTAACTCATAGGCCTGGTGAAAGTGCCATGTAAATATCCTCATGGAGATCACCATGTAAGAAAGTATTATTCACATCAAGTTGATGTCTATGCCATTGAAATCTAGCTGCTAGTGCCAACATCATCCTAACAGTAGTCATCTTGGCAACGGGTGAGAAAGTGTCTTGATAGTCTATGCCATATTGCTGTGTATAGCCCTTAGCTACCAGCCTAGCCTTATGTCTCTCCACACTCCCATCAGCCTTAAGCTTTACCTTGTAAACTCACTTACACCCTATTGCCTTCTTCCCTGGAGGCAAAGGCACCACTCTCCAGGTTTCATTAGCCTCCAGTGCTGCTAATTCAGCAGCCATAGCTGCTTGCCAGACAAACAAACTGGCAACATCTGCATAAGTGTTAGGCTCAGCATGTACACTCAAATTCAAAATATAAGACTTATGCTGGAGAATCAGATGGAGTGGATACTTCTGTTTTGAAAGGAAAATTTGTTTCATGAAATATGACATCCCTTGAGATGTAAATATCTTTAGTGATGAGATTTTGGAGAATGTATCCCTTAGTGGTATGTGACAAGCCCAAGAATGTACTCTTTCTGGCTCTTGCTTCGAACTTTTCTTTATGTTTCTGAGTGTTGGCACCATATGCTAGATAGCCAAACACCGTGAGATTGCTGTAGGTGGGAGGTTTCTTGTACAGAAGTTCATAAGGAGTTTTATGATGCAGAATAGGGGTAGGAGTGATGTTGATGAGAAAAACCGAGTGCTGAATGCAAAAGCCCCAGTATGAGGAAGGAAGGGAAGATTGAAATCTGAGTGACCTTACTATAATCAATATATATTGGTGCTTTCTTTCAACTGTTCCATTTTGTAGAGGTGAATTGACACAACTAATTTGATGGATGATGCCATGAGATGCAAAGAAATGATTCATGGAAAATTCTGGACCATTATCTATCCTAATGATTTTTATTTTGGCATCCAATAGAACAGAAGCAAAATTGTAAAAGCTTTCAGTGATAGTTCTGACCTCAGCTTTAGATTTTATCAAATGGACCCAGCAGTATCTACTAAAATCATCAATGAAAGTAAGGAAGTAATGTTGTTTATACATTGTGGGATATTCGTAGGGTCCTCAAATATCCATATATACAAGAGCAAAGGGAGCAGAAGTAACAGAATAGGAAACTGCGAATAGTGTCCTTCTTTGTTTAGCAAGAGGACACACACTACACTGAAAAGGGGATCAGGAACTTGAACTGAGGGATCACATTTTTGGATTTCTTTTATTCTTGGAGAAGACATGTGGCTCAGTCTTGACTGCCACAGTAATGAGTCTCAAGATGTGAGAGCATATGCTAGGGGAGTAGACAGGAAGGGAGACATTGAGTTGGCTCCAGGCTAAGTGGTACCACGAATGTAGTATAAGCTTTGATCTACCTCAGCTGAACCAATCATCTTCTTGGTTCTGAGGTCCTGAATCAAGCAAACATTTGACTTAAAAACTGCTTCAAGCATGTTGGATTGGATGAGTTTACTGAGAGAAATAAGGCTAAATGCAAAGGAGGGCACATGAAAGACATCAGTAAGGGCCAGACATTGGTTAATTTTTACTGTTCCAATGTGTGTGACTGTAGCAAGAGATTTGTTTGACAACTCAACAGATATAGAATTAACTTGCATATATGACACAAAGAGATCAATGGAAGAACAAACATGATCACTAGCTCCAGAATTCAATATCCATATATTTGAATTTTCATGTAATGCCTTACCTGACATCTTCACAGAGGTTGTAGCTTGTTGTGCTGTCAAAACTGTATGGTGTGTACCTTAGCCATCTGCAACATTTCTCTGGCTAGTACTGTCTTGACGTTCTTGCAACAAACAAATCAACTGAGTATATTGGTCCTGGGTCAATGAGGCTAAGGTCCTTGGATCAGCATTTTCATAACTCTCAGCCCTATCAAATCCTCTCTGATTGAACATGTCACCAGATCGCATTACATTGTTCTCAGCAGTTACCATATTGACATGACCTTTGGACTTATATCCAGGTAGAAATCCATGCTTCTTGTAGCATTTGTCTACTGTATGTCCCCTCATATTACAATATATACATACACCAGACTTAGAGTAGTTTTGGTATGACTTTTCCATGCCTTTCTTGGTTCTTTCATGTAGGCTTCTGCCAAGACACCCCAGTTGTGCCAGAATCATTAGAACTTGGCGCATATGCATTACCCCTAGGCACATTCCCAACACTCATGACAACTGAAGGATTGTTGCCAAAATGTATCTGATTATTGGAATAATTCAACTTCCTTTCCAACTTCACCACCATAGCAAATGCAGTCTTTAGATCCGGTAATGGACTAGACAACAATACTTGCGATTTGACTGCTTCGAATACATCATTAAGTCCTTTCAAGAACTTAATTACACAGTCATTTTCAACAAATTTATTAATCTCCACTGTGAGATTACAAGAACACTTATGGCAAGAGCAAATAGGAACAGACATCAAAACAAGCAATTCTTCCCAAACACTTTTAAGCTTAGCGTAATACTCAGTTACACTACTTCTTTCTTGCCTAATCGAATAGAATTCCTCCTGTAAGTCAGATAACTTAAATGAATCTGCACTTCCATATCTAAACTTCAAATCATTCTATATATCAGCAGCGGAATCTAACCACACAACACTCTGTCCTATATCAGGAGTTAAGGAATTACCAGCCACGATGCAACCATATTGTTGGCTTTTATCCAGGAATTGTACCTTAGATCTCTATCCGTAGGCTTCTCAATTGTTCCATCAACGAGGCCTAGTTTATTTTTCGACTCAAGAGCTCTTCGCACAGATCTACTCGAGCTAAGGAAATTATTTCCATCAAGTAGCTGTTGCACTAGCACCATGGATGGATTATCGCTGAGATGAATGAAATAAGGATGATCTATGAGATCATTGGTTAAATTAGGCGTAGAAGCGGAAGCAGGACTGTTTGCACCGTTGTTCGTCATCAAGAAAGTTCCAAAATTCATGAGTATCCCTCTGATACCATGTGAAAATCTTGTCTAGTAACAAGAATTTATATAGGACAATTGAAAATCAAAGCAACTAGACAAACATTAAGAAATAGAAACGAAGAATAGAGAGAAAATAGCACGGAGAGACACGAGAGAATATTTGGAATTCTCTAGAAAAACATCCGGACTGCTCAGCGTGTTGCTGGCAGTTACAAATAGTGGTTAAGCCGCTGAAGAAGAAACAAATCAAATGAAAATACAATTATACCCTTTCTCTAATCAATATTACAACAGTTTTAGTAAGCGCAAAATGGTAATCCCACGTGTTTAAAGCCATTCCTGCCAGCAACCTTTCTTCCTCTCTTCCCTACTTGCGTACACAGCTTCGACAGTGATAAAGAGTTCTTCCACTGCACCTGCCTCCTGTGCAGATAACACTCCAATTACTCATCCAACACAAGATTAAACACTTCAATAAACAATGGCAACGGTCAGCTGGAATCACCATCAACTTTGTCCTCATGTTCTACTTGGAAGCTTCAGTAGCATATTCTTCATCATCTTTGACAGATGGCTCCAAATTTGTCAAATCGACCAGGGAAATGTTATCGAAACTCATTGGCATTTGATATATAAAAATAAAGGTTGAACTCCAACCAGTAAGGGTCCCTGCCACACCTAGTCTCAAAGGTAGTGTAGGGAGGTAAATCAGGTATCCAACGGCCCGCTAGCAGACGCTTGGTCATTTACACAGTAGTCTGCATAAGGAGCCCCCAGTACTGCAGGCAAACTTGTAGGCCAAGAAGCTCCCACACTATGCACTTGCTGGGAAGGAGCTTTCTTGCCTTTAGCAAGAATTGAACCCCTGAAATTCCTTTTAAGAACTCTTACCTGAAATCAGTTGGACTATGTCCTGGGGACTTAATATATAAAAATAAAGTCACGCTAACGATAAAAACCAGATTGATACTTTACAAGGGGCCAAAAAAACCAAACAAGAGATCCGGTAACTCTTATTACATTGAAATTTTACAAATGTTCGGTCTCCTTTGCCAACACTATTTTATTAAATTTTAGTTGTCATTCCATCAGTCAACCCTTCCTTTCTTGAATAAATTGTTGGAATGTAATGTGAATGGCATCACTATCAGTAAAAAAATCAAAATTGCGCCTTGCTTTATAAACTTAATTTGATTTAAATTCTAATTTTATTGATATGATTTTGTTCCATAGTCGTTCAAATTAAGAGTGTATTTTTTTTCTTTACTGAGAACATCTAACATAATGGGACATGCTTACAAAAAAAATTAATAATAAGACAAGTAATGACGGATGTATATTATGATTCGACGATTACGACTCAAATATTGATTTCAAATACTATCTGTTATCATAAATAAAATATAATCTGGTATCCACACATTAAGTTATTTTTTTACTAGAAAACTCCATTGGGTCCTTTACTTACGTGGCCAATTTCATTCTACCCATAACCTTGAGCTATTATTTATAATATACAAGGAATTCTGAACCTTTCATATTTTGTGTGCTGGTTAGAACTTTTTTTCAACATATTTAGTAGACAATGACTGTCATACCTCCATAAGAAAAAGGCGACTCTGTACTCCTCCAACCCAAACGGTCGCTGCGCTTCATTACACCCCACACACACAACACCTTCGTCTTCCACCTTCAAACTAAAAGGACACTTTTTCATATGGTGTATTCAAACATGTAAAAGAAAAAAAACTTCTAATAAGTTTGGCTTAATAAATCAACAAGAAATGTTTTTGGATACCACAAAAGAAGCAACAAAGACAATAAAGAAAATGGAGAAGCTAAAGTTAAAAATAAGTACAACGAAATGATTCTAATGAACAGGTTAATGACCTTTTTCTTTGAACTGCGTTGAGAGCTGGGGTACTGTTTTTTTGATTTTACATTCGCTTTTCAGTTACAGTATAGTGTTTGGTAAAATGATATGGACTAGCGAAATCATAGTAGTTATAGACGAGGCCTGTTGATATAACAAAATTCATTGTTCGGCACTTTTCATGAAAGGTTATATATGTTTAAATATGTGTATTCCGAGATTCTAATATATGTATCACCGGGTCTAGGTTCTGTAATTTTTGACCGCTGGGATATTGGTATATCAGATTATGGCAACTTCACGCTGCATGTTCACAACATAGAACGACTAATCCTTAGGCCTTTTCTTTCTAAAGAACCTCGTCACTCCACTAGTCTATTACTCAGGGTATGTTTACTCTCTGTAACTAATATACTATCGTCATTAAAAAAATACACCAGGGAAATGCTTCCTGGATCGGCTTTGAGAACTCGTCTAAAACAACTGCGAAAAAAAATAGGCTCAAAGTGGACCCTTGATGGAGGCCTACCTCCACAGAGAAGAAGTCTGTATTCTCCACAGTTGTACGAATGACTGTTTTCATCCTAGCATACATTGTCAAAGTTGGTGATCAATGTGGAGACGATCAACGTGAAGGCAAGGAAGAAGGTGAAAGCATAGCCAAGTCGGTTGGTGAAGCGGTTGAGGTACATAGAGGATACAAAATCCGTGATAATAGAGGAAGCTGTCATTTGATTGGAGGATTAATGTCTAGAATCATCTCATTGGCTAAGGAGAGGTGTCTGGGATCACGAAGTTTGAGTTGCAGCTGAAGGTGGTTGCAACAGCTGGGCGAGTCACCGGATAAAAAAGGAGTTAAAGACGTGGGAAGAGTTTAAACGTGTGAAGTTACAAATTACCCTTTTGTAATGTGTTGTAATGTTTTTAGAATAAGGGCATTCTTGTAATTTCAGAGTAGGCGGTTATCTTCCTCTTCTTGCTGTGGCCTTTATATGGTTCGTTCGACTTTTTGGCTGAAACAGTTTTTGGATGGTCAATTGAAGTTTAGCTTCCTTTCTTATCTTCTGTTTCTTCCTACTCTCAATTGATTTCTGTTCTGTATTCATTGTTCGATTACATTTTGTCTCCATAGCTGCTTCTTTGTTATTCTTCTTGGTTGAACACAGCAATTTGTCACTTCCTGTTAAACGTTCGATTGTTGCTTCGATTTTTCACATGGTATCAGAGCTTTATTCTCACGTTTTGGTACATTCATGGCTAATATCCAAAGTTCTCCAAGTTCTTTGATTAGCGCTGCAAATTTTACATCTATGGGTCCTACAGAGGATTCATTGTATATACACTCAAGCGATAGTCCTTCGCTTATGCTTGTTCAACCTTTACTCGATGGAAATAACTTCCACAGTTGGAGAGGGCCTTCAGAAAAGCATTGGAGTGCAAGAATAAGGTAGGCTTCGTAACAGGTATGATTCCTAAACCTGCTGAAGTATATCGCAGGTATGTGGCCTAGACCAGGACAAATAACATGGTAGCTTCATGGATTGTTAATTCAGTTATACCTTCTATTGGTCAGAGTATTATGTGGTTTGATAATGCTTGTGATATATGGAACGATTTGAAGCATAGATATGGTAATGCGGATGTCTTTAGAATGTCTGATTCGCAAGAGCAGTTCTATGCCACTAGGCAAGAAAAGAGTTCAGTTATAGAGTGCTATACTCGATTGAAGGTAATATGGGAAGAACTGATGGTGTTACGTTCTATTCCTAATTGTGTTTGTAATATATGCACTTGTAATGTTTCTGTGCAAATTAACAAGTTTATTGAGGATGACTATGTGATTAGGTTCATTAAAAGGTTAAATGATGAGTTTGAACCTGTCAAATCACAAGTATTGCTAATGAGTCCACTGTCTGATTTGAAATCCACTTTTGCAATTGCTGTGAAATTAGAAAGGAAACTGAACTATTCTTCAGTTCAAGGTACGTTTACTAATAATCCTTCTATGCTCATGACTGCTGATGGTAGCTATAAGGTTGTTGCATATGGACAGAAGTCTGCCAGTCCAGGATCTGGTGCAAGTTGGCACAGATCAAATGGCAGAGGCTTTAAAAGGATTTTCAGAGATCATCCCCACAAAATCCTAAGGCCCCTATATGTACTTTAATATGATAGGCCACACAATTGATAGATGCTACAAAAAACATGGTTTTCCTCCTGGTTTCAAACCTAGAGGCATGGTGAATTGTGTTGAAAGTGAAAGCTATAATTGTAAGGATGGAGATATCTGTAGCCAAAGTGCTTATGACCAGTGCCAGAATAATGATAATGTGCATGATGGTTTGCTAAGTGCACCTTCTCAGGTGGCTCCATTGTTCAAACCTAAACAATATGATCAGTTTATTATCCTGTTGCAGGACCAGAAGGATAGAAGGCATGAAGATGGTTGTGGACATAATGATGAGGCCAATGGGCTCCATGTCGTAATGTCAGCTCAGCAGACTGGTGCCACTGCCAAGCAGCCAGGTAATATGTCTTACACTGATTCGTGTGTATGGATATTGGACTCTGGTGCTACAGATCATATATGCCATTCCTTGTCTTCTTTTAGCTCCTATATCCCAGTGAAGTATGTGTCAGTCAAGTTGCCAAACAATAACATAGCCCCAGTCACTCATGTTGGCACAGCGTGTATCAGCCCTTACTTAACACTTAATGATGTCCTACATGTTATTTCCTTTTCTTTCAATCTACTCTCTTATAGCCAACTCACAAAGAATGGTGACATAGACCTAACATTTCACTCTAATATGTGTCTGCCTCAGGATCATTCCAGCAAGAGGATGATTGGTTTAGCTAAGGTTGGACAAGGCCTATATCACATGAGTAGCCAGAACAATACATCCCAGGTTCTTGATGTTGCTTCAGACTGACTTCTTTGGCACTCAAGGCTTGGACATCCCTCTCACTCCAGGCTTCTAGAAATTAGTAAAACTGATTCTTAAGTAGATGTATCTTTACATTCCTCAACTTGTACTGTATGTCCTCTAGCTAAGCAGAAAAGAACTCCATTTGGTATTTCTCGTTCAGTTTCTGATTCTCCTTTTCTGTCTTGTACACATGGATATATGGGGTCCATACAAACACCCAAAATGTATAAACAAACATTACTTCCTCACTATTCTTGATGACTTCTCTAGATACTGTTGGGTATACTTGATGAAATACAAATCTGAAACTAGAAGCATTATTGAAAGCTTCTGTGCATATGTTGATGTCCAGTTTGAAAACACATAAAAGTCATAAGGACTGATAATGGGATTGAATTTAAAATGAACCCATTCTTTGCGTCAAAGGGCATAGTCCATCAAACCAGCTGTGTATATACCCCACAGCAAAATGGACTAGTTGAACAAAACACCAACAAATCCTCAATGTGGCTAGAGCGTTAAAATTACAGGCCCAAGTCCCAGCAAGTTATTGGGGATTTTGTGTACAGCATGCGGTGTATTTTATTAACCTGACTCCATCTCCTCAACTCAGTAATAAAACTCCTTACTAAATACTTTTCAACAAATCTTCTTCATATAGTCATCTTAGAGTCTTCGATTGTCTATGTTTTACAAGAAATGTCTCTCCATCCAAAGAAAAATTCACTCTTAGAGCTAGAAAAAGTATTTTCCTAGGAATGTCACACACTACAAAAGGTTAGATTCTACAAGACATGACAACTAAAGAAGTGTTCATATCCAGAGACGTAACCTTCCATGAAAACATTTTTCCGTATGAGAACAAAGCTATGTCTAGCTTGACTTCAGAATTCGAATTGCCATGTAATGTCAGTTGCCCATCAAGACTCACTTCTCCTCCTCAGACCAATCAATCTCCTTTCCATGATTCTTCTGAACCTCATATTCATATGCCGTCTCCTGAACCCAGTCATAATACTACCTACCCGATTGATAGTGGAACTCCAATAAATGATCCACCTAATGCATCACCTCAGTCACTTTCGTCATCTGAACCAGTCAAGGAACATGATCCTATCGCTCAACCACAAGAAATGGTACAATCAAGCCCAAGAACAGATAATCTCGTATTATCTCCAGAAAGAGCCATCAAATTCATTCAGATTGATATACCAAAATCTAGACCAAGTCGTACAAGGCAAGCCCCTAAATATCTTGAAGAATACTACTGTAACCAAATTACCTCAAGGAAAACTAGTTCAAACTCTACTTCAACTGTGTCATCAAAACTTACCACGCAACATTCACTATCGAAACATATCTCCTTTGAATCTTTAGCACCAAAGTACAAAGCATATGCATTGAACATTAGTATGCACACAAAACCTGACTCCTTTGCAGAGGCATCTAACTCTCCTGAATGACAGAAGCTATGGATGATCAAATAACATCCTTGAGAGTAATAATACCTGGACATTGACAAAGCTTCCCCCAGGAAAGAAAGCTATTGGGTGTAAGTGGGTGTATAAGGTCAAGTATAAGCCTGATGGTTTTGTGGATAGGTATAAGGCCAGGTTGGTTGCAAAAGATTACACATAACAACTTGGAGTGGATTATCAAGACACCTTTTCACCAGTGGCCAAAATGACCACAGTTAGGATGGTCCTGGCCTTGACATCTAGACTTGGCTGGCATGTGCATCAACTAGATGTTAATAATGTATTTTTACATGGTGACTTGCATGAAGAGATATATATGTCTGCACCTCCTAGTATGTTAGTAGGACAAGGTGACACTGTATGTAAACTACAAAAATCTTTATATGGCTTGAAACAAGCAAGCAGGGAATGGAATGCCAAGTTGACTAGCTTTCTCATCTCATTGTGTTTCTGTCAGTCCAAGAACGATTATACCTTGTTTACCAGATTATCAGGTGATTCGTTATTAATATTGCTGGTTTATGTTGATGATGTAATTCTGGCAAGTGAGAACTTAGATGAGATTGAAGGGATCAAAAAGGCATTGGACCTAGAGTTTCATAACAAGAATCCTCAAAAAGGAATAGTTATAAAACAGAGAAATTATACACTGCAACTTTTAGAACAGGCAGGATCTCTAGGCTCTAAACCAACATTGACCCCTAAGGAAAGTCATACCAAGTTATTTCTTGGAGACTCATATCTCATAGATAATGTCACTGAATACAGAAAGCTTGTGGGGAAATTGATCTATCTTACTATAACAAGGCCGGATATAGCATTCAGTGTGCAACAACTGAGCTAATTCTTAGACTGTCCTACTGTGAATCATTGGAGGGGAGTGCACAGAATCCTAAGATATCTGAAAGGATCCATTGGGCAAGGTATCTTGTTGTCCAGCAGTGGAGAGCTTAGATTGAAGGGGTTTGTGGATTCGGATTGGGCAGGATGCCAGGAAACAAGGTGATCAGTTACAGGCTATTGTATGTTCTTAAGTGACAGCCTGATATCTTGGAAAGCGAAGAAACAAACCATGGTTTCAAGGTCTTTAGCAGAAGCTGAATATAGGGCTATGGCGATGGCAGTGTGTGAAGTGCAGTGGTTGATTGTTTTGTGATAGTAAAAGGCAGAAGCTGAATATAGGGCTATTTGCTTTGCTAGAGATCTTATGATCACAAGGCAGGAGCTTGTTGAATTGTTTTGTGATAGTAAAAGTGCGGTGTACATAGCTTAGAACCCAGTTTTCCATGAGAGAACAAAACATATAGAGATTGATTGTCATGTTGTAAGGGAGAAGGCAAAGCAGGGGACTGTGAAGTTGATGTCAGTCAAAACAGAATTTCAGTTGGTAGATCTTTTTACCAAGGCTTTAGACAATAAAAGTATGGCGCAGTTGCTTAGAATGATGGGAGTGTGTAACATTTATAGCAAGCTGAGCGTGAGGAGGGGTGTCAAAGTTGGTGATCAATGTGGAGACGATCAACGTGAAGGAAAGGAAGAAGGTGAAAGCGCAGCCAAGTCTGTTGGTGAAGCGGTTGAGGTACATATAGGATACAATCCGTGATAATAGAGGAAGCTATCATTTGATTGGAGAATTAATGTCTAGAATCATCTTATTGTCTAAGGAGAGGCGATGGGATCACGAAGTTTGAGTTGCAGCTGAAGGTGGTTGCGGCAGCTTAGCGAGTTACCGGATAAAGAAGGAGTTAAAGATACGGGAAGAGTTTAAACGTGTGAAGTTACAAATGTACCCTTTTGTAATGTGTTGTAATGTTTTTAGAATAAGGACATTCTTGTAATTTCAGAGTAGGCGGTTATCTTCCTCTTCTTGCTGTGGCCTTTTAAATGGCTCGTTCGACGTTTTGGCTGAAACAGTTTTTGGATGATCAATTGAAGCTTAGCTTCCTTTCTTCTCTTCTGTTTCTTCGTGCTCTCAATTGATTTCTGTTCTGTATTCATTGTTCGATTACATTTTGTCTCCATAGCTGCTTCTTTGTTATTCTTCTTGGTTGAGCACAGCAATTTGTCACTTGCTGTTGAACGTTCGATTGTTGCTTCGATTGTTCACATACATATCTCTAATTATGTCTATATGCTTCATAGGAAGTCCCTTGAATCCAGACTTTCTCAAATCAGTTTACGTAGTATACTATCATATGCTTTTTTAGCATCCATGAAAACCATATATAGATCATTCAATGGCCGCTACTTTTACCATTGAAATGTCGTTAATTATACAAAATTGATATTTTGTGCAAAAGTCTAACAAGATTAAGCCACACACTGGATTATAAGTTTTGAATGTTTTGCTCAAAAACATAGAAATATTTTTATAAATTAAAGTGATTAATGTTTTTGAAAAAAAAAGAACCTCAATGTTCAATCCATCAAAAACACGCTATTTGGCCAGTTGATTGAATCCAAAAAAAGGAAAAAGTTGATTGAGAAATGAACTCAGATTATTTTTGTGGATATGAAAAAGGAAAGAAAGAGAATTCAATTCATGCAAGCTCATAGAAATTTACTCGGTCGTGGTAGAAATAATCACCATCTTACACATAAGAAAGGAATATTATCATTTGCCGGTCATGGAAAATTTCTAACAACCAGCAATTTTCAATCCATTCATAACATAAGTGTGTGTATGTGTGTGGATATATAGATACACAGAGGGAGTTGAACGTTGTATTACACAACTGTTGAATCTGCCACGCAAGTATGGGTAATTTTGCACAATATGTCTCCAGCTAGTTATGGAAAAGTCACGTGAAGAAGCGGCAGAATTCTTGTTATATAAAGAGTTCCTCTTAAAACCAAACGCAGGCAACTGACCAAAGCGATTAAGTTTACTTAAGGAGATAATATTTGCATCAATCATTTGCGGAGATGGCAAAAATATTTTGTTTGATGACCGTTTTTGCTCTTTTTGATCTTCTGTGAGTCTTTCTTTGGGAGTATAAAGCGAGCACTAGCTTTCTTCAGGCCTTTTTATATATATGCATGTGTACATGTGGATGTGTATAATGTTTGTTTATATATAATGTGTGTATGTACGTATTCGTATTTGTATGTACGTATATAGGTATACATGTATGTATGTATGCATGTACGCATACAAATCTGTATACATACATTATATGCATACTGTCAAATATGTTGTTGAGGATGCTTTGGAGAAGGCCTCAATGCCAGATGCAACAAAAGGAGGGATATCTGTTGGATCAATGGTGGAGTCAGAAATGTAGTTGCTCTGGTGATGAGTTGGCAAGTTCATTAGCAGCTGTTATTGCGGGGCACGCGAGTGGCTGGTGTGGTTGATTAGGTGCTGAGCTGCTAATAGAGAAGCACGGGCGTGAAGGAGAAGGAGGAAGAAGGTGTGCAAGGCGGCAGATTTAAATCGTGCAAAATGACTACTATGCCCTTAATGAAGTAACAGGCTTGGGCTTGAGCGAAGGGCAATTTTGTCCTTTTTACTTAGTTCTTCTTCTTCCACCGATAGTTAATGTAGTTTGTGTATATATATTCATTTTCTGTAGAAGGCAGTTATTGATTCAATAAAATTTCTGAGTTGTGTTCAGCAACTGCTCCAGTTTTTCTTCCCATTAAACGATTAATCCCTAGAGTTCTTGATTCGTGATCATTTTGACATAGTATCAGAGACATGATTTTGTTGTATTGATCCGCAATTTCAGTTCACTTCTTCTCTGTTGTTTTCTTTTGAATGCTGTAATGGCGAACAACGCGAGAAATGGCAATCAAGCACCAGAAAATCCACTCTCAAATCCTTATTACCTTCATCCGAATGATAGTCCAGCAATAATTCTTGCTCAACCGCCTTTGAATTCTCATAACTATCACACATGGAGTACAGTTTTCTCCATGGCATTGATTGTGAAGAACAAGATAGGTTTTGTTGATGGTACTATTGTGCCTCCCAACCTTAATGATCCTCAGTATCACTCCTGGAGACAAGTTAATTCGATGATCCATTCCTGGATCATGAACAGCGTATCACCTTCGATTGCTCAAAGCGTAATGTGGTATGATAATGCGGCTGAAGTCTGGAATGACTTGAAGCGAAGGTACGGTAGCTGTGATCCTTTTAGACTATCTGATCTGCTTGAAACCTTTTACAGTATAAGGCAGGAATCTGATTCTGTCAACGATTACTTTACAAAGCTTAAAGTGGTTTGGGAGGAAATGATGGCGGTAAGGCCAATTCCTAAGTGTACTTGTCGTGCTTGTACATGTGATGTGACATCTAATATGCAAGCCTATGTGCAAAGTGATTATGTTATCAAATTTGTGAAAGGTTTAAATGATGAATATGATGCGGTTAAGTCTTAGGTATTTGTTATGTCGCTATTGCCTGATGTGGATACTATGTTCTCCATGGCTTTGAAATATGAAAGAAAACTCAATGGTAATGCTGTTTCTGGTCAGTTCAATAACAATCCTACTGCTATGTTAATTGATAATGGCAATGAAGGGGTGAATATCAGTGCAAATGCCTTCAATAGTCGTGGAGGAGGTAACGACTATAGGAGAGGAAGCGGTAGGTTCTTTCCTGAGGGATCAAGAAGGCCACAATGCACTCACTGTGGCATGGTTGGACATGTGGAGCAAAGGTGTTATAAGAAACAAGTTTCCCTCTAGGACTTAAACCAAATGCTAATGTAGTTGAAGTTCATGATACAGAGTATGATTCACGACAGCATGATCAGAATGGACAAGTGTGTCAAGCTCCTATTCTCACTCAAGAACAGACTCAAAGGCTGTTTTCTTTGTTGAACGTGAAAGATGCTAGTCAATCTGATGTGGCTTCAGTGCAACTTGCAGGAAACCAGGGAGCTGTGATGTCTGCTTTGTCTGGTAATGAAATAGGTAAGTGCTGCTCTAATAATTTGAATATATGGATATTAGATTCAGGAGCCATTGACCACATTGCATGTGGTCTGAGTTTGTTTCAATCCTTCCAACCTGTTCATGGTATATCAATCAAGCTACCAAATAAAACATCAGTGTCAGCCACTCATATAGGTTCAGTTGTTGTTAATCCATTACTCATCATTCACAATGTGCTGTATGTCCCAAGCTTTGCATACAATCTTTTGTCTCTTAGTAAATTGCTTTCTGTGCCATCCTTACTTGTTCAATTCTTGGGAAATTCTTGTATCATTCAGGACCAAGTCTCACTGAAGACGATTGGTTCATCTAAGTTGAAAAATGGCTTATTCCTTTTACAAGGTGCTGGCAAGCAAACTCAGTCATCAGCCTGTTCAAAGTGCTTGTCAGTAGCAGTTAAACTTTCTGATTCGCCTTCTTTGCTATGGCATTATAGGTCAGGTCATGCTTCTATGTCCAGAATAAAAGATGTACAGAAGTTTGATACTTGTGTTGCAATACCAGACCAATTCTATTCATGTGCTGTATGCCCATTAGCAAAAATGAAAAGAACTCCGTTTCCTTTGTCCAATTCTGTCTCAAAGTTTCCATTTAATCTCATACATGTTGATATATGGGGACCTCATAAACACCCCACTGTTTATGGTCAAAAGTACTTTCTCACCATAGTTGATGATTTTACAAGATATACATGGCTTTATCTTCTTAAACAAAAGTCAGAAGTCAGGCTTGTGATTGAAAGTTTCTGCAATTTTGTGCAAAACCAGTTCAACAAAAGCATTAAAGTGTTGAGATCAGACAATGGTTAGGAATTCAATATGCCTAAATTCTACATGAACAGAGGCATTATTCACCAAACAACTTGTGTTAACACTCCTCAACAGAATGGCATAGTTGAGAGAAAACATCAACATATTCTCAATACAGCAAGGTCCTTGAAATTTCAGTCGAATGTACCTATAGCATATTGGGGGTTCTGTACCCAGTATGCTGTTCATCTTGTCAATATCCTTCCAACTCCACTTCTTGATTACAATAGCCCTTATCAAATGTTGTTTCAAGCAGTTCCTTCATATGTACACTTAAAAGTGTTCGGCTGTTTTGCCTTTGCTGCAGACACCAGTGCCGCTAAGCCCAAATTTGCACCCAGATCGATTCCTTCAGTGTACCTTGGCTTGCCTCATAATGTGAAAGGATATGTGATGTTAAACCTGAATACTAGAGCCATATTCATTTCCAGAGACGTCCAATTTTTTGAACATACGTTTCCTTTTGAGTCAGTCGTTTCTGACCAGGACTCTTTCAAAGTTCCCCATGTTTGCAATGAATCTCCGAATACTGTTTCCATTCCTCAGATACCTTCAGTTAATCAGCATGATGAGCACTCAATTCCTCCTTTTTCTCCTTCACTTCATTCATCTAACAGCTCAATTGCACCTTCTGATATCAGTATGTTGCCTTCTCCAACCCAAAGTTCTTCAACTTCATCTGCTAGCCCTGTTCCACCACAACCTTGTACTGGACTTGAGGTGTGTTTACCATTTTCATCTGATGATCATGGTCCTTCTACAAGAGTTAGACATCCGCCAAAATATCTTTAAGATTACTACTGTAATCGTCTTCATCAAAGTTCTGCTCCTCAACCTCATGTCAACACTCCTTATCCTATTCAAGCCTACATGTCTTTTGATTCATTGTCTCCTGAATATAAAGCATATGCTCTTAATATTAGTATGCAGCAGGAGCCTGGCTCTTATCAGGAAGCAGCCAGATCTCCTCATTGGCAGAAAGCAATGCAATTGGAGTTGGCTGCCCTGGAAGCCAATCATACATGGTCTTTGATTTCATTACCCCCAGGTAAGCAGGCCATTGGTTCTAAGTGGGTGTACAAAGTTAACTACAACCTAGATGGCAGTATAGAGAGACATAAGGCTCATTTGGTAGCCAAGGGCTATACTCAGCAACTAGGAATAGATGATACTGATACATTCTCTCCTGTTGCTAAGTTAACCACTGTTAGATTGTTGTTGGCCTTGTCATCTATCAAGCATTGGCATATTCATCAACTTGATGTTAATAATGCCTTTTTACCTAGTGGCCTTAGCCAAGAAATTTACATGCAAATGCCTGAACGATTGAGCTCTGATAAGCCTAATGTTGTTTGTAAATTGCATAAGTCTCTTTACGGTCTTAAACAAGCAAGTAGAGAATGGAACACCAAGTTGACCTCATTTCTTATTTCTGAAGGTATGTGCAGTCCAAGAATGATTACACCATGTTCACTAAAACTCATCAAGATTCCTTTTTTGGTGCTTCTTATTTACGTTGATGATATTATCATTGCTAGCAATTGCTTATCTCAGATTGCATCCCTGAAGCAAGCCTTGCATAGTGCATTTAAAATCAAGGATCTTGGACCCCTTAAATATTTTCTTGGTATACAGGTCGCTAGGTCACAGGGGGGTGATGATTTGTCAAAGGAAATATGCTCTGGAAATGATAGAGCAAGCAGACATTCTTGGAGCCAAGCCTGCCAAGACACCTATGGAGCAAAATTTGAAATTGGCACATAAAGACTCTCAACCCATTTCACACGTGTCAGGATATAGAAGATTAGTTGGTAAACTGTTGTACTTGACTATAATCAGGCCAGACATTGCGTATACGGTCCAACAGTTGAGCCAGTTCTTGGATCAGCCTACTGAGTTGCATCTCAAGACAGCAAATAGGCTTTTGAGGTATCTGAAAGGCACTGCAGGTCAAGGGATATTTTACCCAAGCCAAGGAAAACTGGAGCTAAGAGGATTTGCTGATTCGGATTGGGGAGGTTGCGTTGAAAATAGGAGGTCAATAACAGGTTATTGCATGTTCTTTGGGAATTCCTTGATATCCTGGAAAGCCAAGAAACAGACTACTGTTTCTAAGTCCTCTTCAGAAGCTGAATATCGAGCATTGGCTTCAGCAACATGTGAAGTGCAATGGCTCTTGTATTTGATGAAGGATTTGGGAGTGATTCAGACAAAGCCTGTGGAACTATTCTGCGATAACAAAAGTGCTATTTACTTTGTTAAGAATCCAGTGTTCCATGAAAGGACAAAGCACATAGAAATTGATTGTCACATTGTTAAGGACAAGTTTCAACAGGGAATTGTGCGTCCAATGCCCATTAGGACAGAGATGCAGCTCGCAGATATATTCACCAAAGCGCTTGATTCAAGGAGATTGCAGCACCTGCCTTCTATAATGGGAGTATGCAACATATACAGCAAGTCAGGTTTGAAGGGGGGTGTCAAATATGTTGTTGTTGAGGATGCTTTGGAGAAGGCCTCAATGCCAGATGCAACAAAAGGAGGGATGTATGTTGGATCAATGGTGGAGTCAGAAATGTAGTTGCTCTAGTGATGAGTTGGCAAGTTGGTTAGCAGCGGTTATTGCAGGGCACGCGAGTGGTTGGTGTGGTTGATTAGGTGCTGAGCTGCTAATGGAGAAGCATGGGCGTGAAGGAGAAGGAGGAAGAAGGTGTGCAAGGCGGAAGATTTAAATCGTGCAAAATGACTACTATGCCCTTAATGAAGTAACAGGCTTGGGCTTGAGCGAAGGGCAATTTTGTCCTTTTTACTTGGTTCTTCTTCTTCCACCGGTAGTTAATGTAGTTTGTGTATATATACTCATTTGCTGTAGAAGGCAGTTATTGATTCAATAAAATTTCTGAGTTGTGTTCAGCAACTGCTCCAGTTTTTCTTCCCATTCAAAGATTAATCCCTAGAGTTCTTGATTCGTGATCATTTTGCATACATACATAATGTGTAATTTTCAGTTTGCAAGGGCTAAATATGAACGAACTGTAATTGACACTGGTTCATGAAAAAGTTTCCATCATATACTTGCACTCGGGAACATATAACCCCATACACTATAAAATCCTTTCGTAGTCTGTGAGATTTGCAACAAGCAACAGAAAGTTCTCCAAAAACTATTCGATTCAAGATTAATCAAAGGAGATCAATCTAAAAACTGAGGAAGAAAAGAGAAATCAAAATAAATAGAGCTTAGAAGTAGAGAGAAGAGAGGAAAATATCTTCTGAAATAACTGAAGTCCAAGAACTTGCAATCTGTGCAAAAATACACGCACGCTGGCAGTTACATTGGTACTTAAACGAAGAAGAAGAGGAAAATTGAAAAGACTATTATGCCCTTTTGCTTCTCCTATTTACATTGACTAAAACAGGGACAATTATGTCTTTTTGCATGTCTAAAATAATCCCGCGCTATTCTTTCTTTCTCCTTCTTCGCTGCGTACTCCAGCCCGTTCAATATGCAACTGCTACTCCTTCCAATCAACCGCAGTTCAGCTTGCTTCCGTTTTCTTCACGCCTCTCTTTCTATCCAATCATCAAATAATTATTTCAATCACTCATTGCACTTCTTATTCAGCCAACATCTTTCACCTTCCTCAATTTACACTTCGGATCATCATTAGTGCTTCACCATCATCTTTGACATAGTCTCCGCTTGATTTCCTGTTTGTTATTGCATGAATTTGCTAGAGGTATCTTCTAATATTTTCTTCTACGTTCTACCGCACAGACAATATAACCTTTCATCTCGTTCATAATGGACCATGGACATGGTCTTGTTGAACAAGATTATAGTTCGAACGGATATGGACAAATTCAGCAATGTCCATTCTTTTGGCTAGGCTAACTTAACAATAATGGTGCATGTTTTGGATTTTGCAGCACTCCTTCCAGCCATTTTGTCAAGTAACGCAAAGGATGACACGTTGGACCGTGCACCATCTGCATTTGCAAATCCGGTCCCTCGCCATCGGTTGGCAGAGCCGCCGGGTATGTCCAACCTTTCATATCTAAAAATTTATATTCTGAAAATTGTTAATCGTTAATTGTTTTACCCATAATATTAGCCTGGAATGTTGTTGAGGATGTTGGGTTGACAGCATGGATGAAAGGAAAGAAAAGGTGCATCAGCTTGGCACATGTGGATTGGTAAAGGAATTAGTACGCTTGGCACGTTTGGCACGGCATGCTTGGCAACGCTGGCGGCTGAAGTATAGTTGGCGCGCAGTGGTTGCAACTAGCCAAAATTCTGTTTACACGTGCTAATTTGGAAGATAGAAAAATATCTTGTAACACTGCTCCTGTTCATCTTGTTACGCTCTTTGGCGCCATTTCTTCAAAATTCAAAATTCCGTTGCGTTTTTGTTCGTTTTGCGTTGTGATTATAGTGCTGTGATGTTTTGATTCTGCTTATGAGGCAATTTTAACATGATATCAGATCTCTGGTGATTCATCATTGATTCTCTCTGCTTTTCAATTTTGATTCTGTTTTGCGCAAATCTTCTCTATACAACATAACTTTGCAACTAAAATATGATCATGGCAAACGCGAGTGCAGCATCCTCTAGTTCTCGTAACAATCACGCAATCAACGATAATCCATCAAATAATCCATACTACTTGTATCCAAATGATTGTCCAGTAATTGTGATGGTGCAACCACCACTCAATCAACATAACTTTCACTCGTCGAGCAGGACTTTCCAGATGGCGTTGCTGGTAAAGAATAAGACCTGTTTCATTGATGGATCTATGCCTAAACCAGCACCAAATGACTCTCAGTTTCAAGCCTGGCGACAGGTAAACACTATGATCCAGTCTTGGATCATGAACTGCGTTTCTCCCTCTATTGCACAAAGCATAATGTGGTATGACAGTGCCTCAGATTTTTGGAATGGTTTGATCATGAGATATGGTAGTGGTGATCCATTTGGATTGTCTGATTTGCTCTCTGAATTCTATGCTGTAAAACAAGAAAATCTCAGCTTTAACGATTACTTTACAAAACTGAAAGTCTTGTGGGAAGAACTAACTTCCTTAAGGTCCATACCAAAATGCGATTGTCTCAGATGTGTTTGTGATATTTCCAGAAAAGTAAGGGAGTTCATTGAAAATGACTATGTTATATAGTTTGATAAAGGATTAAACGAAGAATTTGATCCAGTGAGATCATAAGTGTTTGTAATGACACCATTGCCAGACATTCAGACTGTGTTTGCAATGACACTGAAGTTTGAAAGGAAGATTGTTAATAACATTGCACAAGTTATATTTCACCAGTGCCCCTACGGCCTTAATGAGTAGTACTGATAAACAAGAAATTTTTGTAGCTAATACGTATGCCAACAGAAGACAAGGCCTAGTCTATAGAAGAGGAAATGGGAGATTCAATCAAGAAGGGAACAAACTTTTATAGTGTACTCATTGTGGTACGATTGGGCATTCGAGTGACAGATGTTACAGAAAACGTGGTTTTCCTCCTAGATTTAAATTCAGAAATCAGGTGAATATATTTGAGGCGGTGGAAGAGAAGACTCAACACAATAATGGTGATCAGATGTTTCAAAATCCTTCTAGCTTGCCAACATAGCCAACTCCTTGTCTCACACTAAAGAAGTTTAATAAGCTTTTGAAATTGTTAGATGTTGATGATGTTGTTTCAGGGGTAGTAGTAAACAAGGAGTCCCAGGGTGCTGTCATGACTACGTAGGTTGATGTGCCTTCAGGTAAGTATTCTACAAATATTAGCTGTGTATGGATTCTGGATTCAGGTGCAACAGACCATATCTCTAGTTCTCTGATTTTATTTCGCTCTTATTATCCTATTGATCATGTTATCATAAAGCTTCCAAATAATATCACAGTTGATGCAAATCATAGAGGAAGGATCGGGCTTCACAGTGGTCTTATTCTGAATGATGTGTTACAAGTGTCTTCATTCTCTTTTAATCTTGTCTCACTGAGTAAACTCACTAACTCCCCCATCTGCTTGTTTCATTACATGATTCTTACTGCTTTATCCAGGATCAGTTGTCCAGGAGGATGATTGGTTCAGCTAGGAAGCATCATGGATTCTGTTACTTGTATGATTCCAGCCTACCTGCTCAGCCAGAAGTGTCAAATCTATCTCGGTTGCCTTTTGTTCTCTCTTCAACAAGCTTAGACTCCAATTCATACCTCTAGCATGCCAGGCTTGGACATGCTTCATCAACCAGAATTCGAGAAATACATAGATTGCATCTAGATGTTTCGTCTTATAGTTCAGAAAACAAATGTGCAGTTTGTCCTTTGGCCAAATTAAAGAGAACTCATTTCCATGTGTCTGTTACAGCTTCTAAACTTCCTTTTGATATCATACATGTAGACATATGCGGTCTTTATAGACATCCCACTATGTATAATCAAAAATATTTTCTGAAATAGTGGATGATTGTTCTAGATATACTTGGATATATCTTCTCAAAACAAAATCTGAAGCTAGGCAAATTTTGCAAAGTTTTTTTTCATTATGTCTCTACTCAGTTTAACACTCATATCAAGGTGGTTAGAAGTGACAATGGGCTTGAGTTCAAAATGTCTGAATTCTATATGCAGCATGGAGTTATTCATCAAACTACATGTAGCTATACTCCCCAGCAGAATGGGGTAGTAGAAAAAAACATCAACATCTTCTTGTTGTGGCTAGAGCACTCAGATTCCAAGCGTCTTTACCTATCACATATTGGGGATCCTGCCTTCAGCATGCCACATATTTTATAAATTTAATACCTTCACCTATTCTTCAACATAAGACTCCATATGAAATACTGCATCAGACACAGCATACATATAATCATCTTAAAGTGTTTGGATGCCTAGCGTTTGTTTTTGATAACACTCCACATAAATCAAATTTTTAACCTAGATCCATACCTTGTAAATTTCTTGGGATACCTATGAATATGAAAGCATACATCCTTCAGAGAATAAATGACAAAGATGTCTTTGTATCCAGAGATGTGTTGTTTCATGAGAATTCTTTTCCTTTTTCTGATGCTACTTTTTTACCAATAACATCAATGCCAGTAGCTCCTAGGTTAACAGATGACCTATCATCATCATCATCTCAAACTCCTCCTCAGTTGAATCCTTTACATGTTCTTCCATCTACAACTGATCTTAGACGTTCATATAACCTTGAATCATCTCAAGTATCACCAGTATCATCATCTTCACCTGATGATTTTGCTTTCTCTTCTCCTGACCAAATACCTATTACACAACTACAAGTCCGTTTGCCTCCATTATCGTCATCTGTTATGCCATCACATGAGCCTACTGATCACAGACCTACCAGGTCAAGACATGCTCCATCTTACTTACAGGACTACTACTGTAATCTTACTTATTCACCTTATTCTTCTTTCTGTCAACCATCTCCTCAGTTTTTCTACCTTACCCTATTCAATCTTATCACTCTCTTGATGCTTTGGCCCCTGAATACATGTCCTACATTCTTAGTATATGTATTGAGCAGGAACCTGTGACATATCAATAGACAGCAGAATCAGCAGTCTGGCAACATGCTTTGCAAGTAGAATTAGCAGCATTGCATGCCACTAACACCTAGACCATTGTTCCCTTGCCACCTGGAAAATGACCCATTGGCTGTAAATAGGTCTACAAAGTCAAAAAGAAAGGCTGATGATTTAGTAGAGAGATACAAGGCAAGGCTTGTAGCTAAAGGCTACACTCAACAGTCAGGTATAGACTATGTTGATACTTTTCCTCCTGTGGCCAAAATGACTTCTATATGTCTCTTTCTTGCTTTGGCAACTCTGAATAATTGACATGTGCATCAATTGGATATCAATAATGCCTTTCTTCATGGTGATCTACATCAGGAGATTTATATGGATTTGCCACCAGGAATTCAATGATCTGTTCCTAATGTTGTTTGCAAACTTCAAAAATCCCTATATGGCCTTAAACAGGCAAGCAGACAGTGGAATGAAAAACTTACTCTTTATTTGTTGTCTCAGGGATTCCAACAGTCTAAAAATAATTTTACCATGTTTACCAAGAGGTCTTCAGATTCTTTTATAGTGTTACTCATTTATGTTGTTGATATCATAGTGGCAAGTGATCCTATGTTCCAGATACAGCAGCTTAAAGATCATTTACATTCTACATTTCAGATAAAAGATTTAGGAATCCTAAGATGCTTTCTAGGTCTGGAGGTGGTAAGATCTCAGGGGGAATCATGATTTGTTAGAGAAAGTATACAATGGAGTTTTATAGAAGAGACAGTATTCCTGGATGCTAAACCTGCATTGACTCCTATGGAGCAAAATCTGAAATTGGAACATAATGATTCACCTTTAATATCAGATGTGTCCAGTTACAGAAGAACGATTGGAAAACTATTGCAGCTTACTATTATTAGAGCTGACATATCATATAGTATTCAATAGTTGAGTCAGTTTTTGGACACTCCTATAGAGTTTCATATCAAAGTTGTTTATAGATTATTGAGATACTTGAAAGGCAATCTAGGTCAGGGCTTGTTGTTTCCTAGTACAGTGTCAAAATTGCTAAAGGCTTATGCAGACTCAGACTCGGGAGGATGTTGGAGACCAGAAGGTCTATTAAAGGATATTTTATGTTATTTGGCAATGCATTGGTGTCCTGAAAAGCTAAAAAGCAGACCACTGTATCTAGGTCATCCTCAGAAGCAGAATATAGGTCACTTGTTGCAGCAACCTGTGCAATACAGTGAGTACTTTATTTGTTGAAAGATCTAGGAGTGGAACAAGATCAGCCTGTGGAACTATTCTATGACAACAAAAGTGCAATTTATCTTGTTGAGAATCCCGTATTTCATGAAAGGACAAAGCATATATAAGTGGATCGTCATGTGGTTAGAGGTAAATTTCAGGGAGGAGTAATTAAGCCAATGCTTGTTAAGACATAATATCAAGTGGCAGATTTATTCACTAGAGCATTGGGCTCACACAGACTGTAATTCTTGACTCCATCTTTGAGGGTGTGTAACATTTACAAGAAGTCAGAATTGGGAGAGGGTGTTGAAGATATTGGGTTGACAGCTCAGAAGAAAGGAAAGAAAAGGTGTGTCATCTTGGCACATATGGATTGGTAAAGGAGTTGGTAAGCCTGGCACGTTTGGCACGGCACGCTTGAATTGTTTGGCATGCCTGGCAGGCTTGGCATGCTGGCGGTTGAAGTATAGTTGGCGCTCAGTGGTTGCAACGAGCCAAAATTCTGTTTACACGTGCTAATTAGATTCTAGTTGTTTCTATAGCTGATATAAATACTTAATAATGTTGTAAATATCAGTTTGTGGAAGGAATACACAAAAATATCTTGTAAAACCTCTCATGTTCATCTTCTTGCGCTCTTGGGCGCCATTTCTTCAATATTCAAAATTCAGTTGCATTTTTGTTCGTTTTGCGCTGTGATTACATTGCTATGATGTTTTGATTCAGTTTACGAGGCAATTTTAACAAATTTTGCTTTACAATGTTTGCCTTTATTATAGTCATGTATAATTATGATGATTATACACCAATCACCTCCAGTGTAACAGAAGAGTACGTCAAATGGTAATGCATGTCGGTGGTAAAGCATGTACCTAGATAAAAACTTCACTATCACAGTATTCCATCACTAAGGTTGTAGTCACATAAGAGAATAAGAGAATAGTACTCCCCCATTTATCCAACTACCATTGATCATCACAAGCCTCGATGTTAATTGCCTCCTGCCCCATTCTCCAACTCCCTCTCCCCCCAATCTCACTTCTCCCCAGCAATCACCTATCTATTGCGGGAGAAACTTAACCCAACAATACCAATCTATTTGGTTATGTAACGAACATATTTTCTTTTTCAATATATAAAGAGGCCTCTTCTTCTCCTACACCTCTTCTTTCGCGGTCTTTCTCCCTTCTCACCCATATTCTTCTCCGTACATATTTTCTTATCTAGCTCCATTTAAGTATATCAAAGAGACCCCTCCCGTACACCATTGGTCTTCACCTATGTTCTCTCCTTAAAGTTTTGTTGGTTCTAAACCTTTAAAATATTTAAAGTAAGAAAACACAAGAAACTCTTGAACTTAGAAAACACAAGGACGGAAATTGATTGGACGGAATTGAGATGTAAAATATTTTCCCTCCAAATGAGGCTTCCACTTGTAACCTATAGAATACAATAATGGCATGAAAGTATATGGATTTTGATCGTAAAAGTAATTTTCCTTTGCTTGTTTTTTTTGTCTTGCCTTATGACTTGCCTTGTGAGATACATATTTATTGCCCCTAATTACGTGACAAAAAAATGCATAACACAGTATCCATATGATCCATAGCAAAAAAGTTGGCAGCTCAAAACTTCAATCCCGTGGACTTTCATGGAATTGTCTAAAGTTGAAAGGAATTAACACACGTGATTGAAGCCTAACTCCTCTCGTATTATAATCAAGAAAAATCACTCAAAAATTGAATTGCAATTGACTCACCAATCACCCTACCCGCCATTGGTATTTATAGAGCTAGACAAGCCTGTAGGACCTCAGGCGCTACCATCTCTCCCAAAACCAATTGGTGACAGGAGATGCGCATACCCTAGCCTTATAGTGCATTCAGCACACAAGCGCCCACGGCATTCGACTGTGACTTGGCCCACATGGCCTACGCCCACACGGCCTACGCCACGGGACAATTGCTGCACCCAACAATCTCCCCCTCAGCAATTGCTCCTGCTGGGAATCGAACCCGTGACCTCGCTCTGATACCACTTGTAGGACCTCAGGCGCTACCATCTCTCCCAAAACCAATTGGTGACAGGAGATGCGCATACCCTAGCCTTATAGTGCATTCAGCACACAAGCGCCCACGGCATTCGACTGTGACTTGGCCCACATGGCCTACGCCCACACGGCCTACGCCACGGGACAATTGCTGCACCCAACAAAGCCACAAGTATGAAACCTGATCTATTCCATAATCCAAACAGTTGAGAAAAAGTGTTTGAATGATTTAAAAATGCATGATTTAAATGGTACGAGTTTACGAAATGCATGACAAAGTTATTACCTGACACGTTTATGTGATATACATGCTTCATATGTTTATATATATTGCTGTTGTACTACCAACTCATGAAGCGTTAAAGCTTACATAATATGACAAACATTTGTTGTCTTTGTACTATTTTCAGGTGCCACAATTAATGAACTAAACTAGTTCATTAAGTGAACTACTTAAGTTAATGAACTAACTAGTTCATTAAATGGAGACATATTTGGTGGAAGCTACATGGCAACAAATTTGAAAATGGAAAGTCTCCTCCATATTCATCTTACACGCCATATATATATATATATATATATATATATATATATATATATTCATATATATATATGTGTGTATATATATATATATATTCATATTTTTTTAAAAAAGGGCACAATACATATATAGTTTAACGTACTACCGACACGTTACATGTATCACTAACGTATGTCAACGTCACACAACTATATACACCTCACATTTATGAGTATATTCATGTCTTATATCATATGATATAAGTCATGGTGATGACATAATTATAACGACACGTTACAAGGTCATAAATCAAAAATTATCGTATCGGGTGGGTACCGAAACTTCACTCATGTATTACGTACTTGGCATATAAAGATGGTCAGTCCATATACATCAAAAATAGACAAAAAATTTTTGGCTCACATGTTCAAATCAGTCACTAAATCGTTCCATGTTGCCATACACAAATCACCCACAATTTAGGATAAAATTATGGAGATTTCAAGTTCAAATTCTTTTAAGCACATGGCGCCTTTTCCATCAGCCATTAGAGCTGAATATACACTTTATTTTATGATTATTATGTGTGATGTAAAATATATGACATGTGCAAGAAGTTTGAATTTAATCGTAGTAAAATCGTGCAATCGACGAAAGTCAAAAATTTTGTTTTCTACGAATACAACACATGGAACTTTTTTTGGCATGAGATGTCACATATATCTAGACACTTTTTGCACATTCAAGACATGTTAAAGTGTTCTAGAAAATTGAAATTAGGGATGATTGCAATTTACCATATATGTGTAAATCTTGTGCATTATTTGACAAAGCTTACTAAAATGAAATTCAGCACATGAACAAGTTATTCCACACGCCATTTGCAGCCATGATGGAGCCTAGGTGGAGCTTAGTTAGCATCTCAACTGGTGAAGAATATGCCACACAAAGTTAGTGACATAAAAGATGGCACTACACAAGGAAACAATTCAAAAGAAAAAGACATGCTGAAAACTTTTCAACACATGCTAAAGTGGGCGACTTTATGGTCTTAATGCTCCATAATTTGCATCCCAAAATTCAAGGGATTGAAGGTTGGTAGTATGGCAATATTTCGACTACTTTTTAGCACATGTTTTGTAAGTTATTTTCAAATTTTACAGCTCATTAAAGGATGCCAAGTTGGACCAATCATCAAGTGACAAGTAAGCAAGGTCAAGTCATCCTTCCAATCATAGTGTGCCAAGTAATCAAGATGGTGTCATCTATGCACAAGGCAATCTTCCAGGGGTATTAAAGATAATTCTCAAGAAAGGAAGCGGTCCTAAGGGGGCGGCCAAGCATGCATAAAAAGAAGAGAATAGTGCAAACAAGGCCAAGACAACTCTCACATTTCTTCAAGTGCAAAAGGATCTTCTACTCTCTTCTTCTACCTTTCTTTCTTCTTCTTCCCCTCTCAAGCCTATTGTTCATATATTCTAAATATTGTACAGACTTGGAATATACCACCCACACCTCGTTCATTTTTGTAAAAGTTTGATCAAGGTGTGATCAAACCTTCATTCGATTGGTTGTGGTGTATGTGATTCGTTTGCTCAATTGTATTGTTTGTAAAAGGGTGGAGTTAGTGTTTAAATCCAGTCACCCTTGTGGTAAGGTGTTTATTGTGTTTAGTGATAACCGAGGAAGGTGTTCTCAAAGACTGGAGTAGGTTGATTTAACCGAACCAGTATAAAATCCTTGGTGTTCTTACTTTACTGCACTTTACTTTCAGTTTTCAGTTTTCTGCGTTGATTTCGTTGCAATGGTAAAATTAGTAAAAAAATTTAAAAAATGATAAAACTTTGAAGAAATATAGCCACATATCCTAGATTTCATTTGGCGCAATCTTTAACTCATTTGGATAAGTATAAGTCAGTCAAACGTGAGTAGTTTTGAGGCTAGTGCAATCTGATTTTCAGATTTACAATGGTTGAGAACATCAACGTGGTTGACATACTTCCCAAAGGAGTTTTTCAAAGCTGTTTCAACCCACGAAAGTAAATATCTTGAGGGTCTTGTCATTAAAGTTTCAGACCATTTGGAGTAACCAATTAATCGGAATAAAATTTTCAAGTCGTAGTACAGTTTTTGGCAGATTTGCGCAATCTGACCAAAAGCGTATTTTCAAGGGATGAGGAGTGAAATTTGAATTTGAAATTTTTATGAGATATTCAGAAAATCTGAGAGTTCGTTCGCACAAAATTTCATAATTTTCGGATGTCAGTAACTAGGTCTTTTAATTATTTCAAATCAGGATCTGAAAACAAAAACTGCTTTCAGAAGTGACGTTTTTGGTTCAAAAGTTTTTAAAACCCAAATTTTCCGCACCTACTATTCAACCCCTTTCTAGTGGTGCTATACAGTTCCTACACAAACTTGACTAGGAATTGGACTCTTTCTTTTAGCTAAGGATAACTAATCTTTCTAGCTAAGGATCCCTACTAATTAGTAACTTATAACTTATATTTACATAAGGATATTAACTAACATTCTCCCCCTTAATTTCCAAATTTAAATTAGAGATCTCTTCAACGCTTATCACTTCCGCATCTCTTTGAATTTCATCCGTATCAATGCCTTTGTCAAAATCTCCGCCTTTTGTTCTTCTCCATTCACTTGTTCAACTTCAAGTAAGCCTTTCTCCACGCATTCTTGAATAAAATGAAAACGAGTATGAATATGCTTACTTTTTCCATGAAACACGGGATTCTTGGTAAATGCTATAGCTGACATGTTATCCACACGCATGACCACCTTTTCTTGATTTCAACTTCTTGTTTCGCATAACACTTGAAGACAAATGCCTTGGCATGTGCGGCTGTGGCTGCCAAGAACTCAACCTCACACGAACATAACGTCACAGTCTTTTGCTTTTGAGAAAATCAAGGAATTGAAGAGTTGTTGAAGTAGAATACACGTCCCTTAGCACTCTTGTCATCATCTTGATCTACATTGTGACTGCCATCACTATACCTAACAAGATGTCTAGAGGTTGTTGGACCGTGCACCTGCAATAAACACCACTAGAGGGGGGGTGAATAGTGGTTAGCGGAAATTACACTACAACCCTTTGTTAAAATCCCCTTTAAAAACAGAATCTGAGACCACCTCAGATTCAGAACCCGTTTTTCAAAAATTCACAAATAATTGTACACAACTCCAAAAATTATGAAACTTTCCAGAATTTAACTAGAATTAGTTAACAATACTCTGTCCAAAAATCAGACAAAAATAAGATCGTTTGACTCTTCAAACAAATAAAAAGATTCAGATGGTCAATCTGGACAGAATTGGACAGAATGTTGCTGATTTTGCAAATAGTGTTTCTCTTTGAATACTCAACCAAACAGGTTGATCTTTATATCAAAACACTCCTTAGGATGTGTAGATGAAGTTTCCAAAAGGCCCTGACCTTAAACAATTCTTGAAAAATACAGAGTTTAAGTTTTCTCAAAACTGGTCAGATTGCAGCCAGATTGGAGCAGTTATCTTGCAAAGACTGAAAGACTAACTTTCCCTTGCTTAAATCAAGTGATTCTTGTTGCAAATGAAAGCTAACAGTCTGAAGTATAACTCCACCAAAAATCACGAATTTTGAAAATGTTTAGCTATTTTTTCAAATTGCGTGAAGTTGAGTGAAAACTGCAGTCAAAAACGGGCAGAAAACAGAAATAAAGAAACAAGAGAAGAACACCGATGATTTATCCTGGTTCGGTCAATGTGACCTACTCCAGTCCCAAGGAACACCTTTCCTTGGATTTCACTATGAAATAAGCACCTTACAACAAGAGCCAAGCTTGATCCTTGGGTTATACACCAACCCTACTCAAGACTTGGATAATCACCTTATAAGCAACACTTAGTTGCAACTCCTCTAACACCTATTGATGTAGCCTTATAAAGATGGCTAATCAATCTTACAAATGAAGCTCAAGAGGCTTGTAGCACAACAAAAATATCAAGAACACCTTTGCTACAACAAAATGCAACAACAAGAACAAGAAGATTAATATGAAAGCTATAGAATGCTTGTGAGCTTCAAGTGTGTTTCATCTTCTTCACCAATGCCTCTATTTATAGTGCGATTTGAGCCTTGAAGATAAGAATGCCAATGTGTCATCATCTTCATCATCAACTCCAAATGTTTTCTCATCATTGGTTGACTTTGTACACTTGGCAAAATAAAACACCATGATTGGTCCACCTTGGATGTCACCTTGGCCGATTTTAACACCTTGAAAAATGACTTGGAATTATCTTGAAAATGTGAAGATAATAGCAACATAACAACTCCATCATCTTCTCAACTCTTTGGCGCAAGAATAGGCATATGGGCATTTACTTTTTCAAAATAGAAATTCAGCTCCAAAGGAATGTGAAGTAGCCGTTGGCTACACCTTTTTTTGCAACAAAAACTTTAATTTTTTTCTTAATAAAATAAGAAAGGATAATACCACCAAATTATCCCCAACTTCAAGCATCATAATAGGACATGTGAAGTCTTCATTTGACTTCAAAAATCTGCTGAAATTTACCAATAAAACAATATAGCCGTTGGCTATTTTTAGTAAATTCCAAGTTGGCAATTTTGCCAACTAGCTCCTTTTTGGTTGGTCCACTTGTCTCCAACTCATAAAATGAACTCCACATTATATCCACCAGCATATTCGCGTTTTTCCACATATATATAAGTGTAGCAACTCAGATTTTTGAAGAAGAAATAAATAGATAACACTTGACAAGATTATGTCAACGTGTAACACCGAAATTCCCCAATATTTCTTCTTATATGTTGAGATCATTTCCACACCTTTGACACCTTTAATATCTCTGAATAATGATGATAAATTTTCTCTTATAACATATATAAGAGGGTCTTCGAGAAAATTAGAATGTGACATCTCAAATCGTCACATATCCAGCTATAGTCAATAATATCATCGGTTGAGAGAGTAAGATATAAGATCACCATATAATCTTCACTAACAATAACACAGCTCCAGAATGAAGATAATAATATGCTCAAGAGATTCCTTGAGTGAAAATACCAAAAATACCCTCGGGGGTAAAATTACCAAAATACCCCTGGTGTGAGAAAACTCCAGAAATGTCCCGGATGGTCATGAATAATCATGATATCAACTTTGTTATGATAAATAGTATAAGAATATGCTCTTGAAATATTTCCACCATATCATGTTCCTACAAAACTCAAAATACCAATTTTGCCCTTTTTGGTAAGTTGTAGAAACTTCCAAGGCATGTTAGTCACAAGACAATAATAATCACCAAAAACACATAATAAGCACTTAATGAACATGTATAAATCATGTACAAATGAAAACAACCAATTTATCACATTTTTAGAAAATTATTTCTAAAACCCTAGACATCGATCGATGTGCAACAACCTGAGAGACCGATGTCAACTTTTTAAACTTTTAATCACATATAACACCATGTATGACATTTTTAAGTATTAACCACTTAAAATCATGACTTTGAAAATTATCCAAACATATTTCTCAACATTCTCCCCCTTTTGGATGATTTTCAAAATAACCTAACATGATTTTAATGTCACAACTTATAATTAAAAATTTAACCAAATGTTTTCAACTTTTAAATAACATGTTGCTCCCCCTCAACTCATACTCTCCCCCTTAACCTATACTTTACTCATAACTAATTGAAACTTATCATTTCATACCAAATGATGACTTACCAACTAAAATCATGTGCTTATTCTATCTCCCCCTTTATTTTGTAAATCATGCAAAAGATAGAACTACGCAATGGTATCGTAAGTCATCATACCTAACTTGGCACGCAAGTTTTCAAACGTGGCTTGATTAAGGGGTTTGGTAAAGATATCAGCAATTTGGTGATTAGTTCTTATATGGTTTATCACTATGTCCTCATTTTGAACATGATCGCGAAGAAAGTGGTATCGCACCTCAATGTGTTTGACCTTAGAATGAAGCACCGGATTCCGAGAAAGATTGATTGCACTTGTGCTATCGCAGAAAATTGGAATCTTTTTCATTTTAATGCCAAAATCACTAAGTTGCTGTTTAAGCCAAAGTAGTTGGGTAGTACATAAACTCAAAGCAATATACTCGGCTTCAGTGGTAGAAAGAGCTACACTAGCTTGCTTTTTAGAAAACCAAGAAATCAAGTTGGTTCCTATGAATTGACAAGTACCGCTAGTGGATTTTCTATCTAACTTACAACCACCGTAATCAGCATCACTATATGCGTGTAATTCCAACTTAGCGTTTCTATCATACCACAGTCCTAAGTGAGGTGTATGCTTAAGATATCTAAAGATCTTTTTCACAGCATTGTAATGCGATACCTTAGGACAAGATTGAAACCTAGCACACATGCATACACTAAACATGATGTCAGGTCTTGATGCAGTTAAGTATAACAGTGATCCAATCATAGACCTATAGAGTGTGTCATCAAAAGGTTTACCATTTTCATCCTTATCAACTTTGGTACTAACACTCATGGGGGTAGTTGTAGGTGTCAACTCTTTAAAACCAAACTTCTTAATCATATCATTGACATACTTAAGTTTGCTAATATGAATTCCTTGAGGGGTTTGTTTAATTTGAAGTCCTAAGAAATAATTCAACTCTCCTACCATTGACATTTCAAACTCCGACTTCATACACTCTTCAAAGTCTTTTACTAAGGTAGGGTTGGTTGAACCAAAGATGACATCGTCAACGTATATTTGAACTATTAACAAATCATTACCTTTTCTTTTTAGGAATAATGTGTTGTCTATAGTTCCCCTTTGATAATTATTTGCAATAAGAAAGTTTGCAAATCTATCATACCAAGCTCTTGGAGCTTGTTTCAAACCATATAAAGCTTTCTTAAGCTTGTACACATGGTTAGGATTCTTTGGATCTTCGAATCCAGAGGGTTGTTTGACAAACACCTCTTCTTGGATGTATCCATTCAAGAATGCACTCTTGACATCCATTTGGAAGAGCTTAATATTGCTTAGACTTGCAATTGCAAGTAACAATCTAATTGCTTCTAGTCGTGCAACGGGTGCAAAGGTTTCTTCATAATCTATACCTTCTTGTTGATTATATCCTTGTGCGACTAGTCTAGCTTTATTTCTTGTAATGTTTCCTTGTTCGTCCATCTTATTTCTAAACACCCATTTCGTTCCTATTATTGACTTGTTTTCGGGTTTAGGTACTAAGTCCCACACGTTGTTCCTTGTGAATTGATTTAATTCCTCATGCATAGCATCTAACCAAGAGATATCACCTAAGGCTTCCTTTACGTTCTTAGGTTCTAATAGTGAGATTAAGCTATGTCCTTCAAGTTGACTTATATTTCTACGTGTTCTAACCCCAACACTTGGATCCCCAATGATTAATTCTCTAGGATGCCACCAATTCCTAGATTGACTAGGTTCACCCACATCTTGTTCAAATGTTTCATTAGTATGAACATTATCATATGTAACTGGATCATTAGTTACATTATCTTCCAATTGCAAAGTTTCTTCATTTATATCACCTAAGGGTTCATGCATGTCTTGTTCAGGAGGAGTTGGTTCTAGATGATCAAGTACAGGCTCAAGTAATGCATCATCATCAAACATATTTTCAACATTTGTTTCTTGTTTATGTTGATGTTTATTACTAACTTCAAAGCATGCATTTTCATTGAATTTCACATGTATGGATTCAATTATTTTTCTAGATGCAGGATTATAACACCTATATGCTCTTGAGTTAGTTGAATACCCAATAAATATGCATTCAATAGACTTTTGTTCAAATTTATCTAGATTATCCTTAGTGTTTAGCACAAAACATTTACATCCAAATACTTTAAGATAATCTATTTTAGGTTGTCTATTGTTTAGCAATTCATAAGGCGTTTTATTTAATTTCTTTCTAATAGTTAGCCTATTTATAATATAGCATGCACAACTAACAGTTTCAGCCCATAAATATTTAGGTAGTTTATTTTCACAAAGCATTGTCCTAGCAACTTCTTGAATCATTCTATTTTTACGTTCAACAACTCCATTGAGTTGTGGTGTTCTAGGTGGTGAGAATTCATGTTTAATTCCATATAATTCACAAAATTTGATTACATCTTTGTTTTTAAATTCTCCACCTCTATCACTTCTAATTCTTTTGACATTTTCTTCATAAATGTTTTCAAGTTGCTTGATAAGGGTTTCGATTGCTAATGAAGCATCGTCTTTGTGTGTTAAGAACAATGTCCATGTGTAGCGTGAGTAATCATCTACTATGACACACACATAGTAGTGTCCACCTAGACTTCTTGTCCTACTTGGACCAAATAAGTCTAAGTGAAGCAATTCTAGTACATGACTAGTACTCACTTCATGTTTCGGTTTTAAGGTTTCTTTAATGTGTTTTCCCTTAATACATGTTTCGCACATTTGAAAATTATCTAAGTCTAACTTAGGCATACCTCTAATTAAATTCTTTTTAGATAATTTCCTAATGGTTGAAATTCCTATATGGCCTAATCTTCTATGCCATAAATTCACATCTAAGTCATGTGATATTAGACACTTAACCTTAGCATCTAACATGTTATCTAAGGTAAGAGTATAAATATTACTATCTCTATTTCCTTTTACTACTATTTCTCCCTTTTTATTTATTATATCACAAGAATTGGGAAGAAAGGAGACATTATAACCACAATCTATAAGTTGAGAAATACTAAGTAAATTATAGGATAGATTGCTTACTAATAACACATTTCGTATTTGAAATGTGTTAGGGTCCCCGATTGTTCCTCTTCCAACAACTTTTCCTTTGTTGTTGTCACCGAATGTCACCTTTCCACCATCAATATGTTCAAGTTCCGTGAATAGTTTGGGGTTGCCCATCATATGCCTCGAACATCCACTATCTAAAAACCATTTGGTTTTCAGATTCTTTGACTTTGCCTCCTTCTTGCATTCCTTGCGTTTATCCTACAATGGAGACAAAGTTTTAGGTACCCTTTATTTGGGTCCTTGAATGTTAGGGGAATTATTCTTGTTTAGATAACCCTTAGGTATCCAAACTTGAACATACCTTTTAGGCACATTTTTAGCATGGTTAAAATAAGAAGGATAAGCATATAGATGATTATTCCTCATAAGTGAAGATGCATTGTTATACATGTTGCGCCGTGGTTGATAATCGTTATTGAATGGCCGAGATTTATGATGTATATAAGGCATGTGAATTTGTTTCTTATATGGCGCAGTATAAGTGTGTTCATAGGCATTTCTATAAGACTTATAAGAGTGTTGCCTATACTTAGGTTCATAATAAGTTGTATGCATTTTATTCGGTCTAGATGCATTTGTATACATGTAGGCATAGTTTCTAGGTTGTCTAGATGCAAAGTTTGGCCTAGATGTATAGTTATGCGTGTGTGCTTTTATGGGTGTATGTTGCATCTTTATCTTTGAATAAGTAGAAGAAGGAGTAGAAGAAGATTTAGCAGAAAAATTTGTTTTTATAACTTTATAAGGTTGTTTCGTAGTTGATGATACAAACTTAGTCTTTTTATCTGATTTGCCATCTTCTTCTTTATATCCCAATCCAGTTTTATCATTTTCATACTTTTGTGATGATATAAGTGTATCTAACATATTTGCACCAGATTTAAATTGTTCTAACATTTTTTCTAAGGTAAATTTAGAAGACTTAAGTTGCACTATTTCATTTTCACAACTTTCTAACTAAGATTTTAACATTTTATTTTCCATTTGTAACTTTTGTTCATCTTTCCTATATGATTCAATTTTATTCTCTAAAGAATTAAGAGTATTAGTAGACTCTTGTTTAAGAGATTCTAGTTGATCGGAAAATTCCAAGTTGGACGTCTTCAACTTGTCATTTTCTTCAACTAGTTTCTTGTTTTCTTTAGAGAGCCTCTTACAGTGAGCATGCATTCTTAGGAATTCTTCATACATTTCATCAAATGTTATGTCACTATCAGAATCACTATCAGAAGAAGAACATACCTCGTTGGATACGAAGCAGACTTGAGCTTCCTCAGTTTCGGATTCTGAGTCGGATGAGTCGCTCCATGTGCTCACCTTCATTGCTCGTTTTCCTTTTCTTGCCTTAGACTCCTTTGTCTTTGTCGTTTGAGCCTCCTTGTCCTTGGCTTGTTTATTATTGTTGTGGTTATTATTATTTTTCTTCGTGGGACAGTTGTATGAAATATGTCCTTTTTGACTGCATTCATAACACTTTAATTCTTTATTATACCATTTTTTTGTGTTATTCTTCCTAGGTTGAGAAGAAGAAGAAGAATTACGTTGTCTATTCCTGTTTGGACGTTTGAAAAACTTTCTAAGTTTTCTAGCGATCAATATCAAGTCATCATCTAATTCAGTATCACTATTGCTATCATCGTTACTAGCATGTGTTTCGGTTGTTTTGAAAGCTATAGACTTACCGGATGACTTAGACGATTCGGACTTTCGTTGGTTTAATTTTACCTCGTAGACTTTAAGAGACCCGATCAATTCATCCATCTTAGTGATTGACTTTGTCTCCTCGATTGCAGTCACCTTTGGATCCCATTCAGCAGGGAGGCTTCTTAGCACCTTTTGAACCTTTTCACTGTTCAAAAATGACTTCCCTAAAGCTTCAAGGGCATTGAAAATATTAGTAATCCTCAAATCCATATATGTTATGGATTCGTTTGGCAACATTTTGAAAGTCTCTAATTCAGTCATAAGCATGTTAATTTTGGATTCTTTAACACCACTAGTACCTTCATGCTTTAATACTAGTGATTTCCACATGTCGTGTGCGCTTGTGCAATTAGACACATAACCTGCTTCAGAAGTTGTAAGTCCATTTAAAAGTAATTGCATAGCTTTAGCATTCATGGACATTTTCTTTTTATCATCCGATGACCATTCACTTTTATATTTTTCAACCTCTTGAGTTACTCCACTAACTTGTATAACTTTCGTTGGAATGTACGGCCCATCTTCAACTATAGACCATAAATCGATGTCTATAGCCATTAAGAATAGCCTCATTCTTAGTTTCCAATGAACAAAATTATTGCCATCAAAAAGAGGAGGGCGTTGTGTAGACATACCTTCCAACTCACCTTTGTGAGAAACAATAGCCATAGTATGTACCTTGGATTTGAGACAAGCAGTATATAAAGAATTGTTGTTTCTTGGCCTTGTATTGTACGTACGGTGTTGAATCTTGCTTCTTTTGAGTGGTGTTGGTCTGGCTCTGATACCAAATGTTGGACCGTGCACCTGCAATAAACACCACTAGAGGGGGGGTGAATAGTGGTTAGCGGAAATTACACTACAACCCTTTGGTAAAATCCCCTTTGAAAACAGAATCTGAGACCACCTCAGATTCAGAACCCGTTTTTCAAAAATTCACAAATAATTGTACACAACTCCAAAAATTATGAAACTTTCCAGAATTTAACTTGAATGAGTTAACAATACTCTGTCCAAAAATCAGACAAAAATAAGATCGTTTGACTCTTCAAACAAAAAAAACGATTCAGATGGTCAATCTGGACAGAATTGGACAGAATGTTGCTGATTTTGCAAATAGTGTTTCTCTTTGAATACTCAACCAAACAGGTTGATCTTTACATCAAAACACTCCTTAGGATGTGTAGATGAATTTTCCAAAAGGCCCTGACCTTAAACAATTCTTGAAAAATACAGAGTTTAAGTTTTCTCAAAACTGGTCAGATTGCAGCCAGATTGGAGCAGTTATCTTGCAAAGACTGAAAGACTAACTTTCCCTTGCTTAAATCAAGTGATTCTTGTTGCAAATGAAAGCTGACAGTCTGAAGTATAACTCCACCAAAAATCACAAATTTTGAAAATGTTTAGCTATTTTTTCAAATTGCGTGAAGTTGAGTGAAAACTGCAGTCAAAAACGGGCAGAAAACAGAAATAAAGAAACAAGAGAAGAACACCGATGATTTATCCTGGTTCGGTCAATGTGACCTACTCCAGTCCCAAGGAACACCTTTCCTTGGATTTCACTATGAAATAAGCACCTTACAACAAGAGCCAAGCTTGATCCTTGGGTTATACACCAACCCTACTCAAGACTTGGATAATCACCTTATAAGCAACACTTAGTTGCAACTCCTCTAACACCTATTGATGTAGCCTTATAAAGATGGCTAATCAATCTTACAAATGAAGCTCAAGAGGCTTGTAGCACAACAAAAATATCAAGAACACCTTTGCTACAACAAAATACAACAACAAGAACAAGAAGATGAATATGAAAGTTATAGAATGCTTGTGAGCTTCAAGTGTGTTTCATCTTCTTCACCAATGCCTCTATTTATAGTGCGATTTGAGCCTTGAAGATAAGAATGCCAATGTGTCATCATCTTCATCATCAACTCCAAATGTCTTCTCATCATTGGTTGGCTTTGTACACTTGGCAAAATAAAACACCATGATTGGTCCACCTTGGATGTCACCTTGGCCGATTTTAACACCTTGAAAAATGACTTGGAATTATCTTGAAAATGTGAAGATAATAGCAACATCATCTTCTCAACTCTTTGGCACAAGAATAGGCATATGGGCATTTACTTTTTCAAAATAGAAATTCAGCTCCAAAGGAATGTGAAGTAGCCGTTGGCTACACCTTTTTTTGCAACAAAAACTTTAATTTTTTTTCTTAATAAAATAAGAAAGGATAATACCACCAAATTATCCCCAACTTCAAGCATCATAATAGGACATGTGAAGTCTTCATTTGACTTCAAAAATCTGCTGAAATTTACCAATAAAACAATATAGCCGTTGGCTATTTTTAGTAAATTCCATGTTGGCAATTTTGCCAACTAGCTCCTTTTTGGTTGGTCCACTTGTCTCCAACTCATAAAATGAACTCCACATCATAACCACCAGCATATTCACGTTTTTCCACATATATATAAGTGTAGCAACTCAGATTTTTGAAGAAGAAATAAATAGATAACACTTGACAAGATTATGTCAACGTGTAACACCGAAATTCCCCAATATTTCTTCTTATATGTTGAGATCATTTCCACACCTTTGACACCTTTAATATCTCTGAATAATGATGATAAATTTTCTCTTATAACATATATAAGAGGGTCTTCGAGAAAATTAGAATGTGACATCTCAAATCGTCACATATCCAGCTATAGTCAATAATATCATCGGTTGAGAGAGTAAGATATAAGATCACCATATAATCTTCACTAACAATAACACAGCTCCAGAATGAAGATAATAATATGCTCAAGAGATTCCTTGAGTGAAAATACCAAAAATACCCTCGGGGGCAAAATTACCAAAATACCCCTGGTGTGAGAAAACTCCAGAAATGTCCCGGATGGTCATGAATAATCATGATATCAACTTTGTTATGATAAATAGTATAAGAATATGCTCTTGAAATATTTCCACCATATCATGTTCCTACAAAACTCAAAATACCAATTTTGCGCTTTTTGGTAAGTTGTAGAAACTTTCAAGGCATGTTAGTCACAAGACAATAATAATCACCAAAAACACATAATAAGCACTTAATGAACATGTATAAATCATGTACAAATGAAAACAACCATTTTATCACATTTTTAGAAAATTATTTCTAAAACCCTAGACATCGATCGATGTGCAACAACCTGAGAGACCGATGTCAACTTTTTCAACTTTTAATCACATATAACACCATGTATGATATTTTTAAGTATTAACCACTTAAAATCATGACTTTGAAAATTATCCAAACATATTTCTCAACAGAGGTTTCTCGTCTAAATGTTATTCCGAAGGTTGTTGAGAATTTGTTTGATTGCTTGTCTATAGGACTCCTTCAGATCTTTCATGTAGCGGCTAACCACTCCAACCAAGTAGGCAAGATCAGGTTTCGTGTGTAATAAGTATCTCAAACATCCTAGCAATCTTCGATAATGCGTACCCTCAACCGCTTTCTCTTGCTCAGCCTTTGTATGTTTCATGCGAGGATCCATAGGAACATAAGTTGCGTGACATTCATGTAGACCCTCTTCTCTAAGTATCCTCATGGCGTACCCTTCATGCTTCGACTTAGTCACATCATCATCTTGTATTACTTCAACACCGAGATAATAAGTGAGTCTCCCAAGGTCGAACATCTCGAATGTAGTGGCCAAATATTGCTTGAAGTCTTTTATAATTGACGTGCTTGTCCCAGTCTCAACCGAATCATCAACATACACGGCTATGAGAAGCAATTTCTTGTCCCTTAACTTCTTGTGCACTGACTGCTCTTTGGAGCTACGATGGAAGTCTAAGCTTTTTAAAATTTGATCTAGCTTGGTATTCCAAGCTCTTCGCACTTGTAGGAATCCATACATGGCCTTTGAAAGTTTGTAGACTTTACTTTCTTCACCTCTTCTTTTAAATCCTTCGGGTTGAGTAACAAACACTTTCTCCTTTAATTCACCATGTAAGAATGCCGTCTTTACATCAAGATCGTGAATTTCCCAACCGTGAGAGGCTCCTAGGTCAACAAGAAGTCGGATAGTTTTAATTCGAGTCACTGATGCAAATACTTCATCATAATGAACACCAAATTGTTGTACATAATCCTTTGCGACTAGGCGAGCTTTATACTTTGTTTATTCAAGCATCGAAATTCTTCTTGATTTTGAACACCCACTTTAATCAATGGATTTAACACCAGTGCGTTTATCAACCAACATCCACGTGACATTTTTATTGATAGAGTCTATCTCATTTTTCATAGCTTGCATCCATACCTTGGAGCCTTTAGATTCTTCGTAATTTCTTGGCTCGTTTTTTATTATCATCAATAGTTCTACTTCATCAATGTTGGATGCTAGCATATAATCATCAAGATACGAGATTGTTGCTTTAAATGGCAAAACCTCCGCACTTCCGGATGTTGAGCATTTCCCTCGCTCTCGGTTGGAATGGCCTTGGGTTGTGACCACGGGCTGTTTAGCTGGGGGCTTGAACTTCCTTGGTCGTCACTTTCTTGTGGACATGTTTCAATATCATAATTTGAAAGGGGTTGTCCTAAGCACATTAGTCCAACACCTTCATCAATTTTTTCCCTAAACCATTTGAAACACATAAGGCTTTCCTTCTCTTTGTCCGTGTGACGCCCAATTTCAACCAACACCTTCATCGATTGTTACATCTCGGCTTACATAAACCTTGAGAATCTTCGGATCATAAAGTCGATAAGATTTGGAACATGCCTCGGTTCCGAGGAATACCGCAGGGCGTGCTTTATCATCTAACTTCTTCAAGTGAGTTGCATCAATTTTTGCATAGGCTACACAGCCGAATAACCTCAAAAGGAAAAGGCTCGGTTTTTCTCCTTCGTATTTCTCATAGGGCGTTTGATTTTGTAAAGCTCTTGTAGGGAGACGGTTAAGCAAGTAAATGGAGTGTCTGCTTCTCCCCAGATAAAATTCGGCACTTTCATAGCCTTCAAGATACTTCTAGTCATCTCCATTAGCATTCGGTTGCGTCGTTCTATGACTCCATTTTGTGGAGGCATGTATGGAGCCCTCAAGTGTCGTGTAATTGCATTCTTTTCATTGTAGGTCTTAAATTCGATAAAATTAAACTCCTCTCCTCTATCGGTACGGAAAACTTTAATTTCTGTACTTGTGTTCTTTTCAACCATCACTTTAAAGTTCTTGAAGACATCAAGTGCGGAATTCTTTTCTTTCAATACAAACGTACGTATTAACGAGAAAAGTCATCAATTAAGACAAGACATACCTATTTTTACTGATGATTGTAGGCGTGTTAGGGCCAAGTAGATCTCCATGAATGAGTTCCAAGAGGCATTTTGCACAATTTGAAGTTTGTTGTGGGAAGGGTAGTCTTGATTGCTTTACAATAAGACAAGATTCCCATAACCAATTTTCTTGGTCAAAGTGAGGCAATCCACGCATTATTTCCTTTTTCTTAGTGTTATTTATTGTTTCAAAATTGACATGCCCAAGCCCTGCATGCCATCTCCATGCTTCCTTGTCGATCTTGGCTGGAAGACATATTGAAGGGCCTGGTTTTATGCAAATCTTGTATGGCCGATTGGGACTCTTAGCTACTTTCATCAACAACCTTTTGCTTCCATCGTGCATCGCCAAGAAGTTATCTTTTAGCCTTACTTCACATCCGGCCTCTGTATCTTGTCCAAGGCTTATTATGTTACTCCGCAATTCAGGTGTAAATATACTTCACTAAGTAATTTTTGTTCTCCCAATTTTCGTTGAAGGAGCATCGAGCCTTTTCCTTTAATCTTAACACAAGACCCATTACCAAATCTTACCTTGCCTTTCCTGTTTTTATTTAGCTACAAAAAGTAGGACATGTTTTCCGACATATGATTGCTTGCTCCGTTTTCTAGGTACCAAACATATTCTTCTATGGATTGAGAAATAAACTTGCGTGGAATAATATTCTTTTCATTCAAGTTTACTTCTTGAGGAGGATGACCTACAACTTCATTCAAGTTTACTTCTTGAGGAGGATGACCTACAACTTCATGCATGACACTGCTTCATCTACATCGTTTGCTTCGGTTACGTGTGCTTTATTAATTTTGGTTTTCTATCTGCACACTTGTTGGCAAAGTGTTCAGGTTTGTCGCAACGGTGACATATAATCTTGGAGCGATCCTTTCTCGATCCTCCTCTTCCACAGCCATGGGTTGAATATGTAATATGAGAGGTGTCTTGCCCTTGTATAGATGTCTGATCTTGAACACCTCCACGACCGCGGCCACTTCCTCTCTAATCAACGGCGCCTCTTCCTTGGGGTGATGTAGAAGAATAAAGAAGGGTGTTTTGGGAAGACAAGTTGACACCCTCTTCATTGATTCGCTCTTTATACGCCTTCAAGCAACCAACTACATCTTCAAAAATAGTTTTATTTAGATCCAACACTTGTTCAAGAGATGCAACGATGTGTATTTATTTTGATCTAGGCAAACTATTAGGAAATTTCTTCACCAACTTTGACACGTATAGGGCTTGACCCAAAAAGGCCGACTTTGCAGTGAGTTTCGACAACTTTCTAGTGAAGCCATCGATAGAATCAGTTTTCCATCTTGAGTCTATCGAATTCGGCATTTAGGGTTTCGAGTCATGCCTCCTTCACTAGTTTAGCGCCCAAGTGTCGAGTCTTTATTGTTTCTCCGATTTCCTTCGATGCCTCTTGATTACCAACTTGCAGGATCAAGCTTTCGGGTATCGCTCGAAATAATAAGCAATTGCTATATCATTCTTCTCTGCACCCTATGAACCTGGATCAATTGTATCTCATACCTTATGGACTCTTAAAAAAATTTTCATTCTCATTGCCCACATGGTATAGTTTGTGGGAGAGAGCATCGGACATTGGATGGCGGTTGATCCAGCCACCCTACCCCTCGGCGATGTCACTCATGTTTTGAAGAATTCATAAATCTTCAAAATAGTTGATGAGGGAAAGATGCGAAGATCACTTAGTGCACGTGTTCACATGGTTCAAGAACACAGCACCCACTTTTCTTTCTGACCACATAATGGCGCCACCAATCCCGTTTTAACCTATTGTCTCTGATACCATTTAAAGCTAAAAGGAATTAACACGCACAATTGAAGACTAACTCGTATCGTATCATAATCCAAAAAAATAACTACAGAATTAAATTACAATTGATTCATCAATCACCCTACCCAGCATTGGTATTTATAGAGCTAGATAAGCCACATTTGTGAAACCTAGTCTATTCCATAATCCAAACATGACTAGGAATTGGACTCTTTCCTTTAGCTAAGGATAACTAAGTTTTCTAGCTAAGGGTCCCTACTAATTAGTAACTTATAGCTTATCTTTACATTAGGACATTAACCAACGTTACCCAGGATTCATACTGTCATGGAAACAAATATATTTATACATAAGATAGGAATATATTTGTTATCATATGGCATTTTTACATATTAATCAATACTCACTTGTTATTCGATGTTGGGCTATATGTTGGAAACAACAATTTCCAGCATTCATTATAAATCGGCACAGATTCTGATAGAAAATCTGTTGCAGTTGAAGTAGAAGAAAAAGAAGGTTCATCTAAAATGAGCAGAGTGTATGCTTTACCAGTGTCTTCAAGTAGCAAATTCCTTCAAGGCTGTTCGTATGAACCATGTACTGTTCAGAACACTATATGTGAGAATCCGGAATATTGCATTTGTGCAATACATGACGTACCAGGCGCTTATCACGGAACATGCCGACCATTTAGAGACGGTTTCTTTTCACCTTTACTATACTTAAGTTTCAGCATGATCGGGTGAAGAGATTGAAGAATGAGTTTCTCTATGTTCTCACTGTTTTTGTACGTTATACTGTTTTCTTTTGAGTGTTTTATGCATTTTACCATATGTTTACCTGTACTATTATGGTTTCAGTATACTGAAGGTAAGGTTTTTCCTTCTAAGACTCGCATCATTATTTTCATTTCAAATAAATAGTGAAGTTAATTATCAAAGTGAGAAACGTTATATGAGACTTGAATGAAGTTGGGTACTACATTTGATTGATATAAACGTTCATTAAATTGTCAAGTGATTAGGTTTTACAATTCCTTATGCTGTTTGTAATCGACAGAGTAAAATTTATGGGTTGCATGTCGATTTGTGTGACATATATAATGAAACGAGTTTTGCAATATCCAATATAGGTGTCAAATTGATCACTCTAATCAGGAGAAATGAACATAAGAACAAAAACTAGATGAAGAGGAACGAATTTAAAAGAGAAATGGAACCAATTTTATTGAGAATTTTTCACGGGTCGAATGCTTCACTGCAAACCTGGTTTATACAATTCAGAAGAAGAAGATTACATTGTGAAATGTCTAAAATGGCCTTAGTAACCGTCACCCCTTACACAGAACAAAAAGGGCATGAATGTCATTCATATGTTTTAAACTGCTCCCGCCACTTATTCTCTTCTTCTCCGTTCTTCACTCCTTGTTCCTCCAGCGCTATGCAACTCCACAAATGTTACTGCACCCACGTGACACTCCTAACGCACTTCATCCTTGATTGCCAGCTCATCTCAGCATCATCCTGACCCTTAATCCATTATATATCCAACGGTTGCTGCTGCATCAAAGTTAATCTTCTTCGGATTGTGCTTCCTCCTGCCTCTTTGTTTCAACTCCTCCCGTAACAGCCCCCCCTCAAACCTGACTTGGTGAAAATATTGCATACCTCCATAGCAGAAGATAGGTTTCGCCATTTTATTGAATCAAGAGCCTTTGTAAAAACATCTGCGAGATGGAATTCTGATTTAACAGGTATAAGGTGGATCACTCCTTGCTGATACTTCTATCTTACAATGTGGCAATCAATTTAAATATGCTTTGTTCTCTCATAAAACACGGGGTTTTCAACAGTATAGATGGCACTTTTATTATCATAAAACAACTCAACTGGTCTGGATGCTTCACACCTAAAATCTTCCAACAAGTATAAAATCCACGGTATCTCACACGTAACCATTGCTAATGCTCTATACTCTGCTTCAGACGAGGATTTAGACACGGTGCTTTGCTTTTTAACCTTCCAAGAGACTAAGGAACCTCATAAGAATACACAATAACCTATAACAGACTTTCTTGTCTCAACACAGCCTGCCCAATGAGAGTATGCAAATCCTTTCAACTCCATTTAACAATGACTGGGATAATAGATGCCTTGACATGCTGTCCCCTTTAAGTACCTCAATAGTCTGTGTGCTGCTTTAAGGTGCAGCTCCATGGGTGAATCAAGAAACTGACTCAACTGTTGGACAACAAAAAAAAAATATCTGGCCTTGTTATGGTAAGATAGATCATCCTGCCCATAATTCTTCGATAGCTTGACACACCATCTATAAGCTTTGAATCGCCATGAGCTAACTTCAATTTTTGCTCCACAGGACTTACAGCAGGTTTAGCAACTAAGAACCCTGTTTGTTCTACTAACTCCAAAACATATTTCCTTTAGGATATCATTATCCCCCCTGTGACCTAGCCACCTCCATGCCAAGGAAATATCTCAAGTCACCCAAGTCCTTAATTTTGAATGCTTGATGTAGGGACTGTTTGAGTTTATTGATTTGTAAGAGTGAGTTGCTAGCCACATTTATGTCATTGCTAGCCACATTTATGTCATTAACATAGACCCAAACAACTAAGAAAGCACTTTTGTGTGTATGTAGAACATTGTGTAATCGTTCCTTGACTATGCATAGCCCTGAGCAGTAAGAAATTTAATCAGTTTTAGGTTCCATTCTCCACTTTCTTGCTTTGACTCATAGAGTGACTTATGGAGTCTGTATACAGTGTTTTCTCCTGGTGCATCAATTCCATCAGGCAAGCTCATGTATATCACTTGTCTTAGGTCACCATGTAAAAAGATATTATTTACATTTAATTGATATACATGCCACTGTTTCTGAGCAGCTAAAGCTAAAATCAATCTTATTGTGGTCAATTTCGGAACAGGGGAGAAGGTATCAGTGTAATCAACTCCCAACTATTGGGTAAAGCCCTTTGCTACTAGTCTAGCTTTATACCCTGCTATATTCCCATCTGGCTTATACTTCACCTTGTAAATCCATTTACACCCAATAGATCTCTTAGCATGAGGAAGAGGAAGCAAACACCATGTGTGATTATCCTCAAGTGCTGCTAATTCAAGTTGCATTGCTTTCAGCCAGTGAACAGATCTGACTGCCTCTCGATAAGATGTTGGTTCCTATACCATGCAAATATTAAGAGCATATGATCTATATTTAGTTTTCAGTTGATCATACATTATATATTCATCAATTGGGTAAAAAGTGTGGGATTTTTGTGGTGCAGATTGAGAGACTTTAGGAGATGAGGATGAAAGGCTGCAGTAGTAATCGTGTAGAAAACTGGGAGGTTGCTTAACTCTTGCAGGTCTGAGAGTTTCATGAGGATCATGATGTTGTATAGGTAGGTGAATCTCAATCCCAGTACATGGATGAGAGTCAGATGTGGAAATAATGGTTTCAGGTATATTGGGAGAGCTTTCAACTGATTCATGGCTTGAAGGGATGACAGGATTAGAAGAAGAAAGAGAAAGGCTTGAAAGTGGAGGTATATGTTCTGATATCGACTGTACAAGTTCAGGTACGTTAGGAATGGGTCTTGAGTTGGTGTGATTTAGAGTATTGGGTTCATATGATGAAGGATGGTCTAAAGATAAGTTAGACATAAATGAAAAAACGTACTCATTGAATTGAATGTCTCTGGATATGAAGACAGTTTTTGAATCAATATTCAACAACAAATAGCCTTTGGTATGATACGACACTCCAAGATAAACACAAAGAATATCTCTAGGATCAAATTTTGTCTAATGTGAAGTGTTTGTACTAGCATATGCCAGGCAACCAAAGATCTTGAGATTGTTATTTATAGGTGCAGTTCCAAAGAGGTATTCATGTGGTGTATGATGATGTGGCAGAGGTGTGGGTAAGATGTTGAAGATATATATTGGATATTGAATGCAAAACCCCCAATAGCAGTCAGTAATTTCGGCTTGAAACTTAAGGGCCCTTGCAACATTGAGTATGTGTTGATGTTTGCACCCAACCACTCCATTTTGTTGTGGAGTATTGATACAACTAGTTTGATGAATGATATCCTTTGTCATAAAGAAATGGTCCATCTTAAACTCCTGACTATTATCAGTTCTTTTATATTTGATGCCCTTGTCAAACTGAGTATATGCATATTTGTAAAATCTTTGAATAACGTTTCTTGTTTCTGACTTCTATTCAAGAATATATACCCAAGTGTATATGGTATGGTCATCAACAATAGTAAGGAAATATTGTTGGCCATAAATAGTAGAATGCTTATAAGGACCCCAAATATCAATATAAACAAGATAAAATGAAGAATTGGAAATAGAATCAGACACAAGAAAAGGAAGTCTTTTCATTTTGGCCAAAGGACATAGAGTATATTCTTGTGAACTCTCATGAGTATGTACAAATTTATCAACCTTCTGTATGTCTTTTATTCCATGCATTGAAGCATGGTCCAATCTATAATGCAATAATAGAGAAGAAGGAAATGAAGAATGAATAGTAGCTGATAAGCAACTAGAAGAGGAAGGTGCCTGTTGAAGAATTCCATGAAGGTAGTATAGGCCTTTGTACTGCTCAGCTAAACCAATCGTCTTCAGGGACACACATTCCTAAGTGACACAAGAATTTCCCAGGAATTGATTAAGGAATGAGGGAATAGATAGCAATTTGTAGATTGAAAAAAGGTTATAAGCAAAAGAAGGAACATACAGTACATCATGAATGATAAGAGAAGAATTCAACATAACTGAACCAATATACGTGGCTGAGGCTGAAAGGTTATTAGGTAGCTTGATAAAAACATGCTGAATTGGTTTATAAGAATGGAATAAATTGAGGTTACATGCTATAAGATTAGTGGCATCTGAATCTAGTATCCATATGTTCAAATTATTAGAAGGACACTTACCTTGATCTTTATCTAAGAGAGTAGACATCACTGCTCCCTGACCTGCAACATCTCTCCCATCATTAACACTCAGCATTGAAATCAATCTCTGCATCTGTTCTAGTGTAAGCATTGGAGCATGACACACCCTACTCTCCTGATGCATCTGATCATTCTCACTCTCTTCATTACATGACTTAGCAAGGTTGAGTTGATTCTTGGTCTGAAAACTAGGAAGATACCCATGCTTTTGACAGCATCTTTGTTCTACATGCTCAATCATGCCACAGTGAGTACATATGGGCCTCTTAGATCCATCAGGGAAGAACCACCCATTTCCTTTCCTGTAACTATTACCTCCACCTTTACCAACATAAGCATTAGCATTAGCAGCAATCCTAGCACAATGAATATTCTCTGCTATCAGTACAGTTGGATTATTTCCAGCATTACCTTTACCACTAAATCCATTCAATTTTCTTTCGTACTTCAATGCCATTGCAAACACAGCATAAATGTTAGGCATTAGAGACATCACAAACACTTGTGATTTGACTTGATCAAATTCCTCATTTAAACATTTTAGAAATTTGATGACAATCTCACTCTCAACAAATTCATGCATCTTAACTCCTACATCATACCTACATCCATGACACATACATCTCAGATATGTCTCAATGCCATCATTTCTTCCCACTTCACTTTAGTGAAATAATCATTCAAAGAATTACTCTCCTGTTTAACTCCATAGAAATTCTCAAGAAAATCTGACAATCTATATGCATCTCCACTACCATACCTCCTTTTAAGATCAGACCACACCTCTACTGCACTATCATACCACATGACACTTTGTGCAATAGAAGCAAACACACTATTTGTAATCCATGAATAAACCATAGAATTTACCAGTCTCCAAGCTGTGTACTGCGGATCATTCACTGCTGGCTTCTGAATTGTTCCATCAAGGAATCTAATCCTGTTTTTGACAATTAACGCCCTCTGGAATATTCTACTCCATGAATGATAATTGTGAGCATTCAATGGAGGCTGTGCAAGAATGATAGCATAACAATCATTAGGATGAAGATAGTACGAGTTGCTAGTAGGACTCTCAACAACTTGTGATCCACCAGTTCTTCCACTACCGGATGTAGATGTCATCTCTACTGTTTACAAAAATGTAATTCATCACATATCAAATACCAGAAAACTAGGAATCAGAATATGCACTCTATTCTGATACCATGTCAAATTGATCACTCTAATCAAGAGAAATGAACATAAGAACAAAAACTAGATGAAGAGGAACGAATTTCATGAGAGAAATGGAACCAATTTAATTCAGAATTTTTCACGGGTCGAATGCTTCACTGCGAACCCGGTTTATACAATTCAGAAGAAGAAAGATTACATTGTTAAATTACTAGAATGTCCTTAGTAACCGTCACTCCTTACATGGAACAAAAAGGGCATAAATGTCAATTCATAGGTTTTAAACGGCTCCCATCACTTATTCTCTTCTTCTCCAGTCTTCACTCCTCCTTCCTCCGGTGTTGTGCAGCTCCACAAATGTTGCTGCACCAACGTGATACTCCTGACGCACTTCATCCCGGATTGCCAGTTCATTTCAGCTCCATCGTGACCCTTACTCCATCATATATTCAACGGTTGCTGCTGCATCAAATTTAATCTTCTTCGGACTGTGCTTCCTCCTACCTCTTTATTTCAACTCATCCGGTAACAACAGGAATCCCCTTTATTATTTATTAAAGACCATTTGCACTCATCTTAAGTTCTAATTTTTTGTGTCGATTTTTCAGTTTTTTTCCTTAAACTTTTCCTTGCATGTAAAGAAATAGGAAATGTCATTGCAAACAACTTGATTGTAATCACGTCAAAGACACAAAAAGGCAGCTCCAAGAAGCAATAATGTGATCGTTTTACATGCAATGCATGATTTTGAATGATTATTTGATGATTTCATGACATCATCCATGTTGCATGTGCATAGATGTGAATATTCTTAAAGCAAGAGCGCATGGCAGGAAGACACATGAAACCCAACCAGCTTACAAACTAAATTGCTTTTCCTGTCAATTTAGGTGATGAGATGAAGTTTTGTTGGGCCTGTAAAGGCCTAACAATCTACAAGTAGCCAAAAAAACCAAAACATCAAATCTTATAGGCTGAATCGAAGAAACTAAATGTAGAACTTTGAATTTTGTAAAATGGCGCGTAGCAGAGGTTAAGCGGAAAAATGCAAAATTCTTGGAGGAGAAGAAATGTTATTTAGCACACTCTTTACATATTACCATCTTTAAGTGTATATACAAGCATCTACAAGAATTAGAAAACTACTTGGCACATGCAACTAATGACTAATGATGCAAAGTCGGTGCAACTGCCTTATAGCTACAAGCAAGTCACATAACTCGGCTGACCAAGAACCTGATTTCAATAACACAACTGGATGATGTCTGATCTAGAAGGAAGGTTCAGCAAAACACATTGAAAGTTAGTCAAGGGATCCTTAGTTGTGGCATAGGGATTGAAAGCTGGGACCCTTTACAAATTCTCGAATAGGAGCTCGGTGGATGCAGTCACCTCGGCTTGTGATGCCGAGCTCAGGCACCAAAGACTTGGAGACATGAATGTCAAGGGAATGAGGCTAATGGCGTCCAAAGGGAAGCTAGAAGGTCTATCAAATATTGACATGCCACTGTGTGAATCTTGTTTGCTTGGGAAACAGAAAGCTGTAAGTTTTTCTAAACATAAGAGAAGTCTTAGAGCTGAAAAGTTGGAGCTTGTACACACAAATATTTGAGGGCCTCCAGATGTGCCTTTTAAATATATGACTCTCGTTATTATGTTACCTTCATTAATGACTCAACTAGGAAGCTATGGATATACTTTACTAAACACAAGTCTGATGTATTCGAAGTCTTCAAGAGATGGAAAAGTCTTGTTGATAATGAAACAGGGCTGAAGCTGAAGTGCTTGAGGTCAGACAATGGTGGAGAGTATTGCGGCAAGGATTTTGAGGTCTATTGTGCCGAGAACAGGATCAAAAGAGAAAAGACTATGCCAAAAACACCTCAACATAACAGTGTTGTTGAAAGGATGAACAGAACCATCTGTGAAAGAGCAAGAAGTATGAGGATACACGCTGATCTACCAAAATTCTTTTGAGCAAGGACTCATTGCAAGTCCTTGACTTACACAAAAGGGCTAATTCTCTACGATAAGGGAATGATACCCTTCACAAATTGTAAAAGTTTGATCAACTAACATATCAAACCATCAACCAATAAAATAATCAATTGGAAACAACTCACAAGATTGAAAAATGTAGATAATAGACTGCACCAGAAGCTTTGCACAGAGGAAAACCGCCCAAAATATTTTTACTAAATGCAGTTATAGTGCTATTTAACAAGATGCAGCAGCTGGAAGTTAGTTACAGCTTGCGAAATTACAATATTGCACTTACTCACTACACTATCTAGTTTTAACTACCGAGGACATTCTTGTCCTTTCACTTTATTTTAAAACTTCCTCCCGTGCGTGGCTTCTTCTCCTCCATTTCTCTACAACTTTGCTCCCTCACCTCCTCCTGTTATCAATGCGTTCTACCTTCTTATCTACAATGAACTGACTTCCACTCTTCAACCTTATGTTCCACGTGCTGAATTATTTGTTTCTTGCTTTTCTCCAGCTCACTTTGGTTCGCTTATTTTTGCTTCACTTTCTTCATCACGACTCTGAATCACTTTCTCTAATTCCTCAATACCCCCTCTCAATCCTGACTGATCATATATGTTGTACATCCCCAGAGCATCAGTCAGATTGCCGAACCTTCTTGAATCAAGCGCTTTTATGAACAAGTCTGCTAATTGAAGTTCTGTCCTCACAGGCATTGGTATGATGGTACCTTCTTGATATTTATCCCTCACAATGTGACAATCTACTTCAATATGCTTCATCCCCTCATGAAACAGATGATTTTCTACTATATAAATTGCACTTCTATTGTCACAAAAAATTTCAACTGGCTCCTTATGAATCACTCCAAGATCCCTCAACAAATAGATAATCCAATGAACCTCACACGTGGTGGATGCAAGAGCTCTATACTCCACTTCAGATGATGATCTGGAAACAGTGGTCTGGTTTTAGCCTTCCAAGACACCAATGCTTTCCTCAAGAACACACAGTAACCTGTCACAGACCTTCTGCTCTCTGAACACCCTCCCCAGTCAGCATCTGAGAATGCTTTCAGCCTTAAATCCCCTGTACTGGGAAACAACAAGCCTCTTCCTAGGCTATTCTTCAAATATCTTAGAAGTCTGTGTGCTGCTGCTAGGTGTAACTCAGTTGGCTTATCCAGGAACTGTCTTAACTGTTGCACTGTATAGGTGATATCAGGCCTGGTAATGGTCACGTACAATAGCCTTCTAATTAGTCTTCTGTAAGACGTCATATCTGAGATCAGTGCTGAGTCATCATGAGCAAATTTGAGGTTTTGTTCCATGGGGGTTTTGGCAGGCTTAGATGACAGGTATCCTGTTTCCTGTAATGATTCAAGCGTGTATTTTCTTTGGCATACCATCAAGCCCCCCTGAGACCTGGCAATCTCTAAGGCTAGAAAGAATCTTAGGGGTCCTAAGTCCTTGATCTTAAATGTTTTATGGAGGGTATCCTTCAATATCTGAATAGCTGGTAGAGGGTCACTGGCAACCACTATGTCATCAACGTAGATCAGTAAGACAATGAAAGAATCAGATGACTGCTTAATAAACATAGTGTAATCATTTTTGGACTGTGTGAATCCAGCAGAGAGGAGAAAGGAGGTGAGCTTAGCATTCCATTGCCTGCTAGCCTGTATAAGGCAATAGAGTGACTTATTAAGCTTGCATACTGTATTAGGATGAGGTGAGTCAACTCCATCTGGTAGTGTCATGTAGATATGTTGATGTATATCTCCATGGAGAAAAGCATTGTTGACGTCCATTTGATGTAGGTGACAGTCCTTTATTGATGCCATAGCCAGAATCAGCCTTACAGTTGTCAATTTGGCTACAGGAGAGAAGGTGTCCTCATAATCTATTCCAGACAATTGAGTGTAGCCTTTAGCAACCAACCTTACTTTGTACCTTTCTATACTGCCATCTGCTCTTCTTTTTATCTTATAAACCCATTTGCAGCCTATGGGGTCTTTTGCCAGGTGGTAAAGGTACTAAGATCCAAGTGTCATTTGCATCCAAGGCTGCCAACTCTTGAGACACGGCCTGTTGCCACTGCACTAACTTTATTGCCTGTTGATATATAGCAGGTTCTTGCTGCAAACTTATGTTAAGTGTATGATTTTTATATTCAGGAGCTAAATGATTCACAGAGTAGTGTTTTTCAATAGAGTACAGAATGGTGTTATTGATAGAAGGACAAGTGCCAGTGCATATCTGATTACACTGATAGTCATTCAGGTGGGCAGGTTTCTTTCTATTTCTAAGCTGAGTTGGACTGGATGCAGGAAATGTTAGAGGTATTTCAGGAATAAGGACTAGCAGTGTTGAAGCAGTTTCAGGAGTCAAGGATCTAGATAGTGAAGGAGAAGATGAAACAGCTAGAGATGATGGAGTAGATGACAGTGTTGAAGATAATGGATTTGATTGAATTGGTTGAGTTGGTGAGATGAGGTCATTGGATGATGGTGATGAGATATCAATATATGGTTGATCATGTGAGGGAGGTGGTGATACTGGTAAGGACATGGAGTTAGCATTGTCAGTTGATGGGAAGATTAGAGTAATCGTGATTTGAGAGGGATGATTGTCTTCACTGATGCCCTTATTGGCATATGGAAACGATAGTTCATGAAACTGGACATCTCTAGAGATGAAAATATCCTTTGTAATTAGATCTTGCAGAATGTAGCCTTTGGTGTTTTGTGAAATTCCTAGGAACAAACATGATATGGATCTGTGAGAGAATTTGTGCTTATGAGGACTTGTGTTGTAAGCATAGGCTTGATAACCAAAGACCCTTAGATTGTGATAGGAGGGTATTTTATTATGGAGAAGCTGGAAAGGTGACTTATGTTGGAGTACTGGTGTAGGAAGAATGTTGATGAGGAAGATAGTATGGAGCACAGAAAAGCCCCAAAATGACATAGGTAGGTTTGCTTGGAACTACAATGACCTGGCTACAACTAGAATGTGCCCGTGTTTTCTTTCAACCAACTCATTCTGCTGTGGAGTATATACGCAGCTGGTTTGGTGTATTATGTCATGCATAATGTAGAATTCATTCATGCGAAACTCTTTTTCATTGTCTATCCGTAATGTTTTTACATGCCTTTCAAAATGAGTTTGGACATATAAGCAAAAACTTTGCAGAATGCGTCTTATTTCTTCTTTAGATTTCATCAAGTACACCCATGTGAACCTTGTACAATCATCCACTATAGTCAAGAAATATTTTTGAGAATACATGGAGGGATGTCTATCAGGTCCCCATATATCTACATGAATCAGATCAAACGGTTTTTCTGAAACAGAACAAGACACTGGGAGTGGGAGTCTGTGTAGTCTAGCTAGTGGACAGATAGTACATAGTGTTTAAAGAGGTTCTCCTGGAATAGAGGGTTCTTGCTTCTGAACATCCTTTGTTCTTGAATCAGATGCATGCCTAAGTCTATAGTGCCATAGTAGGGAGAGTGAATCATGTGCAGAAACAAAAGCAGTATGTTGTGTCATCAAAGCATCACCACAGAGGTAGTACAGCCCATGAGAAAGTCTAGCTAAACTAACCATCCTCTTGGATAATTGATCCTGAATCAAACAAGAAGGTCCATTAATTTGAATGATTAATCTGGGATTAGAAGCTAACTTTCTCAAGGAAAGCAGATTAAAAGAAAAGGATGGCACATACAAGATATTAGGTTTTTGTTGTTTTTTGTAATTTTGGAAATTAATTGAACTATTTGTTGGTTTCTTTGAATTTCATCCTTTTTGGTAATTTCGACTAACTTATGGATTTGAAAAATAATTTTGGAAAACTTACATTTATATTTCGAAATTCACTCCTACAACGTAAAATATATTGTTAAGCCGAATTGGTTCCAAACAAATGGAGCATCCGGGTATATTGGCTTTTTTGGATATAGAGCGCACGGACATATTGGCTGCCATTGGAGCGCCCCGGCATATTGGCTATTTGGATGTAGAGCGCCGGGGCATATTGACTATTGGAGGGCCAATTCGTAAGTCTTACGGTATAAGTCGCTTGTAAGGAAAATGCTATAGCCATTGCATTTGATTTTGAACTTTAGACCGATTAAATTGGATTTTGTTTAATTAGATTTTTGGACCGGTTTAATCGGATATGGACATTGGATTTGGACATTGGACATTTGGTATTTGGACAAGTTTGGAACCGGATATTAGACTTGGATATTGGACATTGAATTTTGAAACTTTGGTTTTGAATTATTGGAACATTGGCATTGCATTGTTTTGGAAAATTTCACCACGTTTGGCTTAGAACCTTTGTTTGGCTATCGTTTGGTTTGACTTGGTTATTGGTCTATTTCATTGTGTGTCTTTATTGGATCTATTTGCTATCCTTATTTTGGATGTTAGGGGTAAAACTGTAAAATCATTTGCCAATGTGGAGCATGTTACTTTCAATACTGTTATTTATTGTTATTACTCTTGCTTTTCCGTCCATGATCCTATGGTAAATATATTAAGGTTACCTGCTGGGCGAAGTGTCACTCATACCATATCTTTTTACATTTTTCAGATGATCAGGAGTACAACTTAGTTTACATCGAGGGTCTTGATCATTTTTGGGCTGGACCGAGGACATACATGATATTTGGACTAGAGTTTGTGGTTTTATTTTATGTGCTTGTTGGAGACTTAGACATTTACTTTTATTTTCAATGATGTATTAGCTACCATTGTTCCTCCCTTTGTACGTACATTATTATTTATGATGATTCCGAGGTTCTAATTTGCCTCTTGCTGACATCGATTTGTATCACGCGGTTGACATGTTTTTCATCGATTTCGATGCTTTGTATTTTTCTTAGCGAAATACGGCGGGTGAATCGTTCCGAGTACTAAGACTCGAGACGGGTCGCTACAATAGGAGACGTGATGACCGATGTACATTATGGTTCGATGACTATGATTCAGATATTGAGTTCAAAGACAATCTATCATGATGAATAAAAATATAATCTCCTATCCACACATTCAATCAATGTTTTACAAGGAATCTCTGTTGGGTCCTTCACTTACGCGACCGATTTAATTTCAGCTATAACCATATGATATTAATTATAATATACAAGGAAGGAATTCTAAACCGTTCGTATTTTGCAACCCGGGGTAGAATTTCTTTTGGTCTATATCGTTGTGTTACTAACCTAGTTATATTCCTTTGGCTATCCATTTTATTTCTAGATAACTATTTAGTTCTAATAGAAGAACGATCAGTAGGTTTGAAAACTAACTTCCAAACATCCTTTCTTTTAAATTGATTTAGCTCTTACCTTCATTGTTTAAGGCTTCATTTACGTTTTTAGGCTCAACTTGTCAAATTAATGCATTTTTACGAAACTTTTTCTAGTTAGCATTCCTTGTCTATGTTCACCTAAAATTAATTCTTTAGGATGCTCTTTCCAATATTTAAAAGATTCTGATAATTTTAAAGCACCATTTTTAGATTCTATTTCTTATGTCACCTTAGAAGGATGTGCATTTTCATTTTGCTCAATTCTAAGATCAGAATAAAAATCTCTCTCTGATGTATTATCAATATTTTTTAATAGGATTGATCTCAACTATTTCATTTTCTTCATCATCGTAATTTTAAGCTTATCATCAAGTTATTCATTAAATTTAGTATGTATGGACTCTTCAGTTTTCAAACTCTTTTTATTATACATCATAAATTTCTTGCGATTATTTGCATATTCAATAAAGATTTGTTCGTCCGCTTTCATGTTGGGTTTATCCAACTTATCATGCGTTTTAAGTATAAACGACTTACAAACATGTTAACTTTTGAACTAACAACCGTAATTCAACCAGAATAAGCAATCAACAAATAACGTTGCTTAAGAAGTAACTCAGAGAAGAAAAGAGAATCGAATGTTGCAGCAAAAACGACAAGCTAGCGCATCAGGCTTAGCTTAGAAGATGAAGGAGAGCTTTGAATTATGAAGGACAAACTGCCATTTCGTCTAACTACCAACATACATCGACCTACTCTATTTATACAACCAATGGAACGTCCTAGAAGGCAAAAATATCCCACGTGCTTAAAACAGTTCGTTATTTCAGTTTACTGCATCCGCCCAGCTGCAAGCGCGTTTGATCCGATGTGGAGTGTCAACTGCATCACCTCTTCGCTGATCCTCCCGCAACACACTCAGTTAGGTCAGCCCCACACGCAATAACCGTCTCCAACAGAACACAGAGAGACCAAACATACGTCTTCTGCACACTGCGTAGTCGCCACAGTCTTGGCATGCTGGACCTGCCTGCCAGCCATGCTACCACTCGTGCCAACCATGCCAACTGTGCCAACCGTGCAATCACTTCTTTTTTTACATGCCAAGTGATTAGAATCTTCAACACCCCCCTTCAATTCTAACTTCCCATACACATTATAGATTCCCAACGCAGAAGTCAAGAATTGCAGCTGATTTGAACCCAAGGCCTTAGTAAAAATATCTGCAATCTGAAAGTTGGTTCTTACAGGCATAGGTTTAATGACACCTGCCTGATACTTGTCTCTAACGATATGACAATCAATCTCAATGGGCTTAGTCCTCTCATGAAACACTGGATTTTCCACTATATAGATGACACTCTTATTGTCACAGAAAAGCTCCACAGGTTGAGTATGCTCCTGCCCCATGTCCTTCAGTAAATACAACAACCACTGCACTTCATAAGTTGCTGCAGCCAGAGATCTGTACTCAGCCTCTGAGGAAGACCTTGAAACTGTAGTCTGTTTCTTTGCCTTCCATGACACCAAGGCATCCCCAAAGAACACACAGTAACTTGTAATTGGCCTTCTGGTTTCTGAACAACCCCCCCAATCTGCATCAGCATAGGCTTTTAGCAAGTTACAACGTGTGCTGGGAAAAGAAGTCCTTGGCCAGGTGTCCCTTTCAAGTATCTCAAAACTCTATACGCAGCCTTCCTGTGCAACACTGTAGGAACATCTAGGAATTGACTTAATTGCTGAACAACATAGGCAATATCTGGCTTGGTAATTGTGAGGTAAAGAAGTTTTCCCACTAATCTTCTATACCCTGAACTATCACTCAACAATTCTGAGTCACTATGTGCCAATTTAAGGTGTTGCTCCATGGGTGTTACAGCAGGCTTGGCAGCAAAACACCTTGCTTGTTCTAACAATTTTAAAGTATACTTCCGTTGGCATATCATAAACCCCCCTTGAGACCTTGCCACGTCCAGTCCCAGAAAATATCTTAGCTATCCTAGATCCTTGATCATAAATGTCTTATGAAGAAAATCTTTGAATTGCTGAATCAATACCAGTGAATCACTCGCCACTATGATGTCATCAGCATAAACTAAGAGGATCAAACAAGAAGTTTCTGCAGCCTTGGTAAACATAGTGTAATCATGCTTAAACTGAATGTAACCTTGAGATAGCAAGGAGGCTGTAAGTTTCTCATTCCACTGGTGACTTGCTTATTTTAAGCCGTATAAGGACTTGTGAAGTTTACATACTTCTCCAGGCTCACTAGAGGAAATTCCCTGCCATAATTCCATATATATTTCTTGGTGAAGATCACCATGCAAAAATGCGTTGTTGATGTCCAGTAGATGAACATACCAGTGTTTAACTGAGGCCAAAGCAAGCAACAACCTAACTGTAGTCATCTTAGGTACAGGGGAGAATGTATCACCATAGTCAATTCCCTCCAGCTGGGTATATCTCTTTGCCACCAACCTGGCCTTGTAGCTATCCACAGTACCATCTGCCTTCCTTTTAATTTTATATACCCATTTGCAGCCTATAGGACATTTCCCTGGGGGCAAGGGAACAATGGACCAAGCTATTGAAGTGGCTGCCTGCTGATATGACACAGGCTACTGATCAATGCTCATGTTAAGTATGTATGACCTGTATTTCGGTGACATACCATTGAAGGAAATATATGACTCCAAAGGATAAGGAACACTGGCCTGATTCAAGGAATAAGGAAAGGAGCTAAGAATATTACAATAGTAATCTTGTAGGTAGGAAGGTGGACGTTTAGATCTTGAAGTTCTGATAGGCAGTGTAGGAGATGAGGGATCAGATTCGTTATTATAGATGGAAGGTGAAGGGATTAAAGGAAAATCAATATACAGTTCAGAGATGGGAATAGAAGCAGGCTAAACACATGAGAATGGTGAAGTAGTATTTGAGGGTGACAACTCTTCAGATGAAGAAGTAGATGAATTCTACGACTGAGGAGGCATCTGCACTGACTGTGAAGAAATACCCATAGAAAAAAGTAGCAATTCTGAAACTGAATCAATGAATACTAGTTTATCAGTGGGTGGTTCATGTCCCTGTGGCACAGTTCCTTTCAAAGGAAAAATATTCTCATAGAAAACAACATCCCTAGAAATGATCAATTCCTTAGTATCTGATCTTTGTAATACATACCCTTTAGTTGTTAATGAGTATCCTATGAAAACACAGGAAATTTCTGTGGCATCAAATTTTGACTTATTCGGGAACACATTACAGGCATATGCAAGGCAACCAAAGGTTCTTAGGCTGGTATAAGTTGGTTTGGCATGATGCAGAAGCTCGTAAGGAGTCTTCTGCTGCAAAACAGGTGTGGGTAAAAGGTTAATGAGATAAATGGCATGTTGAACACATAAGCCCTAATGTGAATGTGGCAAATTGGCATAAAATTTCAAGGCTCTCCCTACTGTGAGTATATGCTGGTGCTTTCTCTCAACCACTCCATTTTGTTGGGGAGTATATGTGCTACTGGTCTGATGAACTGTGCTATGCGTCATATAGAATTCACTCATTTTGAACTCTAAACCATTATCAGTTCTAATGATTTTGATTTGAGAATTAAACTCAGTCTTAACAAAATGAAAGAAACTTTGTAACACCCTTCTGACCTCACTTTTGGCCTTAAGAAGATATAACCAAGTATAACGAGTGTAATCATCCACTATGGTGAGAAAGTATTTTTGACCATACAAAGTGGGATATCTGTTTGGTCCCCATATATCAACATGAATTATTTGAAAGGCAGAATGAGAAACAGAAGAAGAAACAGGGAATGGGGACCTCTTCAGTTTAGCTAGGGGACAAACCGTACAAATGCCATGTAGTTTAGAAACTACCACATCAGGACACTTCTTCTGAATTTCTTGCATTCTGGCATAAGAAGCATGCCACAGGTAGGACTCAAAATCAGAACAGCTGCAGACAGAAAGAAGATGGGCTGATTGTGCTGCAGAAGTCACCAATGAACCATGAATACAGTAGAGTCCATTGTGCTTCTTTGCTAAACCAATCGTCCTCATGGACAACTGATCCTGGATCATACAAAAAGATTTATGAAATATGATAAGCAACTGAGGATTGATGGTAAGTTTACTCAAGGAAATCAGATTAAAAGAAAAGGAAGGGACATATAGCACATTGTCTAGCACCAGATCACTATTGACTTTAGCTGTACCAGTATGAGTAGCAAAGACAGTAACATTATTAGGAAGTCCAACAGGAGCATGTGTGATAGGCTTATATGAGTTAAAGAGGGATAAAGAATAAGAAACATGGTCTATAGCATTTGAATCTACAATCCATATATAGCTAACAGAGCTAGAGCACTTACCTGGGCCTATATCAGCCTGTGTAGGCATAACAGCCCCTTGGACAACCTTCCCTGCAACTGAATCTGCACTATCATCATTAACATTCAACAGGTTCAACAATTTCTGATACTGCTTAGAAGTCAACAAAGGAACTTGATGTGCTTGATCTGACTGGAAAGATTGCTGGCCAGTTTGCTCATCACAGTCATCTGCAAACTGCCTTAACACGCCCCCACAAGATGGCGGTTCTATCGGAAAGGTCAATCTTGGACCGAAGAAGAATGAACCGTTCTTTAGCCAATGGTTTCGTGAAGATGTTCGCTAATTGATCATGAGTAGAAACATGAGATACTTTGAGAGAGCCCATGGCAATCTTTTCACGAACAAAATGATAGTCCAGCGCAATGTGTTTCATAAGACTATGAAAGACGGGATTAGCACATAAGTAGGTTGCACTTAAATTGTCGCAATATATGATCGGTGACTGAGAAAGTCTGACACCAAGCTCAGCTAAGAGGTTGGAAACCCAAGTGACTTCAGCAGCGGCCGAGTCAACAGCACGATACTCAGCTTCGGTGGATGAGTGAGCAATAGTTCACTGCTTTTTAGAGCACCACGAAATAGGGTTGCCGCCAAGAAAGAGAAGAAAGGCAGTAATGGAGCGATAGGAATCATGATCACCAACCCAGTCAGCATCAGAGAAAGCTTGTAAAAGAAGTGGTTGTTTGCAGCGAAGTAGAAGACCATGATGAATAGTGTGTTTGAGATATCGAAGCAAGCGTTTTGCAGCAGTCCAATGGGATTGTGTGGGCGCATGCATGAACTGAGCAAACTTGTTGACCGTAAAGGCAATATCAGGACGCGTAAGTAGAAGATATTGAAGGCCTCCAATTAGACTCCGATACTATGTCGAATCTGCGGTAGGGGTGCCATCATCGAGTACTAGGCCACTACTAGAGGACATGGGAGTGAGAGAATTCTTGTTGCCATCTAGATGAAACTTAGAAAGAATATCACGAATATACTTATCTTGAGAAAGATATAGGCCTTCTGTCGTGAAGATAGCTTCAATGCCCAAGAAATAATGAAGTGGGCTGAGCTCCTTGAGAGAAAAATGAGCACCTAAAAAATCAACAAACTTACAGATTGAAGTGATGCAGTTCCCTGTAACAAGCAAGTCATCAACGTATACAAGAAAATAGATAATAATACCGTCACACCGATAGATAAACAACGATGTATCAGACTTGGATTTACAAAATCCATAATGTAAGAGAAAAATTTTCAACTCAGTATACCAAGCCCGAGGAGCTTGATTTAGCCCATATAGCGTGCTTTTCAAGTGACACACATGCGTAGGTAGAGCCGAATTCCCAAAGCCAGGGGGTTGAGTCATGTAGACATCCTCTGTTAAGTGACCGTTAAGAAAGGCATTATTAACATCAAGATGAGAAATAGGCTAGCCATGTGAGAGAGCAAGTGAAAGGACCACACGGACAGTGGTGGGTTTAACAATAGGACTAAACGTATCAAGATAATCAATACGAGGACGTTGGTTAAAACCTTTTGCAACAAGACGCGCTTTATAGAGAGCAATAGAACCATCAGGGTTACATTTAATTCGGAACACCCACTTACACCCAACAATTTTATGACCCTGAGGAGAAGGAATAAGATCCCACGTATGCTTACAGGCAAGAACAGCAAGCTCGGCATCCATCACAGCACACCACTTGGGATCACAAAGGGATTGTTTAACTGAGGTTGGTTCAAGGGTGGAGGAAGAAGGTGTTTAGTGGTATGACGAAGTGTAACATAGTCCGGGAATTTTTTTGGGCAATGAATATTGTTGCGCGCACGAGTGATCATTTGATGTCTGGAAGATGGCGGGGGGAGAGGTGCAGCGGGTGAGGCTGGGGACGGACTAGCATTGGGGGGTGATAGGGGAGCCGAAGGACCTGTAGAGGGAGACACAAATGGGGGGGCATATTTGAGTGTGAAGAAGAACAGTACCTAGGAGTAGGGGTTGCGACGCCGGGCGCAACGGGAGGAAGGACAGCCGAAGGAGTAGCCTGTGCAGAGGGGACAGTTTCCACCGGAGGCTGAAGGGCAGCAACCATGGATGCGCCGAGGAACCATGAAGAAGACAACAATGGTGATGGGGTAGAGGTGGAGATGGCAGCAAAAGGAAACTGATGCTCAATAAACTGCACATGGCGAGAAAGATAAGACGATTAGAGGAGATGTCGAGACACTTGTAAGCATGATGAGTGTTGGAATACCCCACAAAAACGCACGGTTTAGAACAAGGCGCTAATTTGTGATCGGAGTATGGACGTAACCAAGGAAAAACATAGAAATCCAAAGGCACGTAGAGCATGATACTGAGGCGGTTTAGAGAATAAGCATTCGGAGGGAGTTTTGTTATGAAGAACTGGGGTAAGCAGGCGATTGATAAGATAGACTGTAGTGAGAAAAGCATAAGACCAAAATTTAGGGGATAAGAACGAACGATGAAGGAGAGCTAACCCAGTTTCAACCACATGCCTATGTTTGCGTTCAATAGATCCAACATGTTCAGGGGTGTAGGGGGGAGAGATCCAGTGATGAATTCCTTCGGATTCAAAGAATTGTGTAAGGCCCTTGTATTCAGTACCACCATCAGTGTAGAGTGTCACAAGAGGCTGGTGAAAAAGTTTCTCAACCATGCATTTGTATTTGGGAAGTATAGCAGACACATCAAACTTTCTGGACATAGGAAATAACCAGACATATTTAGTGAAGTAATCAATAAAAAGAATGTAATAACGAAAGCCATCAATGGATTCAACTGGAGAAGGTCCCCAAACATCTGAGTACACTAAATCAAGTGGTCCACGACTTTCGACTGATGAATGATGAAATGGTAGTCGGTGACTTTTATTACTAAGACAAGATTCACAAAAAAAACTTATCATCGAGGTACTAGGTGAAATAGAGAAATTATTATGACGACTCAGAAACTTAAAGACACGTTGTGAAGGATGCCCAAGACGATGATGCCAATTTTCTGTGGACGACTTGGCACTGACATAGAAACGCGGAGGTTGATCCAGATGGGCGACAGCGGTTGTGACATCCGGTGTAGGCATGTCCCATTCATACACATTATCCTTAGTCCGCCAGTGAGCAAGTTGCGCCCCGTTTTGAGATCCTTAACAAGAAAAGAGAAAGGAAAAAACTCAATAGAGGTATTGTTATGCTGGCAAAATTTAGATACAGAAATTAAGTTTCGAGTAAGAAATGGAACATGCAAGACGTCAGAAAAAATTAAAGATTTAGTAGAGGTAGGAATGATAGAAGAACTAGTGTTATTGATGCCAAGGCTAGAACCATCGCCTAAAAGAACATCATCAGGACCTTCATATGGTTGGTGATGGGTGAGATTGTTCAATGACATGGTGTGAAGCTCCAGAGTCTAGGACCCAGTTATGCTGCAACGGCCCAGGGATGGTGTGATGGATTCGGATTGCTGCTGTAATGACCGCTTCAACGAGTAGCACTAGCGTGCTGTGTGACCACGTTTCTGACAGTACGGACAAGTTACCCAGTTTGCGTAGGGTAACGTGAAGATCGAGTGTTGGCCGCTGGCTGACCAAACCCTGGTGGCCCTTGATGAGGTGACGGCTTCCCAGGGAAGGAACGACCGCCACCATGCCGAGCCCCACCTTGAGGGCCGTGTGAATTGCCATGACGCCCAGGCTTCGTTTGAGTGGTGTGAACAGTAACAACAGCTCCACTGCGATTTACTTCTCTTTTGAGAAAGGCTTCATGTTCCACCAACTTGTCATGAAGTTCTTCAAAGGAAATGGGCGTATCACGTGCTCGAATAGCAGCAGCAATCTCACGGAAGTTACTACAGAGTCCATTAAGAGCGAAAATAGATAGATCATTGTCACTTAGATGAGTGTCAACAAGGGTTAACTTATCAGCAATACCCTTAATAGTTTGAAGATAATCAGCAACTGGCTGAGTATCACAGGTGATATTAGTGAGTCGTTCTTTAAGATTCATAATACGGGAACGACACTTGTTAGCATACAATCGGTGAAGCTTTAGCCAAGCATCACGGGATGATGAGGCGATGGCGATTAGCGACACCACGCCTTCAGAAACCGATGCCAGAATGGCATGAAGTAAAACCTTGTCCTGCCGAATCCAGATAACATAATCTGGGTTTGACTGTTTTGTACCATCTTGATCAACCGTGTGTTGAGGTGGACATGGTTTACTTTCACCAAGAAACCCCATTAGGACATATAATATCAAAACTATGGGTATGCAACACATTAATAGGCAGCTGTGCAGCAACATTAATTGCAATGACTCCATCAAGAGAGCCATGTTTAAGAGTAGAATTGTCCGCCATGGCACCTTAGACGTCGGGTGTGTTTAGAGAAACTCGTTTGAGTCGTTATGCTCTGATACCATGAAAGATTTGCAAGTAAAGATAATACTTTCATTCATATTTTTGTATACTCTTTACATGAGATTATATAACCTTTTACAACAAGAGGTTGATACAAAGCCGTATGTGCAGCTGCCTTAGCCGTGTGGTTAGCTAGGGTTTGGTGTATCCTAACCAACCAATGCTAGCTATACTAACAACTTTAGTTATCCTTCTTGTTGTAACAATCTTTTAGTTGTACCAAACTTTTGTTATATCTTTTAGTTTATATCAACCTCTGGTTGTAAAAGGTTATATAATCTCATATAAAGAGCCTACAAAAATATGAATGAAAGTATTATCTTTACTTACAAATCTTTTACTTATCAGATTGAAACATTACATGTGTCGAGTGCATGATTATTGTTCCCTCTCCTTAGTCAACGAAAGATCTCCTTTGGCAAGGAAAGAGTATTTTTTTTTTAAATTTTAGTTGTCATTTCATCAATTAGCCCTTTCTTTCTTGAATGAATGTATGCCTAAAGATCTCGTTTGGCAAGAAAAGAGTATTTTATTGAATTTTAGTTGTCATTTCATCAATTAGCCCTTTGTTTATTGAATGAATGTTGTTTTATACGCATTGTCCAATTTGCTAGTCAAATATGAGTAATTTTGCACAATAAATTGTTGGAATCTAATGCGATTACAATCACTATCAAGGAAAAAAAGAATCGAGAGTTTACTATGTTTGACCCACTTGATTTAAGTTAAATTCTATTTTGTTTAGATGATTTGGTTCTATGGTCGGTCAAATCAAGAGCGCATTTCTTTTTTAATGACCTATGTACAGTTTGATTAAAACCAATATTCAAACTCATCCTATCTTTGTGGGCATGTTTACAACAAAAATAAGAAACTGTAAAAGATTTTTCTTTTATTGGAATGTGACGTCCAGGATGAAAATTTTTGCATCGACTATCGATCATCTTAAGAATCGATTATTGATTAACTGAATGACAATAAATTACAAATTGTAAGGTAAGGATGTGTACATCAGATTGCAACACGATTAGATCTCCATCAGTGTTCTTTATTTTCGCTTTCCATTTACAATATGATATTTGATACAATGTTTTGGACCACCTAGATTGTAGTAGTTATAGGCGAGCTCTCATTGATATAACAAAATTCATTGTTCTCTACTTTTCATGAAATCCAGATGCGTGTTTAAACATGTCTATGTCTAGATTTTAATATACGTATCATCGGGATCTTAGTCGTGTACTATGTGACATCTGGAATATTGGTATAGTGGATTATTGGAACTACATGATGTATGTTCACTACGTAACCTCAACAGTCAAATTGTCTCGATTATTGGGATCTCAAGGTAAATAGTACTGGGGTCGAGGTGGTATAATTAGTCTAATCACCAGCATCCTAGTGGTCAATGCATTTTTTTCTTCACAGTTTATTAAAAAAAAAAAGAACTTTGAAAAGAATCCTAGCATGGTCTTAATATTTACATAATATATAATAACCTTCAACAACAACAATATTTAAGAACCTTCAAGGCTGCCGTAAAATAACTAAGATGTTAAAATCATGAAGATGAAGTTTGAGAATCCTATATAAACAATTCAACTATCGAGATGAGAAGCTATTGTAAAACTTTGCTGCAACTCTTACTTTACAGGATATGTTAAAAGCTTAGTCTCAAACGATAACAAGTTTCGGACTAGAATGATTAAAGGTTTAGGTCTACAAAATGAATAAAGGCTGTATAAAAACAGCAAACAAACGCAACAATTGAACAAATGTACACAACAGCGATTCAATCAACACAAAAAATGTAAATGTCGTGCTCAATAGAACGAGCAAACAATGAACAAAGCAGTTTGAAGTAAAGTAGAAGGAGAGGGAGAGAGAGAAACCGAAAAATATCAACTGCTCATTAAATGAATTGATGCAGAGTTCTGCACTTCACAAATCCGGTTATAACCGCTTGTCCAAGAAGAAGAAAGAGCTAATAAGACCAAAACACCCTTCAGTAAACCGCCACTACAATTAAATTTATAAAGGTAAAAATGACATTTCACACACTTTAAAAATATCCCGCTAAAACTTCTTTCTTCTTTCTCTCGCTACTCTTCAACACTTTTGTCCCAGCTGCCTCGACCAATGCCTGGAACACTCACTCTCCGTGGTCTCTGTGCTCCAATTCCAACTCTACATAACACCTTAACCTCCCAATCATACATTGCACCTCTTTACTCAGCAGTGTTCATTGAGTTTTTCCTCATGTACTTCATATGACTCCTAGTGCGTTCAGTAGCAATTTCAACCATCAACTTCAACATCCCCCCTCAAGTTTAGCCTGTTATAGAGGTTGAAACTCCAATTGAATCAATCAGTCTCATCACCGTCTAGAATCTAAGGCTTTAGTAAACAGATCAATTAACTGCAGCTCTGTGCGAACATGCATTAACTTTATTGCACCTTCCTATACTTTATCTCGCACCACACGGCAATCAATCTATATGTGCTTGGTTCTTTCCTGAAAGACTTGATTTGTTGCAATATAAATTGCACTTTTACAATCACAAAACACCTCTACGGGTCTCTGATTCTCAATCTTTAAATCCTTCAAAAGATACACTAGCCACTGAACTTCACATGTCACCATGGCTATTGCTCTATACTCAGCCTCAGGTGAGGACCTAGGCACCGTTGTCTGTTTCTTAGTCATGCAAGAGACACAAGCATCTCAAAAGAAAATACAATAACCAGTTATCGACCTCCTGGTTTCATGACATCCTCCTCAATCAGCATCTGTAAAGCCTTCAACCTTAAATTGCCTGTTCTGGAAAACAACCCCTGTCCAATAGTGCCTTTGATGTATCTAAGAATTCTATGTGGTGACTTTAAATGATTTTCAGTAGGACAATCAAAAAATTTACTGAGTTGGTAGACAGGAAATGGAATGTCAAGTCTAGTAATTGTGAGATAAATGAGTTTTCCTACTAAAATCCTGTAGTATGTAATATTTGTCAGATTTGGAGAATCCTGATGTGTCAAGCTAGTGTGATTCTCTATGGGACTCTTGGATGGCTTTACATCCAAAAAACCAGTCTGCTCTAACAAGTCTAATGCATACTTCCTTTGATTGATATAAACCCCCTAGCCTGAGCCACCTCAATGCCCAGAAAAAACTTTAACTGACCCAAATCTTTAATTTTGAACTCATTATGTAAGGACTTCTTAATATCAACTATGGCTTCTTCGTCTGCACATGTAACAACAATGTCATCCACATATACTAAGAGAATCAGAAGAGAAGCTCCCACAATATTGGTAAACAATGTATAATCACTCTTAGATTGACTGAAAACTTTTGGAAACCAGGAACTTAGTGAGAGTAGCATTCCACTCCCTACTTGCCTGTTTAAGGCCATAAATGGATTTTTGAAGTTTACAAACCATGTTAGAGTCAGCATCTAAGAGACCAGGGGGAGGCTCCATGTAAATCTCTTCATGAAGATCACCACGAAGGAAGGCATTGTTGACATCTAACTGATGCACATGCCGGTGAAATCTAGATGCTAATGCCAAGATCAGGCTCACTGTGAAAATCTTGGCAACTGGAGACAAAGTATCTTCGTAATCCACCCCATACTTCTGAGTGTAGTCTTTAGCTATCAGTCTAGCATTGTGTCTCTCCACTGTGCTATCAACCTTAAGTTTCACCTTATACACCTACCTACATCCAATGGTCTGCTTCGCCGGGTGTAAAGGTACCAAACTCCATGTATTATTTGCTTCCGCTGCTGCTAGTTCTGTACCCATAGCTATCTGTCAGATAGGAAGACTAGCAACCTCTACATAAGTGTTAGCTTCATTATGTACACTCAAAATTTTAACATATGATCTGTATTGTGGAGCTAATGATGCATAAGTCATAGAATTATGTAATGGGTGAGGTGATGTATAATCCGGATTTTTCAGAAGCTAGGGTGATAGCATTACAGTGGTAATCTTGGAGATAGACAGGCATTTGTCTGACTCTGTGAGGTCTAAGCCTAGCAATGGGCTCAGAAATTGGAGGCAGATCAATGGTAATGTTGGCCCCTAGTGAAGAAGTACTCTGAGCATCAAGATGTACGGCAAAAGAATCAGGTAAGGAATCAGATTCAAGGGTGTTATAAGAAGGCTGTGGATCAGTCTCAGATATGCTTGAGGATTGAGTGTTACTAGAAGAGGAAGATGACTGACAAGGGATATAGGAAGAAAGAGGGTCATCTTCACTGTATGTGGGATTAGGAGAAACAGTTAAAGGAGGAATTAAAGATTGAGCTGATAATGGGTGCTCAGACATAACAGGAAAGACAGTCTGAAGAAAATGAACGTCTCTAGGTATAGCTTTAGTATCAAGGTCGTGAAGGATATACCCTTTGTGGTATAGGAAAGGCACAAAAATATGATCTTTCTTGCTCTTGCAGTAAATTTCTCTTTATGATCCTGAGTGTTGGTGCCAAAGGCTAGGGAGCCAAACACCTTGAGATGGTTATAAACATGAGTGGTCTTGTACAAAAGCTCATGGGTTGTTTTCTGATTGCTGACAGATGTAGGAGTTATATTGATCAAATAGGCTGCATGTTGAACACAAAATCTCAAGTATGAAGAATGAAGAAATGATTGGAACCTAAGTGCCCTTGCTACAGATAGGATGTGTTGGTGCTTTCTCTCCACTATTCCATTTTATTGGGGTGTATTGACACATATTGTTTGATGAATAATGCCATGAGATGCATAAAACTGGTTCATATGGAACTCTTGGCCATTATTAGTTTTAAGTATTTTGATTTTTCTATCAAACTGGACAGAAGCATAGTGATAAAAACTTTCAATAACAGACCTTGTTTTAGATTAGATTTTATTAAATAGATCCAACAAAATCTGCTGTAATCATCACTGACAGTAAGAAAGTAATGTTGATTATACATCTTGGGGTATTTATATGGACCCCAAATATCCATATGTACAAGTGCAAAGGGGCCTCGGGAAACTGATAATGAAACAGGAAAGGGTGTCCTCTTTTGTATAGAAAGAGGACACACAGTACATTGAGTTGAAGGATTAGGAAGTTTAACAAGGGGATCAATCTTCTGGATCTGTCTTATTCTTGGAATTGACATATGGCCAAGCCTTGAATGCTAAAGCAATGTGTTTGGAAGAGTGATAACATATGCCAAAGGAGTATAATGTACAAAAGAAGTGGAAGAAACTACATTCTTTGGCGTGCCATGAAGATGATACAAACCTTGATCTACCTCAGCTGAACCAATCATCTTCTTGGTTATGAGGTCCTGAATCAAGCAAATATTTGACTTAAAGACAATCTGAAGATGGTTGGACTAAGTCAGTTTACTCAAGGACATTAGATTGAAAGCAAAAGTAGGAAAAAGTACATCAGTTGAATCAAATTTTGATTTACTCTTACTGTTCCAACATGTTTAACCTTGGCAAGGGACTTGTCAGGCAATTTAACATAAACTGAACTGGCAGGTAAGTAGGATTCAAACAGGTAAATGTGAATAGACATGATCACTACCTTCAGAATCCAATATACATACATTTAAGTTTGGTTGTAACAACTTACCTTACTCCTTACGAGATGTTGTAGCATGTTGTGCTGACATGATAGCATGATGTGTGCCTGCTGCCTTTGAGACCTTTGTAACACTCTTGTTAATGCTTCCTTGGTGCTCCTGTAAAAACTTAACAACTGAGCATATTGATCTTGGGTTAAGCTCAATGTTGGTTGAGGGAATTAAGGCACACTGGCTACTGCTTGAGTATTATCAGTCCCAGAACTCTAATTCCTGACCATGTTCACTTGACCATTAGATTTGAATCCTGAAAGATATCCATGTTTTTTGTAATATCTATCAACGATATGACTTGCAGTATTACAATAAGTGCAGAAGGGAACCTTGGAGCCACCATTGTATGTCCTAGACTTACCTTTCCTGAATCCTCTCCCAGCTGATCTATTCCAAGGTGCATTATTGGCTCCAGTCTCAGTAAACTTAGGTGTATTTTTTACATTCATCATAGTTGAAGGATTATTTCTAAATGGTCCATGTACACTAGAGTAGTTCAGTTTTCTTTCCAGCTTCACAGCCATGGCAAACGTTGTCTTAAGATCTGGCAAAAGAGTGGACAACAACACCTGTGACTTAACTGCTTCAAATTCATCATTTAATCCTTTCAAGAACTTGATTACACAATTATTCTCAATGAATTTATTCACTTATACGGTAAGATTACAACTGCAGCCATGGCACCTACACGTAGGGATGGACCTTAACACAAGCAACTCTTCCCGAACATTCTTAATTTTAGTAAAATACTCAGTGACACTATTACTGCCCTGTTTAATGGTATAAAACTCCTCTTGCAAATCAGAAAATCTGAAGAAGTTAGCATTTCCATATCTAAACTTTAAATCATTCCAAATATCTATGGCAGAATCTAACCAAATAACGCTTTGCCCAATACTATGAATTAAAGCATTTACTAACCAGGAGGCCACCATGTTGTCGGCCTTAATCCATGCATTATACCTACGCGCTCTCTCCACATGTTTTTGTATTGTACCATCAACGAATCCTACCTTATTCTTCGATTCAAGTGCTCTCCTCATCGATCTACTCCAGCTGTGATAATTATTTCCATCATGTAGCGGAACCACAGATGGACTATCACTAGGATGGATGAAATATGGATCATCAACTAGATCAACACTAGGATTGGATGCAGAAGAAAGTACAGCACTGTTATTGTTGTTGTGTGTCATCATGAATGTTCCAAAATTCATGAAAATTTTTATGATACCATGTAGAAAAACAGCAACAAACGCAAGAATTGAACAAATGTACACAACAGGGATTCAATCAACACAAGAAATGTAAATGTCGCGCTCAATAGAACGAGCAAACAATGAACAAAACAGTTTGAAGTAAAGTCAGAAGGAGAGGGAGAGAGAGAAACCGAAAAATATGAACTGCTCATTGAATGAATTGATGCAGAGTTCTGCACTTTACAAACGCGGTTATAATCGCTTGTCCAAGAAGAAGTAAGAGCTAATAAGACCAAAACACCATTCAGTAAACCGCGCTACAATTACATTTGTAAGGGTAAAAATGACATTTCACACACTTAAAAAATATCCCACTGAAACTTCTTTCTTCTTTCTCTCACTACTCTTCAACACTTCTATCCCAGCTGCCTCGACCAACGCCTGGAACAATCACTCTCCGTAGTCTCTGTGCTCCAATTCCAACTCTATACAACACCTTCACCTCCCAATCATACATTGCACCTCTTTATTCAGCATCGTTCACTGAGTTCTTCCTCATGTACTTCATATGACTCTGAGTGCCTTCAATAGCAATTTCAACCATCAACTAAGTCTAGGCTGGAAAAGACGATATGTGTCTGACAACCCCTTCCATCGTAGCAAATACTTTCGATGAATTTATGATTTTTGCTTTCTTTTAACAATTTTTACATTTTCTTCATGTACATGAGAAGAATACACAAGGCATTTTTTTTTATTATATTTCAGATCAATTGTAATAATCTTATAAAAAAAGTCATTTTATAATATAATGGTGACCTCTTGTCGACATGATTTGATCATCAGAACCTTAAATCCTACGATCTCCTTTGGACCAATAAACCTTGAAATATAATGATCCCGGTTTTACGTTAGTTAATCACCAGTGTTCCTGATACTCTTCTCCGGGTTCCGATTGGTTACTTGTCCACCACCGTGAACACCGTATATCGTTAACCGGGATCCTACTGTGCAATGAAACATGCAGAAAACAATTGATTAATGAAGGAAATGTGAAAACCATGATCATAGGCAAAAAGAAAATGTTATCTCCCGATATTTATTGATTGCCCTCGAAAGTATTGTGCAGACTGCGTCTAAACAGTAGATGTACTTGTTAAAATCAGCTCACAGACTTAAATGAAGTGATGAACAAGAGAGAACACGACTTAAACTAATCAAATTTGGAAGAAATTGAGAAAACTGTAAAATGGCGTCAAAGGTGCGCTCTCATACAAAACAGAAAATGGTTTGAAGATATTTTGTATCTTCTTCTACACTCTTCTTATTTACAACCATTCTAAATATTTATACTAGCTATAGAACTAACTAGAATGTAATCAGCACGTGTAGATTAAGTTTTGATTCGCTGTGGCACGCACGCACCAAACTTCAGTTCTGCTGCCAGCGTGCCAAGAACAAGTAGCGTGCCGACGCGCCTGCTGAGCCAACTGCGCTTCGCCCCGTGCCGACCGTGCCAAGGATTTCAAGTATCGACCCAAGCGTGCCAAGTACCGTGCCAAGCATACCAGGCATGCCAACCTTCCATGCCAAGGAACCAACCTCTGCAACAAACCTCCTACTCTGATCTAATGCATCTTCTTTTCTGTCTTATCCGCTCAACATCTTCAACACCCCTCTCAATTCTGACTTCTTGTAGATATTACATACTCTCAAAGCTGAAGTCAAGAATTGCAATCTCCTTGAGCTCAAAGCTTTTGTAAACAAGTCTGCCACCTGAAAGTATGTCTTAACAGGCATTGGTTTGATTACACCCTCCTGAAACTTGTCTCTGACAACTTGACAATCCACTTCTATATGTTTTTTTCTTTCATGAAACACATGATTTTCAACTATATAGATTGCACTTTTGCTATCACATAAGAACTCTACAGGTTGATCCTGATTTACCCCTAGATCTTTCATAAGATAAAGCAACCACTCTATTTCACATGTAGCTGCAGCAAGTTCCCTATACTCAGCTTCTGAAGATGATCTTGACACAGTAGTCTGCTTTTTAGCCTTACAAGATACTAAGGCATCACCAAAGAACATACAATAACCTGTGATGGACCTCCTGGTCTCTGAGCAACCATCCCAGTCAGAATCAGCATAGGCCTTAAGTAATTTTGACCCTTTGCTGGGAAACAACAAGAATTGTCCAGGACTTCCCTTTAAATACCTCAGCAGCCTGTTTACAGCCTTCATATGAAACTCTGTAGGGGTGTCCAAAAATTGGTTCAACTGTTGAACACTATAGGATATGTCAGGTCTAGTAATAGTGAGGTATAACAGTTTGCCAATAAGCCTTCTATACGTTGATACATCAGGAAACAGAGGTGAGTCATTATGCTCAAGGTTCATATTTTGTTCCATAGGTGTCACTGCAGGTTTGGCACCCAATAACCCTGTCTCTTCTAACAACTCCATTGTATATTTTCTTTGACATATCATAACCCCCCGAGACCTTGCCACCTCAAGACCTAAAAAATATCTTAGGGTGCCTAAGTCTTTAATCTGAAATGTAGAATGAAGATGATCCTATAGTCTCTGTATCAAAATCAAAGAATCATTGGCCACTATTATATCATCAACATAAACTAACAATACTATAAAGGAACCTGAGAATTTCTTTGTGAACATAGTATAATCATTCTTGGACTGTTGAAAACCCTGAGACAACAAGCAAAGAGTGAGCTTTTCATTCTATTGTCTACTTGCCTGTTTAAGGTCATACAATGACTTCTGAAGTTTACAAACAGCATTAGACATAGGGGATTCAACCCCTGGTGGTAAGGTCATATAAATCTCTTGGTACAAGTCACCATGAAGAAAAGAATTATTGATATCCAGTTGATGCACATGCCAGTTATTCACAGCTGCCAAAGCAAGAAGTAGACATACAGAAGTCATCTTAGCCACAGAAGAAAATGTTTCTGCATAGTCTATACCTGGCTGTTGAGTATAGCCCTTGGCCAAAAGCCTTGCCCTGTACCTTTCCACCGAGCCATCAGCCTTTCTCTTTATCTTATACACCCACTTACATCCAATAGGCTGTTTCCAAGTGGCAAGGGAACAATAGTCCAAGTATTGTTGGCCTCCAAAGCTGCTAGTTCAACTTGCATGGCTTCTTGCCAAGCGACAGATGCAGCTGCCTGTTGATAAGTTACAGGTTCTTGTTCAAGGCTAATATTAAGAGTATATGCTTGGTATGCAGGAGACAGACCTTCAAAAGAATGATGCAGGCGTATAGGGTATGGTGTGCATGATGAGACAAGTGACTGACAAGAAGACTGAGGTGAGGAAGAAAGCCCACAGTAGTAGTCCTACAAGTATGAATGAGCCTGTCTGGGTCTAGCAGGTCTCTGATCAAACGCTTCACGTGAAGTCACCTCAGCAGGTATTATAAGAGGCAAATGCACTTGCAATTGTGTAACTGGTATCTCACAAGGTGCAGAGAGAATCACCACAGGAAGATGCAGAAGTTGGTGAAACTGAAGGTGACTCAGAATTTTGTGATTCAGAAACATCTGGAGTGTGAGGAATAATATGCAAAGGGTTCAACTGAGGAGGAGTTTGAGTAGATGACGCAGGATGGTTTACTAACCCCTGAGCAACTGGGACTAAGGTTGCTGGTATTGGTGTGGCATCAGAAAAAGGAAAGGACTCTTCATGAAATAAAACGTCTCTTGAGACAAACACTGATTTATCAGCAATGCTCTGAAGAATGTACCTTTTTACATTCATGGGTATCCCAAGGAACACACAGGGTATAGACCTAGGCTCAAACTTAGGCTTCTGTGGACTGTTGTCACAAGCAAAGGCTAAACACCCAAGAACTTTCAAATGACTGTATGTAGGCTATATATGATTAAGTATCTCATATGGAGTCCTATACTGGAGAATAGGTGATGGGATGAGATTGATCAAGTATGTGGCATGCTAAAGACAAAAACCCCAATATGATATAGGTAAGGAAGCATGAAACCTAAGAGCTCTAGCCACAACAAGAAGATGCTGATGCTTCCTTTCCACTACCCCATTCTGTTGAGGAGTGTAATTACAAGTGGTTTGATGAACAATCCCATGTTTCATGTAAAAATCAGACATCTTAAACTCAAGCCCATTATCACTTCTAATCACTTTTATATGGGCATTAAACTGAGTAGAGGCATAATGAAAAAAACTTTGTAAAATTGATCTAACTTCAGACTTTGCTTTCAGCAGGTATATCCAAGTATACCTAGAACAATCATCCATAATGGTCAGAAAGTAATTTTGATTATACATGGTGGGATGCCTATAATGACCCCATATATCTATATGAATGACATCAAAAGGAAGCTTAGAGCTAGTAACAGATGCAGGAAAAGGAGTTCTCTTTAATTTTGCTAATGGGCAAACAATACATTCATTCTCTAAGTTGAAAGAAGGAACATCTTGATACAACTTGTGTATTTCTTGAATTCTAGCAGATGAAGCATGTCCAAGTCTGGCATGCCAAAGATAAGAATTTGACTCCAATCTGGTTGAGGAAAGAACAGAAGGCAACAAAGGAAAATTTGAAGCTTCAGTTTGAACAGACAAACAGGAATCATGCAGATAATAAAACCTATGGCACTTTCTAGTTGAACCAATCATCCTCCTAGACAACTGATCCTGAATAAAGCAACAAGAGTCATGAAATGAAACAAGTAGATGTGTGAGCTTACTGAGTGAAAGAACATTGAAAGAAAACGAAGGCACATGTAAAACATCCTTCAGAACAAGACCACTAGTTAGTCTGACTATACCTCTGTGAGTAACATCCGCTATAATATTATTTGGCAGCTTAAAAGAAACATGATCAATGGAATAATAGGAATGGAACAAAGACAGAAAAAGAAATATGGTTAGTAGCACATGAATCAAAAATCCATACACAATAAATACTCTCAGAATATCTACCTTTAGGCCTGTCAACCTGTGCAGCCATCACAGCACCATGTAGTTCATTATTCACAGTTGTTCCTGCAGCATTGTCATCAGTATCCAACAATTTTAAAAGTTTGTTAAACTGTTTAGGTGTAAGACCAGAAGTTTGCTGTGCTAATAAACCAGCAGAATTCACAGACGTCTGATCATCATTGCCAAGTCCAGCCTTCTCATCTATTACTTCATATACATTCACTTGGTTTCTAAACTTAAATCCTGGTGGAAAGCCGTGCTTTCTGTAACATTTATCACTGGTATGCCCAATCATACCACAATGAGTACACTGTAGCCTCTTGTTACCCTCCTGATTAAACCTTCCATTTTCCCTTCTATACATTTGTCCCCGTCTTTTATTACAAAAGGCATTTGCCACAAAGTTTTCCTGTTCATCATTATTAATCATCAAAGCCGTCGGGCCATTGGAAAAACCAACTGATGTGTTACTGTTAACTAACTTCCTTTCAAATTTCAAGGCTGTAGCAAACACAGTTTTGATATTCGACATTGGCGTCATCACAAACACTTGCGATCTCACAGGATCGAATTCTTCATTTAGATCTTTTACAAATTTTATGACATAATCATTCTCAATAAACTGATTCACCTTTCTAATAATATCACAAGTGCATCTGAGACAATAACATTTTGGAATAGATCTTAGCGCAGTCAATTCTTCTCATAGCATTTTCAGTTTTGTAAAATAATCATTGACACTAAGATTCTCTTGCTTCACAGCATAAAAATCAGAAAGCAAATCAGCCAATCTAAACGGGTCACCACTACCATACCTCATGGTTAAATCATTCCAGACATCTAACGCATTATCATACAACAAAATGCTTTGTGCAATCGAAGGAGAAATGCAATTCATGATCCATGACTGGATCATGGTGTTTACCTGCCGCCAAGCTTGAAATTAAGGATCATTCTATGCTGGTTTTGGCATAGAACCATCAATGAAGCACGCCTTATTTTTCACCAACAACGCCATTTGAAAAGTCATGCTCCTTGAATGAAAGTTATGCGGATTGAGTGGCGGTTGAACAAGCACGATCGCGGGACTATCATTTGGATGCAAGTAATATGGATTGTTTGATTGATTTTCATTGCTCAAATGATTGTGACGAGAACTAGAGGAAGCAGTGCTTGTATTTGCCATGATCAAATCGAAATTGTAAACTACTCGAATACGGAATAAATTTTACAGAGGAAAGTCAAGCTACAGTGATCAGAGAATCAATGGCACATAACTAGAGCTCTGATACCATGTTAAAATCAGCTCACAAACTGAAACGAAGTGATGAACAAGAGAGAACACGAATCAAACTAACCAAATTTGGAAGAATTTGAGAAAACTGTAAAATGGCGCCAAAGGTGCGCTCTCATACAAAACACGAAATGGTTTGAAGATATTTTGTATCTTCTTCTACACTCTTCTTATTTACAACCATTCTAAGTATTTATACTAGCTATAGAACTAACTAGAATATAATCAGCATGTGTACATTAAGTTTTGATCTGCTGTGGCACGCACGCACCAAACTTCAGTTCTGCTGCCAGCGTGCCAAGAACAAGTAGCGTGCCAGACGCGACTGCTGAGCCAACTGCGCTTCGCCCCATGCCGACCGTTCCAAGGATTTCAAGCTTCGACCCAAGCGTGCCAAGTACCATGCCAAGCATACCAGGCATGCCAACCTTCCATGCCAACGAACCAACCTCTGCAACAAGCCTCCTACTCTGATCTAATGCATCTTCTTTTCTGTCTTATTAGCTCAACATCTTCAACAGTACTTACGAGTATTTTTAATTTAATGACAAAATATATTATTAATTTTATTGCTTTTCTGATCACTATAATTAAATAATAAAGTAGTTAGAATATGATCTCATAAACTAGTAATTAAGGATTCATCATCAGTAAAAAAATTTATGGCATTTGTGTTATTAAATATTGTCGGATTAAATATTAAGAATGGACATTAATAATTAGCATATGATGACTGGAAGTCATTCTTGTTCTATCGAGAGATACTTTTTTAAGTCATATATGTGTTGTGATTTAAAGTTGAGAGAGTTTATTGGACTGAATGCCGTTGAGAATATATAAGTACTTAGCATCATGAGTTGTCAGCTTCTGTAAAATGTAATAATCCCTAGACTTAGAAATATTCATTTACTTCATGTATTAATAGTATTATTTTGATTCCTTTTCAACATAGTACTGAAAAGCGTCTACATTTAACTGGAGTCTAGATAGTGTATGAAGTGTAGAGGAAGTAATATAGTATCACGAGATGATTCGCTGCTTCCTTCGGTTATAAGTTTATACCCCCTACCTATTGGTTAGAATATAAGTGACTTGATAAGTTCATAGACATGGCATACAAATTAGTCATTAAACCGAGCCGAGTTATTTCTAGACTCGAATAAATAACATTATCGATAATGACACTCCATGTATCATAATAGTTCTAATATAAAAAAGAAAAGAATTACACCATTTGTTTACAAGAGGTTTATGGTTCATCACCGTTATTCAATCATTTTGGATGACCAACATACAAGTTGGTCACCTTGACCTGTATGGATTTATTGTATTCGTGTTAGAAACCTAGAAGGTGACACACAATCGAATGGGGTGCAGGAATAATAAATTATAAGATAAATAATTAGTTATTATTATCTGGAAAAGACATTTTCAAATCTTTATATTACTAGTTATTTTATGGATAAGTTATATTCTATGAAATCATTATTATAAATTTGAGTACTAAATTGATGATAATTAGAACAAAAAAGGCTTGGGTTAGTCATTAAAATAAAGATTTATCAATCTAATAAGACCAAATTAATGGTCGTCTCGTCATATTCCCTCATACACGTTAAATTAGGGAAAGATTAGGAAGAATCCGTTTTATTTTCCAGTAACGCCGCTAAAAATGGAAAAAAAATGGAAGTTTTTCTTCCTAGAACAACCTAAGATGGGGAATTCAATAGAAGCTGTGGGAATCTTGTCGTTTTCAATTTTTGTCGCAGTCGGAATCGTGTCATTAAAAAAGTCCCCTGAAATTAATATATCCACATTACAGTACTAGACTTGATGTTGAAAATATCTGATGACTTAGCAAACAGAGTTTTTGCAGAGTTGCAATAAATTAAAAAGCAAGCCTCCACACAAATGCCATAAGCTGGCCAGAACCCTGAGAAAATTCCTAAAACACGTTGAGACGCAGAACTGTAATTTGGACCTCCATCTCAATCTGTGTGTGTATATATATGTTGGAAACAATCAATCCTGTACAAGACACAATCATTCAGTGTGTGCGTATGAAAACAGTAAACAGTAAATCAAACCCGGGGCGAGTCGAGGACTCTGTCCTTAAGACGTATTGCTCCGGTATACTGTACCTAAACGGCGTTAGCAACCGTCTCCCAGGATACAATGGGTACCTGTTCAGTTGAGCGGCACTGCTGAACTTGAACTACAGCGAACCTTCGAGTGTCCTGATTTCTCTTGGACGGGATGCAGAGAGTACGAGGATGAATGCGAAAGTGATGAATGCAGAGGATGAGTGTGTGTTCCGATTGCACACCCATCCTCTGTTTATATAGAGGGATTGGTTGGAAATCGGTTTTCGCAGAAGGAATCATGACCGTCGGATCATAATCGTAGATCGATTAGATCCTTCATATGACCGGCGGTTTTGGAAGATTTAAATTACAACCGTTAGATGGAAAACCGAAATACAGGATTAAACCTGGAGCGTTAGATGAAAACCACATTCGGTTGGGCGGTTAGGTCAGTTCGAATTTCAGCCGTTGGATCAGAGCTGCCTTTTCAGCCACCGTTAGATCAAAATCGTTTGATCTTATCGCACATCGGAGGAGACCGTTTGATTCAACTTTAAATCATAACTGAATGTTTAATTTTTATAATTAAACTGAACGATTTAATTTAAACAACCGATCACAACCGATCGGTTGTTTTGATACTGGATCGGACCGCGCACGACCGCTCACATAGGAGAGCATTTGGGCCACTGCGCAGCTAGGCCCGAAGCCTTTAACTATTTATAAAAAATAATTAATCCAAAAGTCCGAATAAATTTTCTCCAAAAAGATAGAAACCAGCCCGGCACACGAGCCCACGAGCCCGAGCCTGAGCCGAGCCGAGCCTGCCAGTCGGACGGGCGCGCGCGTGTGCGCGCGTGTGACACTTTCTAGGTCTTCCCTCCAGTCAAAAACTTCTCATGCCCCAAGGGCACATCTAATGTATCCATTCTAGCCATTTATAAGGTGACTAAATATGTCCAAATGTCCAATGTGGTATTCCTCCATAAGGATGATGTGGCCTCCTAAGAATAGGACACATCACCCATTAAACCATGTTTTCCATCTACTTTGAGCATTAATTTCCCATTCATCCGATATCGTAATTGAGTGATTCCAAAGCCTAAAATTAACTACTCGTTAAGCAGATAATTAAGGACCTATTAGTTTTCGATTTCTATTATCGGAAACTAATCATAATTAAGCTCAAAATATGTTGCTAAACCAAGTTTTGCAACCTTCCTTAATGGGCCAAAGCCCAAACTTTAATTCCTCCAACAATCCCCCACATGAATGAGAATTAATGCAAATGCAGACGCAGACTCTAAAGAGAAGTCAGACAAGAAAATGTTGCATCAGAAGAGGTAGCTTCAAGCTTTGAACCTTTCATAGTGATGTACCATCGGATTCACTCGGCTAATTAGTGACTTGATGTCTTGAACCAGTCAGCCTTTGCTGTGAACCTAGACAACAATACTCACACAAGATTTCCTTTAACACCCTTTTGGTTCTCATGGTTGTGTTCGTTTTGGCCATGAACAACCTGTTTTCAGAAAGTGGTTTAGAGAAATCTTGCCTCCCAGACTTCTCATCGAAACGGCCCAACTTCACACTTACATAGGTGATTCCTATCAAGAATATTCGGCCATACTCCACTTGATGTATCAAGATATAGGACATCATTGAAAGCTTTAGATTACCTTAAAAATTCTCTGCAGACAGCACTTTTTTGTGACGGAATGAGTAAATGCTAAACTGAAGCTTCATAACTTAGTTGTCCCATTGAACCAAGATTCTGGGATCTCTAGTCAACAAGGTTGGGTTACCATTACATAGATTCTTGCATTATAGGCTTTAGTCTCATTCCGTTTGTCAAAATTGACATCCGATCTCTAGGCAAGCCTTTTGTAAGCGGATCCGCAAGATTCTCCATTGATTTTATGTAATCAATGGAAATCACGCCATTAGAGATCAACTGTTTAATGGTGTTATGTCTCCGACGTATGTGTCGTGACTTACCATTGTAGATGCTGTTTTGAGCACGTCCTATAGCTGACTGACTATCACAGTGTATGCTAATAGGAGCGATTGGCTTAGGCCAGCATGGAACATCTTCTAGGAAATTTCGAAGCCATTCAGCCTCTTCCTCTGTTTTATCCAGCACTATAAAATCAGCTTCCATAGTGGACCGAGCTATGCATGTTTGTTTCGTAGATTTCCACGACACAGCACCACCACCAATGGTGAATAAGTATCCACTGGTGGACTTCGAGTCCTTACTATCCGATATCCAATTTGCATCGCAATATAATACTGCTGGATATCTCGTGTAATGTAATCCAAGGTTCATTGTGTATTTCAGATACCTGATCACTCTATTAAGAGCTTTCCAATGATCATCACTTGGATTATTGGTAAAGCTGCTCAATTTGTTTACTGAACAAGCTAAGTCTTGTCTTGTATAATTCGTTATATACATCAGACTCCTGATTACCTGCAAGTATTTTAATTGATCTACAGGTTCGCCTCGGTTTTTCCTTAAGTGTATACTTAAGTCAAGTGGGGTCTTTATTGGTTTTGTTTCAAACATATTGAATCGTTTGAGAACAGATTCAACATAATGAGTTTGTGACATAACAAGACCATCAGCCATCCGAGAAATTTTAATTCCTAGAATAACATTGGCAACCCCCATGTCCTTCATATCGAAATTCCATGTTAACATCTTCTTTGAATTCAAGATGATGTCATGAGTACTGCCCATGATTAGCATGTCGTCTGCATAGAGACATACTATCACATAGGCGATTGGTGTGCTCTTGATGTATACACACTTGTCACACTCGTTGATCCTGAAGCCATTTGACATCATTACCTGATCAAACTTTAAATGCCGTTGCTTGAGTGCTTGTTTAAGTCCGTACAGAGACTTAACAAGTCTACACACTTTCTTTTCTTGTCCTGGGACGACGAACCCTTCGGGTTGTTCCATATAAATCTCTTCCTCTAACTCACCATTCAGAAAGGCAGTTTTCACATCCATTTGATGGATTTCTAAGTTGTAGACTGCAGCAATAGCTACTAGCATCCTGATGGAAGTGATCCTAGTCACTGGTGAGTAGGTGTCAAAGAAGTCAAATCCTTCTTTCTGTCTGTAGCCCTTGGCTACCAACCTGGCCTTGTACTTGTCGATAAATCCATCTACTTTAAGTTTTTTTACTAAAAATCCACTTGCATCCGAGTGGTTTACTTCTTGGAGGAAGATCCACCAACTCCCAAGTGTGATTTTGAAGAATAGAATATATCTCACTATTTACTGCCTCTTTCCAGAAAGGAGCTTCCGGAGTTTTCATTGCCTTCGAGAAAGATCTTGGCTCGTTTTCTACCATGTAGGTTAGAAAATCTGGTCCAAAAGATGTCGGTATTTTGGCTCGTTTTCTTTGACGAGGTTCCTCAGTCTCTTGAGAGGTCGTCTCACGCACTCGCTTACTAGTGCTAGCTTCTTCACTGTTTTTGTCTTTCTTCGGAAAGACATTTTCAAAGAACACTACATTCCTCGACTCTATGACAACATTTTCATGTATCTCGGGAATGTCTGATTTGTGCACTAAGAAACGATATGCACTACTGTTCGTTGCATAACCTATGAATATGCAATCAATTGTTTTAGGCCTGATTCTCACTTGTCTTGGTTTAGGTATAGCAACCTTTGCCAGACACCCCCACACTTTCAAGTATTTGTAACTAGGCTTATAGCCTTTTCAAAGTTCATATAGGGTTTTATCCATCTTTTTAGACGGAATCCTATTTAAAATGATGTTGGCGGAGAGAATTGCTTCCCCCCATAAGTTCTGAGGTAAACTCAAACTTATCAACATAGCATTCATCATTTCCTTTAGAGTACGGTTTTTGCGTTCTGCAATACCGTTTGATTGAGGTGAATATGGTGCAATCGTTTGATGAATAATGCCATGTTCTGAACATAATTCATTAAAAGATGCGTCATATTCCCCGCCTCTATCACTTCGAATTGTTTTAATTCGTTTGCTAAGTTGATTCTAAACTTCGTTCTTATAATCTTTAATAGCATCAATGGCGTCATCTTTGCTGCTAAGCAAATAAACATAATAGTATCTACTGCAATCACGATAAAAGTTACAAAGTACTTTTTACCTCCTCTTGTTTGCACAAACTTTAAATCACACAAATCTGTATGAATTAAATCTAAGGGGTCAGTGTTTCGTTCTGTTGAAGGAAATGGCGCTTTTGTCAATTTTGCTTCAACACATATTTGACATTTTTCTTTATTATTAAAGTCCAGTTTGGGTAATAAGTCAAGGTTAATCATTCGTTGTATTGACTTGTAATTAACATGTCCTAAACAAAAATGCCATAAACAAGAAGACTCAAGCATGTAAGCAGAAGAGGAAACAATTTTATTAGCCTCAGTGGGCGCAACTTTCTTGGGTACAATCGTCATAACATTCAATTTAAACATGTTATTAGTAAGGTACCCCTTTTCCAAATATAAGCCATTCTTAGAAAGTGTAAATTTGTTTGCCTCAAAAACTAGTCTGAAACCATGACTGACTAGTAGAGCACCAGATACCAAGTTCTTCCAGATGTTAGGAACGTGCAACACATTCTGCAGGGTCAGCTTCCTTCCTGAGGTCAGTTTCAGGACCACCTTGCCCGATCCTTCAATCTTCTAGTTGTCGGAGTTTCCCATGAAAAGTTGTTCATTGTTTGTCATGGGTACATAGTTACTAAACATTGTCCTGTTGGCACATACATGTCGAGTGGCCCCTGTGTCCACCCACCACTCACACAAATTCCCCACTGCGTTGCATTCAGTTCAGATCTTCCATTGCGCCGACTAGATGCGTCTTTGCTTTGGTTTGACCTTGATCCTTTTTGGGTTTACGGTAGTCACTGCTACGGTGCCCTGGTTTTCAACAGTTATAACACTTACCTGTGAACTTCTTTGCAATCTCCTTGCCCTTGACGTTCACACCCAAAGTGTTATTCCTCTTTTTGTTCTTTTCCTCAGCAACATGAGCCTTGGCTTGACCAGACTGCGTGGTTGGCTTCCTATCAGCACGACGATTCTCCTCCTCTATCCGAAGCTGGACAATCAAATCCTCCATCTTCATTTCCTTTCGTTTGTGCTTGAGATAGCTCTTAAATTCCTGCCACGAAGGAGGTAGCTTCTCAATCACAGCCGCAACTTGGAAATATTCACTGAGCTTCATGCCCTCCTCTTCCATTTCAGATACCAACATCTGAATTTCCCCAACCTGCGAAATGACAATTTTGGAATCTAGCATTTTATAGTCGAGAAATCTACCAACTATCAACTTTTTCGTGCCAGCATCTTTTGTACGATACTTTTTATCTAAAGTCGACCACAATGCTTTTGTAGGTTTATAAGTGCAAAACACGCCATAAATAGTATTATCCAGGCAACTCAAGAAGAGATTTAAACAACAGAAATTTGTGTACGCCCATGCTTCAGCACCCAAGGCATTCTGCATGTTCTGATTTTGATCCTCCACTAGTTCTACCAATGGTGGATCCTCGCTCAGCATCTTGGCCAATCCCAGCGCTGTGAGATAGAACAGCATCTTTTGCTTCTACCTCTTGAAGAAACTGCCAGCAAACTTTTCCGGCTTCACGTGTGCAGCTGTGGCTGCCGGATTCATTTGAGGCCCTCTGCTTTGGGCCAGAGGAAATGTGTTGTACGGCACACCAGCAGCAACGTTGTTGGTCCTGTCAGGTGCAGACACGGAGTGTGCACCGTTAAAGCCTTGAACAGAGTTCGAGCTTTCGTTCTCCATTCCTGTTCAGTTTGATGAAAACGTATAGATCATAACAGTGTCGGATATAAGAAATGGTTAGAAAGAGACTGCAAATCAGTATGAACACTGCTTTGCGTACAAAATTCAGAAACAATACAGAAATTAATTGAATCAAATACTTCTTAAGATTGTTGAAAATAATCAATCCTGTACAAGACGTAATCGTTCAATGTGTGCGTATGAAAACAGTAAACAGTAAACAAAACCCGGGGCGAGTCGAGGACTCTGTCCTTAAGACGTATTACTTCGGTATACTGTGCCTAACCAGCGTTAGCAACCGTCTCCTAGGATACAACGGGTACCTGTTCATTTGAGCGGCACTGCTGAATTTGAACTACAGCAAACCTTTGAGTGTCCTGACTTCTCTTGGACGGGATGCAGAGAGTACGAGGATGAATGCAAAAACAATGAATGCAGAGGATAAGTGTGTGTTCCGATTGGACACCCATCCTCTGTTTATATAGAGGGATCGGTTGGAAATCGATTTTCGCAGAAGGAATCGTGACCGTCGGATCATAACCGTAGATCGATTAGAGCCGTCAGATGAAAACCTCCTGGCGATTTTGGAAGATTTAAATTACAACCGTTAGATGAAAAACTGAAATACAAGATTAAACCTGGAGCGTTAGATGAAAACCACATTCGGTTGGGCGGTTAGGTCAGTTCGAATTTCAGCCGTTGGATCAGAGCTGTCTTTTCAGCCACCGTTAGGTAAAACCGTTTGATCTTATCGCACATCGGATGAGACCGTTTGATTCAAATTTACATCATAACCGAACGTTTAATTTTTAAAATCAAACTTAACGATTTAATTTAAACAACCGATCACAACCAATCGGTTGTTTTGATACTGGACCGGACCGCGCACGACCGCGCACATAAGAGACATTTGGGCTGCTGCGCAGCTAGGCCCGAAGCCTTTAACTATTTACAAAATTAATTAATCCAAAAGCCCAAATAAATTTTCTCCAAAAAGATAGGAACCGGCACAAACACACGAGCCTGAGCCGAGCCACGCCGCGCGTGTGCGCGCGTGTGGCACTTTCTAGGTCTTTCCTCTGGTCAAAAACTTCTCATGCCCCAAGGACACATCTAAAGTGTCCATTCTAGCCATTTATAAGGTGGCTAAATATGTCCAAATGTCCAATGTGGTATTCCTCTATGAGGATGATGTGGCCTCCTAAGAATAGGACACATCACCCATTAAGCCATATTTCCCATCTACTTTGAGCATTAATTTCTCATTCACCCGGTATCGTAATTGAGTGATTCCAAAACCTAAAATTAACTACTCGTTACGTAGATAATTAAAGACCCATTAGTTTTTGATTTTCATTATCGAAAACTAATCATAATTAAGCTCAAAATATGTTTCTAAACCAAGTTTTGCAACCTTGCTTAATGGGCCAAAGCCCAAACTTTAATTCCTCCAACAATATAGACATACACACAGACAAACATATAATATATGTATGTATATATGTACCATATGTATGCATATATATATATATATATATATATATATATATATATATAAACATATATATATATGTGTGTGCGACCCAAGACCCCGGGCTAGTGGAAATGATGAAAATAGATTGCAAATGCGATGTAGATGAAATTGCAGTGGAATTTTAAATTTTTATTTAGAATTAATAAAGACATTGACATTAAATATCGGGGTTAGAAACACACATAAAAATAACCTTAAGGTAAGTTAACGGATATAACGAGACTGGTTGGGACTAGACAATGACCGTATATGACATACAAGGTATTTAAATAAATTAGTCGGTAGAAACATAAGTCGATAGAGATAAATCAAAACGAATAAAAATACCCGATACGATAACTACAATACACACTAGTATCATATTTTCTTTCATTTTATCCTACATGGCAACAAAAGACAAACCCTCTCCCCATCTTTCCCCCATGGCCGCCCCACCCCCTACACAAGTGGGAAGAATCTTCCACTTTTCTCACATGGCAAACAATGCTATCTTTTCCTACAAACTTTCTCACCCACTACTCAACTTTCTTCCACTCCCCTCACATGCTCACATGACAACATTTTTCTCTTTCCTTGAATTTTCGTAGAACACCCCCAAGAAAAGTAGACAACCCATTCTTTATCCATATTCACACACTTATACCATTCAAACATCATCTTCTTCCTCTTACAAAATAAACAAGTCTTCCATCTCCCTCCTCTGCTCCTCATGGCCGAAAATTCCAAGACGGCAAGAAGAAGATTTCTTCTTCATCTCAAACCACATAACAACTTCTACACCAAGTTTTAAACAACACTCCATCAACTAAGAAAGATTCAAGAAGGTTGTAGCATGTAGAATCAAAAGCAAGTAAGGTAAGAATTTTATGAAGTTTAAGTTTGATTCTTCCATATAATTAGTTTCATAAGTTGTACACTAACTCTCCTTTTTGGGCATCATAACCGTATACACCAAGGAGAAGGAGGAGAAATGTGTTCTTCAAATCCAAGTGTAGGAATCACCATCTAAGAGTAAGAAAGTAAATCAAGGCAAGTATTCTTCCTAGATCCTACATGGTTTTACAAATACTAAGTATGTATGTTCATATCAAAGTTGGATCATCATGTAGTATGTTCAAGATTGCTTCTCAAGAAATTATAGATCTATGTTGAGTAATAGGTATTTACATATATACACTATATACATATACACGCACGCTATATACATATATATACATCATATATAAACACGCATATATATACATATTATAAAATAGATACGTTGATATATATATATATATATATATATATATATATATATGTTTAAGTGTGTAGATCTATATATGTATATACAGATTTACATATATATGTATATATAGATATGTATGTATAGATGTGTAGATGCATACATACAAATACATGGTTTTGTATAAAAGTATATATATATATATATACGGTTTTTGGATATATATATGTACGGATAGATGTATATATATATACATATAAATATATCCGATTTTACATAAATATATATATATCTCTCAATGTTTTTAGGTTTATATATATATATATATATACGGCAAATATATATGTATATACAATATATATGCAAATCGGCCCTTAAGGTCATTTCAAGGTTAAAATATGATTTTATATGTTTCATGTGTATATATGTGTAATATATATTTTAAAGAGAGAAAATGAATAAGTTTTGGATATTATACAGTATATCATAAAATGATTTATATATATACTATATATATATATATATATATATTCGGCCATTAGGCCTTAGTGACAAAAATGATTTCATTATATTTTATACAAGTATATATATGTATATATGATGAATATGTTAAGATATGAAAATGAATAAGTTTTGGATATTATACAATATATCATAAAATGATTTATATATATAGCATGTATATAGATACATTCGGCCATTAGGCCTTAGTGACAAAAAAATAAAATGATTTCATTATATTTTTACACAAATACATATGTATATATGATGAACATGTTAGTTTTGATATGATATAATATATCACAAAATAATTATATACATGTATATAGTTACTACATGTATTTCGGCTATGAGCTTTTTAGACTAAAAATGACTTTCACATGTATTATGTACACATACAAGTATAATATATATGTTAAGATATAAAGCATATAAATTGTTTTACAAGTATATATATACATATATATATAATCGGCCAATAGGCCTTTTGTGATAAAATGACTTTATCATAATTATACATATGTCTATATGTATGATGGATACGTTAAGTTATGAAAGTAGGTTTAAGTATGTATTCTATGGAAAATGTGATAAAAGGTATAAAAATATATGTAGTAAATATGTATAGGTATATGTGGACAGCTACAAAGCATTTTATAATGTATGTGTATGATTTGCTACATGTTATGTATACGAATATGTGTAGGTTATGATAAGATGTAGTTATGATGTAAGTTATGAAATTCGTGACGATATGTTAAGGTAATTAGGAAATAAATGTTGTAGGTATTTAAGTTATGAATTATGAATACATGTATGGAATAGATGTTACGAAAGTATTGTTTGATGAAAATTGTGAAAAGTGGGCTGATTTGAGGATGCTATGGCCGAATGGCCATTCATGATGGTCAAAGTGGGATTTCCTTAAGTTATGACATGTAGGATGAAAGTAAGTAAGCGATGTTGTTATAAGATGTAGAATGACCAAAGTACCCTCATATGACCGAGTCTCATGCATGCATGAAAACAAGATTGCTAAGGTATGTTGTCACATCTCATGTTTTGAAGTTCATATGCATGTGAATAATAACACGAGACGATTGATTCCATCGACACATGATATGTTATGTTATGTTATGTTCATGATTACGATCATGTTATGTTCGCCAGTGTGACATCGGTACCGGGTGGGTGGTAGATGTCAGGGGCATATGATTACGTATGTGGCTGAGTGTAACACCGGGTCTGGGACACGGGATCTCTGTCATAGCGCGTCACCGTTGGTACATGTACATATGTTATGATGTTTATGTCGTACATGTATTATATGGGGAATCAATCGGTTATGTCGTGTGTTATTATTCTTAAGAAAAGTGCTATAGCCAATGATGAAAATGTTATGTCTTCATGTTATGAAAATGTCATGTCGTGTAAGTTATGAATATGTCATTTTACGCAAGTTATGAAAATCACGTCAAGTTATGAAATGTCATGTTTATGAAAAGTCATGTTTACGAAAAGTCATTTTACGAAAAGTCATGTTTTATGCATCACGTCATGACCATGTTACCTTAGAGTTATGATTAAGAATTCTTTAAGTATATGACAGCACTACAGTGGACAATGTAGTGTTAAGTATGAAAATGTAGTACATGTAAGGTAGGCAAAGAGGGTATAAGTATGGATTAGGAGTTAAGTATGGATGTAGTATGATGTTATGGATTAAGTAGAATGAGATGTTGTTATGACATGTATGCTTTGAAATCTTCTTTGTTTACCCGCTTCCAGTTTACAGCAGTTATTGACATGATATGATACTTACTTGTTAGAAAGGAGACGTGCTTATTATACTCAAAATGTATGGTTATTATGATTTGTTACCCCGTCTCCCCATGTATGATCCACATGTCGTATCTGGTAAGACTACTTGCTGAGCGATTAAAAGTCGGTGGCTATCGCTCATACTTGCCTCATTTATAATTTTCCAGATAACAGGTATCAATATACAAGCTCGTTGAAGACATGCTAGATAGACCATTGATAACGAAGAGCATACTGAGAGATTATTTTGAAGGCATTAAGTTTCGGATTATGATGTATGATATATGATTTCAGTATTCTGTATATGATGATTGTACAGTTTATGATGTAGTACAGTACATGTCGATGAAGATTTGTTTATGTTATGTTGCTTCCGCTTATCGATTCATTATTCATGTCGACATGTACATGTATAGTATCGACGCTTTGTACTCCATGGAGTAGAGTACGGCGGGTGCACTGAGCCGAAACCTGGTTTCGGGAGGGGCGCTACAGTTGGTATCAGAGCAGTGGCTCTAGATCCACTGCGGACACATAAGTAAACAACGACATAAACTTAAGCAATGATCTTAGAATTTAATAAATGATCATAGACGTAAGAAACGATCTTAGATGAAAGCGACAGCCTTAGTATAAGAGAAATAGAACGGTATTAGACAGATACAAAAAACTAGAAAGTATAAGTAGGTCGTTTAGGCTTTCCGACATTTGTACAGGTCAAGTCACTAGAATACCTCAATACTATTTTCTAGTTAGTAACATAGTAGTTATAAACTGTAATCTCCACAATTTCAGGTTTAGCTCTAATTGGGATAACATTTGGAGATAGTGATAGAATTTCTTAGGCTGATTAAGATGGGATATGTAGTAGAACTATAAGCAGTGATTTATAAGAATTACGATGATTAGAGTTTGGCAAATATATGGCACAAATAGTACGCGTATGAATAAGACGATGATGAAATTAGAAATTTTCAGAGTAGGTCAAAGATGTTAGTCGTATTAGGGATGTAAATTCATAGTGATAAGAGTACGATTATATAAATAGATATGAGGATATAATGAGTTAGGCCACATTGGGAGCTAAATTATGAATTTAGAAAGTCGTCGGACTATCTGATTGGAATTAGTATGTGTAAGTTGAATCGGAATAGGCATGACTAGAATTAAGTTGATATGATTTAACCGGATTAGGGTTAGTGGCTGAAAAATCGGTAAGTATAAAAGTTACTGTAACGCGCAGAGATATGAAGTTGTAGAATACCTAAGCGGATTAACAGGAGGTATACAAAAATTGTGAATTATACAAAAATTGTGAATTTAGAAAAAATTTTATTATAAGTTGGCAAATATTAAGTTGAATCAAAGGCGATTAAGAAATGATGCTAGAAATTAAGTATTTAAATCATTAAGGACAAAATCGATACAACCCCTAAGTTTCGAGGACGAAACTTTTTATAAGGGGGGAAGAATGTTACGACCCAAGACCCCGGGCTAGTGGAAATGATGAAAATAGATTGCAAATGCGATGTTGATGAAATTGAGTGGAATTTTAAATTTTTATTTAGAATTAATAAAGACATCGACATTAAATATCGGGGTTAGAAACACACATAAAAATAACCTTAAGGTAAGTTAACGGATATAACGAGACTGGTTGGGACTAGACAATGACCGTATAGGACATACAAGGTATTTAAATAAATTAGTCGGTAGTAAACATAAGTCGATAGAGATAAATCAAAACGAATAAAAATACCCGATACGATAACTACAATACACACTAGTATCATATTTTCTTTCATTTTATCCTACATGGCAACAAAAGACAAACCCTCTCCCCATCTTTCCCCCATGGCCGCCCCACCCCGTACACAAGTGGGAAGAATCTTCCACTTTTCTCACATGGCAAACAATGCTATCTTTTCCTACAAACTTTCTCACCCACTACTCAACTTTCTTCCACTCCCCTCACATGCTCACATGACAAAATTTTTCTCTTCCTTGAATTTTTCGTAGAACACCCCAAGAAAAGTAGACAACCCATTTTTATCCATTTCACACACTTATACCATTCAAACATCATCTTCTTCCTCTTACAAAATAAACAAGTCTTCCATCTCCCTCCTCTCCTCCTCATGGCCGAAAATTCCAAGAAGGCAAGAAGAAGATTTTTCTTCATCTCAAACCACATAACAACTCCTACACCAAGTTTTAAACAACACTCCATCAACTAAGAAAGATTCAAGAAGGTTGTAGCATGTAGAATCAAAAGCAAGTAAGGTAAGAATTTTATCAAGTTTAAGTTTGATTCTTCCATATAATTAGTTTCATAAGTTGTACACTAACTCTCCTTTTTGGGCAATAACCGTATACACCAAGGAGAAGGAGGAGAAATGTGTTCTTCAAATCCAAGTGAAGGAATCACCATCTAAGAGTAAGAAAGTAAATCAAGGCAAGTATTCTTCCTAGATCCTACATGGTTTTACAAATACTAAGTATGTATGTTCATATCAAAGTTGGATCATCATGTAGTATGTTCAAGATTGCTTCTCAAGAAATTATAGATCTATGTTGAGTAATAGGTATTTACATATATACACTATATACATATACACGCACGCTATATACATATATAATACATATATAAACACGCATATATATACATATTATAAAATAGATACGTTGATATATATATATATATGTTTAAGTGTGTAGATCTATATATGTATATACAGATTTACATATATATGTATATATAGATATGTATGTATAGATGTGTAGATGCATATATACAAATACATGGTTTTGTATAAAAGTATATATATATACGGTTTTTGGATATTAATGTACGGATAGATGTATATATATACAATAAATATATCCGATTTTACATAAATATATATATATCTCAATGTTTTTAGGTTTATATATATATATATATATACGGCAAATATATATGTATATACAATATATATACAAATCGGCCTTAAGGTCATTTCAAGGTTAAAATATGATTTTATATGTTTCATGTGTATATATGTGTAATATATATTTTAAAGAGAGAAAAAAATAAGTTTTGGATATTATACAATATATCATAAAATGATTTATATATACTATATATATATATATATAAATATATATATAATATTATTCGGCCATTAGGCCTTAGTGACAAAATGATTTCATTATATTTTATACAAGTATATATATGTATATATGATGAATATGTTAAGATATGAAAATGAATAAGTTTTGGATATTATACAATATATCATAAAATGATTTATATATATAGCATGTATATAGATACATTCGGCCATTAGGCCTTAGTGACAAAAAAATAAAATGATTTCATTATATTTTTACACAAATACATATGTATATATGATGAACATGTTAAGTTTTGATATGATATAATATATCACAAAATAATTATATACATGTATATAGTTACTACATGTATTTCGGCTATGAGCTTTTTTAGACTAAAAATGACTTTCACATGTATTATGTACACATACAAGTATAATATATATGTTAAGATATAAAGCATATAAATTGTTTTACAAGTATATATATACATATATATAATCGGCCAATAGGCCTTTTGTGATAAAATGACTTTATCATAATTATACATATGTCTATATGTATGATGGATACGTTAAGTTATGAAAGTAGGTTAAGTATGTATTCTATGGAAAATGTGATAAAAAGGTAAAAAATATATGTAGTAAATATGTATAGGTATATGTGGACAGCTACAAAGCATTTTATAATGTATGTGTATGATTTGCTACATGTTATGTATACGAATATGTAGTGTAGGTTATGATAAGATGTAGTTATGATGTAAGTTATGAAATTCGTGACGATATGTTAAGGTAATTAGGAAATAAATGTTGTAGGTATTTAAGTTATGAATTATGAAATACATGTATGTAATAGATGTTACGAAAGTATTGTTTGATGAAAATTGTGAAAAGTGGGCTGATTTGAGGATGCTATGGCCGAATGGCCATTCATGATGGTCAAAGTGGGATTTCCTTTAAGTTATGACATGTAGGATGAAAGTAAGTAAGCGATGTTGTTATAAGATGTAGAATGACCAAAGTACCCTCATATGACCGAGTCTCATGCATGAAAACAAGATTTGCTAAGGTATGTTGTCACATCTCATGTTTTGAAAGTTCATATGCATGTGAATAATAAACACGAGACGATTGATTCCATCGACCACGATATGTTATGTTATGTTATGTTCATGATTACGATCATGTTATGTTCGCCAGTGTGACATCGGTACCGGGGTGGTAGATGTCTCAGGGGCATATGATTACTATGTGGCTGAGTGTAACACCGGGTCTGGGACACGGGATCTCTGTCATAGCGCGTCACCGTTGGTACATGTACATATGTTATGATGTTTATGTCGTACATGTATTATATGGGGAATCAATCGGTATGTCGTGTGTTATTATTCTTAAGAAAAGTGCTATAGCCAATGATGAAAATGTTATGTCTTCATGTTATGAAAATGTCATGTCGTGTAAGTTATGAATATGTCATTTTACGCAAGTTATGAAAATCACGTCAAGTTATGAAATGTCATGTTTATGAAAAGTCATGTTTACGAAAAGTCATTTTATGAAAAGTCATGTTTTATGCATCACGTCATGACCATGTTACCTTAGAGTTATGATTAAGAATTCTTTAAGTATATGACAGCACTACAGTGGACAATGTAGTGTTAAGTATGAAAGTAGTACATGTAAGGTAGGCAAAGAGGTATAAGTATGGATTAGAGTTAAGTATGGATGTAGTATGATGTTATGGATTAAGCAGAATGAGATGTTGTTATGCATGTATGCTTTGAAATCTTCTTTTTTACCTGCCAGTTTACAGCAGTTATTGACATGATATGATACTTTACTTGTTAGAAAGGAGACGTGCTTATTATACTCAAAATGTATGGTTATTATGATTTGTTACCCCGTCTCCCCATGTATGATCCACATGTCGTATCTGGTAAGACTACTTGCTGAGCGATTAAAAGTCGGTGGCTATCGCTCATACTTGCCTCATTTATAATTTTCCAGATAACAGGTATCAATATACAAGCTCGTTGAAGACATGCTAGATAGACCATTGATAACGAAGAGCATACTGAGAGATTATTTCGAAGGCATTAAGTTTCGGATTATGATGTATGATATATGATTTCAGTATTCTGTATATGATGATTGTACAGTTTATGATGTAGTACAGTACATGTCGATGAAGATTTGTTTATGTTATGTTGCTTCCGCTTATCGATTCATTATTCATGTCGACATGTACATGTATAGTATCGACGCTTTGTACTCTGGAGTAGAGTACGGCGGGTGCACTGAGCCGGAACCCTGGTTTCGGGGGGGCGCTACAGTTGGTATCAGAGCAGTGGCTCTAGATCCACTGCGGACACATAAGTAAACAACGACATGAACTTAAGCAATGATCTTAGAATTTAAGAAATGATCATAGACGTAAGAAACGATCTTAGATGAAAGCGACAGCCTTAGTATAAGAGAAATAGAACGGTATTAGACAGATACAAAAAACTAGAAAGTATAAGTAGGTCGTTTAGGCTTTCCGACATTTGTACAGGTCAAGTCACTAGAATACCTCAATACTATTTTCTAGTTAGTAACATAGTAGTTATAAACTGTAATCTCCACAATTTCAGGTTTAGCTCTAATTGGGATAACATTTGGAGATAGTGATAGAATTTCTTAGGCTGATTAAGATGGATATGTAGTAGAACTATAAGCAGTGATTTATAAGAATTACGATGATTAGAGTTTGGCAAATATATGGCACAAATAGTACGCGTATGAATAAGACGATGAAATTAGAAATTTTCAGAGTAGGTCAAAGATGTTAGTCGTATTAGGGATGTAAATTCATAGTGATAAGAGTACGATTATATAAATAGATATGAGGATATAATGAGTTAGGCCACATTGGGAGCTAAATTATGAATTTAGAAAGTCGTCGGACTATCTGATTGGAATTAGTATGTGTAAGTTGAATCGGAATAGGCATGACTAGAATTAAGTTGATATGATTTAACCGGATTAGGGTTAGTGGCTGAAAAATCGGTAAGTATAAAAGTTACTGTAACGCGCAGAGATATGAAGTTGTAGAATACCTAAGCGGATTAACAGGAGGTATACAAGAAACAAAATTGTGAATTTAGAAAAATTTATTATAAGTTGGCAAATATTAAGTTGAATCAAAGGCGATTAAGAAATGACGCTAGAAATTAAGTATTTAAATCATTAAGGACAAAATCGATACAACCCCTAAGTTTCGAGGACGAAACTTTTTATAAGGGGGGAAGAATGTTACGACCCAGACCCGGGCTAGTGGAAATGATGAAAATAGATTGCAAATGCGATGTTGATGAAATTGCAGTGGAATTTTAAATTTTTATTTAGAATTAATAAAGACATCGACATTAAATATCGGGGTTAGAAACACACATAAAAATAACCTTAAGGTAAGTTAACGGATATAACGAGACTGGTTGGGACTAGACAATGACCGTATAGGACATACAAGGTATTTAAATAAATTAGTCGGTAGAAACATAAGTCGATAGAGATAAATCAAAACGAATAAAAATACCCGATACGATAACTACAATACACACTAGTATCATATTTTCTTTCATTTATCCTACATGGCAACAAAAGACAAACCCCTCCCCCATCTTTCCCCTGGCCGCCCCACCCCCTACACAAGTGGGAAGAATCTTCCACTTTTCTCACATGGCAAACAATGCTATCTTTTCCTACAAACTTTCTCACCCACTACTCAACTTTCTTCCACTCCCCTCACATGCTCACATGACAACATTTTTCTCTTTCCTTGAATTTTCGTAGAACACCCCAAGAAAAGTAGACAACCCATTCTTTATCCATATTCACACACTTATACCATTCAAACATCATCTTCTTCCTCTTACAAAATAAACAAGTCTTCCATCTCCCTCCTCTCCTCCTCATGGCCGAAAATTCCAAGAAGGCAAGAAGAAGATTTCTTCTTCATCTCAAACCACATAACAACTCCTACACCAAGTTTTAAACAACACTCCATCAACTAAGAAAGATTCAAGAAGGTTGTAGCATGTAGAATCAAAAGCAAGTAAGGTAAGAATTTTATCAAGTTTAAGTTTGATTCTTCCATATAATTAGTTTCATAAGTTGTACACTAACTCTCCTTTTTGGGCATCATAACCGTATACACCAAGGAGAAGGAGGAGAAATGTGTTCTTCAAATCCAAGTGAAGGAATCACCATCTAAGAGTAAGAAAGTAAATCAAGGCAAGTATTCTTCCTAGATCCTACATGGTTTTACAAATACTAAGTATGTATGTTCATATCAAAGTTGGATCATCATGTAGTATGTTCAAGATTGCTTCTCAAGAAATTATAGATCTATGTTGAGTAATAGGTATTTACATATATACACTATATACATATACACGCACGCTATATACATATATATACATCATATATAAACACGCATATATACATATTATAAAATAGATACGTTGATATATATATATATATATGTTTAAGTGTGTAGATCTATATATGTATATACAGATTTACATATATATGTATATATAGATATGTATGTATAGATGTGTAGATGCATATATACAAATACATGGTTTTGTATAAAAGTATATATATATACGGTTTTTGGATATATATGTACGGATAGATGTATATATATATACATATAATATATCCGATTTTACATAAATATATATATATCTCAATGTTTTTAGGTTATATATATATATTATATATACGGCAAATATATGTATATACAATATATATACAAATCGGCCTTAAGGTCATTTCAAGGTTAAAATATGATTTTATATGTTTCATGTGTATATATGTGTAATATATATTTTAAGAGAGAAAATGAATAAGTTTTGGATTTATACAATATATCATAAAATGATTTATATATACTATACTATATATATATATATATATATATATATATTCGGCCATTAGGCCTTAGTGACAAAAATGATTTCATTATATTTTATACAAGTATATATGTATATATGATGAATATGTTAAGATATGAAAATGAATAAGTTTTGGATATTATACAATATATCATAAAATGATTTATATATATAGCATGTATATAGATACATTCGGCCATTAGGCCTTAGTGACAAAAAATAAAATGATTTCATTATATTTTTACACAAATACATATGTATATGATGAACATGTTAAGTTTTGATATGATTATATATCACACAAAATAATTATAATGTATTAGTTACTACATGTATTTCGGCTATGAGCTTTTTTAGACTAAAAATGACTTTCACATGTATTATGTACACATACAAGTATAATATATATGTTAAGATATAAAGCATATAAATTGTTTTACAAGTATATATATACATATATATAATCGGCCAATAGGCCTTTTGTGATAAAATGACTTTATCATAATTATACATATGTCTATATGTATGATGGATACGAAAGTAGGTTAAGTATGTATTCTATGGAAAATGTGATAAAAAGGTATAAAAATATATGTAGTAAATATGTATAGGTATATGTGGACAGCTACAAAGCATTTTATAATGTATGTGTATGATTTGCTACATGTTATGTATACGAATATGTGTAGGTTATGATAAGATGTAGTTATGATGTAAGTTATGAAATTCGTGACGATATGTTAAGGTAATTAGGAAATAAATGTTGTAGGTATTTAAGTTATGAATTATGAAATACATGTATGTAATGTTACGAAAGTATTGTTTGATGAAAATTGTGAAAAGTGGGCTGATTTGAGGATGCTATGGCCGAATGGCCATTCATGATGGTCAAAGTGGGATTTCCTTTAAGTTATGACATGTAGGATGAAAGTAAGTAAGCGATGTTGTTATAAATGTAGAATGACCAAAGTACCCTCATATGACCGAGTCTCATGCATGCATGAAAACAAGATTTGCTAAGGTATGTTGTCACATCTCATGTTTTGAAAGTTCATATGCATGTGAATAATAAACACGAGACGATTGATTCCATTGACACACGATATGTTATGTTATGTTTGTTCATGATTACGATCATGTTATGTTCGCCAGTGTGACATCGGTACCGGGGTGGTAGATGTCAGGGGCATATGATTACGTATGTGGCTGAGTGTAACACCGGGTCTGGGACACGGGATCTCTGTCATAGCGCGTCACCGTTGGTACATGTACATATGTTATGATGTTTATGTCGTACATGTATTATATGGGGAATCAATCGGTATGTCGTGTGTTATTATTCTTAAGAAAAGTGCTATAGCCAATGATGAAAATGTTATGTCTTCATGTTATGAAAATGTCATGTCGTGTAAGTTATGAATATGTCATTTTACGCAAGTTATGAAAATCACGTCAAGTTATGAAATGTCATGTTTATGAAAAGTCATGTTTACGAAAAGTCATTTTATGAAAAGTCATGTTTTATGCATCACGTCATGACCATGTTACCTTAGAGTTATGATTAAGAATTCTTTAAGTATATGACAGCACTACAGTGGACAATGTAGTGTTAAGTATGAAATGTAGTACATGTAAGGTAGGCAAAGAGGGTATAAGTATGGATTAGGAGTTAAGTATGGATGTAGTATGATGTTATGGATTAAGTAGAATGAGATGTGTTATGACATGTATGCTTTGAAATCTTCTTTGTTTACCCGCTTCCAGTTTACAGCAGTTATTGACATGATATGATACTTTACTTGTTAGAAAGGAGACGTGCTTATTATACTCAAAATGTTGGTTATTATGATTTGTTACCACCGTCTCCCCATGTATGATCCAGTCGTATCTGGTAAGACTACTTGCTGAGCGATTAAAAGTCGGTGGCTATCGCTCATACTTGCCTCATTTATAATTTTCCAGATAACAGGTATCAATATACAAGCTCGTTGAAGACATGCTAGATAGACCATTGATAACGAAGAGCATACTGAGAGATTATTTCGAAGGCATTAAGTTTCGGATTATGATGTATGATATATGATTTCAGTATTCTGTATATGATGATTGTACAGTTTATGATGTAGTACAGTACATGTCGATGAAGATTTGTTTATGTTATGTTGCTTCCGCTTATCGATTCATTATTCATGTCGACATGTACATGTATAGTATCGACGCTTTGTACTCCATGGAGTAGAGTACGGCGGGTGCACTGAGCCGAACCCTGGTTTCGGGGGGGCGCTACAGTTGGTATCAGAGCAGTGGCTCTAGATCCACTGCGGACACATAAGTAAACAACGACATAACTTAAGCAATGATCTTAGAATTTAATAAATGATCATAGACGTAAGAAACGATCTTAGATGAAAGCGACAGCCTTAGTATAAGAGAAATAGAACGGTATTAGACAGATACAAGAAAACTAGAAAGTATAAGTAGGTCGTTTAGGCTTTCCGACATTTGTACAGGTCAAGTCACTAGAATACCTCAATACTATTTTCTAGTTAGTAACATAGTAGTTATAAACTGTAATCTCCACAATTTCAGGTTTAGCTCTAATTGGGATAACATTTGGAGATAGTGATAGAATTTCTTAGGCTGATTAAGATGGATATGTAGTAGAACTATAAGCAGTGATTTATAAGAATTACGATGATTAGAGTTTGGCAAATATATGGCACAAATAGTACGCGTATGAATAAGACGATGAAATTAGAAATTTTCAGAGTAGGTCAAAGATGTTAGTCGTATTAGGGATGTAAATTCATAGTGATAAGAGTACGATTATATAAATAGATATGAGGATATAATGAGTTAGGCCACATTGGGAGCTAAATTATGAATTTAGAAAGTCGTCGGACTATCTGATTGGAATTAGTATGTGTAAGTTGAATCGGAATAGGCATGACTAGAATTAAGTTGATATGATTTAACCGGATTAGGGTTAGTGGCTGAAAAATCGGTAAGTATAAAAGTTACTGTAACGCGCAGAGATATGAAGTTGTAGAATACCTAAGCGGATTAACAGGAGGTATACAAAAAATTGTGAATTATACAAAATTTGATTTTGAAAATTTTATATAAGTTGGCAAATATTAAGTTGAATCAAAGGCGATTAAGAAATGACGCTAGAAATTAAGTATTTAAATCATTAAGGACAAAATCGATACAACCCCTAAGTTTCGAGGACGAAACTTTTTATAAGGGGGGAAGAATGTTACGACCCAGACCCCGGGCTAGTGGAAATGATGAAAATAGATTGCAAATGCGATGTTGATGAAATTGCAGTGGAATTTTAAATTTTTTTAGAATTAATAAAGACATCGACATTAAATATCGGGGTTAGAAACACACATAAAAATAACCTTAAGGTAAGTTAACGGATATAACGAGACTGGTTGGGACTAGACAATGACCGTATAGGACATACAAGGTATTTAAATAAATTAGTCGGTAGCAACATAAGTCGATAGAGATAAATCAAAACGAATAAAAATACCCGATACGATAACTACAATACACACTAGTATCATATTTTCTTTCATTTATCCTACATGGCAACAAAAGACAAACCCTCTCCCCATCTTTCCCCCATGGCCGCCCCACCCCCTACACAAGTGGGAAGAATCTTCCACTTTTCTCACATGGCAAACAATGCTATCTTTTCCTACAAACTTTCTCACCCACTACTCAACTTTCTTCCACTCCCCTCACATGCTCACATGACAACATTTTTCTCTTTCCTTGAATTTTCGTAGAACACCCCAAGAAAAGTAGACAACCCATTCTTTATCCATATTCACACACTTATACCATTCAAACATCATCTTCTTCCTCTTACAAAATAAACAAGTCTTCCATCTCCCTCCTCTCCTCCTCATGGCCGAAAATTCCAAGAAGGCAAGAAGAAGATTTTTCTTCATCTCAAACCACATAACAACTCCTACACCAAGTTTTAAACAACACTCCATCAACTAAGAAAGATTCAAGAAGGTTGTAGCATGTAGAATCAAAAGCAAGTAAGGTAAGAATTTTATGAAGTTTAAGTTTGATTCATCCATATAATTAGTTTCATAAGTTGTACACTAACTCTCCTTTTTGGGCATCATAACCGTATACACCAAGGAGGAGGAGAAGTATGTTCTTCAAATCCAAGTGAAGGAATCACCATCTAAGAGTAAGAAAGTAAATCAAGGCAAGTATTCTTCCTAGATCCTACATGGTTTTACAAATACTAAGTATGTATGTTCATATCAAAGTTGGATCATCATGTAGTATGTTCAAGATTGCTTCTCAAGAAATTATAGATCTATGTTGAGTAATAGGTATTTACATATATACACTATATACATATACACGCACGCTATATACATATATATACATCATATAAAACACGCATATATATACATATTATAAAATAGATACGTTGATATATATATATATATATGTTAAGTGTGTAGATCTATATATGTATACAGATTTACATATATATGTATATATAGATATGTATGTATAGATGTGTAGATGCATATATACAAATACATGGTTTTGTATAAAGTATATATATATACGGTTTTTGGATATATATATGTACGGATAGATGTATATATACATATATAATATATCCGATTTTACATAATATAATATATCTCTCAATGTTTTTAGGTTTATATATATATATATATATATATATTATATTATATACGGCAAATATATATATATACAATATATACAAATCGGCCTTAAGGTCATTTCAAGGTTAAATATGATTTTATATGTTTCATGTGTATATATGTGTAATATATATTTTAAAGAGAGAAAATGAATAAGTTTTGGATATTATACAATATATCATAAAATGATTATATATACTATATATATATATTATATATATATATATTCGGCCATTAGGCCTTAGTGACAAAAATGATTTCATTATATTTATACAAGTATATATGTATATATGATGAATATGTTAAGATATGAAAATGAATAAGTTTTGGATATTATACAATATATCATAAAATGATTTATATATATAGCATGTATATAGATACATTCGGCCATTAGCCTTAGTGACAAAAAAATAAAATGATTCATTATATTTTTACACAAATACATATGTATATTATGAACATGTTAAGTTTTGATATGATATAATATCACAAAATAATTATTACATGTATATAGTTACTACATGTATTTCGGCTATGAGCTTTTTTAGACCTAAAAATGACTTCCACATGTATTATGTACACATACAAGTATAATATATATGTTAAGATATAAAGCATATAAATTGTTTTACAAGTATATATATACATATATATATAATCGCCAATAGGCCTTTTGTGATAAAATGACTTTATCATAATTATACATATGTCTATATGTATGATGGATACGTTAAGTTATGAAAGTAGGTTAAGTATGTATTCTATGGAAATGTGATAAAAAGGTAAAAATATATGTAGTAAATATGTATAGGTATATGTGGACAACTACAAAGCATTTTATAATGTATGTGTATGATTTGCTACATGTTATGTATACGAATATGTGTAGGTTATGATAAGATGTAGTTATGATGTAAGTTGTGAAATTCGTGACGATATGTTAAGGTAATTAGGAAATAAATGTTGTAGGTATTTAAGTTATGAATTATGAAATACATGTATGGAATAGATGTTACGAAAGTATTGTTTGATGAAAATTGTGAAAAGTGGGCTGATTTGAGGATGCTATGGCCGAATGGCCATTCATGATGGTCAAAGTGGGATTTCCTTTAAGTTATGACATGTAGGATGAAAGTAAGTAAGCGATGTTGTTATAAGATGTAGAATGACCAAAGTACCCTCATATGACCGAGTCTCATGCATGCATGAAAACAAGATTTGCTAAGGTATGTTGTCACATCTCATGTTTTGAAAGTTCATATGCATGTGAATAATAAACACGAGACGATTGATTCCATCGACACACGATATGTTATGTTATGTTATGTTCATGATTACGATCATGTTATGTTCGCCAGTGTGACATCGGTACCGGGTGGTAGATGTCAGGGGCATATGATTACGTATGTGGCTGAGTGTAACACCGGGTCTGGGACACGGGATCTCTGTCATAAGCGCGTCACCGTTGGTACATGTACATATGTTATGATGTTTATGTCGTACATGTCAGTATATGGGGAATCGAATCGGTATGTCGTGTGTTATTATTCTTAAGAAAAGTGGCTAGAGCCAATGATGAAAATGTTATGTCTTCATGTTATGAAAATGTCATGGTCGTGTAAGTTATGAATATGTCATTTTAACGCAATTATGAAAAATCACGTCAAGTTATGAAATGTCTGTTTATGAAAGTCATGTTTACGAAAAGTCATTTTATGAAAAGTCATGTTTTATGCATCACGTCATGACCATGTTACCTTAGAGTTATGATTAGAATTCTTTAAGTATATGACAGCACTACAGTGGACAATGTAGTGTTAAATATGAAAATGTAGTACATGTAAGGTAGGCAAAGAGGGTATAAGTATGGATTAGGAGTTAAGTATGGATGTAGTATGATGTTATGGATTAAGTAGAATGAGATGTTGTTATGACATGTATGCTTTGAAATCTTCTTCTTGTTTACCCGCTTCCAGTTTACAGCAGTTATGGACATGATATGATACTTTACTTGTTAGAAAGGAGACGTGCTTATTATACTCAAAATGTATGGTTATTGTGATTTGTACCCCCGTCTCCCCATGTATGATCCACATGTCGTATCTGGTAAGACTACTTGCTGAGCGATTAAAAGTCGGTGGCTATCGCTCATACTTGCCTCATTTATAATTTTCCAGATAACAGGTATCAATATACAAGCTCGTTGAAGACATGCTAGATAGACCATTGATACGAAGAGCATACTGAGAGATTATTTCGAAGGCATTAAGTTTCGGATTATGATGTATGATATATGATTTCAGTATTCTGTATATGATGATTGTACAGTTTATGATGTAGTACAGTACATGTCGATGAAGATTTGTTTATGTTATGTTGCTTCCGCTTATCGATTCATTATTCATGTCGACATGTACATGTATAGTATCGACGCTTTGTACTCCATGGAGTAGAGTAAGGCGGGTGCACTGAGCCGAAACCCTGGTTTCGGGAGGGGCGCTACAGTTGGTATCAGAGCAGTGGCTCTAGATCCACTGCGGACACATAGTAAACAACGACATAAACTTAAGCAATGATCTTAGAATTAATAAATAATCATAGACGTAAGAAACGATCTTAGATGAAAGCGACTGCCTTAGTATAAGAGAAATAGAACGGTATTAGACAGATACAAGAAAACTAGAAAGTATAAAGTAGGTCGTTTAGGCTTTCCGACATTTGTACAGGTCAAGTCACTAAAATACCTCAATACTATTTTCTAGTTAGTAACATAGTAGTTATAAACTGTAATCTCCACAATTTCAGGTTTAGCTCTAATTGGGATAACATTTGGAGATAGTGATAGAATTTCTTAGGATGATTAAGATGGGATATGTAGTAGAACTATAAGCAGTGATTTATAAGAATTACGATGATTAGAGTTTGGCAAATATATGGCACAAATAGTACGCGTATGAATAAGACGATGAAATTAGAAATTTTCAGAGTAGGTCAAAGATGTTAGTCGTATTAGGGATGTAAATTCATAGTGATAAGAGTACGATTATATAAATAGATATGAGGATATAATGAGTTAGGCCACATTGGGAGCTAAATTATGAATTTAGAAAGTCGTCGGACTATCTGATTGGAATTAGTATGTGTAAGTTGAATCGGAATAGGCATGACTAGAATTAAGTTGATATGATTTAACCGGATTAGGGTTAGTGGCTGAAAAATCGGTAAGTATAAAAGTTACTGTAACGCGCAGAGATATGAAGTTGTAGAATACCTAAGCGGATTAACAGGAGGTATACAAAATTGTGAATTATACAAAAATTGTGAATTTAGAAAAAAATTTTATTATAAGTTGGCAAATATTAAGTTGAATCAAAGGCGATTAGAAATGACGCTAGAAATTAAGTATTTAAATCATTAAGGACAAAATCGATACAACCCCTAAGTTTCGAGGACGAAACTTTTTATAAGGGGGGAAGAATGTTACGACCCAAGACCCCGGGCTAGTGGAAATGATGAAAATAGATTGCAAATGCGATGTTGATGAAATTGCAGTGGAATTTTAAATTTTTATTTAGAATTAATAAAGACATCGACATTAAATATCGGGGTTAGAAACACACATAAAAATAACCTTAAGGTAAGTTAACGGATATAACGAGACTGGTTGGGACTAGACAATGACCGTATAGGACATACAAGGTATTTAAATAAATTAGTCGGTAGAAACATAAGTCGATAGAGATAAATCAAAACGAATAAAAAATACCCGATACGATAACTACAATACACACTAGTATCATATTTTCTTTCATTTTATCCTACATGGCAACAAAAGACAAACCCTCTCCCCATCTTTCCCCATGGCCGCCCCACCCCCTACACAAGTGGGAAGAATCTTCCACTTTTCTCACATGGCAAACAATGCTATCTTTTCCTACAAACTTCTCACCCACTACTCAACTTTCTTCCACTCCCCTCACATGCTCACATGACAACATTTTTCTCTTTCCTTGAATTTTCGTAGAACACCCCCAAGAAAAGTAGACAACCCATTCTTTATCCATATTCACACACTTGTACCATTCAAACATCATCTTCTTCCTCTTACAAAATAAACAAGTCTTCCATCTCCCTCCTCTCCTCCTCATGGCCGAAAATTCCAAGAAGGCAAGAAGAAGATTTTTTCTTCATCTCAAACCACATAACAACTCCTACACCAAGTTTTAAACAACACTCCATCAACTAAGAAAGATTCAAGAAGGTTGTAGCATGTAGAATCAAAAGCAAGTAAGGTAAGAATTTTATGAAGTTTAAGTTTGATTCTTCCATATAATTAGTTTCATAAGTTGTACACTAACTCTCCTTTTTGGGCATCATAACCGTATACATTAAGGAGAAGGAGGAGAAATGTGTTCTTCAAATCCAAGTGAAGGAATCACCATCTAAGAGTAAGAAAGTAAATCAAGGCAAGTATTCTTCCTAGATCCTACATGGTTTTACAAATACTAAGTATGTATGTTCATATCAAAGTTGGATCATCATGTAGTATGTTCAAGATTGCTTCTCAAGAAATTATAGATCTATGTTGAGTAATAGGTATTTACATATATACACTATATACATATACACGCACGCTATATACATATACAAATACATGGTTTTGTATAAAAGTATATATATATACGGTTTTTGGATATATATATGTACGGATAGATGTATATATATATACATATAAATATATCCGATTTTACATAAATATATATATATATATCTCAATGTTTTAGGTTATATATATATATATATATACGGCAAATATATATGTATATACAATATATATACAAATCGGCCTTAAGGCCATTTCAAGGTTAAAATATGATTTTATATGTTTCATGTGTATATATGTGTAATATATATTTTAAAGAGAGAAAATGAATAAGTTTTGGATATTATACAATATATCATAAAATGACCATCTCTAAGCACAAAGGACATCCACTTCTCTCTTTTACGGATAATGAAATCGACGCTCTTGCCGCTCCCTTCCGGTTTACACTAGTGGGTACCTTTTGGTTTGGACGGCCACCACTGAAGATCATCTGCCGCGGTCATCAATCCAAAGACCATCTCTAAGCACAAAGGACATCCACTTCTCTCTTTTACGGATAATGAAATCGACGCTCTTGCCGCTCCCTTCCGGTTTACACTAGTGGGTACCTTTTGGTTTGGACGGCCACCACTGAAGATCATACGTGAAGTCTTTGACCGCATTGGATTCAAATCCGATGTAAAGATTACGCTTTTAGATCAAACTCACATATTGCTGAATTTTCTCCATGAACCTGATTACGTTCGCTGCTTCTACCGGAGATCTTGGACTATCGCAGGTTGTTCAATGCGAGTAACGAAATGGTCCATCGACTTTGATCCGTCTGCAGATGCACCGATTGTCCCAATTTGGATTTCGCTGCCAGGATTGCCAATACATTACCAACAAAAGGCAGCACTTTTTGAAATAGCGCGTATAGTTGGCCATCCGATCAAGCTTGACGTTGCTACTGCGGACGGTCTTTCGCCCTTCGGTGGCACGAATCTGCGTAGAGGCTGACATATCCAAGGAATTACCCAAGAAAATTTTTCTGGAAGGGAAACAAAGGATCCATCAACAGCAGATTATCTATGAAGATCTCCCATTTTTTTGTATGGAATGTCGTAGACTAGGCCATGCAACGTCAAATTGCGGCCAGAATTCTCAGGATATGCCGCCGCCGCCACCAATTCAACCAAAACCTAAACAACGCTGGACTCCAAAGAAAGGACCGAAAGATTCCACCTTGGAATCAGTCCCTGTCACATTATTGCGTAAACCCGCAGAGCATAACACGCAGCCTTCAGCCAAGCACATACCCTCGCACACCGATGTTGCATCTCCAGAGATCGAACTTACACATTGTCAGCAAAAGGACAGTCTCAATCCATCTCTACATCCAGACCATAGAGAGGAAGGGTTTCATATTCATAGACTATTTGAAGAACCACCCCACGCAGCACATGTCAACTTAGATGAACCAGATGCTTATCAAGTTTCAGACTCCGATGCGGATCAAATACCCCCGACGGTGCATACAGACGATGCCTCACGTGCACAATTTCTGCAACAAATGCGTGAGTCGTTAGATACGATCAAAGCCCGTTTAACGGCTAGACGTCAAATTTCTTCTTCTGAGGATGCCCCGCCACATGACACTGAAGATTCATCCTATGACGGATTCATGCCAGTTGCCCCAAGACGCCGACGTCGCCGTAAACATGAGCTGCCACCCAGGCCACCTTCTGCAGTTACAACAAGAAGTGCTTCACGTATGGGACCACACACCTCAATTTTGCCATGAATGCCATCACATGGAATATACGAGGGATACGAACTTCGTTACAGCGACTACTTACATTGACACATCAATCAAACGTTGCTCTTCTGATCATTATTGAACCAAAACAACGCACAGCAAAGCTTACCTTTTACCGGTTAAAATTGGGTTTTTCGAATGCTTTGGAAACATGTCAAGGTAATATCTGGATTTTTTGGAATGCTTCGCTTTTGAGATTTTTAGATGTGCAGCATGGAGTCCAAACATCCCATTTGTCTTTTACTTACATACCCTTGCATCAGACCTTTATGTGGTCAGCTGTATATGGTAAACACACAATTGCTGCCAGACAACCATTATGGGAATCTCTCACTCGTTTCTCCCAGCAAAACACACTACCATGGATTGTCAGTGGGGATTTTAATACATATCTATCGCTTGATGAACATGAGGGTCGCTCCACACCACCCATTCGCAATTTGCAGGACTTCAGTCAATGCGTTGATGTCTGTGGGTTACAGGATCTACCTTTTGTTGGATCACCATTTACTTGGTCGCGTGGAACTGGACAAGGTAGAGTGCGACGTCGATTAGATAGACATTTGTGCAATGTAGCATTCACGGAATTATTTGCAAATATATCGATCCAGCATCTATCTCGAGCCACCTCTGATCACTCCCCTATGCTACTTAAATGCTCTACTACTGTTGAAAGAGTCTATGTTCCATTTCGATTCATCAATGCATGGGCAAGTCACTCGGACTTTAAATCATATGTGCAGCAGCAATGGACTCAATACCCAATGATAGGTGGCATGCGTGGCTTATACATGAAGCTTAATAGGTTGAAAAAAGATCTCCAAATTTGGAATAAAAATGTTTATGGAAACATCTTCAACAATGTTGTGGAAGCCGAAGCTGTGTATCGGAGGCTTGAAGCTACTTTTGATAGGGATCCTTCGCCTGCCAACCGCACATCTCTATCCTTGGCTCAGGCTAAACTGATGCAGGCCACCCAAGCTCAAACCTCTTATTGGGCACAAAAATCAAGAATACGATGGATATCTGAAGGAGAGGCAAACACCGCATACTTTCATGCTGTTGTTAAGGATAAACATCGACGTCAACGAATTGCCAATCTTCACAATTCTGTAGGCGATATTTTGCAGGACAATGCGTCATTAGGAGCTGAAGCAGTCTCCTATTATCAGAAACTGTTTGAGCATGAAGAAGTTACTGGGATTGCTGATTTTATAGCTCATATCCCCTCACTTGTGACATCAGAGGATAACTGCATGTTGTTACAACTGCCATCTGCGGCTGAAGTAAAGGAGGCAATGTGGACCTTAAGTCCAACCAGTGCGGCAGGTCCGGATGGTTATAATGGTCAATTCTTCCGCACATGTTGGGATATATTACAACTTGATGTCACTCTTGCCGTGCAAGAATTCTTTCTGGGAGTACCTCCACCGACATCCATGTTATCCTCCATTATTACATTGATCCCTAAGAAGGCTCATCCACTTACCTATGCGGACTTTCGGCCTATTTGTTTATCTAACTTTATTAGCAAGGTAACCACACGCATATTAGCCTCTCGCTTCAACGCTTTACTTCCTCGAATCATTTCTTCAGAACAGATTGGATTCTTGAAAGGTCATGACATCAGTGAACATGTTAACATGGCCAACGAGATGGTGCACATCATAGACAGAAAAGTCCGTCATGGTCAAGTTATGATCAAGCTAGATATGGCCAAAGCCTTTGACCGTGTAAACTGGTCTTACCTCGAAGCCATTATGCTTAAGTTTGGGTTTGACTCTCGTCTTCTACGCATCCTAATTAACAACATGCGGCTCTCCAAATTATCCATTTCGGTTAATGGTACAGCACATGGTTTTTTCTCACCATCACGAGGAGTCAAACAAGGTGATCCGCTGTCACCATTACTATTTATAATCTGCTCCGAAGGCTTTACTCGTGGGTTGCATAGATTAGTCACCTCTCATCAGCTTAGAGGTTTTGCATCTGGAAGAGTCTTGCCGGTGTCTCATTTAGCTTATGCGGATGATTTGCTAATTTTTCTCAATGCCTCAACCCACAACTTGGTACGATTTCAAACATTCCTTCAAGAGTATCAATGTGCTTCGGGACAACTTGTCAACTACACGAAAAGTCAGTTTGTATCCAGCTCCTATCTCACGAATAGGCAGCAAAATAACATCGCTCAAGTTTTAGCAATGCAACCATCCTCTCTCCCAATCAAATACCTGGGCTCTTATCTTTATCGTGGAGTCAACCGTGCTTCCTACTGTACCTCGCTGCTGCAGCATTTTGACACTAGGCTAACGGGCTGGGCTAGCCGCCTCTTGTCACCTGGCAGTAGACTTATATTGCTTAAGTCAGTTTTAACATCTATCCCCCTTCATATTCTTGCAGCATCTCGCCTGCCCAAGAGTATCATCCATGCACTCAATAGGAAAATATCGCTTTTTCTATGGGCGGGACAACACCAATGGACCACGCTTGGAAAACTATGTTATCCAGAAACGGAAGGCGGTTGGGGCATCCGAAGCTTAATACACATACAGAAAGCATATGATTGCAAACTTTGGTGGAATTATCATACTAGTGATTCACTATGGGCAAAATACATGCGGGCTCGATATGGTCACAGAATGGATTACTTGGCTCGTATATACGACTCTCCGGGTTGGAAAAGAATATGTTCCACACATACTTTATGCATGCAACTCACGACGGACCATCCTTCCCCTTTTTGGCGCTCCAGCCCAACTGGACAATTCACTCTAAAATATGTGTATGAAGATGTGAGACCACATCATGCACAGTTATTCTCTCACAAATTCATTTGGTGGAAAGGAATGCCAAAAACAATCTGTTTGTTTATATGGAAACTGCTTCATTCGGCCCTGCCTATGGAAGACAACGTGAAGACATTCTCTTGTGTATGTCCGACCATCTGCCCGTTCTGTAAAAATGCATCGGCTACTATCTCACATATCTTTCTGCTTTGTCCGATTGTTCAACCTGTATGGTCGCAGCTATCTGTGTTCCTTGATGGTCCAATGATCCAATCATCGAATATACGACACCACCTTCTTCAATGGTGGCTTCTCTCCACAGCTACATCTTTAAAAGGTAACTTTAAAGTTGTTGGTCCAATCATGCTTTGCTGGGCAATTTGGCGCATATACACAAACCATATATTTGGTGAATCAGATTTGTCGGTTACACACATGTTGCATTTAACTAAGCAATCTTGTTTTGATTGGGCTGCCTCGACATCTGGCACGGCCATAGCACAATCCATACCCTCACTAATTAGCAATGGCTTTTCTCCTCGTCTTCGGTCAAAAAAAGAACTACTATTGAAATGGGCATATCCTCCAACTGGAAAGTTAAAATTAAATGTAGATGCCTCAGCTGGACATTCACATGCTGCGGCAGGTGCAATCCTTCGTGATGCCAATGGTAAGATGATAGTAGGCCTCTCATTTCGACTACCCGTCTTGCCTCCTCTCCGAGCAGAGCTACAAGCAATTGTTTATAGTCTATTATACTTTGGCTTGTTACATCGGCACATAATAATTGAGACGGACTGCCAGCAATTAACACACTCCTTGGACCACATAATCACTGCTCTTCCGGAACACAACATGCTTTCACATCTCCTACGCCTAACAGGCAGTACGCTGCATTATATCCCAAGGGAGATCAACATGGTGGCACACTATCTCTGTCTACATGCTCGACTCCAGCCGCTCACATGTCTGTTCACTTCGGCCTCCCAATTGCCGCAGATGGCCCGTGCATTTTATCATACCGATGGACTCTTCCATGCGTTTCGAACGTAATACATACAACTGGTTACAAATATTGGTTGCCTGCATCAACAATATGCAGGCAACGCGGGTATCACATCTTTCTCTCAATGCATATATTCACTATATTTATTTCTTGCTGTTGCCTGTAGTCTATGTACTATGGGCAACATCGGTACGAATTCGAAGTCACATTTTACTACTGCCGTTTATACATTGTCTTGATACTAATGCACCACTATCTTTGTTTTGCCGAGGGACGTCTTTATGCAAGCGGGCTGTTTCGCTAAAAATGACATGCGCACTTCGTGGAAACCTCTGTTCCTGGATCATCAAGACTGCTATTCTCAAAGGCTACTCCAACCAAGTACCAACATTATTGAAGCTCATCCACAACTTCGTCATACCGGACATAGGAACATTTTATAAATTTCTGAATGTACAAGCTTGCAATACTTCCAATCAAATAAATATGTACGCTTTTTCCTTCGCCAAGGTTTTATCCACAAGGGTGGTTTTACTTGGCAAGGTTTTAATGCGGCATATCATATTTGATTGGAGATTGCACATTCTAGCAGCTTTATACTTTTGGTTTACGTATGATATACTCTGATGTAACAAGGTATTCTCCACCATAACGGAGCCTCTACATAAATAAATACAAATTTCCTTTAAAAAAAAAATATATTCGGCCATTAGGCCTTAGTGACAAAAATGATTTCATTATATTTTTATACAAGTATATATATGTATATATGATGAATATGTTAAGATATGAAAATGAATAAGATTTGGATATTATACAATATATCATAAAATGATATATATATATAGCATGTATATAGATACATTCGGCCATTAGGCCTTAGTGACAAAAAAATAAAATGATTTCATTATATTTTTACACAAATACATATGTATATATGATGAACATGTTAAGTTTTGATATGATATAATATATCACAAAATAATTATATACATGTATATAGTTACTACATGTATTTCGGCTATGAGCTTTTTTAGACTAAAAATGACTTTCACATGTATTATGTACACATACAAGTATAATATATATGTTAAGATATAAAGCATATAAATTGTTTTACAAGTATATATATACATATATATATAATCGGCCAATAGGCCTTTTGTGATAAAATGACTTTATCATAATTATACATATGTCTATATGTATGATGGATACGTTAAGTTATGAAAGTAGGTTAAGTATGTATTCTATGGAAAATGTGATAAAAAGGTATAAAAATATATGTAGTAAATATGTATAGGTATATGTGGACAGCTACAAAGCATTTTATAATGTATGTGTATGATTTGCTACATGTTATGTATACGAATATGTGTAGGTTATGATAAGATGTAGTTATGATGTAAGTTATGAAATTCGTGACGATATGTTAAGGTAATTAGGAAATAAATGTTGTAGGTATTTAAGTTATGAATTATGAAATACATGTATGGAATAGATGTTACGAAAGTATTGTTTGATGAAAATTGTGAAAAGTGGGCTGATTTGAGGATGCTATGGCCGAATGGCCATTCATGATGGTCAAAGTGGGATTTCCTTTAAGTTATGACATGTAGGATGAAAGTAAGTAAGCGATGTTGTTATAAGATGTAGAATGACCAAAGTTCCCTCATATGACCGAGTCTCATGCATGCATGAAAACAAGATTTGCTAAGGTATGTTGTCACATCTCATGTTTTGAAAGTTCATATGCATGTGAATAATAAACACGAGACGATTGATTCCATCGACACACGATATGTTATGTTATGTTATGTTCATGATTACGATCATGTTATGTTCGCCAGTGTGACATCGGTACCGGGGTGGTAGATGTCAGGGGCATATGATTACGTATGTGGCTGAGTGTAACACCGAGTCTGGGACACGGGATCTCTGTCATAGCGCGTCACCGTTGGTACATGTACATATGTTATGATGTTTATGTCGTACATGTATTATATGGGGAATCAATCGGTATGTCGTGTGTTATTATTCTTAAGAAAAGTGCTATAGCCAATGATGAAAATGTTATGTCTTCATGTTATGAAAATGTCATGTCGTGTAAGTTATGAATATGTCATTTTACGCAAGTTATGAAAATCACGTCAAGTTATGAAATGTCATGTTTATGAAAAGTCATGTTTACGAAAAGTCATTTTATGAAAAGTCATGTTTTATGCATCACGTCATGACCATGTTACCTTAGAGTTATGATTAAGAATTCTTTAAGTATATGACAGCACTACAGTGGACAATGTAGTGTTAAGTATGAAAATGTAGTACATGTAAGGTAGGCAAAGAGGGTATAAGTATGGATTAGGAGTTAAGTATGGATGTAGTATGATGTTATGGATTAAGTAGAATGAGATGTTGTTATGACATGTATGCTTTGAAATCTTCTTTGTTTACCCGCTTCAAGTTTACAGCAGTTATTGACATGATATGATACTTTACTTGTTAGAAAGGAGACGTGCTTATTATACTCAAAATGTATGGTTATTATGATTTGTTACCCCGTCTCTCCACGTATGATCCACATGTCGTATCTGGTAAGACTACTTGCTGAGCGATTAAAAGTCGGTGGCTATCGCTCATACTTGCCTCATTTATAATTTTCCAGATAACAGGCATCAATATACAAGCTCGTTGAAGACATGCTAGATAGACCATTGATAACGAAGAGCATACTGAGAGATTATTTCGAAGGCATTAAGTTTCAGATTATGATGTATGATATATGATTTCAGTATTCTGTATATGATGATTGTACAGTTTATGATGTAGTACAGTACATGTCGATGAAGATTTGTTTATGTTATATTGCTTCCGCTTATCGATTCATTATTCATGTCGACATGTACATGTATAGTATCGACGCTTTGTACTCCATGGAGTAGAGTACAGCGGGTGCACTGAGCCGAAACCCTGGTTTCGGGCGGGGCGCTACAGTGTGTGTGTGTGTGTATGGCGTCAACTCTCTCTGGCGAAAACCAGCGGTTGGCGTAAGCCACCGCCGCCGACAATGAATATACGATTCCCATCAATTTGCATCTGCATCTTTGTTAATACATTGCGCTCTAATGCTGTTTTTTCACTCGATCGCATGGAAAGATCGTAGCTTTTCCATTATTCTTCATTGATTCCTCCTGCAACAACGATTCAGAGGATCTGCAAGGCACCACTAGAAGGGGGAGTTGAATAGATGGTGCGGAAAGTGTGCTTTTTAAAATTTCTTTAAACTTGAACAATTTAAGTTCTGAAAACAGATTCTGTTTTCAGGACCAGTTTTAAAACGTTTTTAAAACTAGGTTAGAGGTCTCCAAAAATTATGAAATTTTGAGAGAACTTAGCCTCAGATGTTATGAGGGTCCCCTAAAAATTTCAAATCAAAATTCAACCTTTAACCCCTTCAAAAACCGTTGGTACTCAGATTGTGCAAATCTTCCAGAAACGGTAGATGGTTTTGAAAAATTAATTCCTATTTGTGTGAACGTCCAAATGCTCTGAAATTTTGAAAAATAAATCCTTATATATTATATTTAGATGGGTTGAAACAGTTTTGGAAAATTCTTTTGGGAATTAGGTCAAATACAATCAAAGTCTCAACCTTTGCAAGTCTGAAAATCAGACTGCACTAGTTTCAGAACTTTTGATGTTTAGTTGACTTATACTTGTCCAAAAGGGTTGACACTTGTGCCAAATTAACCCTACAACGTGTAAGTATGTTTTTGGAAATTTTCGTAATTTTTGAAAATCGTTTACTATTTTTACGGATGCGAACAAGAAGGATAAACAGTGCAGTAACTAAAACGTAAATGCAGAAAGTAAATGGCACCAAGAATTTTATACTGGTTCGGTTATAAACAACCTACTCCAGTCTTCAAGGAACACCTTCCTTGGTTCACACTAATCACACACACGCAGTACACCTTACCGCAGGATTGATAGAGTTACCCCTAACTCCAACCCTTTACAAACCTTGTATGTCGAGTACAATTCACACGAACACCACCACCTCGCTAGAATGAAGATTGATCACACCTTGATCAATCTTTTACAAAGATGTATGAATGGTGGTTTATCTCAAGCCTATTCAAGATTGAAAGAATATGAATACAATAGGCTTTACAAGAAAAGAGAAAGAAAGAAGATGTAGGAGAAGAAGAGCTTGGCTATTTGATCTCTTTAGAATGCAATGCTTGTTGTTGTTTTTGTTTGCTCTCCTCTTCTTCTTTTTAATTGTGGCAGCCGTCCCCCTAGGGCTTCTCCCCTCTTGAAAATTGTCTTTTAAGTCCTTGAGAGAGTGTAAGACATCATTGTGACAATGCCTTGCTTACTTGGCATCTTCCTATTGGATCATCATTTAGTCTTCGCTTACTTGGCACCTCCTTATTGGCTCAATGTTGTCAACACGATGACATGGAAAAAATCTGAGATTAACACTTTAAACATGTGCCAAAAATCAAACATGAAATCATACCATAAGTCAAGAGATACACCATAAATTGCAAGACCAACAAATCCTTCCCAAACAAGGCATAATTTCGGCCATATAGTCATCTTGCCATGCTGAATTTTCAGCATGTGCACCATTTAATTTTATTCAAGATAATTCCCAATTTACTTTGATTTTTCTCATTAAAAATAAATCAACAATACATGGTAAGTCTTGCTATCAATTGAGACATGAACTTGGACACAAAAAGCTCATCATGTTCGGCCACAACATGTACACATGCTGAACAATTTTCAGCATATGTGATATGCTAAATATCACCATTTATTTATTTTAAATATTATTCAAAACCTTACCATATCCTCTTACAATCAATCCACCTTAATCAAGAAGTAAAATATGTCTCATAATGACCTTAAAAACGCCACCCATTAGCACACATGCTGAATTTTCAGCATGTGTCACAATTGTGACAAGATTTTGAAGTATTACCTTGTGTAGCTCCTTCCTTTATGTCACCAATAATGTATGATTGATTCTTGACCAATCAATATGCCAACAAGGCTCCACATATGCTCCATCTCAGCTGTAGGGGCGTGTATACATGTATATGCATGTGCTGAATTTCATTTTTGCTAACTTTGTAAAATAGTGCACATTTAATAATACACACATGTAATTTTTCCAATCAGCCCTTAATTTAATTTTCTATAACACTTTAGGATGTATATCATATGTAAAAAGTGTCTAGATACGTGTCACATGATGTACAAGAAAAACGTTCCATGTTATGTGCGTAGAAAACCGAATTTTCGATATTTATCGATTACCCGATTTTTTTCTAATTTAAATTCCAACTTTTGCATATGTTATATATATTATGTTATACATACTATATATACAATATATACTTTAAATCTCAGCACTTGGCTGGTTTAAAGTGGTACCATTAACATGTGACAAAATTAAACTTGGAATCTTCACATTTTGGCCTTAATGTGGAGTAATTTGTGTGTGCCAACATGGAAAGTATTTTTGGCTGAATATGTCATGTGTAGCACGAAATTTACATCATATTTTGATGTATATGGGCTGGCCATTTATTTATGGCAAGTACGTGACACGTTGGCGAAGTTTCGGTATTCGCCCGATACGACAAATTTTGGTTTAGAACCTTTTATCGTGTCGTATTTAATTTGTCATCACCATATCTTATATCATATGATATAAGACCTGAATATACTCATAAATATGAGTTAAGTATAGTGGTGTGACGTTAACGTACGTACGTAAGATATATAACGTGTCGGTAGTACGTTGGAATACATGTGTATGTGCCTTTATTAAAAAATCTGAAAATATATGGTGTATATATATATATGGCGTGTGTATCATTAAAGAGGAGAGGAGGAGAAAACTTTCCTTCCTTAGCCTTGTTGCCTTTGTGCCTTTTCCAAATGAATCTTCCTTTAATGAGCTACTTAGTTTATTAAACTAAGTACTTCATTTAATGAACTAATTTAGTTCATTAATGGTGGCACCTGAAAATAGTATAAACACAACAAATGTTTGCCATATGATGTAAGCTTTAATGCTTCATGGCTCGTTAGTGTGGCAACATAATATATAAGCGAAATAAGGCAAGTGATGGCAAGTTATCATGCATACATGTACACATTTATGCACGTTTATATATACGTATATATATGCATTCAAATTTCTTATTTTAAAATCACTCAAACCCTCTTGTTTCTACAATCTCCCCCTTTTGATGATTTTCAAAATAACTTGTGTACATGATTTAAATGCTATCTCTCCCCCTTGAACTATGCATAGATTTGAAATTTGAATTTCGAATTTCAAATCCGGCTCCCCCTTGATTTGTGCAATTAAGATCAATTAAGATCAGTCAGTGTTTCTCTCCCCCTTAAATCATGCTTCTCTCTCCCCCTTTATTTTGGAAAGTTAATCAAAAGATTCCTGTCAAAAAGGAAAGTAAATCAAATAATATCACATCAAATCATATCAGCGAGAAACATGCCTAATTTAGAACGAAGAGATTCATATGTGGCTTGATTTAAGGCCTTTGTAAATATATCCGCTACTTGTGATTCTGTGCGTACGTGATCTATGACAATATTACCATTGTTAACGTGATCACGAAGAAAGTGATAGCGGACTTCTATATGCTTAGCCTTAGAGTGTAACACGGGATTCTTAGACAAATTTATTGCACTCATACTATCACAATATATAGGAATCTTATTTACAGTAATTCCAAAGTCCGAAAGTTATTGTTTTATCCACAACAACTGTGTGCAACAAAGGCTAAGTGCCATGTACTCAGCCTCCGTAGTGGACAAAGCAACACTTGCTTGCTTTTTGGAAAACCATGAAATAAGGGAATTTCCTATAAATTGGCAAGTTCCGCTCGTGCTTTTTCTATCTATTTTGCAGCCACCATAATCTGCATCAGTGTAAGCATGTAAGTCAAATGTAGAATCCTTATCATACCAAATACCTAAGGTGGGCGTGTGCTTAATATAACGGAATATTCTTTTTACCGCATTTAAGTGTGACACCTTAGGTTGACTTTGAAAACGAGCACACATGCATACGCTAAACATGATGTCAGGCCTACTAGCAGTTAAATATAGCAAAGAACCTATCATAGATCGATATAATCCATTATCAACGTCTTTACCATGTTCGTCTTTGTCTAATTTAGTAGTGACACTCATAGGGGTGGGGGAGGGTTTCAAATTTTCAAAATTAAACTTTTTGATCATGTCATTTACATACTTAGCTTGGCTTATATGAATTCCTTTACTCGTTTGCTTAACTTGAAAGCCAAGAAAATAATTAAGTTTACCAACCATAGACATTTCAAATTCAGCTTTCATACAATTTTCAAAATCTTTAACGAGTCTATGTGAGGTAGAACCGAAAATAATGTCATCTACGTAGATTTGAATAATAAGTAATTCTGATTTTTCTTGTTTCAAAAATAGTGTACTATCTATAGTACCGCGTTTAAAATTATTTTCTAAAAGGAAAGTAGCAAAACGATCATACCATGCTCTTGGCGCTTGCTTTAGGCCATATAGTGCCTTCTTTAGTTTGTACACGTGATCTGGATGTTTCAAATCTTCAAAACCTGGTGGTTGCTTCACGTATACTTCTTCTTGTATGAATCCGTTTAGAAAAGCACTTTTGACGTCCATTTGATACAGTTTAAAATCTTTCATGCAAGCAATAGCAAGTAAGAGTCGTATAGCTTCTAAACGTGCTACGGGTGCAAATGTTTCATCGTAGTCTATTCCTTCTTCTTGATTATATCCTTGAGCTACGAGTCTTGCTTTATTTCTAACGACCTTTCCTTCTTCATTCATTTTATTCCTAAATACCCACTTTGTGCCTATTATAGTCTTATCTTGTGGTCGTGGCACTAAATCCCATACATCATTTCTAACGAATTGATTAAGTTCGTCATGCATAGCATCAATCCAAGATGAATCACTCAAAGCATCATGCACATTTTTAGGCTCAATTTCAGAAATCATAGCATGAAATTCATTTATTTCATCCGAAGTGATTCTTCTACGTGGTCGCACACCGTGAGTGATGTCGCCTATGATGAGATCATGTGGGTGATCTCTATGCCATCTTGGTTGATTATTCTCTAAGTTATCATGCATTTCTATATGATCATGCATTTCTAGTGTCTCATTCATATCATGCATATCAAAAGAATCATTATCTTCATTCAAAACGGGTTTCAATTCAAAATCATCGTCATATTCCTTATCTTTATCAATCTCACCAAATTCATTGAATTTAACATGAATAGATTCTATGATTTGTCTAGTGAGAGGATCATAACATCTATATGCTTTTGAATTTATGGAATACCCAACAAAAATGCACTCAATTGATTTGGATTCAAATTTATCTAAATTATCTTTTGTATTCAAGACAAAGCATTTGCATCCAAACACACGAAAATAATCAATCTTAGGCATGCGATCATTCAAAATTTCGTAAGGCGTCTTGTTTATTTTTTTTCTTATAGATAGGCGATTTACAATATAGCATGCACAATTTACGGCTTCCGCCCACAGAAATCTAGACAATTTATTTTCGCAAAGCATGGTTCTAGCGATTTCTTGTAATGTGCGATTCTTTCTTTCTACTACTCCATTTAATTGTGGAGTTCTAGGTGGCGAAAACTCATGTTTAATTCCTTTTTCTTCACAAAACGAAATCATCTCTTTATTTTTAAACTCACCGCCTCTATCGCTTCTTATTCTTTTCACATTTACACCGTATTGATTTTCAAGTTGTTTAATTAATTTAGCAATCTCTACGGCGCTATCATCCTTATGTGCAAGAAATAAAGTCCAAGTATAACGAGAAAAGTCATCAACAATTACGCATGCATAGTGACGCCCACCAAGGCTTGTAGTACGACTAGGACCAAACAAATCGATATGCAATAGTTCTAGTATTCTAGTCGTGCTTATTTCATTTTTCGGCTTAAGTGACTCACGTGTTTGTTTGCCTTTTATGCAAGATTCACACAACTGAAAGTTGTCTAGATCAAGCGTAGGCAATCCCCGTACTAGGTTCTTTCGTTGTAATTTTTCTAGTGTGGAAATGCCAATGTGTCCTAAACGTCTATGCCATAAATTCACATTGGGTTCATTTGACATAAAGCACTTAACTTTAGCGTCTACTACATCATCCATAGATAGCGTAAAAATATTGCCTTCTCGTTTTCCTTTTAAAACGGTTTCTCCATTTTTATCTATTATGTTGCAATAAGGATGAGTAAAACACACATTGAAACCATTGTCAACAAATTGAGAAATACTAAGAAGATTGTAAGATAAGTTGCTTACCAAAAACACGTTGGAGATTTGGAGTGTATTCGGATTGTCAATCGTTCCTTTTCCAATGATCTTGCCTTCATTGTTGTCTCCAAAGGTCACGGATCCGCCTTTTGTGACCTTCTTTAATTTGGAGAATAGGCTCGGGTCACCCGTCATGTGCCTCGAGCAACCACTGTCAAGGAACGACTTTATTGACGTATCCTTCGATGTGTGGTCTCCCTGCAATGTGGAAAGGTGATTTAGGTACCCTTTTAATTTTGGGTCCTTCCGAGTTAGTTAATCACCTTTTGGTAAAGGTACCTTTCGGTACCCATACTTGGGTGATCCTTCTCGGTCTATCAAATGGCAAGAATGTAGGTGAAGGTGTAATATAATAGACATGTGGTGCATGTACTTTGGGTCTTTGCCCAAGGACTCCTTTATACTCATTGAATGAAGGACGCTTTTGATATGTCCTTGTGTGTGCGTGCGTAGTGCGTGGATGATATGTATTTCGTGTATGCATTGTTCTTCTCTTTTCATATCTATATGGTACAACGTTATATTTCACATGATATGATGGAGTGGGGCGTGAGGAAGGGGGCGCTTTTTGCGTCATCTTAGACGCCACTTGAGGCTTGGGGGTGTCTACTTTCTTAGACACAACAAACTTGGTTGGTTTGGTTGATACTTCGTTAGTATCAACGTATCCCAATCCAGTTTTGTCACTGTCATGCTTTTGTGATAATATAATGCGATGCAGCATGTTTGACCCTGTATCAAATTGTTTCATCATTTTCTCTAAATCTGTATTCCTTGATTTCAAATTTGAAATCTCGGATTTCATTTCATTATTTTGAATAGTTAATGATGAAATCTCGGTTTTTAATGCAGTGATGACACATGAAGACTCTTTCTTTGAATCGCTTAATTGAGCGACAAGATTCTCGTTAGAGGATTCTAACAGTTTCTTGTCTTCAATTAATCGTTTTTTTTCTTTTGTGAGAGTCTTAGTGAATTTATGCAGTTCTAGATACTGACTAAAAAGATCATCATAAGAAGGTTTAGAGTCAGAGTCAGAATCAGATGATACCTCATTAGATGCTTTGGAGGCAAAGCATACTTGAGCGGTCTCCTCTTCGGTCTCAGTTTCAGAGTCTGATGAATCACTCCATGTGGAGGCCTTTAGTGCACGTTTCCTTTGTTTAGGATCTGAGACGAGTCTATTTTTGTTCCGCTCCTTGTCAGGGTACTTATTAGTTTGCTTTTCTTTGTTTGGGCAGTCATATGATAAGTGTCCGAGTTTGCCGCATTCATAACATTTAATGTCCTTATCATTTGACTTGTTTTTATTTCTCTTAGATGTAGTGCCCTTGTTTTTATTTCTAAATGACTTTCTCATGAATCTTCTTAGTCCTTTAGCCAATAGGATTAAATCATCATTATCCGATTCGGAATCACTATCATCTACGTGATCGGAGAGAGGGGAGACGTATTCATTTAATTTAAAAGCAATGGTTTTACCTTGTTTAGATGATTCCGATTTCCGAATAGTAAGTTTGTTTTCATAAACCTTGAGTGACCCAATTAGTTCTTCCATCTTTATTGATTTAGTTTCCTTGCTTTCTTCTATGGCAGTCACTTTAGGGTCCCATTCAGAAGGAAGGCTTCGTAGAACTTTCTGCACCTTTTCCTGCGTAGTAAAAGCCTTACCAAGAGACTCAAGAGAGTTGTAGATGTTAGTCAACCGAAGATCCATATCTACAATCGACTCATTTGGCAACAATTTAAAAGACTCAAGAGTAGACATGAGCATATTAATTTTTGACTCTTTTACTTGACTCGTGCCTTCGTGTTTCATTTTTAGAATTCTCCACATTTCTTGTGCACTCGAACAATTTGACACATAACTGGACTCACTCTTACTCAATCCATTTAAGAGTAACTGCATGGCCTTAGCATTCATACTAAGTTTCTTTTTATCTTCACTAGTGTAGTCTTGTCTAGTTTTAACGACTTCTAGTGTGACTCCATCTACAGTGGATGACTTAGATGGGACATATGGACCATCTTCAATTATTGACCAAAGATCTATATCTATAGCCATAAGAAAAAGTTTCATCCTAAGTTTCCACTGAATAAACGACTCACCGTCAAAAAGTAGAGGCCTTTGGCTCGACATACCTTCTTGCTCGGTTTTGAGATTTATGGATGCCATCTCACTGAATCGTTGGATTCCTTGAAGTGAGTATTACTGTGCTCTGATACCACTTGTTGGATCTGCAAGGCACCACTAGAAGGGAGGGTTGAATAGATGGTGCGGAAAGTGTGCTTTTTAAAATTTCTTTAAACTTGAACAATTCAAATTCTGAAAACAGATTCTGTTTTCAGGACCAGTTTTAAAACGTTTTTAAAACTAGGTTAGAGGTCTCCAAAAATTATGAAAGTTTGAGAGAACTTAGCCTCAGATGTTATGAGGGTCCCCTAAAAATTTCAAATCAAAATTCAACCTTTAACCCCTTCAAAAACCGTTGGTACTCAGATTGTGCAAATCTGCCAGAAACGGTAGATGGTTTTGAAAAATTAATTCCTATTTGTGTGAACGTCCAAATGCTCTGAAATTTTGACCAATAACTCCTTATATATTATATTTAGATGGGTTGAAACAGTTTTGGAAAATTCTTTTGGGAAGTAGGTCAAATACAATCAAAGTCTCAACCTTTGCAAGTCTAAAAAATCAGACTGCACTAGTCTCAGAACTTTTGATGTTTAGTTGACTTATACTTGTCCAAAAGGGTTGAAACTTGTGCCAAATTAACCCTAGAACGTGTAAGTATGTTTCTGGAAATTTTCGTAATTGTTGAAAATCGTTTACTATTTTTACGGATGCGAACAAGAAGGATAAATAGTGTAGTAACTAAAACGTAAATGCAGAAAGTAAATGGCACCAAGAATTTTATACTGGTTCGGTTATAAAAAACCTACTCCAGTCTTCAAGGAACACCTTCCTTGGTTCACACTAATCACACACACGCAGTACACCTTACCGCAGGATTGATAGAGTTGCACCTAACTCCAACCCTTTACAAACCTTGTATGTCGAGTACAATTCACACGAACACCACCACCTCGCTAGAATGAAGATTGATCACACCTTGATCAATCTTTTACAAAGATGTATGAATGGTGGTTTATCTCAAGCCTATTCAAGATTGAAAGAATATGAATACAATAGGCTTTACAAGAAAAGAGAAAGAAAGAAGATGTAGGAGAAGAAGAGCTTGGCTATTTGATCTCTTTAGAATGCAATGCTTGTTGTTGTTTTTGTTTGCTCTCCTCTTTTTCTTTTTAATTGTGGCAGCCATCCCCCTAGGGCTTCTCCCCTCTTGAAAATTGTCTTTTAAGTCCTTGAGAGAGTGTAAGACATCATTGTGACAATGCCATGCTTACTTGGCATCTTCCTATTGGATCATCATTTAGTCTTCGCTTACTTGGCACCTCCTTATTGGCTCAATGTTGTCAACACGATGACATGGAAAAAATCTGAGATTAACACTTTAAACATGTGCCAAAAATCAAACATGAAATCATACCATAAGTCAAGAGATACACCATAAATTGCAAGACCAACAAATCCTTCCCAAACAAGGCATAATTTCGGCCATATAGTCATCTTGCCATGCTGAATTTTCAGCATGTGCACCATTTAATTTTATTCAAGATAATTCCCAATTTACTTTGATTTTTCTCATTAAAAATGAATCAACAATACATGGTAAGTCTTGCTATCAATTGAGACATGAACTTGGACACAAAAAGCTCATCATGTTCGGCCACAACATGTACACATGCTGAACAATTTTCAGCATGTGTGATATGCTAAATATCACCATTTATTTATTTTAAATATTATTCAAAACCTTACCATATCCTCTTCCAATCAATCCACCTTAATCAAGAAGTAAAATATGTCTCATAATGACCTTAAAAACGCCACCCATTAGCACACATGCTGAATTTTCAGCATGTGTCACAATTGTGACAAGATTTTGAAGTATTACCTTGTGTAGCTCCTTCCTTTATGTCACCAATAATGTATGATTGATTCTTGACCAATCAATATGCCAACAAGGCTCCACATATGCTCCATCTCAGCTGTAGGGGCGTGTATACATGTATATGCATGTGCTGAATTTCATTTTTGCTAACTTTGTAAAATAGTGCACATTTAATAATACACACATGTAATTTTTCCAATCAGCCCTTAATTTAATTTTCTAGAACACTTTAAGATGTATATCATATGTAAAAAGTGTCTAGATACGTGTCACATGATGTACAAGAAAAACGTTCCATGTTATGTGCGTAGAAAACCGAATTTTCGATATTTATCGATTACCCGATTTTTCTCTAATTTAAATTCCAACTTTTGCACATGTTATATATATTATGTTATACATAATATATATATAATATATACTTTAAATCTCAGCACTTGGCTGGTTTAAAGTGGTACCATTAACATGTGACAAAATTAAACTTGGAATCTTCACATTTTGGCCTTAATGTGGAGTAATTTGTGTGTGCCAACATGGAAAGTATTTTTGGCTGAATATGTCATGTGTAGCACGAAATTTACATCATATTTTGATGTATATGGGCTGGCCATTTATTTATGGCAAGTACGTGACACGTTGGCGAAGTTTCGGTATTCGCCCGATACGACAAATTTCGGTTTAGAACCTTTTATCGTGTCATATTTAATTTTTCATCACCATATCTTATATCATATGATATAAAACGCGGTGGACCCCTGTTAAACGTCCATCAGCCGCAAATCCTTCAGCACATGAGGGATTCGTTGATGTTGAAGACCCTAAGGACCTCTCCATAAATATCGAAGGACTTATGGCTCAAAGTGCACAGCCACCTTTATCGACGGTTGATCCATCACGCGTTCCACACGCTTTGGATGAAGCATCTGATACCACGCAACACCCTGCGCCTACTGCTGATCCATCTATATCGCAGATTTTCTCTAGGCTGACTGCAGATTTATGTCCGGTACTGGTAGTGCCGCCTACATTGGAGTTTCAAAAGCAACAGGATCAGCAGCACATAGATACCTTGGAGATTTCAGACACGACCATACAGCATGCTCACGAGATGAACCCACCATCTGAAGTGGCTCCGGAAGTCCAAATTCAATCCATTCAAGTTGAATTGCCAGTTCCACTAGCGATAATGCCAACCATTGGCCAGCCTGCTTATGATCCCTTAATTGAACAATTCTATCAAGATCACTTTCGGGAAGAGGAAGAGGATGTTGATTTGGCACTAGGTTCGGACAATGAAGCTTCTCTCTCATATATTCGCCGTAAAGGGACTGAATATGATGATCTACGCGAGAGTTTGATCATTGCGGGCGATGATATGGATTGTTGCAGGACATCGACTGGTGGCGGGACTCTCCTTGGTGGACTATCTCGGAAAAAACGCAGGTCTCGGAAGGATCTTCCACCACCTCCACCGTCCTCAATGGTTACTAGACGGCACAGTCATCGTTCTTTTGAAATATAGATAGATTCGCAGTCCCACGACTGATCATTTGATTTCTTTTTCTTTTATTTTAGCTTGTAGTAACGGCTACCCTCGGCCATTAACGCGGGATATGATACATAAATAAAAGCCGGAAGGTATCCTTCCGTTTAAATTTAAAAAAAAGAAAAAAAAATATGTGTGTGTGTGTGGGCGTGTGTGCGTGTGTGTGTTTCTATGTGTGTGTGTTTATATATACTGATTATTTAAAGGAACAAAAAGAAACAGAACAAAGGAAAAACAAACAAACTAAATAAACAACAAATTAATCTAAAAGAAACAGAACAAAGGAAAAACAAACAAACTAAATAAACAACAAATTAATCTTCATTATACTAAAGAACTAATTCAGGGTCTTAGGAATGACTTTACATAGATCAAGTCTGGTTATGAAGTCTATAGATCCTCAGTACGCAGTCTCGCCCTTAAAACGCCTTCATCTTTTCGGCTAAAAACGGGCTCCCGCAAATTCGAGAGATCATAATAGACTAAACCTAACTTTATCTATAACCTTTCCCATAAGAATAACTTATTTAGTATGCTAAAGATTTTTTTTTAAAAAAAATGGTTATTTGATTGTTGATATCGTTGACTTGATTGTTGTATTATCGTAAGGGTATAATAGTAATTTTACTTACGAATGGGAAACTTGATATTTGTTATAAAATTAAGTCACACAATATGAAAATATTGAAGAAGATAAGTAGAAAGAATAGAATAAGATTACTATTCAATGTTGTCTACCAATATGTAAGGTGATGTCCTATTTATAGGACTTGAAATGTAAATGATACATTGTATATCTTTATGTCCATTGTGTTTCTCAAGACCTTGGACATCCACAAATCTTATCTTAGTCACAATTTTCATAACACTCCCCCTTGGATGTCCAACTTTTAGAGAATATGCCTCGTTAAAACCTTGCCAAGAAAAACCCAGTGGGATAAAAACTTGGACGAAGGAAAAAGAGTACACATTCATAATAATTGGTAAGTGTGATACACTGCCTCGTTAAAACCTTGCCAAGAAAAACCCAGTTGGATAAAAACTTGGACGAAGGAAAAAGAGTACAGTGTGTATGTAGTAATCACACTCCCCCTGATTCTGGCAAGAGATCTTTGAGTCATCGTGTTCCAGTATTGTAGACCATCTTTCTCTAAATATATTTGTTGGTAGTGCTTTAGTGAACGAGTTGGCAACCTTCTTACTTGATTGTAACTGTTGTATATCAATGTCGCCATTCTTTAGCCATTTTCAACTTGAACAATACATCTACCATTATCTTCAAACAATGTTGTCGATATCTTCGATATGCTGAGTCATTGACCTCAACCAAATGTGTTCACAGCTTGCTTCATACAATGCCAAAATCTTACAATGATGAAGAGATGGTTGTTACTGTTTGTTTCATTCATCTCCATAATATGGCTGCATCAAAATACATCCATTCTGTGGTCTTTCTTTATGTGAGTCAGATATATAGCCAGCATAACTCACTAATTGTGGTTCTACCTTCCTTGAGTAGTATAAACACCCTTATGGTGTTCCAAGAAGAAAAAAATGTGTTTGACATCATTCCAATGTCTTCATCAACAACACTAAGATATGGTACTTCCGGGCCAAATAATTCTTCGTTATCTTCTGGTGGTCAAAATGAGTCTTTCTTTATATCTACTGATTGTACCACGTTATGACTTCTCAAGGCTCGATCTGTAGGCCGAGAGAAAATTTGATCTTTTCAAAGTTTTCATCTCAAATTCTTTCATAAGATAATTAGCGGTTTTAATGAGCTCTTCAGGAGTTCCAACAAGATATATACCGCAATTATAGAAAATCAACTATCAGATCTCTTGATAAATACACAAGGACAAATTGGATTATTTATATATCCTTCTTTAGCTAGATACTTACTAAGGCGATTATACCACATTCTGCCAGATTGTTTCAATCCATACAAGGACATTTGTAATTTGATTGAGTATAACCCATGCGCCCTTTGATTATATGCTTCGGACAATTTAAATCCTTCTGGGATTTTCATATAAATATCATTATTTAATGATCCATATAAATATGCGGTAACCACGTCCATTAACCGCATATCAAGGGTTTTAGTTACTGCTAGGCTGATTAGGTATCGTAATGTTGTGGCATCAATAACCGGGGAATATATTTCATCATAATCAAGCCTAGGTCTTTGGAAAAAAAAACCTTGCGCAACGAGACGTGCTTTGTATCACACAATCTCATTTTTCTCGTTGCGTTTTCGTACAAAAACCCATTTGTACCTAATATGTTTGATCCCTTCAGGGGTTTGACTGCAGGTCAAATAATTTGTGAATGCGACTTTCCCTTCAAGGGTTTTGGGCTACAGGTCCAAATGCTTTGCGACTTTCCCTTCAGGGGCTTGGATTGCATCCTTCTATTTTGGCCAATGATTTCTATGTCGACACTTTTTAGTTAACATTGGTTCAGGATCCTGATTCATAATTTCACATACAATCCCTTAATCAAAACATGATCAATAATGATCATTTGTCTATCCCAATTTTCTCTTTTGAAGAGATCTTTTTTTAAAATTTTTTTGTTCACATGCTTCTTCTGAAGAAACTTTTTCATCAATTTTAGACTGATCAGTATCGATTTCTACAGCGCTTTCAAGTTGTGAACATCTAATCTCTTGTTGAGTATTCTCTTCTGGAGTATTATTTGTACCATTCTCTTTTGATGGCTTTTATCTTTCACACCAACTGGGCGTCCACGTTTTAGACTTGTTTTGGTATACCATTATCATGTCCTTCAGGGACATCAAGTCGAATTGGCGTATTCATCGCCGAAACGTGGGATTTTATTATCATTTTACTTCTTGCTCGCATTGATTTATTCATGTGTTAAGGTGAGATAGTGAAGGAACGTTCCATGTAATTTCACGCCGTTCTTCAGGAACCGACACTGTCTCTCCCCCTAACGGCGGGAAAACTAGCTCACCAAATCAATGCATATGCATGCATAATTGCATGTCTCCAAGCTCAAGTGGTTAAATTGGTCCTTAAAATCAAACGTCTAGCCATCAGTTGTAAACGTTTAACAAATGACACTGCTGGGCCATATTAAGTGTGCACACTTACAACTGAATGCTAAACATCAATTTTAAGACATACAATAATGAGTAAAAGTATTTGGAGAGTGCATGCTCCAAAGTATATAAAATGAGCAAGAAGCTAGGCAAAAGCTATTATTCTCTACGGGAGAAAACTCACATGAGCTACACACACAATCACGAGATAATATAATCTTTTTGTTCATGAAAGAGTTTCGAGAAGCTTCTGGTTCTGTAAAGATTACACATGTGAGTGTTGTACAATTGTACGTATCATTATTCTATTTGAGTGACCAAGTCGATTATATCATAAATAACTTTGGATTAGCGAACTTCTGGTTCATCACAATATTACAGTCGACTGGATGTATAGTCGCATAATACAATCCAGATGAGAAAATTGGGAGTCTTTCTGTAACAAGCGTCTGGCTTGAATCAGCGATTATGAAAATGTCATATTCCCCTTATTCATGGTCCAATATGAACGCCATTAAGACGTATATCTTGGAAACGCCATGTTTCTTTTCGACTTGGTGGGAAATGATACCATATTATCCAATATATGTGTATCACCCGTCAATATATTGGTTGCTCTTCTGGAGCCTGCAATCAATGTCGTAGTACTCCAATTGGTACAAACATATGCTTTTGTCAATTAGAACTCTTCTGGAGCCCTGAGTCAATGTTGGGTGTGTCGTTTCACTGTTAACTGGATATATCCTCATATCATGCATTGTGAATGATATGTTTGTATCAAAATTAATTTGGGAATATCAACTCAGAAATAGTCAATGGTGTTTCTTCAGGAAACACTATTCATATATTAATCAATGTAATGTTACCAACCTAGGAAAAATGCACTAGTTGTCTCTTGCCTTCATCCTGCTGGGATGTTTGGATAAAAATCAAGAAAATTTCTTGGTGGCAAGTACGAATCATTGGCCTTGGGCTCAACTTGAATAACAAGTCCGTTTAATCGGTGCACCATTTTTCATAGCCTTGGCATTTTCTTGAGACTTTTCCTTGTTTCACCACTTCAGGTGGTACGATGTAAAATTTCTATAACGTTTATGACCACGAACTCAACCATGTAGATTATTATAATTACTTCCATTCGCTGCAGGGAATACTGGTAATCCGGTCTGGTGAGAATAGTGGTTTTTCATCGAAAGTTCATATATGAGAATACGTTTCAAACGTTCTTCCCTGATATTGCTACTGCAGGAGCATATTGGATACATGGAAAGTGGAAAACATATGTATTTATTTTGCCATATATAGATAAAATATCTGATAAAACCAGATATTGACTTAAAACGGCAGGTTGGAAGTAATGTTATATGCTTCAGGCATAAGATGCTTCAGACACAGTAAATAGATCATAATAAAATCGTACTAACAAAATTTAATAAAAGAAACTATATATATGACAAAATTAAATATATGCAAAACATAACAATTAACAAACTTGATAACCGGTCATTGAGAAATAACTTATAACAAGCAAATTAGGTCTATTGCATCGGACATGTCCACTACTCATGCTTCAAGCATGACAATTATTTGTGCTTCAGACATATCCACTATTCTTGCTTCTAGCATGTTGACTATTCATGCTTCTGGCATGTCTATTATTTATGCTTCAGGCATGTCGACTACTTATGCTTCCGGCATGTCGACTTCTCATGCGTCTGGCATGTTGACTACTCATGCGTCTGGCATGTTGATTACTCATGCTTCCAGCATGTGAACTATTTGTTCTTCTGACGTGTGAATTGCACATGCTTTTAGCATGTGAATTACACATGCTTATGGTATTTCGACTATCACTACTGCGGGTATATCAATTATTCATGTTTCCTGGCAACAATTCATACTGCGCGCATGTCATCTATTCATGCTTTGATCATGACAATTGTTACCTAAATATGCTCCCTATTTCTACGTTGACAACGGGGTTTCAGAAATTTTAACTAAAAAAATAAAAATGGCCAATGGTCATGATTATGTTGTATTTATGTTTATTATGATATTCACTCCTTGAATTACCTGGAACTGTGACCAACATTTCAGCAGTTTTATGTATGAAATGATGTTTGACAACATTAGCCTTTGTGTATACTAAGCATCAGGTTTTCAATCAGCTACTGGTGGTATCTGTTTTTCCTTTTACTACACTGTTTATAGGAGTTTATATATTGAACGATAGGACATTGATAAACAATGAACCTATTTTCGTATAACGTTTCATGCCTTATTGAAGCTTATGTTGTAATAGCCCATGCCACCTTATTTTTCAACTAAATCATGGTTACTTAATGGCTAGTTGAGCGACTGATTGAGAGCTCTGGAAGAGCAACAATTATATTATCAAGTGGTAAAAGTATATTGGTTAATATGTTTAAAGCAAGTAACCAAGAAAAGTATTAGAGAAAGAAGAGAAAGAGGGAGAAAACCCTTAGAATTTCGCAGGTGCATGTAGTTTTGCGCAGGTCTGGAAAAACTGAATGTTCCTAGTCATCCACCGTTGGATCATCACCACATTTTGTCATATTATTCCTAACACATAAAGGTATGTTTTGAACGGTGGAGATGTGTTTTGGAGACTCCTATGTGGGACCAAAAAGGTGATTTCCGGGACAGATTTTTCTACTGAAAACTTTTTCAGATTTATGATTGGTTATTTTTGCATTTCTATTGTTACTTATTTCTCTTTTATATTCGAAATATTTATACAAGAACTAATCTAGCCTGAAGTCTAGGTTTATTTTGAAAGTAGAAAAATAATATATGACTTGAAGCCATATGGATCAACTGTTATCATGCCCGAAGCATGATTATAGTAGCCATGCCTGAAGCATGGATTGTTCTCATGCCCGAAGGATGTACAATTATCATACCCCAAGCATAAATTATTGATATACCCGAAACATGAATTGTTAGCATGCCAAAGCATGGATCATTATTATGCCTGAAGCATATATAATTGTCCTGATCAAAGCACGAATCGATGACACGTTATCAAGTTTGTTAATTGTTTCTTGCATATATTCAATTTTGTCATATATACAGTTTTTAATTAAATTTTATTAGTACGATTTTATTATGATTTATTTATGCCGAAAGCATCTTATGCCTGAAGCATATGACATTAACTCAAACCTGTAGCTTTGAGTAAATATCTTGTTTTATCATATATTTTACCTGTATATATTAAGAATAAATACATATGTGTCTAACTTTTCACGTATCCAATATGCTCCTGCAGTAGCAATATCAGGAAAGAACGTTGAACTTTCGCTAAAAACCCACTATTCTCACCAGACCGGATTACCACCATTCCCTGAAGCGAATGGAAGTAATTATAATAATATACATGGTTGTGGTCGTGGTCATGGACGTTATAGAAATTTTACATCGTACCACCTGAAGTGGTAAAATACGAAAAAGCCTCAAGAAAATGTCCAGGTTATGAAAAATAGTGCAGCGACTAGACGGACTTGTTATTAATATTGAGCCCAAGGCCAATGGTCCGCACTTGCCAACAAGGAATTTTCTTGATCTTTATCCAAACATCCCGGCAGGATGAAGGCAAGACACAACTAGTGCATTTTGCCTAGGTTGGTAACATTACATTGATTAATATATGAATTTTGTTTCCTGAAGAAACACCACTGACTATTTCTGAGTTGATATTCCAAAATTAATTTTGATATTGACATATCATCCAGGTGAATGATATGGGCATATTTCCAGTGGAATGACACACACGAAATTGACTGAGGACTCCAGCAGAGTTCTAATTGGCAAAATTAAATGTTAGTACCAATTCGAGTACTACGACATTGTTCGAAGGCTCCAGAAGAGCAACCATTTTATCAACGGGTGATACACATACTGGTTAATATGGCATCATTTTTCGATAACGTGTTATAAAATTAAGTCACACAATATGAAAATATTGAAGAAGATAAGTAGAAAGAATAGAATAAGATTACTATTCAATGTTGTCTACCAATATGTAAGGTGATGTCCTATTTATAGGACTTGAAATGTAAATGATACATTGTATATCTTTATGTCCATTGTGTTTCTCAAGACCTTGGACATCCACAAATCTTATCTTAGTCACAATTTTCATAACACTCCCCCTTGGATGTCCAACTTTTAGAGAATATGCCTCGTTAAAACCTTGCCAAGAAAAACCCAGTGGGATAAAAACTTGGACGAAGGAAAAAGAGTACATATTCATAATAATTGGTAAGTGTGATACACTGCCTCGTTAAAACCTTGCCAAGAAAAACCCAGTTGGATAAAAACTTGGACGAAGGAAAAAGAGTACAATGTGTATGTAGTAATCACACTCCCCCTGATGCTGGCAAGAGATCTTTGAGTCATCGTGTTCCAATATTGTAGACCATCTTTCTCTAAATATATTTGTTGGTAGTGCTTTAGTGAACGAGTTGGCAACCTTCTGACTTGATTGTAACTGTTGTATATCAATGTCGCCATTCTTCTTTGATGTAGCCATTTTCAACTTGAACAATACATCTACCATTATCTTCAAACAATGTTGTCGATATCTTCGATATGCTGAGTCATTGACCTCAACCAAATGTGTTCACAGCTTGCTTCATGCAAGGCCAAAATCTTATAATGATGAAGAGATGGTTGTTACTGTTTGTTTCATTCATCTCCATAATATGGCTACATCAAAATACATCCATTCTGTGGTCTTTCTTTATGCGAGTCAGATATATAGCCAGCATAACTCACTAATTGTGGTTGTACCTTCCTTGAGTAGTATAAACACCCTTATGGTGTTCTAAAAAGATAAAAATGTGTTTGACATCATTCCAATGTCTTCATCAACAACACTAAGATATGGTACTTCCGGACCAAATAATTCTTCGTTATCTTCTGGTGGTAAAAATGAGTCTTTCTTTATATCTACTGATTGTACCACGTTATGACTTCTCAAGGCTCGATCTGTAGGCCGAGAGAAAATTTGATCTTTTCAAAGTTTTCATCTCAAATTCTTTCATAAGATAATTAGCGGTTTTAATGAGCTCTTCAGGAGTTCCAACAAGATATATACCGCAATTATAGAAAATCAACTATCAGATCTCTTGATAAATACACAAGGACAAATTGGATTATTTATATATCCTTCTTTAGCTAGATACTTACTAAGGCAATTATACCACATTCTGCCAGATTGTTTCAATCCATACAAGGACCTTTGTAATTTGATTGAGTATAACCCATGCGCCCTTTGATTATATGCTTCCGGCAATTTAAATCCTTCTGGGATTTTCATATAAATATCATTATTTAATGATCCATATAAATATGCGGTAACCACGTCCATTAACCGCATATCAAGGGTTTTAGTTACTGCTAGGCTGATTATGTTGTGAACCGTTCATTTGTGTGTGAAAAACAAAAGATATAATAGTAATTATCCTAATCTAGTTAGTTTGAATTCGAAGATGGAAGTTAAGATTTGATTGGATATTATTTAGAAATCAAATTTTCACCTAGAAGGAATATACCTAATATGCCACATAATCCCTTCTTATATTAAGTAACCTAATCTTTTCGATTCCATCCATCTCAGCACCCCTCTGCAAATCAACCGAAAAAAAAATAAAACAAAGCCACACCAAAACCCTTCGGCCGCCATTTAACAGAGAAAGGAAAAGAAAAGCCAAACCAAATCCCCACAACCCAGCAGCCGATTCCAAAAGAAGGAGAAGTATTGCTCCAATCCAACCTTAGTTTACGCACGGTATAGTGTAGTCGAAATAGGTAAGTACTCTACCTATATTTGCCATGATTTTAGTATAAATTACGAGTTTATTTTTGTATCAAACCCGGATCATGCATGTTTATATTTGTGCCTTCATAGATGGATGACTATATATATGTATATGTTTGTATGTGTGCATTACATATGTATTTATGTATATGTTCATGTATATATATACGCATTAGTTAAATTGGTAATTTCTTCATATTGATGATGTTAATGCATAAGGGCCGAAATTTTGGGGATAAAAGAAAAAAAAAAGAAAAGTTGATGTGATTTCTTTATGTATATGATTCTTAAATTTGTGTTGTTGCTGCCGTGAGTTGAGGCAAACATAAAGTTGTCTTCTTTTATGATTTTATATAATTAACATGTTGATATAGTAAAAATATGCATACGGTCATTACGTGTATATATGCTTATGTTATATTCTTGGATGGTGCTAATATTTGGGGCGTGGCTACAGTGGTCAAAACTGATACTTTTCGTTTAAACAAGAGGAATATGGGCTATCTTAAAGTATGATTTCACATATGTATATGATCAGTTGTGTGTATCGGCTATATATTTATGCGCATCCTAATTGGGTAAATTATTGTTGCTGCCAAAATTAAAGTTTTGTTTTCTTTTCTTTTTATAATGTATCGCTTTTATAATGAACATGTGTATGGGAGTTATGTGCTAACGTGTGCGGGCTGTTGAAGGGCAACGGTACCAGAGAGTGGACGAAATTGGGTAGTCGTTTGCATGTATAAGGTAATGTAACTGTGTCAAATATATATATATATATGTGTGTGTGTGTGTGTGTATATATATATATATTTGTGTAAAGTTATTATATATGTCTGTGGTGTGTGGGCATCAATTTATGTGTATTGATTTGCTGCGCGATAGTTTTTGTTTCAGATGATGTGGTACAAATATATTTGCAAAGATTGGATGACTTTATATATATAGGTAGAGTGTGCCGACTCTATATATGTATGTAAAGAAATCATAAAATGAAACCGTTGTATGATATAAGGGTCACTGACAGAAATGCTCATGCATGTACAGTGGAGGTTAGTTTTAATTTACAAAGGGAATTTTTATATATACATACACATGCTGTCGTGTACTGCATATGTGAATTTATATTCCTTCTATTTTGTTTGCATTTGCAGTTGTGTGCTTAAGGAAATAAGATTTGCCAGTTATGGGGTGATATGCGAATAGGGGTTGAAAATTGTATGAGAGTGAGTATGTACTTGATCGTACTTGATTGTTGAATTTATTGGAAGAACCGATATTTGAAAATCGTTTTAAAATCGTGCATCGCATATTTCGAAAATCACCCTTACAAGGGAAATATATTGTTAAGCTGGATTGGTTCCGAACAAACGGGCCGTCCGAGCACATATGACTATTATCGATAGGCCGCTCGGACACATATGACCGCCAATTGGGCCGTCCAGGCACATATGACTATTATCGATAGGCCGCCTGGACACATCGACCATTGGGGGGCCAATTCGTAAGTCTTGCGATATAAGTCACTTGTAAGGCAGGTGCCATGGCCATTGCATTACAATCGAATTTGAGATCGTTATCGAGAATCGTATTGAATTATCGAATCGCATCGTATCGAACATCGAATCGTTTTGAATCGAATTCGAAATTTATCGCATCGCATCGATCTGAAAATTGCATTATCGTTTTGATTGTACTAACACTTGCTTGATGATGACTTTAGTTGCGAGCGACTTTGTTTCTTGACTGTTTAGAAAGGTAAAGAGGTAAAATTTTATTTGTGAAGAGAAGCATGTTACTTTCTGTACCGTTATTTATTTACTTTATTACACCTGCTTCTCCATGTATGATCCCATGGTAAATATAGTTAGGTTACTTGCTGGGCGAAGTGTCGCTCACACTACACTCTCTCATTTTTTTTGCAGATCCCCAGGATTATGAGTTAGTCTATGTTGAGGATGACCAGGAGTGGGGCTATTGATGCTTGAGGCTAGGTGAAGAGGTTTCGAGGGTTTAGTTGAGACTTTATTTATTGCTTTGATTCAGACTTAGTATTTTGTTTCCTTATTTCGACTTTGTGGTATATTGGTTTCGAGACCTTGACTTTTATGGATGATTATTTATTTTGAGGTTTAATTTTTATGACTTCCGCTGTCATCGATTTACGTTATTATGCTGACGTGTAATTAATCGTATTGACGCCTTGTATTTTCCCTAGCGAAATACGGCGGGTGAGTCGTTTCGAGTACTAGGGCTCGGGACGGGTCGCTACAGGTGGTATCAGAGCATGGCTCTAGATCCACGGCGGAGGCATAGATTTAGGCTATGATCTTAGAAATTAAGTTACGATTTTGCCCTTAAGATATGATCTTAGACTTAAGTGATGATTGGGTGGGGACTTGAGTGCTGGGAATACAGTAAACCGTTTTATTTACTGTCGTGCTTAAGTTTTAAATTCAGCCTTTGCATATACCCCCATACCCGGCCTTATTCTTCAAATGTTTTTTTTTTGGTCTGTATAAATTATAAACTGTGTAAAATTGTAATGTTACAGCACGATGCCGCCCAGGAGAGACAACAGCAACAACAGCAACGACAACGATCATAACCAAGGTGCTCTGCCCCAGGCACTGGTAGATGCCCTGATACAGATAGGTGATGCGGTGAGTAGGGCGGTTTCTCAGCCTCAGCCACAGGGGACTCGATACTACTACAGCGAGATGAAGAGAGTGCACATTCCGACGTTTGATGGGGACGCTGGTCCAGATGGAGCAGAGAAGTGGCTGAGCGAAGTTGAGAATAACTTCGCACTTTTACAGGTACCTGAGGAGATGCAGGCACAGGTTATCCGCCCCTTTCTGATTGGAGAGGCGGATAAGTGGTGGACGACGGTGGCGCTGGACTTGCCACAACCTATCAGCTGGGCGCGGTTTCGACAGGAGTTTCGCAGGTTCTATATTCCACCGGCAGTTACCTTGCAGAAGATTGCTGCATTTGAGTCTTTAAGGCAGGGTCCAGGGATGTCTGTGTCCGAATATGCAAATCAGTTTAATGCCCTAGGGAGGTTTGTGCCAGCAGTGATGGGTGACATGCAGTTGCGGATGGTGAAGTTTGAGCGGGGACTGAATAGCCGCATTCGCTCTGGAGTGGTGAACGTGAATGCCCGAGATTTTGCTGAGTTGCTCAATGCATGTTACCGTGTGGAGAGCGATATTCAAAGAAGAGATGAGGAGAATAGGGGTAAGAGGCCCCTTGAGGTGTCAGGGAGCCGACCCGGCAGGTGGGTCAAGATGCCACGGAGGGGACCGATGGGCCAGCAGATATTGCAGCAACAGCAATCACGGCCGCAGCAGCCACCGCAGCCGCAGAATGAGCAGCAAGCTGTGACTCCACCGTGTACTATTTGCGGCCGACCGCACACAGGGGAGTGTTGGAAGAAGATCGGTGCTTGTTTCAATTGTGGAAAAGTGGGCCACATGCATCGAGATTGCCCTGAGCCCAGGAGACTTCCATCAGGACCTTCTCCACAGCAGAACCAGAAAGGCCGGCCACAGCCTAATGCAAGGATCCATGTTATGACAGACACAGAGGTGCAAGGCTCAAACGACGTGGTCACAGGTACATTTAATTCTTGCATTTTGAATAATAATATTTGTATCTGTGTAACCTTGTCTTAAATTCATAATCCCTTAGGTGCAATACTGATAAATAAGGTCCCAACTAACGTGTTATTCGATAGTGGCGCGAGCCACTCATTCGTCGCAAAGAGGTTTGTTAAGAACCTCCAAAACTGTCCCGAATGGCTAGACACTCCTTACCGTGTGCTAGCAGCTGGAGACCAAGTCATTGTCTCTCACAATTTATTCAGGAACTGCAGACTGAAGTTGGAAGACCGGGAGTTTGAAGCTGCACTTATACCAATCCAGATGAGCGACTTCGACGTTATCTTGGGAATGGATTGGTTGGCTCGATATCATGCCCATATTGATTTCCGGAAGAAGAAGGTTGTGTTCAAAGATCCTACGAAAGAGGAGCTAACTTTCCAGGGGAACAACAAGTTAAAGAAGCTGCCCCAAAATGCCTATCTCACTGCAGCACGAGCCCATAAAGCTTTGAGGAAAGGAGCCGAAGGATTCTTGGTGTACACCCTAAACACCGAGACAGGGACGCCATCCCTTGACGATATTCCAGTGGTTAAGGAGTATAAAGACGTCTTCCCTGATGAATTGCCTGGACTGCCACCGAACAGGGAAGTAGAGTTTGAGATCAATCTGATACCTGGAGCTGAGCCGATCTCGAGAGCGCCGTACAGGATGGCCCCAGCCGAGCTAAAAGAACTCAAAGAGCAATTGCAAGAGCTGCTGGACAAAAAGTTCATAAGACCCAGTGTTTCGCCTTGGGGAGCACCTGTCTTATTTGTCAAAAAGAAAGACGGTAGCATGAGACTGTGCATCGACTATCGCGAGATCAATAAAATCACGATAAAGAACAAATATCCGTTACCGAGAATCGACGATCTCTTTGACCAACTGAAGGTAAACACTGTGAAGTTCAACAAATTGTTTCTATTATAACTATCAACATCGGAATAACGCGATTGTGTGCAGGGTGCTAAAGTTTTCACCAAGATTGATCTTCGGTCAGGGTATCACCAACTGAGGATTAAGGCAAACGATATTGCGAAGACGGCGTTCCGCACGAGGTACGGGCACTACGAGTTTCTCGTGATGCCTTTTGGATTGACGAATGCACCGGCTGCCTTCATGGAATTGATGAACACTGTATTCAGAGATCAGTTGGACCGGTTTGTTGTGGTGTTTATCGACGACATTCTAGTCTACTCGCCCAATGAAGTGACTCATGCTGAGCAGCTACGAGAAGTGTTGGAGATTCTGAGGAAGAAAAGGTTGTATGCCAAGTTCAGTAAATGCGAGTTTTAGTTAAAGAGTGTGACCTTCTTGGGTCATGTGATATCGGAGGATGGCATTGCTGTAGACCCAAAGAAGATCGAGGCGATCACTGAATGGCCAAGACCGACCAATGTCACGGAGGTAAGGAGCTTTCTGGGCTTAGCTGGATATTATCGAAAGTTTGTGGAAGGATTCTCGAGAATCGCAATCCCTTTGAGCCGTTTGACGCAAAAGAAAACCAAGTTCGAGTGGACCCCTGAATGCGAGGAAAGTTTCACAGAATTAAAGAGAAGATTGACCAGTGCACCAATATTAGCACAACCCTCCGGTACTGAAGGGTTTGTTGTATACAGCGATGCCTCAAAGAATGGCCTAGGTATATGTACCGTTAATTCATGAATTGTGATTATAAACATATAAACTGTGGCCTAACCCCTTGAATTGTAGGATGCGTATTGATGCAGGGGGAGCGAGTTATTGCATACGCATCGAGGCAACTGAAGCCCTACGAACAAAATTATCCCACTCATGACCTGGAGCTCGCAGCAGTGGTATTTGCACTGAAGATTTGGAGGCACTACTTATATGGGGAAAAATGCGAAGTCTCCACCGACCATAAAAGCCTCAAATACTTATTCACACAGAAAGAGTTGAACATGAGGCAGAGGAGATGGTTAGAGCTGATTAAAGATTATGATTTGACCATCAACTATCATCCGGGGAAGGAAAATAGAGTGGCGGATGCACTAAGTCGAAAGTCGAGCCACGCGAGACAGACTCCATTGGAGAGAGAAATGGAAGAGTTTGACCTGGACATAGTTGACTCGACGACGAAAGTTTTAGCAGCATTGGTGATCACGCCGACCTTGATGGATCGGCTGAAGGAAGCTCAGAAGGATGATATAAATCTTCGCGATATCCGGGATAGACTTCAGAATGATCCAGTTGAGGGATTTCAGTTATCCAGTGATGGAAGCTTATGGTTTCAGGGGCGGTTTTGTGTGCCTAGTGATGAAGCTTTGAAGAAGGAGTTGTTGAAAGAAGCACATAATACGCGTCTTTCGATACACCCAGGTACCACCAAGATGTATAAAGACTTGAAGAAAAATTATTGGTGGTACGGAATGAAGCGCGAGATTGCTGAGTTTGTTGCCCGGTGTTTGGTTTGTCAGCAAGTAAAAGCCGAGCATCAACGCCCTGGAGGATACTTACAGCCGTTGGAGATTCCAGAGTGGAAATGGGAGCATATTACGATGGACTTTATTGTAGGACTCCCTAAAACAAGAAACGGCAATGATGTGATTTGGGTGATCGTTGATCGATTGACAAAATCCGCACACTTTCTACCTGTATCGAGCGAAGCGACGATGGAGAAGCTAGTAAATTTATATGTTGATAACATTGTCAGTCTACATGGGGTGCCAGTGAGTATTGTGTCGGACAGAGACCCCCGATTTACATCTCGATTTTGGACAACATATCAAAGGGTCATGGGGACCGAGTTAAGAATGAGTACAGCTTTTCATCCGCAAACAGATGGGCAATCAGAAAGAACTATTAAGACTCTTGAGGACATGCTAAGGGCTTGCACGCTAGACTTCAAAGGAAATTGGGACAGTATGGTAAAATTAATGGAGTTCTCGTACAATAATAGTCACCACAGTGCGATTGGTATGGCGCCTTTTGAAGCTTTGTATGGGAGAAAATGTCGATCACCGTTATACTAGGACGAAGTTGGGGAAAAGGCAATTACCGGACCAGAATTAGTGGAGCAAACATTGGAGAAGGTGAAGATCATCCGAGAGAGACTCAAGATAGCCCAAGATCGCAGCAAAAGTTGGGCGGATTCCAAGAGAAGACCATTGGAGTTTGTCGTGGGCGAAAAAGTATATTTGAAAGTTTCCCCAACCAAAGGAGTGATGAGATTCGGGGAGAAAGGCAAGCTGAGTCCGAGGTACATTGGTCCATATGAGGTGCTCGAGAGGGTTGGAACATTGGCCTATCGACTAGCTCTGCCCCCAGCATTATCGCAAGTGCACAATGTTTTCCATGTATCGCAGTTGAGGCGCTATGTACCTGACCCAAGTCATATATTGGAGGCTCGACCATTGAGGGTGAGAAGCGACGCGACTTACGAGGAGACGCCTATTCGCATTGTTGACCGTAAAGATCAAGTTTTGAGAAGGCGAGTTATTCCTTACGTCAAAGTTCAATGGTCGAATCACACTGAGCGAGAAGCGACTTGGGAGCTCAAGGAGGAGGTGCGGAAGAAGTACCCACACCTACTTGACTAAGGTACGTAAGTTTCGAGGGCGAAACTTTTTGTAAGGGGGGAGGAGTGTTGTGAACCGTTCATTTGTGTGTGAAAAACAAAAGATATAATAGTAATTATCCTAATCTAGTTAGTTTGAATTCGAAGATGGAAGTTAAGATTTGATTGGATATTATTTAGAAATCAAATTTTCACCTAGAAGGAATATACCTAATATGCCACATAATCCCTTCTTATATTAAGTAACCTAATCTTTTCGATTCCATCCATCTCAGCACCCCTCTGCAAATCAACCGAAAAAAAAATAAAACAAAGCCACACCAAAACCCTTCGGCCGCCATTTAACAGAGAAAGGAAAAGAAAAGCCAAACCAAATCCCCACAACCCAGCAGCCGATTCCAAAAGAAGGAGAAGTATTGCTCCAATCCAACCTTAGTTTACGCACGGTATAGTGTAGTCGAAATAGGTAAGTACTCTACCTATATTTGCCATGATTTTAGTATAAATTACGAGTTTATTTTTGTATCAAACCCGGATCATGCATGTTTATATTTGTGCCTTCATAGATGGATGACTATATATATGTATATGTTTGTATGTGTGCATTACATATGTATTTATGTATATGTTCATGTATATATATACGCATTAGTTAAATTGGTAATTTCTTCATATTGATGATGTTAATGCATAAGGGCCGAAATTTTGGGGATAAAAGAAAAAAAAAAGAAAAGTTGATGTGATTTCTTTATGTATATGATTCTTAAATTTGTGTTGTTGCTGCCGTGAGTTGAGGCAAACATAAAGTTGTCTTCTTTTATGATTTTATATAATTAACATGTTGATATAGTAAAAATATGCATACGGTCATTACGTGTATATATGCTTATGTTATATTCTTGGATGGTGCTAATATTTGGGGCGTGGCTACAGTGGTCAAAACTGATACTTTTCGTTTATACAAGAGGAATATGGGCTATCTTAAAGTATGATTTCACATATGTATATGATCAGTTGTGTGTATCGGCTATATATTTATGCGCATCCTAATTGGGTAAATTATTGTTGCTGCCAAAATTAAAGTTTTGTTTTTTTTTCTTTTTATAATGTATCGCTTTTATAATGAACATGTGTATGGGAGTTATGTGCTAACGTGTGCGGGCTGTTGAAGGGCAACGGTACCAGAGAGTGGACGAAATTGGGTAGTCGTTTGCATGTATAAGGTAATGTAACTGTGTCAAATATATATATATATATGTGTGTGTGTGTGTGTGTATATATATATTTGTGTAAAGTTATTATATATGTCTGTGGTGTGTGGGCATCAATTTATGTGTATTGATTTGCTGCGCGATAGTTTTTGTTTCAGATGATGTGGTACAAATATATTTGCAAAGATTGGATGACTTTATATATATAGGTAGAGTGTGCCGACTCTATATATGTATGTAAAGAAATCATAAAATGAAACCGTTGTATGATATAAGGGTCACTGACAGAAATGCTCATGCATGTACAGTGGAGGTTAGTTTTAATTTACAAAGGGAATTTTTATATATACATACACATGCTGTCGTGTACTGCATATGTGAATTTATATTCCTTCTATTTTGTTTGCATTTGCAGTTGCGTGCTTAAGGAAATAAGATTTGCAAGTTATGGGGTGATATGCGAATAGGGGTTGAAAATTGTATGAGAGTGAGTATGTACTTGATCGTACTTGATTGTTGAATTTATTGGAAGAACCGATATTTGAAAATCGTTTTAAAATCGTGCATCGCATATTTCGAAAATCACCCTTACAAGGGAAATATATTGTTAAGCTGGATTGGTTCCGAACAAACGGGCCGTCCGAGCACATATGACTATTATCGATAGGCCGCTCGGACACATATGACCGCCAATTGGGCCGTCCAGGCACATATGACTATTATCGATAGGCCGCCTGGACACATCGACCATTGGGGGGCCAATTCGTAAGTCTTGCGATATAAGTCACTTGTAAGGCAGGTGCCATGGCCATTGCATTACAATCGAATTTGAGATCGTTATCGAGAATCGTATCAAATTATCGAATCGCATCGTATCGAACATCGAATCGTTTTGAATCGAATTCGAAATTTATCGCATCGCATCGATCTGAAAATTGCATTATCGTTTTGATTGTACTAACACTTGCTTGATGATGACTTTAGTTGCGAGCGACTTTGTTGCTTGACTGTTTAGAAAGGTAAAGAGGTAAAATTTTATTTGTGAAGAGAAGCATGTTACTTTCTGTACCGTTATTTATTTACTTTATTACACCTGCTTCTCCATGTATGATCCCATGGTAAATATAGTTAGGTTACTTGCTGGGCGAAGTGTCGCTCACACTACACTCTCTCATTTTTTTTGTAGATCCCCAGGATTATGAGTTAGTCTATGTTGAGGATGACCAGGAGTGGGGCTATTGATGCTTGAGGCTAGGTGAAGAGGTTTCGAGGGTTTAGTTGAGACTTTATTTATTGCTTTGATTCAGACTTAGTATTTTGTTTCCTTATTTCGACTTTGTGGTATATTGGTTTCGAGACCTTGACTTTTATGGATGATTATTTATTTTGAGGTTTAATTTTTATGACTTCCGCTGTCATCGATTTACGTTATTATGCTGACGTGTAATTAATCGTATTGACGCCTTGTATTTTCCCTAGCGAAATACGGCGGGTGAGTCGTTTCGAGTACTAGGGCTCGGGACGGGTCGCTACAGATTAGGTATCGTAATGTTATGGCATCAATAACCGGGGAATATATTTCATCATAATCAAGCCTAGGTCTTTGGAAAAAAAACCTTTCACAACGAGACGTGCTTTGTATCACACAATCTCATTTTTCTCGTTGCGTTTTCGTACAAAAACCCATTTGTACCTAATATGTTTGATCCCTTCAGGGGTTTGACTGCAGGTCAAATAATTTGTGAATGCGACTTTCCCTTCAAGGGTTTTGGGCTAAAGGTCCAAATGCTTTGCGACTTTCCCTTCAGGGGCTTGGATTGCATCCTTCTATTTTGGCCAATGATTTCTATGTCGACACTTTTTAGTTAACATTGGTTCAGGATCCTGATTCATAATTTCACATACAATCCATTAATCAAAACATGATCCATAATGATCATTTGTCTATCCCAATTTTCTCTTTTGAAGAGATCTTTTTAAATTTTTTTTGTTCACATGCTTCTTGTGGAGCAACTTTTTCATCAATTTTAGACTGATCAGTATCGATTTCTACAGCGCTTTCAAGTTGTGAACATCTAATCTCTTGTTGAGTATTCTCTTCTGGAGTATTATTTGTACCATTCTCTTTCGATGGCTTTTATCTTTCACACCAACTGGGCGTCCACGTTTTAGACTTGTTTTGGTATACCATTATCATGTCCTTCAAGGACATCAAGTCGAATTGGCGTATTCATCGCCGAAACGTGGGATTTTATTATCATTTTACTTCTTGCTCGCATTGATTTATTCATGTGTTAAGGTGAGATAGTGAAGGAACGTTCCATGTAATTTCACGCCGTTCTTCAGGAACCGACACTGTCTCTCCCCCTAACGGCGGGAAAACTAGCTCACCAAATCAATGCATATGCATGCATAATTGCATGTCTCCAAGCTCAAGTGGTTAAATTGGTCCTTAAAATCAAACGTCTAGCCATCAGTTGTAAACGTTTAATAAATGACACTGCTGGGCCATATTAAGTGTGCACACTTGCAATTGAATGCTAAACATCAATTTTAAGACATACAATAATGAGTAAAAGTATTTGGAGAGTGCATGCTCCAAAGTATATAAAATGAGCAAGAATCTAGGCAAAAGCTATTATTCTCTGCGGGAGAAAACTCACATGAGCTACACACACAATCACGAGATAATATAATCTTTTTAAAATTTTTTTTGTTCACATGCTTCTTCTGGAGCCACTTTTTCATCAATTTTAGACTGATCAGTATCGAATTCTACAGCGCTTTCAAGTTGTGAACATCTAATCACTTGTTGACTATTCTCTTCTGGAGTATTATTTGTACCATTCTCTTTCGATGGCTTTTATCTTTCACACCAACTGGGCGTCCACGTTTTAGACTTGTTTTGGTATACCATTATCATGTCCTTCAGGGACATCAAGTCGAATTGGCATATTCATCGCCGAAACATGGGATTTTATTATCATTTTACTTCTTGCTCGCATTGATTTGTTCGTTGACCTCAACCAAATGTGTTCACAGCTTGCTTCATGCAATGCCAAAATCTTATAATGATGAAGAGATGGTTGTTACTGTTTGTTTCATTCATCTCCATAATATTGCTGCATCAAAATACATCCATTCTGTGGTCTTTCTTTATGCGAGTCAGATATATAGCCAGCATAACTCACTAATTGTGGTTCTACCTTCCTTGAGTAGTATAAACTCCCTTATGGTGTTCCAAGAACATAAAAATGTGTTTGACATCATTCCAATGTCTTCATCAACAACACTAAGATATGGTACTTCTGGACCAAATAATTCTTCGTTATCTTCTGGTGGTCAAAATGAGTCTTTCTTTATATCTAATGATTGTACCACGTTATGACTTCTCAAGGCTCGATCTGTAGGCCGAGAGAAAATTTGATCTTTTCAAAGTTTTCATCTCAAATTCTTTCATAAGATAATTAGCGGTTTTAATGAGCTCTTCAGGAGTTCCAACAAGATATATACCGCAATTATAGAAAATCAACTATCAGATCTCTTGATAAATACACAAGGACAAATTGGATTATTTATATATCCTTCTTTAGCTAGATACTTACTAAGGCGATTATACCACATTCTGCCAGATTGTTTCAATCCATACAAGGACCTTTGTAATTTGATTGAGTATAACCCATGCGCCCTTTGATTATATGCTTCGGACAATTTAAATCCTTCTGGGATTTTCATATAAATATCATTATTTAATGATCCATATAAATATGCGGTAACCACGTCCATTAACCGCATATCAAGGGTTTTAGTTATTGCTAGGCTGATTAGGTATCGTAATGTTATGGCATCAATAACCGGGGAATATATTTCATCATAATCAAGCCTAGGTCTTTGGAAAAAAAACCTTACGCAACGAGACGTGCTTTGTATCACACAATCTCATTTTTCTCGTTGCGTTTTCGTACAAAAACCCATTTGTACCTAATATGTTTGATCCTTTCAGGGGTTTGACTGCAGGTCAAATAATTTGTGAATGCGACTTTCCCTTCAAGGGTTTTGGGCTACAGGTCCAAATGCTTTGCGACTTTCCCTTCAGGGGCTTGGATTGCATCCTTCTATTTTGGCCAATGATTTCTATGTCGACACTTTTTAGCTAACATTGGTTCAGGATCCTGATTCATAATTTCACATACAATCCCTTAATCAAAACATGATCAATAATGATCATTTGTCTATCCCAATTTTCTCTTTTGAAGAGATCTTTTTAAAATTTTTTTTGTTCACATGCTTCTTCTGGAGCAACTTTTTCATCAATTTTAGACTGATCAGTATCGATTTCTACAGCGCTTCAAAGTTGTGAACATCTAATCTCTTGTTGAGTATTCTCTTCTGGAGTATTATTTGTACCATTCTCTTTCGACGGCTTTTATCTTTCACACCAACTGGGCGTCCACGTTTTAGACTTGTTTTGGTATACCATTATCATGTCCTTCAGGGACATCAAGTCGAATTGGCGTATTCATCGCCAAAACGTGGGATTTTATTATCATTTTACTTCTTGCTCGCATTGATTTATTCATGTGTTAAGGTGAGATAGTGAAGGAACGTTCCATGTAATTTCACGCCGTTCTTCGGGAACCGACACTGTCTCTCCCCCTAACGGCGGGAAAACTAGCTCACCAAATCAATGCATATGCATGCATAATTGCATGTCTCCAAGCTCAAGTGGTTAAATTGGTCCTTAAAATCAAACGTCTAGCCATCAGTTGTAAACGTTTAACAAATGACACTGCTGGGCCATATTAAGTGTGCACACTTGCAACTGAATGCTAAACATCAATTTTAAGACATACAATAATGAGTAAAAGTATTTGGAGAGTGCATGCTCCAAAGTATATAAAATGAGCAAGAAGCTAGGCAAAAGCTATTATTCTCTACGGGAGAAAACTCACATGAGCTACACACACAATCACGAGATAATATAATCTTTTTGTTCATGAAAGAGTTTCGAGAAGCTTCTGGTTCTGTAAAGATTACACATGTGAGTGTTGTACAATTGTACGTATCATTATTCTATTTGAGTGACCAAGTCGATTATATCATAAATAACTTTGGATTAGCGAACTTCTGGTTCATCACAATATTACAGTCGACTGGATGTATAGTCGCATAATACAATCCAGATGAGAAAATTGGGAGTTTTTCTGTAACAAGCGTCTGGCTTGAATCAGCGATTATGAAAATGTCATATTCCCCTTATTCATGGTCCAATATGAACGCCATTAAGACGTATATCTTGGAAACGCCATGTTTCTTTTCGACTTGGTGGGAAATGATACCATATTATCCAATATATGTGTATCACCCGTCAATATATTGGTTGCTCTTCTGGAGCCTGCAATCAATGTCGTAGTACTCCAATTGGTGCAAACATTTGCTTTTGTCAATTAGAACTCTTCTGGAGCCCTGAGTCAATGTTGGGTGTGTCGTTTCACTGTTAACTGGACATATCCTCATATCATGCATCGTGGATGATATGTTTGTATCAAAATTAATTTGGGAATATCAACTCAGAAATAGTCAATGGTGTTTCTTCAGGAAACACTATTCATATATTAATCAATGTAATGTTACCAACCTAGGAAAAATGCACTAATTGTCTCTTGCCTTCATCCTGCTGGGATGTTTGGATAAAAATCAAGAAAATTTCTTGGTGGCAAGTACGAATCATTGGCCTTGGGCTCAACATGAATAACAAGTCCGTTTAATCAGTGCACCATTCAATAAAATTTCTTGGTGGCAAGTACGAATCATTGGCCTTGGGCTCAACATGAATAACAAGTCCGTTTAATCGATGCACCATTTTTCATAGCCATGGCATTTTCTTGAGGCTTTTCCTTGTTTCACCACTTCAGGTGGTACGATGTAAAATTTCTATAACGTTTATGACCACGAACTCAACCATGTAGATTATTATAATTACTTCCATTCGCTGAAGGGAATAGTGGTAATCCGGTCAGGTGAGAATAGTGGGTTTTCATCGAAAGTTCATATATGAGAATACGTTTCAAACGTTCTTCCCTGATATTGCTACTGCAGGATCATATTGGATACATGGAAAGTGGAAAACGTATGTATTTATTTTGCCATATATAGATAAAATATCTGATAAAACAAGATATTGACTTAAAACGACAGGTTTGAGGTAATGTTATATGCTTCAGCATCAGGGGGAGTGTGATTACTACATACACACTGTACTCTTTTTCCTCGTCCAAGTTTTTATCCAACTGGGTTTTTCTTGACAAGGTTTTAACGAGGCAGTGTATCACACTTACCAATTATTATGAATATGTACTCTTTTTCCTTCGTCCAAGTTTTTATCCTACTGGGTTTTTCTTGGCAAGGTTTTAACGAGGCATATTCTCTAAAAGTTGGACATCCAAGGGGGAGTGTTATGAAAATTGTGACTAAGATAAGATTTGTGGATGTCCAAGGTCTTGAGAAACACAATGGACATAAAGATATACAATGTATCATTTACATTTCAAGTCCTATAAATAGGACATCACCTTACATATTGGTAGACAACATTGAATAGTAATCTTATTCTATTCTTTCTACTTATCTTCTTCAATATTTTCATATTGTGTGACTTAATTTTATAACACGTTATCAGCACGATAAGAGAGAATATAAAGATTTTCTATTAATCTCCAAGTCACCATCATTATACAATATCATGTCCTATATATAGGACTTTGGGGAGTAATGTACATTGAACTTATTTACAACCATTGATGTTCTCAAGAAACTTTTGCCGTTCCTGAAAAAACTTTTGTCGTTCCCAAGAAACCTTTGGACATCCATAATAAATAATATTCTTAACACTCCCCCTTGGATGTCCAAATTTTATAGAATATGCCTCGTTAAAACCTTGCCAAGAAAAACCCAGTGGGATAAAAACTTGGTCGAAGGAAAAAGAGTACATATTCAAAATAATCGGTAAGTGTGATACACTGCCTCGTTAAAACCTTGCCAAGAAAAACCCTGTGGGATAAAAAACTTGGACGAAGGAAAAAGAGTACAGTGTGTATGTGGTAATCACACTCCCCCTGATGCTGGCAAGAGATCTTTGAGTCAACGCATTCCAATGTTGTAGGCCATCTCTAAAAATAGTTGTTGGTAGTGCCTTAGTGAACGAGTCGACAACCTTCGGACTTGATTGTAATTGTTGTATATCAATGTCATCATTCTTCTCAAGATCATACGTTAATGCTTCATTCTTCGTTGATGTAGCCATTTTCAAATTGAACAACACATCTACCATTATTCTCGAACAATGTTTCCGGCATCTTTGATATGCTGAATCATCAATCTCAATCAAATGTGTTCATAGCTTGCTTCATGCAACCCTAAAATCTTATAATGATGAAGAGATAGTTGTTACTTTCTGTTTCACTCATCTCCATAATATGGTAGCACCAAAACATATTCATTCTGTGGTCTTTCTTTTTGCGAGTCAGATAAATAGTCAGCATCAGCACAACCACTAATTGTGGTTATGTCTTCCTTGAGTAGTATAAACACCCCGATGGTGTTCCAAGAAGATAAAAACGTGTTTGACATCATTCCAACGTCTTCGTGTTGGTGTTGAGCCATACTTTGCCAATAAATTCACTGAAGATGCTATATATATGGCATCGAAATTCGCAAGATACCTAAGAACACCAACAACACTAAGATATGGTACTTCAGGACCAAATAATTTTTCGTTATTTTCTGGTGGTCGAAATGAGTCTTTCTTTATATCTGCTGATTGTACCACGTTACGTCTACTCAAGGCTCGATCTGCAGGCCGAGAGAAAATTTGATCTTCTCAAAAATTCTTTCATTAGACAATTAGCGGTTTTAGCGAGCTCTTCAGGAATTCCAACAAGATTTAAATCATCAACATATACCGCAATTATAGAGAATCCTCAATCAGATCTCTTGAAAAATACTCAAGGACAAACTGGATTATTTATATATCCTTCTTTAACTAGGTATTCACTAAGGCGATTATACCACATTCTGCCAGATTTTTTTAATCCATACAAGGACCTTTGTAATTTGATTGAGTATAACTCATGCGTCCTTTGATTATATGTTTCAGGCAATTTAAATCCTTCTGGGATTTTCATATAAGTATCATTATTTAATGATCCATATATATATGCGGTAACCACATCCATTAACCGCATATCAAGGGTTTTTAGTGACCGATAGGCTGATTAGATATCATAATGTTATGGCATCAATAACCGGGGAATATGGTTCATCATAATCAAGCCCAGTTCTTGGAAAAAAAACCTTGCACAACCAGACGTGTTTTGTATCGCACAATCTCAGTTTTCTCGTTGCGTTTTTGTACAAAATCCATTTGTATCTAATGTGTTTGATCCCTTCAGGGGTTTGACTGAAGGTCAAATAATTTGCGAATGCGACTTTTCCTTCAAGGGTTTTGGACAACATGTCCAACTGCTTTGCGACTTTTCCTTCAGGGGTTTGGATTGCATATTTCTATTTTGGCCAATGATTTATGTGTCGACACTTTCAGTTAACATTGGTTTAGGATCCTGATTCATAATTTCATATGCAATCCCTTAATGAAAACATAATCAATAATGATTATTTGTCTATCCTAATTTTCTCTTGTACTCTAGGTGCATAATTCAAAGAGATCTATTCAAAATTGTGTTCACTTGCTTCTTCGGGAGCAGCTTGTCTATTGATTTTTAAGACTGATCAGTTCTTATTTATGTAGCGCTTTCAAGTTGTGACATCTGATCTCTTGTTGAGTATTCTTTTACACCAACTGGGCGTCCACGTTTTAGACTTATTTTGGTATACCATTATCATGTCCTTCAGAGACATCAAGTCGAATCGGCATGTTTATTGCCAAAACGTGGGATTTTGTTATCATTTTACTTCTTGCTCGCATTGATTTGTTCGTTGATCAAGGTGAGATAGTGAAGGAACGTTCCATATAATTTCACGCCGTTCTTCAGGAAACGGTACTGTCTCTCCCCCTAACGGCGGAAAAACTAACTCACCAAATCAATGCATATGCATGCATAATTGCATGTCCCAAGCTCATGCTTATAAATTGGTCCTTAAAATCAAACGTCTAGCAATCAGTTGAAAACGTTTAATAAATGACACTGCTGGGCCATCTTAAGTGTGCACACGTGTAACTGAATGCTAAACATCAATTTTAAGACATACAATAATTAGTAAAATTATATAAAATGAGCAAGAAGCTTGGCAAAAGCTATTATTCTCCGCGGGAGAAAACTCACATGATCGACACACACAATCACGAGATAATATAATCTTTTTGTTCATGAAAAGAGTTTCTAGAAACATCTGGTTCTTTAAAGATTACTCATGTGAGCGTTGTACAAGTGTGCGTATCATTATTCTTTCTGGGTGACCAAGTCGATTATGTCATAAAGAACTGTGATTATCGAACTTCTGGTTCATCACAATATCACATTTGACTGGATGTATAGTCGCATAATATAATCCATATGAGAAAATTGGGAGTTTTTCTTTAACAAGCTTCTGGCTTGAATCATCCTTTCAACTCAATAGTTTGTTTTCGACTTGATGAAAAATGATGCCATATTAACCAATATGTGTATCACCCGTTGATAAAATGATTGCTCTTCTGGAGCCTTCGATCAATGTCGTAGTACTCGAATTGGTACTAACATTTAATTTTGCCAATTAGAACTCTGCTGGAGTCCTCAGTCAATTTCGTGTGTGTCATTCCACTGAAATATGCCTATATCATTCACCTGGTTATATGTCAATATCAAAATTAATTTTGGAATATCAACTCAGAAATAGTCAGTGGTGTTTCTTCAGGAAACAAAATTCATATATTAATTAATGTAATGTTACCAACCTAGGCAAAATGCACTAGTTGTGTCGGATATACTAGGCGATTCTGGTTACTTGTTTTATTTAAGTTTTGATTATAATCCCTCCCATATTCCCTTGGACTCGATCACCGTAAACTCCTAAATGTTTGATACACGTAATAAAATTATGTAAATTTTCATGTTACAGGAAAATGCCTCCAAGAAGAGATCCCAACGGTAGCAGGAGTGACGGTCAGAATCAGGACCAGAACGCCTTACCATAGGCGCTAGCTAATGCAATAGTTCAGAACGATCATGTGATCAGCCGGGCTGCTCCACTGTAGCATCAATATAGGACCCGATAGTATTATTGAGAGATAGAAGTGGGTCCATGTTCTGACCTTTGACGGGGGTGTTGACCCAGACAAAGCAGATATGTGGTTAACCAGAGTGGAGAATAACTTTGCACTTCTGCATGTGCCGGATGAGATGAAGATGATGGTGACACGGCCAGTCTTGATTGGTGAGACTAATAAGTCATGGACAACCGCGATGATTGATCTACCATAGCAAGTCAGGTAGGTGCGTTTTAAAGAAGAGTTCAGGAAGTTCTACATCCCATCCTCTGTGACTCTACAAAAGAATGAAGCCTTCGAGTCGCTGAGACAGGGGCCAGGTATGTTGGTGGCAGAATACGCCAACCAGTTTAATGCTCTATGGAGGTTTGTGTTGTCTATCATGGGTGACATGCACCTCAAGATTGTGAAGTTTGAAAGGGGTGTACGAACTCGCATTCGCACTGAGGTGGTGAATGCAAATGCTAGAGACTTTGGAGAGATGCTAGATGCTTGCTATTGGGTGGAGAAAGACACATCGTCGCGACGAGGACAACAGATGCAAGCAACCTCGGGAAATGACTGAAAGTATATCCGAAATATGGGTCAAAATTCTTAAGAGGGGTCCCACAGGTCAGTCGCGACCTCAGTAGCAGCAGTAGTAAAGGGGTAATGTTAGGTCCCTTAGAACACACTAGAATGGAAAGGTTGAATAGTGTCTTCACCAAGTATGGAACTTTTTCATATCTTTTTTAGTGATGATGCCAAACCAATACTTGGGTGTGTTCTTTAAAATGAATAAAATTGCAAGAACGTAAGGAACACGAAATATATAGAGGTTCAAGTCAATGACTCTATTCCTCTACCTCCTTGCTCTTCACAAGAAGGATTTCTGAACAATGGGATTGTTATTTCACTTGGAGGAAACAACAATCAAAGATAAAGATACAAATAGGTGAACTAGGTAACACACCTAGACTTTGAAACAAGAAAATCCAACTAGATTGATGTTTAGCCTCCAAAGAACTTCCTTGCTTCTCAAAGAGTTCTTGTAGGGAGTATGGTGCACCTCTACACCATCAACTAACAGTTGAAGGCTTGGATTTCTTCAAACAAGAAGCACCCTTGATTCTTGACCAACAACCTACACCTTGCTCCACACAATGCTCACTCAAGAAAAAGACTCATCTTCTTTTACAAATCATACACTCTCATAAATAATGTAAATAGAACAAAGATACAAGTATTTTCAGAGCAAAAGGCTTGAGAGAACTAGAGAGCTTGTAGGTTAGAAAGTTGGAAGATGAAAAACGATGAAACTTCTTGTTTTATTCACCTTCTAGCCGTTTTCCATGTTGCATGAGGAAACAATGAGCTTTGTCTATTTTGATGACATGTCTCATTTCATGAAGACCTTCTCTTGGATGGAGTCAAGCAGGCAGAGAGTTTCTCTCTCTACAACTTTGGTCTTGAATCCTCAGAACTTCCTGTGTTGAGAATTCCTTCCTAGTATATCATAAATAATAGCTCAAGGTTATGGGTAAAATGAAATTAGCCACGTAAGTAAAGGACCCAATGGAATTTTCTAGTAAAAAAATAACTTAGTGTGTGGATACCGGATAATATTTTTATTTATGATAAGAGATAGTATTTGAAATCAATATTTTAGCCATAATCGTCGATGAAACAAAATCGTCTCAATAAAATTTGAATTTAAATCAAATCAAGTCTATGAAACAAGGCGCGAAATTGATTTTTTTTTATTGATAGTGATGCTATTCACATTAGATTCCAACAATTTATCAAAATTACTCATACTTGGCTGGTAGATTGACCAAGTAGTATAAAACAACATTTGTTCAAGAAAGGAAGGCTAACTGATGGAATGACATCTAAATTTGAATAAAATAGTGTTGCCAAAGGAGGCAGACATTTGTAAAATTTTAATCTGATATGAGTTATCGGAGATCTTGTCTGGTTTGTTTAGGCATTTGTAAAGTATCAATCTGATTTTTACCCTTAGCGTGACTCTATTTTTATATATTGCCAATGGGTTCAGATTACATTTTCCTGGTCGATTTGACAGATATGGAGGAATCAAAACGTTGAATCATTCGACAAAGTTAGTATGTCGTCTGCTATTAAATAATTATCCCTTTCTGATGTGATGGATAAAATCATTTTCTAAATGCTTTTTACTTCTAGCGAAGCCCTTTTTTTTAAAAAAAAAAGGTCCTTTATTTACAACTGCTTTTTCCTTGGAGACTTCAAAAACATAAAATCTTCCTACCGAGCAACCATGAACCTACGGCCGTCCTTTGGTGATAAATGAATTTATTGTAAGCATGATTACTTTCTAGAAAAAGACGGATAATCTACGGGTGATTTCCAAATCACTCATCCTTACTACTAATCCTTTTATAGGTGAGCCTGAATGCGAGTACATTTTCATAGAGGGCGAGTCAGACTATGCTAGCTAGGACGAGTAAGTCGTGCGAGACATTTTGGGATTTGATAGATTTCATATTTATTTCATTTTTATCAGACTTTTAGAATTTCGATTGACATGTATCAAAATTACTACGATCACCCCGAAAACCACAAACAACAAGTTAAGTTCAATCATGATCATCAATACAACATCAAGCAATATCAAATTGGATCAACTAATGGATTAAACGATTAATAAGATTTGAATAGGATCGTTGGCGCCAAATTGCGCAAAGAAGAGAAAAATATCAGACACTTTTTGAAGAAAATTGGAGGGAGAAAAATTACAGTTATTTCATTGAACTCTCTTTTACAATGCTGATTACAAGGCCTTATATACTGTTTTCGGCTAACTAACTATCAGCTACACTACTCATAACCCTTTTTCAACGAGCGTATCCTATACTAAGCTAACATGCAACTTTTCTGCTGAGTTGGCACTTGATCCGCAACACTTCAGCTGTAACTTTATGTTTCTTGTTTGATCCAACAATTGTCTAATCCACCAATCAGATGTTAGCTTGTTATTGATCCGTGTATTACATTGTTAACCAATGCCATTATTTGAAACTACAACATCATCTTCATTGCTGCATTTCCTTTGAGCTTGAGCAGCTGACACCCGCTGCTTCAGTCCAAGCTCAGTTTTAACACTACCCCCATACATGATCTTGTAAATGGTTCACATAGACCCATAACTGAAGTCAGGTTTGCCATTTTGTTGTGATCCAAGGCCTTTGTAAACAAATCTTCCAACTGCAACCGTGTGTCTATAGGCATAGGATTAATTATTCCGGCTAAGAACTTATCTCTCACTACATAACAATCAATTTCTATATGTTTGGTCCTTTCATAAAGACCAGATTCTCCACTATGTATATGGCACTCTTATTGTCACAAAAGAGCTCCACTGGTGCTTTCTGCCCAATCTTCAAGTCTCTTATCAGATACATCAATCATTGCATCACAAGTAGCCATGGAAAGGGCCGTATACTTTGCCTCTGAAGATGATCTTGAAATAGTATTGTTTCTTAGCCTTCCAAAAAACCGTAGTATTCCCCATAAACATACAATACCCTGTTATGGATCTTTTACTTTCTAAACATCCTCCCTAGTCTGAGTCACTGAATTCCTTTAACTTCAGCTCTCCTATACTAAGCAACATCAAACCCTTGCCTGGTGAACCCTTTAAGTACCTTAACAGTTTGTGAGTAGCTTTAAGATGATTCTTCGTGGGGAATTTGACTTAACTGCTGAACTGCATAAGAAACATCTGGCCTTGTAATAGTAAGATATAGCAATTTTCCATTGATCTTCCTGTATGTGGATGCTTCTGACATCAAGTGAGAATCATTATGCTCCAACTTTAAATTCTGCACTATTGGAGTTTTAGCTGGTTTGGTCCCTAAATAGCCTGTATGTTCCAAAAATTCCAAGATGTAGTTTCTTTGGCTAAGCATGATCCCTCCTGTGACCTAATTCCCTCTAGGCCTAGAAAATATTTCAGGACACCCATGGACTTGGTGCTGAACTGTTGATGCAATGTTGTCTTGATGTGAAAAATATCTGATAAGGAATCACTAGCAAGAATGATATCATCAACATAAACTAGTAAAACCAAGAAAGAGTTGTTGGTCTGCCTGGTAAAAAGAGTTTAGTCATGCCCGGACTGAGTACAACCTTGAGAGGTTAATGATTGCGTCAATTTTTCATTCCACTGCCGACTGGCTTGCTTCAAGCATAAAGGGACTTGTTTAGCTTACACACTGTGCCTGGAGCATTGGAAGTGCCTTGGGTGTAGTCATATAAATGGCTTCAGATAAATCACCATGCAAAAAAGCATTATTTATATCAAGTTGATGCAAGTGTCAGCTTTTAACTGCTGCAACAGAAAAAACAAGTCTAATAGTAGTCATCTTGGCAACAGGGCTAAAGGTATCATTATATTCCACTCCAAGCTGCTGTGTATAGCCCTTGGCAACCAGACGGGCCTTAAAACGATCAAAACTGCTATCTGGTTTTCTTTTTATCCTATAGACTCACTTACAATCAATTAGAACCTTACCTTCAGGCAGAGGTGCCATGGTCCAAGTATGGCTTGCTTTAAGAGCATTAAGCTTTTCCTGCATAGCAACCTGCTATTCTGGAATACTGGATGCTTGCTGAAAAGAGTTAGGCTCTTGCTGCAAGCTAATATTAAAAATGTAGTTCTTATGCTAAGGAGTCAGGTTATCATAGCACATATAGGATTCAATAGGATAGGAGATAGAAGATGATGAAGGAGGATGATGCTGCTTAGAGGAGGTGAGCTGATGGTAGTAATAGTCTCGAAGATAGCCTGATGGTTTTCTAAGTCTTGTGACCCTAGGTGGAAGCTCAGGATTTGAAGGAGAGGAAGGGGATGAAGGTGTATTAGAATGAGAGGGTGATGAAGGGAAAGGAGATTGAGATATTTCAGGAGATGAGTCAAGAGAAGAAGGAGCAGCTGGACTGAAAGGAAGAGGATCTGTATGGGAAGATGGAATATGAGGAAAAGGGGAACTCTCATAAATAGATGGCATTACAAAAGAAATGGAAGAAAGATTTTGAAATGGGAAAACTTCTTCTTGGAATTGAACCTCTCTTGAAACAAACACTGCCTTGGTGTTTAGATTCTGCAATATATAGCCATTTGATGCTACAAAAAGACCTAAGAACAGACATGGGATAGCTCTTGATTCAAACTTGGTTTTGTGTAGGCTGATATTGCAGGCATAGCCCAGACATCCAAACACCTTGAGGTTATTGTATTTGGGCTTGTTACGATACAAACGTTCAAAAGGTGTTTGCTGTTTCAAAAGTGCAGTGGGAAGAATATTGACTAAATAGGTAGCATGTTAAACACAGAATCCCCAGTAAGATAAAGGAAAATGAGCTTGAAACCTCAATGCTCTAGGTATATTGAGGATATGTTGATGTTTACTTTCCACTACCCTTTTTTTAGGAGTGTATGTGCAACTGGTTTGATGAAGAATTCATTTAGATTTATAGAATTTTGTCATACAAAATCCCATTGTTTGCTCTAATTGTTTTTATGTGTGCCCCAAAATGAGTTGAAATAAATTGATAGAAGCCTTGTATAATTGGTCTGACATGTGCCTTAGATTTAAGCAAATACAACCAAGTGTAACGGCTAAAGACATCAACAATTGTCAAAAATTAATGCTATCCATATATGGATGGGTGTTTCTACGGACCCAGATGTCCATATGTACAAGATCAAATGTATGATGAGAAACAGACAAAGAAATTGGGAAAGGAAGCCTTTTCATTTTGTCCAATGGACTGATTTTACAGAAATCCTCACAACTAGAGTCTACAACATCAGAATTATCTTTGTGGATTTCTCTTATTCTTGCATAAGAGGGATGTCCAAGCCTGTAATACCAGATCTTGGACAAAGAAGTTTGGGTTGCAGTAGTAGTAGAAGGAGTAGCAACAGGAATAGAGACTGTAGCTAGGTCAATTGATTTATGTGTACCGTGGAGATAGTAAAGCCCATGATGTGGTTCAGTTGAACCAATCAACTTTCCGAAAAGATGATCCTGGAGCAAACATGTTGTGCCATAAAATTGAATAAGCACAGATAATGAAGCAGTCACTTTACTGATGGAAAGGAGATTAAAAGAAAAAGAGGGCACAAAGAGGGCATCACCAAGTACAAGTCCAGGAGTGACTTGAACCTCACTAATATCTGTGGCCGGAACTGTATGATTGTTAAGCAATTTAATGACTATATGATGCAAAGAATTGTATGATGAGAAAAGTTTCCAAGAACAGGCAATATGATTTGTGGCACCTGAGTCTAAGATCCAAACATTTATATTATTATTTGAACAATTACCTTTCTCTTGTTCATCTTGAGCAGACAGCACTGCAGCATGAGAGGCACTACCAGGCACATTCATTGCAGAGACAGACGCTGAAGTTCCTCTTTCTTCTTCACATTCAATAGGTTCATCAGTCCCATGTGCTGCTTATATGTTAACATAGGAGGTTGATACAAAGGTTCAGCATACTCCTTATTCTTGGAATCCCCACAATCTGCCACCAAATCCACCATGTTAGGCTGATCTTTGGACTTAAAACCAGGAGGAAACACATGCTTCCTATAGCATCTCTCCATTGTATGTCCAATCATTCCACAGTGAGTGCATTGTGGCCTTTTATTATTGCCAGGATAAAACCTACCACTGCCCCTTCTGTAGGTCTTGCCCTGTGCTTTGTTGAAATGTGCTTTAGCAACTAATTCCACATCATCACCAACAAAAAACGGCTGTAGGCGAATTAGAAAAGGTACCATGGCATGATGAACTAGTTAGCTTTCTCTCATATTTAAGAGCCATAGAAAATGCAGTGCCTATGTCTGGTAAGGGTGTCATGACGAATACCTTATACTTGACAGGTTCATAATCATCATTGAGTCCTTTCACAAATTTGATTACATAATCACTCTGTACAAAATCTTTCATCTGACTGGTTACATTACATCTACATCCATGACATTCACAAATTAGTATTGGCCTCAAGGCCAGCATCTCCTCCCATAGAACCTTAACTTTGGTGAAATAGTCATTTACTGTAGAACTTTCTTGCTTTACTGCATAAAATGACTCAAGCAAATCAGATAACCTAAAAGCATTATCACGACCATACATTTGCGTCAAGTCCTGCCAGACTTCATGAGCTATATCATACCACATAATGCTTTGAGATATTAAGGGTGGTACACTGTTCATTATCCATGAATGTACCATTGAATTCACCTGTCTCCATGTTCAAAAAATAGGATCATTCGCTGCAGGCTTTTGTATTGTGCCGTCTATGAAGCCTATCTTGTTTTTGATCACAAGCGCCATTTTGAATATTCTGCTCCAGGAATGGAAATTATTCGGATTAACTGGTCGTTGTGCCAGCAGAATTACTGGAGTATCATTAGGATGAAGGTAAAATGGATCGGCATTAAGATTGTCATTCTTGATCCCAGGATTGTTTCTTTGATTTTGTTGAAACTTATTCGTACCATGAACACTGTTAGAACTTGAAGCCATAACTTCTAAGATTAATCAAACAAAAATCAGCAGCAAACCGAATCAAGAAAAATTAGCATCAAACCAAATCAAGACTACTTAGATGTAAAGGAATTCTACAATCCATAAGCAGAGACAACAATCGTATCTCTGATACCATATCAAAATTACTACGATCACCATAAAAACCGCAAACAACAAGTTCAATTCAATCATGATCATCAATATAACATCAAGCAATATCAAACTGGATCAATTAGTGGATTAATCGATTGATAAAATTTGAATAGGATCGTTGGCGCCAAATTGCGCAAAGAAGAGAAAAATATCAAACACTTACAGAAGAGAATTGGAAGGAGTAGAATTTCAGTTATTTCATTGAACTCTCTTTTATAGTGCTGATTACAAGGCCTTCTTTACTGTTTTCAACATGACTAACTATCAGCTATCCTACTTCATAACCGTTTTTCAACGAGCGTATCCTATACTAAGCTAACAGGCAACTTCTCTGCTGAGTTGACACTTGATCTGCAGCACTTCAGCTGTGACTTTGTGTTTCTTGTTTGATCCAACAATTGTATAATCCATCAACCACATGTTAGCTTGTTATTGATCCGTGTATTAGCTTGTTAACCAATGCCATTCTTTGACACTGCCACATCATCTTCACTGCTGCATTTCCTTTGAGCTTGAGCAGCCGACACCCGCTACTTCAGTCTAACCTCAGTTTAACAACGTGTTAGGTTTCATCAGCCCTAAACTATGATTTCTATTTATAAGTTGAATTTGACTATTTAATTATCATTTCTGACAAAAAACATTTCTACGTTATTCTGATGTGTAAGAAGTTTGAACGACATCTTGTAGTTCTCGTAGTAGACTACGACAAGTACACCGTTTCCGATGCCAGGGTTCAGAAGCTGGGCGCTACATTATATATGTCACATAAAATTGACATCCAACCAGTAAATTTTACTGTGTGGCTGGTTCACTGTGTTGATTACAAACCGCAGATAAATTGTAAAAGCTAATCACTTGACAATTTGATGAACATTTGCATCACTCAAATTTATTAATCATTCAACTCTTATATAACGTTTCTCACTTTGATAATTAACTTCACTATTTATTTGAAATGAAAATATTGATGCCAGTCTTAGAAGGAAAAACCTTACCTTCAGCATACTGAAACCATAAACGTACAGGAAAACCTATAATAAAATACACAAAACACTCAAAAGAAAACAGTATAACAAAAAAAAACAGTGACAACATAGAGGAACTCATTCTTCAATCTCTTCAACTGACCATGCTGAAACTGAAGTATAGTAAAGGTGAAAAGAAACCGTCTCAAAATGGTAGGCATGTTCCGTAATAAGCGTCTGGCACGTCATGTATTGCACAAATGCAATATTCAGGATTTCACATATGGTGTTCTGAAGCGAGAGTTTTGGTGAAAGCATGAAACGCTTTATGTACTCTTACTTTTGAGTGCAAAGTCACTCTAAGCGCTTTATCCAAGCATTTGATGTGTAAGAAATTTTTATCTGCAGGTACAACTCTCTCTCCCTCTTATGTCTTTTAGTTGACCTATGTGCTTTTTATTGTCTCCATGTAATCATGAAATTTGTAGCTTTAGCCAAAAGATCAATCAAGGGTAGATGAACAAATCTGATCCCTTTTGAGCTTAAAAAGGGCTCTTATAATTTTTGGAAAACTCCAATTTTGAGGATAACTTTCTATGTCTAAGCTCTCAAGTCTTCCTTGTTATTTTTGCTCTCAAAATCATTGTAAAGGTTACTTTAATGTTGAGAGTGTGTGATTTAAAGAAGGGAAGTCGTCTTTTAAGTGAGGATTGTTAGAAGCATAGTCTAGATTGTTGGTCAAGAAGCAAAGAGGCTTCTTATTAGGCGAAACTCAAGCTTCCAAAAGCTAGTTGATGGTATAGGAGCTACATCATACTCCGTAGAAGTTTTCTTTCTTGCAAAGAATATCTTAAGGAGGCTAGGCTTAAAGGAGTTGAGTGCTCATTGTTCTTGATATAAGTTTGTTAAACCTAGCTTGATATAGTATTTTTTTTAATTGTTGTTTCCCCCTAAAGTGAAATAACAACCCCCTGTTCAAAAATCCTTCTTGTTCAAAGCAAGAAGATAGAGGAATAGAGTCTTAGACTTTAACCTCTATAAATTTGATGCCCTTTCATTCTCTTCAAGTTTATCTCTGTGAAGAACATATCAAGTATTGGTTTGAACACAAACATTGCAAAGAGATTTGAAAATAAGCCATACTTGTATAAACACACTATTCAACCCCCTTCTTTCTAGTGTGTTTCACGAACCTAACAGTTAGGCCTTTACGGGCCCAAGAAAACTTGATCTGATCACCTAAATTGACAGGAAAAGCAATTCAGTTTGTAAGCTGGTTGGGTTTCATGCGTCTTCCTGCCATGCGTTCTTGCTTTAAGAATATTCACATCTATGGACATGTAACGTGGATGATTTTATGAAATCCTCAAATAATCATTCAAAATCATGCATTGCGTGTAAAACGATCACATTGTTGCTTGTGGGAGCTGCCTTTTTGTGTCTTTGACGTGATTACTATCAAGTTGTTTTCAATGACATTTCTGTCAAAGTTGTTGATCCAAGCGACCAAGAAGTGCAGAAGCAAGCAGACAAGTCAGCAGTTACGTTGAGTAACTGATTGATCAATATGAAACCACCTACAGTCAATTCTTAGTGCACGGATCATAATCAATAGTAGAGATCAGAAGTTATGAGCGACTGGGATCTAGACTGAGGGTGAGGATCAGCTGAAGTGGAAACGCGCAGCTTGAAGAACAGAGAAGCACAGTTTGGCAGGCAACTGTTTTAAAACTGCGTAAAGACATTTTTTGCCCTTTGTAAATAAGTGGGAGCTGAATTAGTTTAGAGGCCTTCTTGTACATTTGATGTTGTCATCTTCCCGCTGCCTTCTGAATTTGTGTATATATGCAGAACAACGGTTATTTGAGCGCTTTGTGACATAGAAAGTTCTCCTTTTTTCCGTAGATATCTCCTTTCTCATCTTTGATTGATAGTTCAATTCTCATTTAATTTTGTGTTTGTTTGGTTAGTTGATTAATCAAATGAATTACTAATTGATGTTTGGTTGATTTGTGAACTTCATCATGGTATCAGAGCGCTTTTGATTACTGGATAGTTTTTCTTTCATTAGTTTTTTGGGCTGATTTGTAATAATGAATTCTGCTTTTGCCTCTACTAGTGAAAATAATAATGCTGAGAGTTTGGTCTCAAATCCGTTATACTTCCATCCAAATGAAAGTCCTATAGCTGTGTTGGTTCAACATCCATTTAATGGTCATAATTTTCAGTTTATGGAGTAGAACCTTGCGTATGGCATTAACAATCAAGAATAAAATGTGTTTTATCAACAAATCCATGGAGAAGCCTATAGAGGATGATATTACATATCTTGCGTGGAACGAGTTATTAAGATGGGGCAATCATGGATTCAGAACTGTGTTACTCCAGCAATTGCGCAGAGCATTATGTGGTTTGAGACAGCTTACGATGTTTGGAAAGATTTGACACTAATGTACATTGGAGGAGATCCATTTCACTTGTTAGATTTGTTAGAACAATTGTACGCAGTTAAGCTAGAAGGTACATCTATTAATGACTATTTTACCAAATTGAAGTCACTATGGGAAGAAATATTGATTTTAAGGCCAATATCTAGATGTTCTTGTAGCAGATGTATTTGTTATGCCCCGCATCCTCCGGAACTTAATTAAATAAGAGAAGAGATTTTTAGGAAATTAATAACCTATTAATTAGCAATTAATTTTGAATTAAATAATAGGATTAAGAATTAAAGAAAAGGGATTTAAGTATAATACAATTTAGAAATTTCAGTTTTGCCCTTTCCCATGATAAAAAAACTGACAGAACGTCAGTTTCCCTATTTTCTATCAGAAAGCGTCGACTTCCCCCTTTTCCCTAGCCCCAGCCGATTCTTCAACAGCATAGGATGTAGGACCTCAGGTGCTACCATCTCTCCCAAAACCAATTAGTGACAGGAGATGCGCATACCCTAGCCTTATAGTGCATTCAGCACACAAGCGCCCACGGCATTCGACTGTGACTTGGCCCGCACGACCTACACCACGGGACAATTGCTGCACTTAACAATCTCCCCCTCAGCAATTGCTCCTGCTGGGAATCGAACTCGTGACCTCGCTCTGATACCACTTGTAGGACCTCAGGCGCTACCATCTCTCCCAAAACCAATTGGTGACAGGAGATGCGCATACCCTAGCCTTATAGTGCATTCAGCACACAAACGCCCACGGCATTCGACTGTGACTTGGCCCGGATGGCCTACGCCACGGGACAATTGTTGCACCTAACATAGGAGAGGAAGACAACATCCAGGAATCGATCCAGCCTTCGTTTGTTTTTAAATCTGATAATCAGCAATCAAAGGCAAGTAATCATCTTATAAGTTCCTACGATTTGTGAAGAAAAAGGCCCTATCTTTGTATCAAAATTGGATCACAATGCAACATTCTATCTTCGTCTATCTTTTGTGAATTATGTGCAATTCTGTGTTATGGTTTCGATGTTTTGGCCATCATATATTGAAGATCTAGTTGATGTTGATGATTATATGGATTCCTGCAAATCCCTACCCCTTGAACCTCTTTTTGCTGTGATTTCATTGTTGTGTGGGGTTAGAGGGTGAAAGGTGGGATCTTTGAATTGATAGGGTTGAAATCGATGAGTTCTAGGCTTGAATTCTTGTTGGGTATGTGTGTAGTGTTGAATTTGTGCTTTAAGCATGAGATCATAGCAGGAATTAGGCCTGGAATGATTGGGATGAAGTTTGGGAACGATTGGAGTTTTGGTTCTGCAGTTTCTGCAGAAATCACAAAGAAGTTTTCTAGAATCATGGACATCGACCGATCGATGTCATCGACTGATGTACATCGATCGATCAATGTAGGAGGGTGGAGAGACTGATGTGAGATAGAAAGTATTCTGACGGACTTTGATCGATCGATGTAGGGTATGAAGTCACATCGATCGAGCAATGTCGGCTAAGGGATCAACTGAAGTGAGGCAGAAAGTATTCTGACTGACTTCGATCGATCGATGTCAGGGTATGATATGACATCGATCGATCGATGTAGGGTATTATGATGTCAACCAATTTTGTGGGAAGAATTGAAGAGAGAAGGGGAAGCCAGAGGACCAATTGGGGGACCTCAGAGACTTCTTAGGACCTGATTGATGTTAGTGTAAGGCTTGGAAACGTGACCTAAGACGGTGAATCAACAGTGAGGACTTCGTGAGGTGTTTGAATTGGACTTTAGTGTGAATTGCCTAAGGGGTTGAGAATGAATGATTGGGGCTTCGATAAGTTCAACTGGAGCGTGTGAGGGTGTCTACTTCATCCTTTATGTACTAGTGAGAATGTTAACGTCGAGGTATGCGCGCATGTGTGAATAAGAGGAGTCTCAAGTGATCGAATGACATGTTGGCTTGCTGAATGTGCATATTTGCATCATGGCACTTGCATTTGCATTATGTTTTGACAAGAGTTGTGCCGTGGCACAGGGCATAAAGTACTTCGCGAAATGAGATATGATGTGCTATAGAGTATAAAGACAAGTTGCAGCCATCGCAGGGTATATAGTGAGTTGTAATGTGACACAGGGCATAAAGACAAGCTGTGGAACATTACAGGGTATAAAGTTAAGCTGTGATGTGTCATAGGGTATAAAAGCAAGCTGTGGCCCATCAAAGGGTATAAACTTATATGATCGGGCATTATGACATGCATTGCACTATTTTGGAAAGTATTGCATAAGCATCTGAGATTGTGTAAAGTAGAGCATTGATTGAAATGGCATGCATCATGTGTTCCGTTCTGATATGATGATTGTTGTGTAAGTGACTCCGTGTTTACTTGTGTGATACTTGTTCTCTACTTTTATTATGCTAGTAAAACCGAATTTCGGAATAATTCAAGACATGTGCCCCAATTCCCCCTTGATATTTATATTCACTCATGTCCTGCCATGTGATGATCCCGTATGTCTTATAAGCGGGTTACTTGCTAGCATTTTTCGTTGAGGCTTCTACCCTGTTGTTTTGCAGATGAGCCCAAATATGATATGATTTTAATAGAGGACGACGGCGAGTGGGCTGAATGGGGTTCTTAGAGTTCATATTGAGAATTTTTCTAGACTCTTATTGGTTATTTCAACTTTCTTTCATTCATTTGAGAATTAGGTGGTTGCGACCATAAACCGTTTCAATTACTTATGCTTTGGGGAACATATATTTGATTGATTTAGATTTTAATTTATGAGTGTCTCTGCGCTTATTTCTCTTACGTCAGCGATGATGTGTATGTGAGAGTTATGACGTCTGGTAGTCCTATCAGTAGGCTACGACAGGTGCACCGGTTCGAGTTCGCTGTCCGGGCCAAGGCGCTGCAGGTGGTTTTAGAGCCTAGGCTTCAGATCTACCTCGGAGACCTAGGTTATGTCATATAGAGTCTTAAGCTATGATTTTGACCTTAAGTTGATCCATAGGTCTAAGTACTTGATCGTAGATATAAGATGAATTAGGTTGGGTGTGTGCGAGTGCGATATAACTTAATTAAAGACTAGATTATTTGTTCTTCCCTTAACATATGCAAGTTCCGTTCCATGTAACAAATTTGAGACTTCAGTACTATCTTTTGAATTACTGAATGCTAATAGGAACTGATCTTGTAGAAAGATGCCTCCTAAAAGAGAAAACCCTGGGAACGGTGGTAACGGAAACAAGAATCCTCAGCCACCACAGATGGTCGTGCCTCAGGCCCTAATGGATGCTATAACGGTAATTGCGCAGGGTGTTATCCAGCAGCAGAAACAACCTCCTCCTCCACCACCGCCCCAGCACGGTATACAGTATTATATTGGGGAGATGCAGAAGATGCATGCCCTAACCTTTGAGGGGACCACAGATCTGGAGATAGCCGAGTTTTGGCTAGATGAAGTGGAAAAGTGTTTCAGGCTAGTGCAAGTGCCTGAAGAAAACAAGGTGGATGAGGCCACACCCCTGCTGACTGGCCGAGCCAATGCCTGGTGGAATGGCATCCTTCCAAAGATGACTCCCCCTATATTGTGGAGATAGTTCGTCATGGTTTACAAAGATTACTACGTGTTTAAGAATGCTATCCTTGAGAAGATGAGGCAGTTTGATAAATTGGAGCAGGATAGAATGTCCATTTCTGACTATGCCGACAGGTTCAGGCCTTGGGAAAATTCACGCCCATGGTGTTGGAAAATGACAGGATGAAGATGCTCAAATTCGAGCAAGGTTTGAACCCCCGAATTCGGACAGCTATAGCAGGATCCAGCTTAAAGACCTTTGTTGAGATGTTGGATGCCTGTTATCGGGTGGAAAGTGATATGCGCAGGTCTCAGCCTATAGAGGCTCGTGACGACACAGGCAAGAGGCCACGAGATGATAGGAGTGGAGGTAGACCTGAGCGTTGGGTTAAAATTCCTAGAAGAGGCCAGACGGGACAGTTTCAGCGGACACCGCAACAGGGTCAGCTTGATCGACAGGCTACAGGTGTGTGTCCCCATTGCTAGAAAAATCACGTGGGAGAGTGTTGGAAGAAGACGGGAGCATGCTTTAAGTGTGGTAAGGCTGACCACAGAATTAAGGATTGTCCCGAGTTGAAGCAGAGACCACAGGGAGAGCTAGGCCCAAGACCAATGCCAGAGTGCATGTCATGACGGACGCCGAGGTGTAGGAGAACACCGATGTCGTGACAGGTATGACTTAAGTTAAATTTTAGTTGTTTAAGTTGGAATTAAAATTTGCTTTACGTGAGATTTTCTGTGCTATATTCTTTGTTGATAGGTGCTATTCTAATAAATAAAATGCGTGCGAACGTGTTGTTTGATAGTGGTGCAAGCCATTCGTTTATATCTAAGAAATTCGCCAAAGGACTTGATTGTCTGCCCGAGTGGCTTGAGACCCCCTTCCGAGTGCAGGCAGCTGGTGATCAAGTACTAGTGTCATATCATCAGTACAAGGACTGTGAGTTGGATTTGGATGAGAAAGTATTTCCCGCCACATTGGTTCCAATTGCGATGCGGGATTTTGATATGATATTGGGCATGGATTGGTTGACTAAGAATCATGTCAACATTGACTGCAAATTTAAACAAGTAACCATTAAGGATCCCAAGATGAATGAAGTAACGGTGCAAGGAAATGTCAACCTGACAAAGGCCCCCAAGAAAATTTATTTGACGACGGTTAAAGCTTTCAAGGCTTTGCAAAAGGGAGCAGAAGGATTCATGGTATATGCTATGGATGCTAAGCAAGAAATTCTCTCCATTGATTAGATCTCGGTGATCAACAAATTCAAAGACGTAATTCCAGATAATTTTCCTGGAGTACCCCTATCAAGAGAAGTGGAGTTTGAAATTAATTTGATCCCATGAGCTGAGCCTATATCTAAGGCACCTTACAGGATGGCCCCAGCTAAACTTAAGGAGTTAAAGGGTCAACTACAGGAGTTCTTAGACAAGAAGTTAATCCGACCACGTGTATCACCTTGGGGAGCATCTGTTTTATTTGTCAAGAAGAAAGACGGCAATTTGAGATTACGTATAGATTACAGAGAGCTGAACAAGATAACCATCAAGAATAAATACCCACTGCCAATGATTGAGGACTTATTTGATCAATTGAAAGGTGCCCGATTGTTTTCAAAGATCGACTTTTGTTAGGGGTACCATCAGTTGCTCGTGAAAGCAAGTGATGTTCCTAAAACCACTTTCCGTACTCGATATGGGCATTATGAATTTTTGGTGATGCCTTTTGGATTGACTAGTGCCCTGGCAGCTTTTATGGATTTAATGAACACCGTGTTCCGAGAGCAGTTAGATCGATTTGTGGTTGTGTTCATTGATGATATTTTAGTATATTCCCCTGATGAAAAATCCCATGCGGAACATTTGAGAGTGGCGTTGGAGGTCTTGAGACAGCAGAAGCTATATGCCAAATTCAGCAAGTGTGAATTTTGGCTAAGGAGTGTGACTTTTCTTTGGCATGTGATTTTGGAGGATGGAATTTAGGTAGACCCTAAGAAGGTGGAAGCCATCACTGAATGGCCAAGGCCTACAAACGTAACAGAAGTCAGAAGCTTCCTAGGTCTGGCAGGCTACTATAGGAAGTTCATTGAAGGATTTTCGACAATAGCAGTTCCACTGAGCCGACTTACCCAGAAGAAAACTAAGTTTGAGTGGACTGCAGAATGCGAGCAGAGCTTCTCTGAGCTCAAAAAGAGATTGACCACGACCCTGGTGTTGGCGCAACCCTCTGGCACCGATGGCTTCGTGGTCTATAGTGATGCGTCCAAGAAAGGACTAGGCATGTATATAATGACAACTGTTGTGTTATATATATATACCAGAGGTGAATTAACTTTCTGTTTGTAGGTTGTGTCCTGATGCAAAATGAGCAAGTTATTTCTTACGCTTCGAGACAGCTGAAACCTTACAAATAGAACTACCCGACGCATGACATGGAACTCGCAGCAGTAGTGTTCGCCCTTAAGATTCGGAGACACTACTTATATGGAGAAAAGTGTGCCGTGTTCGCTGACCATAAGAGCCTGAAATATTTGTTTTCGCAGAAAGAACTGAATATGAGTGGAGGAGATGGTTGGAGTTACTTAAGGATTATGACCTAACCATCAACTATCACCCTGGTAAAGCCAATAGAGTGGCAGACGCGTTGAGCAGAAAGTCTAGCCATGCTAGACAGTCTCCTTTGGAATGAGAGATTGAGGAGTTTGGTCTCGATGTGGTGGATTCAATGGTAATTGTCCTTACGGCCTTATCTATAACCCTAGATTTGGTAGACAGAATCAAAGAATCTCAGTATGACGATGTGGCACTGAAGGAAATTCGTGAAAAACTGAACGTGGGTCCCGTAAGAGATTTCCAGTTAAGAGAATATGGAAGTCTATGGTTTAAAAACCGGCTATGCGTACCAGATAAGGATGAGCTTTGTAGAGAATTGTTGAGTGAAGCTCATAACTCGAGGTTGTCTATCCACCCCGTGAGCACAAAAATGTATAAGGACCTCGAAATGAATTATTGGTGGATAGGAATGAAAAGAAGTATTGCGGAGTACGTCGAAAGATGTCTGGTATGCCAACAAGTTAAAGTGGAGCATCAGCGGCCCGGCGGCTTGATGATGTCACTTGAAATCCCAGAATGGAAGTGGGAACATGTGACTATGGACTTCGTGATGGGTTTGCCCAAAACCATAAGTGGGAATGAGATGATTTGGGTGATTGTCGATCGCTTGTTAAATACAGCGCATTTCATAGCTATGCCGCATGGTACTTCCTATGAGAAATTGGCCAACATATATATGGATAACATTGTAAGTTTGCATGGAGTTCCCGTCAGCATTGTGTCGGACCGTGATCCTAAGTTCACTTCCAACTTCTGGATGGATTACCAGAAAGCTATGGGCACTGAACTAAGGATGAGCACAGCTTATCACCCTCAGACGGATGGACAGTCTGAGAGGACCATTCAAACTTTGGAGGATATGCTGAGAGCATGTGCGTTGGACTTTAAAGGGAACTGGGAAAACATGTTGAAGCTGATGGAATTCTCATACAATAATAGTCACCACAATGCGATTGGTATGGCACCATTTGAGGCTCTATACGGACGGAAGTGCAGATCCCCGGTTTGTAGGGACGAAGTTGAGGAAAAGACGATCACTGTACCAGAGTTGATTGAGAAGACTATCGAGAAGGTGAAGATTATAAGAGAGAGACTAAAGGTGGCACAAGATCGCAGTAAAAGTTGGGCGGATTATAAAGACGGCCATTGGAGTTTGAGGAAGGTGAAAAGGTTTATCTACGAGTTTCACCCACTAAGGGAGTTGCGAGATTCGAGATGAAAGGCAAGTTAAGCCCTCGGTATATTGGTCCATACGAGGCACTTGGCAAGGTTGGAGAAAGAGCATACCGACTAGCATTGCCTCCGATTTTATCGCAAGTCCACAATGTGTTTCACGTATCCCGATTGAAGAAATACGTATCGGATCTGAGCCATGTTCTTGAGGCTCAACCGTTGGAAGTTAAGGATGATTCCACGTATGAGGAGTACCTTGTGAAGATCGCAGACAGGAAAGATCAAGTTCTACGCAAACGTGTGATTCCGTATGTCAAGATTCAATGGAGTAACCATACGGAGTGCGAAGCCACGTGGGAACTTGAGGAGCAGATGAAGGAGTTGTATCCACGTCTCTTCCAAACAGGTACGTCAGTTTCGAGGACAAAACTTTTTGTAAGGGGGTGGAATGTTATGTCCCGCATCCTCCGGAACTTAATTAAATAAGAGAAGAGATTTTAGGAAATTGATAACCTATTAATTAGCAATTAATTTTGAATTAAATAATAGGATTAAGAATTAAAGAAAAGGGATTTAAGTATAATACAATTTAGAAATTCCAGTTTTGCCCTTTCACATGATAAAAAATCTGACATAACGTCAGTTTCCCTATTTTCCATCAGAAAGCGTCGACTTCCCCCCTTTTCCCTGGCCCTAGCCGATTCTTCAACAGCATACGAGAGGAAGACAACCTCCAAGAATCGATCCAACCTTCATTTGTTTTTCAATCTAATAATCAGCAATAAAAGACAAGTAATCATCTTATAAGTGCCTATGATTCGTGAAGAAAAAGGCCCTATCTTGGTATCAAAATTTGATCACCATGCAGTATTCTATCTTCGTCTATCTTTTGTGAATTATGTGCAATTCTTTGTTACGGTTTCAATGTTTTGGCCATCATATGTTGAAGATCTAGTTGATGTTGATGATTATATGGATTCCTGCAAATCCCTACCCCTTGAATCCCTTTTTGTTGTGATTTCATTGTTGTGTGGGGTTAGAGGGTGAAAGGTGGGATCTTTGAATTGATAGGGTTGAAATCGTTGAGTTCTAGGCTTGAATTCTTGTTGGGTATGTGTGTAGTGTTGAATTTGTGCTTTAAGCATGAGATCATAGCAGGGATTAGGCCTGAAATGATTGGGATGAAGTTTGGGAATGATTGGAGTTTTGGTTCTGCAGTTTCTGCAGAAATCGCAAAGAAGTTTTTTGGAATCATGGACATCGACCGATCGATGTCATCGACTGATGTACATCGATCGATCAATGTAGGATGGTGGAGAGACTGATATGAGACAGAAAGTATTCTGATGGACTTCGATCAATCGATGTAGGGTATGAAGTTACATCAATCGAGCGATGTAGGCTAAGGGATCAACTGAAGTGAGGCAGAAAGTATTCTGATTGACTTCGACCGATCGATGTCAGGGTATGATATGACATCGATCGATCGATGTAGGGTATTATGATGTCAACCAATTTTGTGGGAAGAATTGAAGAGAGAAGGGGAAGCCAAAGGACCAATTGGGGGACCTCAAAGACTTCTTAGGACCTTATTGATGTTAGTGTAAGGCTTGGAAACGTGACCTAGGACGGTGAATCAATAGTGAGGACTTCATGAGGTATTTGAATTGGACTTCAGTGTGAATTGCCTAAGGGGTTGAGAATGAATGATTGGGGCTTCGATAAGTTCAACTGGAGCGTGTGAGGGTGTCTACTTCATCCCTTATGTACTAGTGAGAATGTTAATGTTGCGGTATGCGCGCATGTGTGAATAAGAGGAGTCTCAAGTGATCGAATGACATGTTGACTTGCTGAATGTGCATATTTGGATCATGGCACTTGCATTTGTATTATGTTTTGACAAGAGCTGTGCCATGGCATAGGGTATAAAGTACTTTGCGAAATGAGTTGTGATGTGCTACAGGGTATAAAGACAAGCTGTAGCCATCGCAGGGTATAAAGTGAGCTGTAATGCGACACAGGGTATAAAGTCAAGCTGTGGAACATTACAGGGTATAAAGTTAAGCTGTGATGTGTCACAGGGTATAAAGACAAGTTGTGGCACATCACAGGGTAATAAAGTTATATGACTGGGCATTGTGACATGCATTGCACTGTTTTGGAAAGTATTGCATAAGCATCTGGGATTGTGTTGTGTAGAGCATTAATTGAAATGGCATGCATCATGTGTTCCATTCTAATATGATGATTGTTGTGTAAGTGACTCCGTGTTTACTTATGTGATACTTGTTCTCTACTTTTATTATGCAAGTAAAACCGAATTTTGGAATAATTCAGGACATGTGCCCCAATTCCCCCTTGATATTTATATTCACTCATGTCTTCCCATGTGATGATCCCGTATGTCTTATAAGCGGGTTACTTGCTAGCGTTTTCCGCTAAGGGTTCAACCCTGTTGTTTTGCAGATGAGCCCGAATATGATATGATTTTCATAGAGGACGACGGTGAGTGGGCTGAATGGGGTGCTTAGAGTTCATATTGAGAATTGTTCTAGACTGCTATTGGTTATTTCAACTTTCTTTCATTCATTTGAGAATTAGATGGCTACGACCATAAACCGTTTCAATTACTTATGCTTTGGGGAACATATATTTGATTGATTTAGATTTTAATTTATGAGTGTCTCTGCGCTTATTTCTCTTACGTCAGCGATGATGTGTATGTGAGAGTTATGACGTCTGGTAGTCCTTTCAGTAGGCTATGACGGGTGCACCGGTTCGGGTCCGCCGTCCGGGCCGGGGCGCTACACTATTTGTGTGACATTATTCGGAAAGTTACTAAGTTTGTAGAAGGAGATTTTGTAATCAAGTTCATTAAAGGTTTAACCGTAGAATATGATCCTGTGAGATCTCAAATTTTTTTCATGACACCTTGCCAAACATTTCTACTGCTTTCTCTATAGCTTTACAGAATGAGAGGAAAGTCATGCCAGGTAATGTGTAGCAACAATTTTCTGACAATCCTACTGTCTTGATGAATGATGGTTTTAGTAAGTCTGATCCTACCAGTTTTGCTGTTGGGAGTTTTAATCCTAGGTCACAGGGTATAAGCTTTAGAGGTGTGTCTAGAGGCACTAGCAGAGGCTACCATAATTTTTCTCAAAGGCTTGTTTGCACGCACTGTGGTATGAGTGGACATACTATAGAAAGATGGTACAAAAAGTATGAATGTCCTCCTGGATTTAAGACAAGACCACAAGTGAATATGACTGATGTCTCTGGTCAAGACATGAACCTGTCAGGAAGTTATGAAGGAGGTCAAGTTCAGCCAAATGTTGCACCAATGCCTCAGCAGCAGATGCCCATGCCTATGCTCACAGTGGAGCAATATAATAAGTTGATGAATATCTTGGGTTGTTCTAGTGATTCAAAGGATGTTGCTGCCCCTAATTCAGTTGTTTCTCATCCTTCTATCATGAATGCTCAGGCTATGATGCACACTGATAAGGTGACGTGCCAGTTTTCTTCTAATGTTCCTAGCATGTGGATCTTAGACTTAGGAGAAACTAATCATATTGCCGTTCCTTATCCCTTTTTATTCTATTTAAATCCATTAGAAATGTCTCAGCTAAGATGCCTAACAATGTATCAGTCAGGGCGACTCATGTTGGCACAGTTGTTCTCTGCCCTCTTCTCACCTTAACAGATGTTCTATATGTCCCATCCTTTTCATTTAACTTGCTTTCATTAGGTAAGTTGTCTTTGGCTTCTCATGTTTGTGCTTACTTCTATGGTTATGACTGCATTTTTCAGGACCAATACTCAATAAGGAAGATCAGTTCAGCTAAACTGATAAATTATTTTTCCTAATGTTGTTGTTACAACCAAGCTGCCAGCTACTAAAGCCAAAAGTTCAGTGATGTTTGATTCAGAAGTCTCTACCTATTTGTTTTTCCTCTTGTTCTCACTGTTGTTCATCCTCTATGTTCGGGCATCTGAGACTTTTCCATGCTTCAATGCCAAGACTGAGAGAGATAAACAAAGTAACACCTTCTATTGTTGCAGCAGATGTAAGAGCATATTGCAATATCTGTCCAATGACTAAACAGAGAAAATTACCATTTCCTGTATCTTTATCTACTTTTGTCTTTTGCTTTGATTTACTGCATATTGACATATGGGGTCCTTATAGGGTGCCCAGATTATATGGACAAACCTACTTTCTTACAATTGTTGATGATAAAAGTAGATTCACCTGGACATATCTGTTAAAGGCCAAATCAGAAGCAAAACAAGTCATTCAAAGCTTCTACCAATATGTTGACACACAGTTTACAAAAAAGGATAAAAATTATTAGATCTGACAATGCCCTTGAATTAGCATTAAATCAATTCTTTTCTCAAAAGGGCATTATGCATCAGAAAAGCTGCTCATACACACCTCAGCAAAACGGAATAGTAGAAAGAAAGAAAGAAGCAACACTTACTCACTATTGCTAGAGCCCTGGGATTTCAATGCAATCTCCCACTTGAATTCTGGGGATTTTGCATCCAACATGCAACTTACCTCATCAACTTATTGCCTACACCAATCCTAGATAACAAATCACCCTTTACCATTCTTTATAACCATAGCCCTTCTTATGATGATTTGAAAGCTTTTGGGTGTGAGGTATTAGCCTACAACACAGCACCACAAAAAGGGAATGTTTGATACCAAGGCTAAATCATGTGTCTACTTTGGTGTTCCCCTTCACTCTAAGGGCCATATACTTCAGGATCGGGATACAAAATCTATTTTCGTATCCAGACATGTAAGCTTCCAAGAACATATCATTCCTTTCCATACTTCTGCATCCAGCTCTTCTCCTATTTCTGAGTTACCCTCTTCCATTCCCTTGATATATGATCTCACACCTTTGCCTAACTCTCATACCCCAGCACCTATACCATAGTATACTACAGATACAGTAACTGCTTCTTCTTTTTCATCTCATTCAATGTCTCCTGTGAATTCACATCCTCAGCCATATCAACCTCATACTTCCTTTGAGGCAAGACAGGCTCATGACCCTTCACATCCAGCACCTCTTCCTACTATTACCATTGACCTTCCACCTCTTCAGCAAGTGAAGCCCATCAGACATAGGCAGAAACTTTCTTATCTGCAAGACTATTATTGCAATTTGCTGACTAACTCTGTGTCTTTTTCCAGTTCTACTTCTCATCATATCCAACATTCTTTCTCCCTTGATTCATTGTTTCCTGAGTATAGGACATATGCTGTGAACATTAGCGTAAATCCTGATCCTACCACTTATCAGGAGGCATCATAATATGAATACTGGTCCCAGGCTATGCAACATGAGCTTAATGCCCTTAATGCTAATCACACTTGGTCTTTAGTACCTCTTCCTGCAGGTAAGGTACCCATTGGCTTCAAATGGTTTTACAAGACCAAATATCGTGCTGATGGTTCAATGGAGCATTATAAGGATTGGTAGCTAAGGGATTTAAAGAAGCTAGGCATTGACTATACAAATACTTTTTCCCCAGTGGCCAAGCAAATGACTATTAGATTGGTGGGTGCAGTGGCTACTAGCAAGGGCTGGTTCATTCACAAGCTAGACGTTAACAACGCTTTCCTACATGGAGATCTTTTTGAAGAAATATACATGGAGCTCCCTCAAGGATTCCTTAATCCAGTTCCCAATAATGTGTGCAAACTTTAAAAATCATTATATAGGCTTAAAGAAGCTAGCTGGCAATGGAATCAGAAGCTCACTCATGCATTGATCCACAAGGGCTTCGTTCAGTCTCAGCATGATCACATACTTTTTACCAAATCCACTTCAGATGCCCTTCTGGATGTCCTGGTCTATGTAGATGATGTCATTGTGACTAGATCCTCACAGCCAGCTATTCAAGAATTGAAAGCCTATCTTCATACCACTTTTCAGATAAAGGATCTAGGAGACTTGCACTAGTTCTTGGGCGTTGAGGTTGCTAGATCAAGAGGGCATTACACTTTGTCAGAGGAAGTATGCTATGGAGTTATTGGACAACACATGTTTTCTTGGTTTAAAACCAGCCAAGACTCCAATGGACAAAGGTGTCAAGTTGCAGCATGGAGATTCAACAGTGATTGAGGACATTTCTAGATACAGAAGCCTCGTTGGCAAGCTGATGTATCTAACCATCACAAGGACTGACATTACCTTTTCTGTCACAGTTGCTTGACACACCAACTGAAATATATCTCAAAGCATACTGCAGGACGAGGCCGATATTTTCCTAAGGATGGAGAACTTAAGCTGAAAGCATTTGTAGATGCAGACTGGGGAGGCTGCCAGGAAACAAGGAGGTCAGTCACATGATTTTGCATGTTCTTGGAAGAATCACTGATATCATGGAAGGCCAAGAAACAAACCACTGTGTCTAGATCTTCATCATAAACTGAATATAGGGGATTGGCAGCTGCTACACTTGAGGTGCAATGGCTAGTGTACTTGCTAAGGGATCTGAGAGTGCAACAAGAAGGTCCAGTTGAGTTATTTTTGTGACAGCAGGAGTGCTCTCTACATAGTTGAGAATCCTACTTTTCATGAGAGGATCAAGTACATAAAAATAGATTGTCATATTGTAAGGCAAAAATATCTTGAAGGTGTAGTCAAGCCTATGCCTGTAAGGACCAGTCATCAGCTTGCAGACATATTCACCAAGGCTTTGGATGTGAAAGGATGCACAATCTGACTGCACCACTTAGACTATGCAACATATATGCGCAGTAAGATTTGAGGGGGGTGTCAAAGTTGTTGATCCAAGCGACCAAGAAGTACAGCAGCAAGCAAGCAACTCAGCAGTTAAGTTGACTAACTAATTGATTAATACAAAGCACCCTACAGTTAATTCTGTTAGGTCCCTTAGAACACACTAGAAGAGGGGATTGAATAGTGTGTTCACCAAGTATGGATATTTTCTTGATATTTTTCGTTTTAGAGTGCAACCAATACTTTGATGTGTTGTTTAGAAGGAATAAAGACTTGCAAGAAAGTAAAGCACACAAGGATGTATAGAGGTTCAAGTCAAATGACTCTACTCCTCTACCTTCTTGATTTTTCACAAGAAGGATTTTGAAAAGGGGATTGTTATTTCTATGGGGGAAACAACAATAAAAAAACGAGATCCAACAAAATGAAAAACTAGGCAACATGCCTAGACCACAACCGAGAATTCTAACCCTTTGAAGTCTAGCCTCTAAAGATCTTCTTTGCCCTCAAAGAAATCTTGTAAGGAGAATAGTGCACCACAACACTATCAACTAACCATTCAAAGTCTAGAAAACTCAAACAAGAAGCACCCTTGCTCTTTGATCAACAATCTACACAATCTCTCACAATCTTTACTCACCAAGAAGAAGACTCTTCTTCTTTTTGCAATAATCACTCTCAATAATAAAGTAAAATGTACAAAGTTTACAACTATCTTGAGAGCTTGAGCTTTGAGAGAAAACTTTAGAGCATGAGATGTAGAAAGTTGGAGAAGAAAAGAAGAAAACCCTCGCTTTTTATCAATCTTCAGATTTTCTTCCCGTTTGAAAACCCTTACAGAGCCAATAATGGGTTTTGGCATCTTGTGTTGGTATGTCCTCATCATTGGAGATCTCCCTTTGGCATGTAGCAACACTTTTGGAGAGATTTCAAAAATAAGCCAAGAATGGAAACCTGGCATCTTCAGATTTGAGGGAGGACCTTTGAAAATAGTATTAAAAGAGAAGGGTACAAAGAGTGAACTGATGTTAGAAAGTGAAGCAAAAGACCTTTGTAACGTTGGTCACATGAAGCGCCTAAAGTGTTTAATGAACAGGCGTTCGAAGTAACATGGAGCGCTTAATGTGAAAATGAACTGGCGTTCGAAGTCACATTAAGCGCCTTATATGGGCAGCTAAAGGCGTTCGAAGTCACATGAAGCGCTTGATGTTACTCTTCATGCTTGTTCGAACTTAATCTGACATTTCTCAGAAAGTACTTGGTGTACGTGCCCATTCTGGGGGGAAAAGTACTTTTGACTTGGTGGTACACATGAAGCGCCTAATGTAGGCGTTCAAAGTGTATTGCCTTTTTGACAGAACACATGAAGCGCCTAATGTAGGCATTCGAAGTGTTTGGGCTTCCATACACTTCATATTAAGCGCCTAATGTAGGCGTTCGAAGTGTACGCACATCCAGACACTTCACATGAAGCGCCTAATGCAGGCGTTCGAAGTGTACTGGATTCCACCAAGGCACATGAAGCACCTAATGTAAGCGTTCGAAGTATACTAACTTCCAACAAAATTACATAAGGCGCCTAATCCACCGTTTGAAGTACAAACTTATGCAAATCATCAAAACTAAAACTTTGTTTTAACATTCTCCCTCTTTTTGATTATTTCACAACATGCATAACCTTTTAAAGTTAGCTCCCCCTTAATTTATGCTCCCCCTCACTTAGTGGAAGAAAAAAAAATAACTTGGAAAGAACAAAGTAATGATGCAATTAACTGAACAACATCATTTAAAAAAATGTAAAATACCAAGTCAACAATTCTTGCAGAAGAAATGAAATTTTCACAAACCAACAACAAGGAAATTACATATTATCACCACTAGCACTAGTGGCAAAATCAGCGAAGCCGCCCATGCCCATGGACCCTTCAACATCACCCGAGCCGCTTGCACCACCACCACCACCACCATCACTTTCTCCCCCTAAATCATCAAAATTAGGAGGAAGAGCCCACGGACTGATCTGCATGAAGGCATTTTTGAATGCATTCATGCGAAGTTCATTACGCACATGTCGAGCTTCATGCTTAGCATCACGAAGATGCAACTGTTGAACAGTCTGTTCAAGAGAGGCTATTCGTGATAGCAAATCAGATGAATTGCTACCACCTGTATCTTCTTGAGGTCCCTCATCAACCTCATCATCAACGTCAGGAATGGTAGTGGCTTTCCGTTTTTGAGAATCTATGGCTTGAGCAATGTTATAGTTGTCGTAAATGTCAGTCTTGGTCACCATTGTCAAATCGCTATCAGGGATATCAATACCCTTGTACTTCATTAGAACAGTGACAATGTTTGCAAAAGGCAAGGCTTTTGAGCCTTTCTTTAGTGGTGCCATCATGACTTCAACAAGAATCCATGCAAAGTTGAGCTAAGTCTTGTGTTTGATACGATAAGCAACATAGAAATCCATGTTGCTTGGATTTCTAGTTGACTTATCGTTTACACTGTAAGTGACCACAGCCAGCAAAATGCGGTCCACCAGAGGCATGTTTTGAGTCTTCTTGGAGGGAAGGTACCCCAGATCAAACTTCACATCCTGTTCCAGAATGCCATACTTGCTGCTCCAGTCAAATACAGAGAAATCTGAAAGTCCCTCATTTCTGACTCTAAGAACATCACAGATTTCTTGGATAGAGAAGCTGAGGGGTGTACCAGCAACGACAGTATTGAGAGAGAAGGGCTGGGACTTAGATTGTTGAGTTATCCATATGTTTGCGTAAAAGAGCATGGCGTGATCGCGAGAGAAGCTCATCATATCATCTCGAGACCAAAGAGGCATCCAGCCTTGATGGTCCAGCAAGGAGATGACCTGATGAATGTTGTGATTTTCAGTGAAGTTGGTAATCCGAACAATTTTGAGAGGCACAACAGGCCTCTTACTGAAGGTCCATTCTTGAAACAAGAGATGGGAGTGGGTAGACAAGTAAGCGCCTTTGGCCACGTGAGGAGGTGGTTTTGTCACATCCGTATCAAATTTTTTCATCCAAGGAAAATTTACCATGGATAGCCCTTCGCGGATGGAAATCAGTTCTTGCGGTTCAACAACTCCCGCAGTTTGCTTTCGCTTGTGGCTGCGGGGGCGTTTGGAAGGCCCTGCTGAGGCCATGATAGAAGTTGTTTGAAGGATGGAGAGAAGATGGTGATGATGAAAATGTTGAAGGCGAAAACAAGTAGATCAAAGTGAGGAGAGATGAGAGAAGATTGGAATTTATAGGAGGAAATGGACGATGAAAGGTTTTTGATGTTGATAATGGAGGTTAATGGGAGAGAGAGAGTTGAAGAAGTGGAGTAGTGGAGAAGATGAAGAGTTGAAGGGGAAGAGGATGGGATTATATGTTGAGAAAAAGGGTTTGAGTGATTTCAAAATGCATGATTTAAATAACGTGTTACAAAGAAATGCATGACATATTTTATGACATAACACGTTGTTGCATGAAAGTTGCCTTATATAGTTCATATATAATATTGCCATACTAACGAGCCTTGAAGCGTTTAAGCTTACATCAAATGGCAAATATTTGTTGTGTTTATACTATTTTCAGGTGCCACCATTAATGAATTAAACTAGTTCATTAAGTGAAGTACTTAGTTATTTAAACTAAGTAGTTCATTAAAGGAAGGAATATTTGGACAAGGCACAAAGGCAACAAGGTGAAGAAAGGTAAGTCTTCCACTCTCCTCCTACATCATGATTATACACGCATACATATATACAAATACATACATTTTCAGATTTTTTGAAAAGGCACATACATATGTATTCCAAAGTACTATCGACACGTTATATATTTTATGTACATACGTTAACGTCACACCACCATACTTAACTCATATTTATGAGTATATTCAGGTCTTATATCATATGATATAAGTCATGGTAATGACAAATTAAATACGACACGTTAAAAGGTTCTAAACCAAAAATTATCGTATCGGACGAATACCAAAACTTCGACAACGTGCCACGTACTTGCCATAAATAGATGGCCAGCCCCCACACTTCAAAAATACTCATAACTTTCGTGCCTATGATGATAATTCCAGCCATAAAATCATTCTATGTTGGCACACACAAATCACTCCACATTAAGGCCAAAATGTGAAGATTCCAATTTTAATTTTGTCACATGTTAATGGCGCCACTTTAGACCAGCCAAGTGCTGAGATTTAAAGTATATATTATATATATTATGTGTAACATAATATATATAACATGTGCGCAAAGTTGGAATTTAATTAGAGAAAAAACGGGTAATCGATAAATATCAAAAATTCGGTTTTCTACGTACACAATGCATGGAACATTTTTGCCACATCATACGACACGTATCTAGACACTTTTTACATATGTCACACATCATAAAGTGCTATAGAAAATTAAATTAAGGGCTGATTGGAATATAACATGTGTGTATTATTAAATGTGCACTATTTTACAAAGTTAGCAAAAATAAATTTCAGCACATGCATATACATCATCCACGCCACCTACAGCTGAGATGGAGCCTATGTGGAGCTTTGTTGGCATATTGATTGGTCAAGAATCAATCATACAATGTTGGTGAATTAAAGAAAGAAGCTACAAATGGTAAGGTTTCAAACTTTGTCTCATTTGAAACACATGCTGAAAATTTCAGCATGTTGAAATAAGGCTGGCCGAAATTCTCATATTAATTAGGCTATATTTTGTGTCTTGAATTATGTGGATGATTAGAAGAAGAAATGGAAGCAATTTGAATAATTTTCAAAGCCATAAAGAGTGATATTTTATATATCACACATGCTGAAATTTTTCAGCATGTGTGTGACATGTCTTGGCCGAATGGATGGTAATAAGGGTGTCCAAATTCATTCCCAATTTAATAAGGATATTTGCCATGAATTGATGATTTATTTTAAAAATAAAAACCAAGAGAATTGGAAATATTTTGAATTGAAGAGCCATGTATCACATGCTGAAATTTCAGCATGCTAAAACCCCATAATGGCCGATTTT
>AP025066.1:6785452-6927663 GCA_036186865.1 Eustoma russellianum | reverse complement strand
TTCAGCATGCTAAAACCCCATAATGGCCGATTTTTTTTCCCTTGGTTGTGAGAAATTTTGTCTTGCAAAATTTATGTGACAATCTTGTGTATTATGGAAATTATTCTATGTTGATTTTGGCACATGTTTTTAGTGATATATTAAGATTTTTCCAAGTCATCATGATGACAACATCCAACCTATCATGAAGTGCCAAGTAAGCAAAGCTTAAATGATCATCCAATGAGAAGGTGACAAGTAAGCAAGACCATGTCACAATGATGTCTTACATTCTCCCAAGGAATTAGAAGATAATTTTCAAGAGGGGAGAACACCTAGGGGGGACGGCTGCAAGGCTTAAAAGGAAATAAGTTGAGCCAAAAACAAGACAAGCACAAGCATTGCAAAATCAAGTGATCAAAACGCCTAGCCTCTCTTCTTCTACACTCTCTTTCTTTCTTTCTTCTTGAAAGCCTATTGCATTCATATTTTCAATCTTGAATAGGCTTGTTATAGACCACCACATATTATATATCTTTGTAAAAGATTGATCAAGGTGTGATCAATCTTCATTCTTCCGAGGTGGTGGTGTTCGTGCGAATTGTATTCATCGTGCAAGGTTTGTAAAGGGTTGGAGTTGGTGTGTAACTCCATCAACCCTGTGGTAAGGTGTATTGCGTGTGTGTGATTAGTGTGAACCAAGGAAGGTGTTCCTTGAAGACTGGAGTAGGTTGTTTATAACCGAACCAGTATAAAATTCTTGGTGCCATTTACTTTCAGCATTTATTTTCTGTTACTGCACAGTTTACTCTTTCTATTTACGTTCGTAAAAATAGTAAACGACTTTCAAAAGTCACGAAAATTTTCAGAAACATAGCCACACGTCTTAGAGTTAATTTGACATAAGTTTCAACCCTTTTGGATAAGGATAAGTTGATCAAACATCAAAAGTTTTGAGACTAGTGCAGTCTGATTTTCAGACTTGCAAAGGTTGAGACTTTGATAGTAATTGACCAACTTCCCAAACGAATTTTACAAAACTGTTTCAACCCACTTAAATATAGTATATAAGGAGTTAGTGATTAAAATTTCAGAGCATTTGGACTTACACCCAAATAGGAATAAAGTTTTCAAAACCGTCTACCGTTTCTGGCAGATTCGCGCAAGCTGATCACCAACGGTTTTTGAAGGGGTTAAAGGTTGAATTTAAATTTGAAATTTTTAGGAGACCCTCATAACATCTGAAGCTAAGTTCTCTCAGAATTTCAGAATTTTTGGAGACCTATAACCTGGTTTTAAAAACGTTCTGAAACTGGTCCTGAAAACAGAATCTGTTTTCAGAAGTTGAGTTGTTTAGTTTTAAACAAGTTTTAAAAACCACACTTTCCGCACCACCTATTCAACCCCCCCCCCCCTTCTAGTGGTGCGTTGCAGATCCTACAAGTGGTATCAGAGCGTAGGAACACTCATAACAAAAGGATCCAGCGATCTTAGTGAGATGGCAACCACTAGCGACAAAACCGAGCAAGAAGGTATGTCAAGCCAAATGCCTCCACTATTTGAAAATGAGGTAAATTCTGATTCGGACTCAGATTCTGAACTATCTTATGATGATTTATATGTTGAATATCTTGAATTACATAAGTTTGCTAGAACCCTTGCAAAACAAAAGAAACGGTTAATTGAAGAGAAGAAATTGTTAGAATCTTCTAACACAAATCTTGTGTCTCAATTAAACAATTCAAAAGAAGAGTCGTCTTGCATCATAAATTCATTAAGGTCTGAAATTTCATCATTGACATCCGAAAACACTGAAATGAAATCCGAGATTTCAAACTTGAAATCAAGGAATACGGATTTAGAGAAAATGATGAAACAATTTGATACGGGATCTAACATGCTAGAGCGTATTATCTCATCACAAAAGCATGATAGTGACAAAACCGGATTAGGATACATGGAAACAAATGAAGCATCATCTAAACCATCCAAGTTTGTTTTGTCTAGAAAAGTAGACACATCAACGGCATACGTAGCGCCTAAAGTGACGCAAAGACCCCCCTCTCCCCTCATCTCATCATACTTCTTCTTCATATCATGCGAAGTATAATTATGTGCCGTATAAATATACGAAGAAGACTAGTACACCACTCATCTCATCTCATCGTGCTTCTTATTCTTCATATCCTACAAAGAGTAATCATGTGTCATATAGAAAGCCACTGATGCATGTGCGACATTCATATCATACAAATGCGTCTAGATCACGCCCCGTGCATGTAAACCGAAATACATATCAAAAACGAAAACCACACTATACGCATGATGGGATTCTTGGCCAAAGGCCAAACACATTTGCACCTAACGTATATTATGTTGCGTTTTCATCACCTTTCTCACCTTTTGGAAGACCTAGAAAGGTCACCCAAATTTGGGTACCAAAAGGGACATTTTCAAAGGGTTGAATAAATAACCCTTACAAACGCACGCTTGATATTATAAAATGCATGATTTCTTTTTCATCTCTACGTGCGCTTTTGATTGTCTTTCTATAATAAAGGAGGAGAGAATGCATGATTTAAGGGGGAGAGAGAAAGATTAATTGCATAAATCAAGGGGGAGCGAATTTGAAAATTGAAATTCAAAAGTTTAATTTATGCACAATTGGAGGGGGAGAGATAAGATTTAAATCATGTATGTAGGTTATTTTGAAAATCATCAAAAGGAGGAGATTGTTGAGAAAAAGGGTTTGAGTGATTTCAAAATGCATGATTTAAATAACGTGTTACAAAGAAATGCATGACATATTTTATGACATAACACATTGTTTCAAGAAAATTGCCTTATATAGTTCATATATAATGTTTCCATACTAACGAGACATGAAGCGTTAAAGCTTACATCAAATGGCAAACATTTGTTGTGTTTATACTATTTTCAGGTGCCACCATTAATGAACTAAACTAGTTCATTAAGTGAAGTACTTAGTTAATTAAACTAAGTAGTTCATTAAAGGAAGGAATATTTGGACAAGGCACAAAGGCAACAAGGTGAAGAAAGGGAAGTCTTCTACTCTCCTCCTACATCATGATTTTACACGCATACATATATACAAATATATACATTTTCAGATTTTTTGAAAAAGGCACATACACATGTATTCCAAAGTACTATCGACACGTTATATATTTTATGTACGTACGTTAACGTCACACCACCATACTTAACTCATATTTATGAGTATATTCAGGTCTTATATCATATGATATAAGTCATGGTGATGACAAATTAAATACGACACATTAAAAGGTTTTAAACCAAAAATTGTCGTATCGGGCGAATACCGAAACTTTGCCAACGTGTCACGTACTTGCCATAAATAGATGGCCAGCCCCGACACTTCAAAAATGCTCAAAACTTTCGTGCTAATGGTGATATTATCAGCCATAAAATCATTCCATGTTGGCACACACAAATCACCCCACATTAAAGCCAAAATGTGAAGATTCCAATTTTAATTTTGTCACATGCTAATGGCGCCACTTTAGACCAGCCAAGTGCTGAGATTTAAAGTATATATTATATATATTATGTGTAACATAATATATATAACATGTGCAAAAGGTTGGAATATAATTAGAGAAAAATCGGGTAATCGATAAATATCGAAAATTCGGTTTTCTACGCACAGAACACATGGAACGTTTTTGGCACATCATACGACACGTATCTAGACACTTTTTACATATGTCATACATCTTAAAGTGCTCTAGAAAATTAAATTAAGTGCTGATTGGAATATAACATGTGTGTATTATTAAATGTGCACTATTTTACAAAGTTAGCAAAAATAAATTTCAGCACATGCATATACATCATCCACGCCACCTACAGCTGAGATGGAGCCTATGTGGAGCTTTGTTGGCATATTGATTGGTCAGGAATCAATCATACAATCTTGGTGAATTAAAGAAAGAAGCTACAAATGGTAAGGTTTCAAACTTTGTCTCATTTGAAACACATGCTGAAAATTTCAGCATGTTGAAATAAGGCTGGCCAAAATTCTCATATTAATTAGGCTATATTTTGTGTCTTGAATTATGTGGATGATTGGAAGAAGAAATGGAAGCAATTTGAATAATTTTCAAAGCCATAAAGAGTGATATTTTATATATCACACATGCTGAAATTTTTCAGCATGTGTGTGACATGTCTTGGCCGAATGGATGGTAATAAGGGTGTCCAAATTCATTCCCAATTTAATAAGGATATTTGCCATGAATTGATGATTTATTTTAAAAAGAAAAACCAAGAGAAATGGAAATATTTTGAATTGAAGAGCCATGTATCACATGCTGAAATTTCAGCATGCTAAAACCCCATAATGGCCGATTGTTTTACCTTGGTTGTGAGAAATTTTGTCTTGCAAAATTTATGTGACAATCTTGTGTATTATGGAAATTATTCTATGTTGATTTTGGCACATGTTTTGAGTGATATATTCAGATTTTTCCAAGTCATCATGATGACAACATCCAACCTATCATGAAGTGCCAAGTAAGCAAAGCTTAAATAATCATCCAATGAGAAGGTGACAAGTAACCAAGACCATGTCACAATGATGTCTTACATTCTCCCAAGGACTTAAAAGATAATTTTGAAGAGGGGGAGGACACCTGGGGGGACGGCTGCAAGGCTTAAAAGGAAAGAAGTTGAGCCAAAAACAAGACAAGCACAAGCATTGCAAAATCAAGTGATCAAAACGCCTAGCCTCTCTTCTTCTACACTCTCTTTCTTTCTTTCTTCTTGAAAGCCTATTGCATTCATATTTTCAATCTTGAATAGGCTTGTTATAGACCACCACATATTCTATATCTTTGTAAAAGATTGATCAAGGTGTGATCAATCTTCATTCTTGCGAGGTGGTGGTGTTCGTGGTAATTGTATTCATCGTGCAAGGTTTGTAAAGGGTTGGAGTTGGTGTGTAACTCCATCAACCATGTGGTAAGATGTATTGCATGCGTGTGATTAGTGTGAACCAAGAAAGGTGTTCCTTGAAGACTGGAGTAGGTTGTTTATAACCGAACCAATATAAAATTCTTGGTGCCATTTACTTTCAGCATTTATTTTCTGTTAATGCACAGTTTACTCTTTTTGTTTGCATTCTTAAAAATATTAAACTACTTTGAAAAATCACGAAAATTTTCAGAAACATAGCCACACGTCTTAGAGTTAATTTGGCACAAGTTTCAACCCTTTTAGATAAGGATAAGTCGATCAAACATCAAAAGTTCTGAGACTAGTGCAGTCTGATTTTCAGACTTGCAAAGGTTGAGACTTTGATAGTAATTGACCAACTTCCCAAACGAATTTTGCAAAACTGTTTCAACCCACTTAAATATAGTATATAAGGAGTTAGTGATTAAAATTTCAGAACATTTGGACTTACACACAAATAGGAATAAATTTTTCAAAACCGTCTACCGTTTCTGGCAGATTCGCGCAAGCTGATCACCAACGGTTTTTGAAGGGGTTAAAGGTTGAATTTAAATTTGAAATTTTTAGGAGACCCTCATAACATTTGAGGCTAAGTTCTCTCAGAATTGCAGAATTTTTGGAGACCTATAACCTGGTTTTAAAAACATTCTGATACTGGTCCTGAAAACAGAATCTGTTTTCAGAAGTTGAGTTGTTTAGTTTTAAACAAGTTTTAAAAACCACAATTTCCGCACCACCTATTCAACCCCCCCCCCTTCTAGTGGTGCCTTGCAGATCGTACATTAGATTGTTGGGAAGTGGGGAAAGTGGGAAAACGTGGGAAGATGTGGGAAAGAGTAATGGCGGCAGGAATTGATTACCATTGATTGGCGCAAAAACTGAAGAGACGGCGGAAATGACAGTGAAGAAATAGGGTTTAGGCGCCTAATGTGACTTCGAACGACTTCACAAAATAGGATGAAGCGCTTGAAGTCACTTCCAACGGTTGTGGAAATGCAGATTGAGCACTTAAAGTCACTTTGAACAAGTGAACTTACTCAGATAAAACGCTTAATCTAACATTGAACGCTAGTGTTTGATAGCATAAAGCGCCTGATGCCACTTCGAACGAGTGACATCCTTAAGATCAGGCGCTTGATGTTACATCGAATGCTTGAAGTAACTATGCTGAAGCGCCTTATGTATACTGACCTTGAAAATTTTTAAAATTTTCTTGCTCAAAACTCATGATGGGTGTTTTTCAACCTATGTTGAGCAACACCAACCTACTTCTTATAGATGCAAATACATCACTAGGTATGGGTTTCGTGAATATGTCTGCTAATTGGTCTCGTGTAGGAACAAATTCCATACTTACCAAGTTCTTTTGTAAACAATCACGGATGAAATGATACCTCACTTCAATGTGCTTAGTCCGACTGTGTTGGACGGGATTTTGTGCAATATTGATAGCAGACGTGTTAGCACACAAAATTGGCACCTTGGAGAAATGAATGTTATAATCATTTAACGTGTTTGTCATCCATAACAATTGTGCACAACAAGAGGCGGACGACACATATTCGGATTCCGCTGTAGAAAGAGACACACTGTTTTGTTTCTTGGAAAACCAAGAAACGAGACAATCTCCAAGAAACTGACAAGTTCCGGAGGTGCTCTTCCTATCAACAAGACTGCCTGCATAATCGGAGTCACAATATCCTCTTAAATCAAAACATGCATTCTTAGGATAAAATAGACCAAATTTCAAAGTACCTCTAAGGTATCTAAGGATGCGTTTTACCGCAATGAAATGCATCTCCCTAGGATCGCTTTGAAATCTAGCACATAAGCACACAGCATGTAAAATATCGGGTCTACTAGCCGTCAAATAAAGTAGACTACCTATAATGCCACGATACAAGGTTACCTCGACAAGCTTTCCCTTCTCATCCTTGTCAAGCTTGGCACTTGTGATCATAGGAGTGTTTACTTCTCTTCCCTCACCAAAGTTGTACTTTTTGAGCAAATCCTTTGTGTATTTGGTTTGGGAAATGTACACGCCCTCTTCGGTTTGCTTGATTCGTAATCCAAGGAAAAAGTTAAGTTTGTCCATCATGCTCATCTCGAACTCACCTTGCATAAGACTAGCAAATTGCTCACAAAGACAATTGTTAGTAGCACTAAAAATAATATCATCAACATATACTTGAACAATTAATTGATTTCTACCTTGTTCTTTTATGAACACAGTAGTGTCAACTTTACCTCTTGAAAAACCATTATTAAGAAGAAAAGTACTTAACCTCTCGTACCAAGCTCTTGGAGCTTGTTTGAGGCCATAAAGAGCCTTTTTAAGTTTGAAGACATGATGTGGTGAATCATGACATTCAAACCCGGGAGGTTGTGCAACACACTCTTCTTCTTGAATAACACCATTCAAGAAGGCGGATTTAACATCCATTTGGTAAAGTTTAAAATCTCTATAACAAGCATATGCTAATAACATCCTAATAGCCTCAAGCCGTGCAATGAGTGCAAATGTCTCATCAAAATGGATACCTTCTTCTCGACGGTATCCTTGAGCAACTAACCTAGCCTTGTTTCTAGTGACATTACCTTGATCATCCATCTTGTTACGAAAAAACCATTTCGAACAAATAATAGGATGATCGTGTGGTTTGGGAACCAACTCCCAAACATCACTTCTTTCAAATTGGTTTAACTCTTCTTGCATAGCCAAGATCCAATTTTCATCAAGAAGTGCATCTTTAATATTTTTAGGCTCTATAAGAGAGACAAATGTATTCTCTATATTGCCTTCGTGTGGTGATACACTTATTCAAATCACCTATGACCAACTCGTGAGGGTGAAAACTTTTGTGCTTAAATGATCTAGGAAGATTGGAGACATCTCCTCCAACTTCCTCATGATCATGTTCCGGAAGTGATGAACCTTCATCATTCACATGAATCTCATGTTCCGGAACATGTGATGCATTATCTATATTTTGTGTATTAACATGAGTATGAGAAGTATTTCTATTTGACTCACTAAGTTCATGCACACAAGGTGGAGGAGAATCTTCATTAGGTTCTACTCTCAAGTCAATGAAGATGTTTCCATTTGGAGGATCATCAACAATCTCTTGTTGATGAACAATCATAAGAATATCCTCAAGAATTTCTTCTAGGTGCCGAAAGGTCATGCGAGTATCCTTTGGAAACACACAACCTTTCATCAAACTCACGATCACTACGGATGGTCATAATGGTGTCACCTACGTGATTTTCCAATCGTCTACTTAGATTCATTAACTCACTACATGCATCACTTTTCTTAGCTAGAAACATCACCCATGTATAACTAGTATAGTCGTCTACTACCACGAAGGTATAATGTTTACCAGCAAAACTTTTTCTTCCAACATCCCCATACAAATCCATATGGATATATTTGTCTTCGGTTTGAAGCTTGTTTTCACAAGCTTCTCCTTTTGACAAGTGTCACATAAGTCATGGTTTTTGAAACACATTTTTGGAAAGCCTCGAACTTTATCATTTTCGCAAATAAATTTAAATGGTTTGAAACATACATGTCCGAGACGTCTATGCCATAGTTGTGTCAAATTATTCTTAGCAACTAAGCAAGATACATTTTGAGAAACCAAATCATTGATGCTAAGTTTGTAAATATTTTTGAAACGCAAAGCCTCAAATAAGATATCATTACCCTTTTTCACAACACACTTTGTTTTCAAAAACGTTACCACATAATTAGCATCACATAGTTGACTGACACTTGTCAAGTTAAACTTAAGACCTACAACATATAAAACATCGCTAAGAGAGATGGAATCGTTACTCACAATACCATGTCCTTTGATTTGGCCTTTGCTACCTCCAAAGTGGACAACTCCTCCATCTTGCATAGTGAGACTATGGAAGAGACGTTTGCCTCCCGTCATATGGTTGGAACACCAACTGTCCACGACCCATTTGACCTTTTTGTCTTTGCTTTCTCCGTTGAGTGTTAGGGCCTACAAATGAGCCATATGAAGTTGATACTTTTTTTGTTTTGGGTCCTTGAAGGTTAAATGCCTTCATTTCGCCTTTCGGCACCCACACAAGATTCTTGTAATTTTTAGCCCTACATACTCTTTCTACATGACTTTTCCTATTACAATAAAAACATGTAAGAGTATGTTTGTGAGATTGTGCATGCTTGTGCGAATGCTTGTGCATAGGCACATTTCGTGATTCCTTTTTAGGAACAACCTTCTTTGGAATCGAAGAAGGTTTTTGTTTCACGACATAGACCAAAGGTTGTGATGCCTTTGGTGCATTTGCCTTTGCTTTAGGCATGTGCCTTTGTTTCTTCAAGGAGGTTTTAGACTCCTTGACTACTTGTGCTTGTTCCTTTTTCTTTCCCTTCTTAGATGCATACATGACATTAGGCTTGATTTTAGCTTTCATGATTGGCCTAGATGCATCCTTAACCTCTACTTTTGTAGCACTTGCCCTTGAATCATTTTTCTTCTCATCAAGGTCTTGAGCACATGATTTCATCAAATCATGTTTCTCTTCTAGTGCAATCACATGCATTGTCAAAAATATATCATGCTCAAGTTGTAATGCAATGTGATCTTCTAACGTGTCATTATATTCATTTAAGCATGCTCTAAATTCCTTCTGAACACGTTTATATTTTAAATCTAAGAGGTCATTTTCTTGCACTAAATCATCTCGTTCATCAATTAATCTATAGTGAGATGAAATATTGCATACCTCCATGTCATCGTCGATGTCTATGAGTGCAAAGAACTCCTTGTCTAGATCATCTTGAACCACACCCGTGAGTGCAAGATCATCATGGTCGCCATTGTCGCTCTAAGACCCGGAAAGAATGCTCTCCCAATGGGCTACTTCCGCTTACAATGCCTTCTTCCTTTGGTAGATGGCCTTCTTGTCCTTGAGTTGCGGCTCCTTCACCCGACAATCCTTCATGAAGAGACCAAACTTCCCACATTTATAGCATTTGTTGTCTTGGTCCTTAACCTTGTCCTTGGAGAATTTATCTTTGATGAATCTTTTTGCTTCATCCTCATTCTTTCTCACAAAACGTCGGAATCTTCTTACTAGAAGTCCGACTTCATCATCCGTGTCCTCCGACTCGCAAGAAAGAGCTTTTGTAGAGTGGCGAATGGGGTCGTTCTTCTCTTGCGCATCAAGATGAATCTCATAAGTGATAAAATTCCTATATAGCTCATCCAAGGTGATGGTCTCCAAATCCTTGGACTCCTCAATGGCCGTCACTTTCACGTTCCATTCTCTTCCTAAGTTGTTTAGGAAGAGATGATTGAGATCCTCTTGTTCTATTTTCTTGCCAACCGCAGTGAGAAGGTTGACAAGTTTGGTGAATCTTTGGATGGACTCTTCGATCCTTTCACCTTTGGGGACAGTAAAGTTGTAGAATTGCTTGATCAACTGTCTCCTCTTTGCCTTCCTCACTTGAGATGTTCCTTCGTGGATCATCTCAAGCTTTGTCCAACCCTCATAAGCAGATTGGACTCCTTGAATCTGAGCTCTCTCATTTGGAGTAAGAGAGCTATTCAAAATAGCAAGAGCTTTGCTATTTATGGCAAACTGTAACTCCTCTTCAGGAGTAGGATCATCAATATCAATCGGAATGATGGAACCTTTTGAAACTTCTCTCCATATTCCGTACCCACATGAACGAAGATATGTTTCCATGTTTAATTTCCATAGTGGGTAGTTGAGAGGATCAAACATCAGAACTTTGACATGTATACTGGAAATGGAAGAGAGAAGTGTTTCTTGCCTCCTTCTCCTTAAGGCATCACCACTAGGGGAACTAGCATCATCAAAAACAAAGGGATCCATACTCTAATAATCAAATCTTGTATTTGAACTCAAATGAACAAGATTAGGCTCTGATACCAATTGTTAGGTCCCTTAGAACACACTAGAAGGGGTGATTGAATAGTGTGTTCACCAAGTATGGATATTTTCTGGATATTTTTTTGTTTTAGAGTGCAACGAATACTTGGATGTGTTGTTTAGAAGGAATAAAGACTTGCAAGAAAGTAAAGAACACAAGGATGTATAGAGGTTCAAGTCAAATAACTCTACTCCTCTACCTTCTTAATTTTTCACAAGAAGGATTTTGAAATGGGGATTGTTATTTCTATGGGTGAAACAACAATAAAAAAACGAGATCCAACAAAAAGAAAAACTAGGCTACACGCCTAGACCACAACCGAGAATTCTAACCCTTTGAAGTCTAGCCTTCAAATATCTTCTTTGCCCTCAAAGAAACCTTGTAGGGAGAATAGTGCACCACAACACTATCAACTAACCCTTCAAAGTCTAGAAAACTCAAACAAGAAGCACCCTTGCTCCTTGACCAACAATCTACACAATCTCTCACAATCTTTACTTACCAAGAAGAAGACTCTTCTTCTTCTTGCAATAATCACTCTCAACAATAAAGTAAAAATGTACAAAGTTTACAACTATCTTGAGAGCTTGAGCTTTGAGAGAAAACTTGAGAGCATGAGATGTAGAAAGTTGGAGAAGAAAAGAAGAAAACCCTTGCTTTTATCAATCTTCAGATTTTCTTCCGTTTGAAAACCCTTGCAGAGCCAATAATTGGTTTTGGCATCTTGTGTTGGTATGTCCTCATCATTGGAGATCTCCCTACTTTTGGAGAGATTTCAAAAAGAAAACCAAGAAGGGAAACCTGGCATCTTCAAATTTGAGGGAGGACCTGTGAAAATAGTACTAAAAGAGGAGGGTACAAAGAGTCAACTGATGTTATAAAGTGAAGCAAAAGACCTTTATAACGTTGGTCACATGAAGCGCCTAAAGTGTTTAATGAACAGGCGTTCGAAGTGACATGGAACACTTAATGTGAAAATGAACTGGCGTTCGAAGTCACATTCAGTGCCTTATGTGGGCAGCTGAAGGCGTTCGAAGTCACATGAAGCGCCTGATGTTACTCTTCATGCTTTTTCGAACTAAATCTGACATTTCTCAGAAAGTACTTGGTGTACGTGCCCATTCTGGGGGGAAAAGTACTTTTGACTTGGTGGTACACATGAAGCGCCTAATGTAGTCGTTCAAAGTGTACTGCCTTTTTGCCAGAACATATGAAGCGCCTAATGTAGGCGTTCGAAGTGTTCGGGCTTCCATACACTTCACATGAAGCGCCTAATGTAGGCGTTCAAAGTGTACGCACATCCAGACACTTCACATGAAGCGCCTAATGCAGGCGTTCGAAGTGTACTGGATTCCACCAAGGCACATGAAGCGCCTAATGTAAGCGTTCGAAGTATACTGACTTCCAACAACATTGCATAAGGCACCTAATCCACCGTTTGAAGTACAAACCTGTGCAAATCATCAAAACTAAAACTTTGTTTTAACAAATTCTTGGTGCACGGATCATAATTAATATTAGAGATCAGAAGTTATAAGCGACTGGGATCTGGACTGAGGGTGAGGATCAGCTGAAGTGGAAACACACAGCCTGAAGAATAGAGAAGCACAGTTTGGCGGGCAACTGTTTTAAAACTGTAAAAATACATTTTTGCCCTTCCTAAATAAACAGGAACTGAATTAGTTTAGGGGCATTCTTGTACATTTGATGTTGTCATCTTCCCGTTGCCTTTTGAATTTGTGTATATATATGCAGAACAGCGGTTATTTTGCTCAGATAGCTTGAGCGCTTCGTGATATAGAAAGTTCTCCTTCCTTTTTTCCGTAAATATCTCCTTTCTCATCTTTGATTGAAAGTTCAATTCTCATTTAAATTTGTGTGTGTTTGGTTAATTGATTGATCAAGTGAATTACCAATTGATGTTTGGTTGATTTGTGAATTTCATCAATTTCCTATTACTTTACATGTAAGGAAAAGTTTAGAAAAAAACTGAAAAACCTACCCAAAAAAATAGAACTTAAGATGAGTGCAAATGGTCCTTTAATAAATAATAAAGGGGATTCCTGTATTGGCTATTGCAAAACTCGTCTCATTATATATGACACACAAAATTGACATATATAAACCGTAAATTTTACTCTGTCGATTACAAACAGTAGATGGAATTGTAAAAACTGATCACTTAAAAATTTAATGAATATTTTTATCACCCAAATTTAGTGCACAACTTCATTCAACACTCATATAACGTTTCTCTCTCTGATAATTAACTTCACTATTTATTTGAAATGAAAATAATGATGCCAGTCTTAGAAGGAAAAGCCTTACCTTCAGTATACTGAAACCATAAACGTACAGGAAAACTATAGTAAAATACATAAAACACTCAAAAGAAAACAGTGTAACAAAACGTACAAAAAACAGTGAGAACATAGAAAAACTCATTCTTCAATCTCTTCACCCGACCATGCTGAAACTTAAGTATAGTAAAGGTGAAAAGAAACCATCTCAAAATGGTAGGCATGTTCCGTGATAAGCGTGTGGTACGTCATGTATTGCACAGACGCAAATTCTCACATACAGTGTTCTTAATAGTACATGGTTCATACGAACAGTCTTGAAGGAGTTTTCTACCTGAGGACACTGGTAAAGCATACCCTATGCTCATTTTAGATGAACCTTCTTTCTCTTCTACTTCAACTGCAACAAATTTTCTGTCAGAATCTGTGCCGATAAATAACGAATGCCGGAAATTGGTGTTTCCAGCATGTAGAATATTATTTAATACGTAAAAAAAACATATTATAACAAATATATTCCTATCTTATTTATAAATATATTTGTTCCCGTGACAGTATGAATCCTTGGCAATTCCACGAAGCCCACAAGTTTTAAGTTTTGATCTTATGGATACTGTGCTATGCATTTTTTCTCACGTAATTACGGGCAATAAATATTTATCTCACAAGGCAAGTCAAGGCAAGACAAAAAAAAGAAACAAAGGAAAATTACTTTTAATATCAAAATCCATATACTTTCATGCCTTTATTGCTATAGGTTACAAGCGGAAGTCTAATATGGAAGGGGAAATAATTTTCATCTCAGTTCCGTCCAATCAATTTGCCGTTCCATCCAATCAATTTCCGTCCTTGTGCTTTCTAAGTCCAAGAGTTTCTTGTGTTTTCTTTAAGTTTTTTAAAGGTTGAGAACCAACAAAACTTTAAGAGTAGAACATAAGTGAAGACAAATGGTACGTGTAGGGGAGGGGTCTCTTTGATATACATAAATGGAGCTAGATGAGAAAAGACGTATGGAGAAGAATATGGGTGAGAAGGGAGGGAGACGGCGGAGAAGAAGAGATGTAGAGTTGGGGTCTCTTTCGATGCATTGACAAAGAAAATGTGTCCTTTACATAACAAAATAGGTTGGGATAAGTTCTCCCCCAATAAATGGGTGATTGCTGGGGAGAAGTGAGAATGGAGGGAGGGATTAGAGCAGGGAGAGAAGGTTGGAGTATGGGGCAGGAGTCGATTAAAAATAATTATACATGACTATAATTAGAGCAAGGAGAGAAGGTTGGATAAATGGGGGATTTCTATTCTCTTATTCTCTTATGTAACTACAACCTTAGTGATGGTAATTTCTTTACTGTGACGTACTCTTCTGTTACACTGGAGGTGATTGGTGTTTAATACTGAGATTTGTGTTGATAATCATCACAATTATACATGATTATGATAAATGCAAACATTGTACAGCAACAGTCCCGGCGAATATGGTGGGTAAAACATAATACAAACTTCACAATATAAATTTTTCAATACTTGAGCATACCCGGCGGCTCTGCCAACCGATGGCGGGGGACCGGATTTGCAGCCGCAGATGGTGCACGGTCCAATGTGTCATCCTTTGGGTTACTTGACAAAATGCCTGAAAGGAGTGCTGCAAAATCCAAAACATGCACCATTATTGTTAAGTTAGCCTAGCCAAAAGAATGGATATTGCTGAATTTGCCATACCCATTCGAACTATAATCTTGTCTGTGCGGTAGAACGTAGAAGAAAATATTAAAAGATACCTTTTTCATGAACCAGTGTCAATTACAGTTCGTTCATATATAGCCCATGCAAACTGAAACATACACATTATGTATGTATGCATATAATGTATGTATACAGATATGTATACATACATGCATATATGCATACCCACATACATACATACAAATATGTATGCGTACATACACACATTATATGTATACAAACATTATACATATCCACATATACATATGCATATATGCATATATATATATATATATATAGATATATATATATATATAGATAGATATAGAAAGGCCTGAAGAAAGACTTACAGAAGATCAAAAGAGCAAAAACGGTCATGAAACAAAATATTTTTGCCATCTCCTTTGATTGCAAATGATTGATGCAAATCTTATCTCCTTAAGTAAACTTAATCGCTTTGCTCAGTTGCCTGCGTTTGGTTTTAAGAGGAATTCTTTGTATAACAAGAATCCTGCCGCTTCTTCACGTGACTTTTACACAGCTAGCTGGAGATACATCGTGCAAATTTACCCATACCTGACTGGCAGATTCAACAGTTAGTGTAATACAACATTCAACTCCTCTGTGTGTCTATATATACACACATACACACACTTATGTTCTGGATGGATTAAAAATTGCTGGTTGTTAGAAATTTTCCATGACCGGCAAATGATAATATTCCTTCCGGCCAGCTTATGCCATTTGTGTAAGGATGGGTTTTTAACTTAGTAAGAACTCTATTTGCTTAGCGTCAGACATTTTCAACATCAACCAAATTTGACTATATGAGACTTTCTGAATAATAATATTCCTTTCTTATGTGTAAAATGGTGACTATTTCTATGACGACAGAGTAATTTGCCATGAACTTGCATGAACTGAATTCTCTTTCTTTCTTTTTTCATATTCATAAAAGTAATCCGAGTTCATTTCTCACTCAACTTTTTCAGGATTCAGTCAACTGGCCAAATGGCGTGTTTTTAATGGATTGAACATTGAGGGTCTATTTTCTCAAAAAGTGTTAATCACTTTAATTTATAAAAATTTTTCTACATTATTGAGCAATATAGAAATATTTTTATATTGGGGTTGTCAATGCTCAACTTGCATAATACCCACTCGAAAGCTCTCTCCGTGACTGATTTTGTAAGATTATCCACGAGCTAATCTTCATACCAAACAAATGTGAGTTTAACAACTCCTTCCTCGATCTTTTTCTTAATGAAATGTTGATCTACCTCAACGTGCTTGGTTTGGTCATGCTGTAAAGTGTTCTCAGAAACATTGGTCGCAGACTTATTATCACACGGCAACAGTGTCAGAACTCACAACGGAAAACAAATCTCACACACCGACCTTTTTAATGACAGAATCTCTATGACGCCTTTCACAATTCCTCTAAACTCTGCCTTTGCACTAGACAACGCTACCACCTTTTGCTTCTCAATCCTCCGCGTAACTAATTCCCATCAACTAATGTGAAGTAGCCTGAAGTTGACCGTTGGTCGTTCAGATTACCGACCTACTTTGCGTCATTAAAAACCACCACATCCAAGTTCCCACATTTTCTAAATAAGATCCCTCATTCTGGTGTCCCCTTCAAATATATGATTATCCTCCTAATGGCCATCATATGTTCTTCTTTACAACAAGGCATAAACTGGCTGATGACTCCCGTCGATAAGCTATGTCAGGTCTCGTTTGTGAAAGATAAGTAAACTTACCCACAAGCTTTTGATACTATATCCGATAATCCATAAGGACACCTTTCGTCATTTGTAGCTTGTGATTTAAGACGATAGGAGTGTCACACGGCTTATAGTCTAACATCCCAATCTAAATCCGCAAGTCCAAAACATATTTTCACTCAGATATAAAGATTCCCTCACTCAAATAGAGAACTTCAATGCCAAGGAAATACTCAACTCTCCAAGTCCTTTATCTCAAATTCTTTGAACAAATTATGTCAGAGCTTTGCGGTTTCTTCTATATCACTCCCTTTGATAATCATTTCATCGACACAGATAATAAGACAACTGATCAGATCTCCCCTTTCTTGAAGAACAACGTGTGAAAGGTGTTGCTATTCTTATACCTGCTTTGTTTCATAGCCAGAGTAAATTTTCCAAACCATGTTTGTGGGAACTATTTTGACCTGTATAAGGCCTTTCTTTGTGACTGAAGAGAATATTTAGGAGTAGTCTATTCTGCAAGTATGGGTACATCCTTCTACCATAAGTCAGACCTTATATCATTCAATACTCCCAGCTGCTCTATATTTTATAGTGAAGACCTACCTACAATCTACTAGTTCCTTTCCTCCAGGCAGCGCACAATTTTTTCATGTATCATTGTTTTAGGGACTACATTTCAATTTCATCGTTTCTCGCCATTCGGCTTGTTACTAGCCTCCTGAGCCAATTGTGGAATTCTTTCTAAGCACAACGTAATTAGTAGCATCTTTGCATTTTCCTTGGTCACATTAACTAGGTACCTGGATTTCCTAGACACTCGTTCTGGAGAGAATATGTTTGGTGTTGCCTTTGTTGGTCCGTGGAGGTAGGACCTACACTTGCTGCTCGATCGGACTATCAATAACCTCCAGTTCATGCAAAAGAGAGAGTTCTTTATCTGTATGTAGAACTGTTACCTCTTGTTTGACATCCACCATAGGCAAGTCAGCGGGAGTGGGAACTAGCTCGTTGACCTGGGCTACATCATGAAAGGCCTGCTCGATGGTACCATTTGTTGGATTTAATTTAATAAACCCCTGAATAGGACCGTTTAATCGAATCAATGGACAAAGTAACAAAATGCGGAAATTATACCTTGCTCCATTGCCGTTGTTAATCTGATCACGTACACTGCAACTGCTCCGGCTGATGAAGAATCTGGCGTGATCCAAGGATTCACGACCTCCCACTAATTGTTGATATGCCCCTTGAACCGGAATCAACAATTCACTGCTTTACCCGATGGAGAGGTTAGGCAGTGTGGACTTTATAGAAAATTTGGCACACCCTCCCTTTTGCTTCTCTGTAACCGATTTTTGCCTCTTACGATATGAGGAGATGAAGCGTTCTTCATATAGAGGGGATGGGAAGGATCTGATAGGTATAAGGTTTTAAATTTAATCTTAAATTTAAAACTCAACCTTATCTTCCCATTAAATATTATCCAATATTTAATTATTGTACCAATAATTATCTACAAGCCACACGTGGGTTGTCGCCCCTCGGGGACCAGATGTCGTAACTTTATGGTCGTTGCACTTTGAGCCCATCCATCGCGGTCTCTGACCATATGACTGTCTACATATTCGGGGTTTCCATTTAGACCACACTATACATCCACGAGTATACCCGATGATCACTTAACGTGTGGATGTTTTACGTAACAATTAATATTATTACGTGACATATGTGACATATAATATTATCATACATAACGTCCATCTTATGATTAATTCGTATAAACTTTATCAACGTGCTGCGCATCACACGTATCTCGAATTAATCCCAACAATCTCCCACTTGGACTATGTATGTATCTTAAAGATTATATGTCACCCTTTTGAGCTCATATACCGTATGTCCTTTAGTGTGTCTTTCCTTTTCCGGTCCATCAGCAAATGTTAGCAAAAGACTTAAGCCGCACGCCGCCACATTGAATTAGTGACTTGTCCCTCTTAAATCATGATGCTAACATTATACTGAATGACATGGATGCTGAAATGGATATGTAGTGTGGAATTAATATGCTAGGTGATCATACATATCTAATTCCAACTTGGCCCTCTTTAGCGAGATCAATAGAATTCAGAATATATATCGTAACTGCTTAATGTACATTACTTCTGCAGAAAACCTTTAATATAACCAGAATGTACATTATATTGTATGTCTGAAATAAACAACTTTATTGAACACAAGAAAAAAAACCTCACAGACTCCCACTAGGATAAAACATCCTCAACTTGACTAAGACCCATACGGCTAACATGCTTGTGAAACACACCCGGTTCCACGGCCTTAGTCAAAGGGTCGGCCACCATAGAGTCTGTACTGATATGCTCAATACTGATCAGACCACTCTGAATTCTTTCTTTAACAACCAGATACTTCATCTCTATATATTTCGCTTTAGATGAACTCCGGTTGTTATTTGAATATAGCACCGCAACATTATTGTCACAGTAAATCCTCATTGGAGACGTGATAGTCTCCAATACCCGCAGCCTTGTGGCAAAATTGCGAAGCCATATCGCCTGATTGGATGCGTGGAAGTAAGCTACGAATTTCGCCTCCATAGTGGAGGACGCCAATAAGGTCTGTTTCGTGCTTTTACATGAGATCGCACCTCTAGTTAGGGTAATAACATAGTCTGAGGTCGATTTCATACTATCATAGCATCCAGCAAAATCGGAATCTGTATATCTAGTGATCTCTAACTTATCAGATCTCCGATACGTCAGTACGTGTTGTTTCATTTCTTGTAAATATTTCAGCACCTTCTTTGCTGCGGTCCAATGATCCTTACTCGGATCAAAGAGGTATCTGCCTAACATTCCCGTAATGAATGCCAAGTCTGGTCGTGTACATACTTGGGCATACATTATACTCCCTACTACCGAAGCATAGGGGGTATTCCTCATTTCTGAACGTTCAAACTCAGTCTGGGGACATTGTTTCAGACTAAACTTATCTCCTCTTGCCACATGGGTACTAAGTGGTTTATACTTATCCATGCTATACCGCTTCAACACCTTTTCGATGTATGCTTGTTGTGAGAGAGCTAAGATACCTTTGGTACGATTCCTTCGTATCTCAAGTCCCAACACATATGAAGCTTCACCAAGGTCTTTCATCTCGAAATGCTTTCTCAGAAAGGCTTTGGTGCCGTTCAACATGTTTACATCATTTGTTGCAAGCAGTATATCATCTACATACAAGATCATAAACATGAACTTGCTCCCACTAAACTTGTGATACATGCATTCGTCAATTTGGTTAGCCTCAAAACCGAAGGAGACGACCACTTTGGCGAATTTGAAGTACCATTGTCGAGACGCTTGCTTGAGCCCATAGATGGATTTCTTTAGTCGACAAACCATGCCTTTTGGATCTCCCACCTCGAATTGAGGCGGTTGAACCATGTAAATGGTTTCGTCGAGTTCTCCGTTTAGAAACGCAGTCTTAACATCCATCTGATGTAGCTCAAGATCTAAGTGTGCCGCTAAAGCCATGATTATCCGGAAGGAATCCTTCGTAGATACTGGAGAGAAGGTTTTCGTATAGTCTATGCCCTCCTTTTGGGTAAACCATTTAACAACAAGTCGAGCCTTATATCGTTCTACGTTGCCTTTTGAATCCCATTCGGTTTTAAATATCCATTTGCAACCAACAGGTTTCGAACCTTTAGGCAACGAGACGACATCCCATACCTTGTTGTCGTGCATAGACTTTATTTCTTCTTCCATGGCATTTATCCACTTTTCTGAATTTCGACATTGCAATGCTTGCTGGACGTTTTCGGGATCATCGTCCAACATACCAATATCGAATTCGTGTTCTTGGAGATACACCACATAGTCGCTAGGTATGGGGTTTCTCCGTTCACGAGTGGATCTCCTTAGGGGCACTTGTTCTTGAGATACTGTAGGTTCCTAGACTGCATCAGCCGGTAATTCATCGGGTTCTTCAGTAACTTCCTCAGGAACATGAATTTGTTCTTGTGGAGCGTCACTACTGGGATGAGGTATCTCAGGTGCGGGTATCGCTGATGCTATCTCCCCAAAAGATGGTTTGATTCGCATTTCTGTCGCATCTGAGTGTGCCTCATCTAACTCGATGATCTGCTGATGCAAATCATTCCCCCCGGAACCAAAGTATCCTCAAAGAACTTTACCGAATTTGTCTCGAAAAACACTTTACTTGTGGGATCGTAGAATTTATACCCTCGTGACCTTTCCGAGTAACCAACAAAATAACAACTAACTGTTTTGGTGTCCAGCTTTCTTTCATTTGGTCTGTAAGGCTTCGCCTCTGCTGGACAGCCCCAAACCCTTATGTGGTTAAGGCTAGGCTTACGCTTAGTCCATAACTTATAAGGGGTCCTTATCGTCGCTTTAGTTGGTACTCGGTTGAGGATGTAAGCTGCGGCTTTAAGCGCTTCTCCCCAGAGGAATAATGGTAGCGTAGTTTGACTCATCATACTACGCACCATGTCCATAAGTGTACGGTTTCGTCTTTCAGCTACACCATTCATCCTTGGTGACCCAGGCATGGTGTACTGAGGGACGATTCCGTTTTCCTCTAGGTATTTAGCAAATGGTCCTGGACACTGTTCTCCTGATCCATCATATCGACCGTAGTATTCACCCCCACGGTCCGATCTGACGGCTTTAATCCTTTTGTTGAGTTGTAACTCAACTTCAGCTTTAAAGGATTTGAACATGTCTATTGCTTGCGCTTTTTCTTTAATCAAAAATACGTAGCCATATCGCGAATAGTCGTCAATAAAGGTGATAAAATAAGAGTGGCCATTTCGAGTAACCGGATGAAATGGGCCACTAATATCGGTATGAATCAACTCTAATGGACTATTTGCACGATTTGCTTCATATCTTCGGACTTTAGCTTGTTTTCCTTTAGCACAAAATACACACGACTCTAAGTCGGTTAAGTCTAAAGGATTGAGAATTTCTGTTTTGACAAGACGTTCTATTCTGTTTTTGGACACGTGTCCTAAACGTCGATGCCAAAATGATCCTGAATTCTCATGAGTTAATTTTGCTTTAACGTTTCGCGTTACAACATGCAAGGTTTCCTGATTTGAAGCAACATTTATTGAATAAAGTTTATCAATTTCGGATATTATACCGTGACCAATCAATCTAGAAGCATGATATAGTTGGAAATTTCCATTTCCAAAATAACCGTAATATCCACTTTTATCTAATCGATAAAACGAAATAAGATTTCGTTTAAACGATGGTACTACAAAAGTGTCATGCAAATCTAGATAGAAACCGGATGTCAACAGCAATCTGAAATGCCCGATGGCTTCAACCTTTATGCCGCTGCCATTTCCCCAATAGACGTATCTTTCATCGTCTCTCAGTTTTCTATGGCTTAGGCAACCTTGCATAGTCACAGATAGGTGAGTCGTGGCCCCTGTATCGACCCACCAAGTGGCTATATCCGAAACAAAATTAACTTCAGAACAAACTAAGAATGTACCCTTTTTCTTGAGACAAGATATATAACCGGTACAATTCTTCCTTAAATGTCCTTCCTTATTGCAAAAGAAACAAGTCATGCTTTTGGGTGTGTCAGTAGTAGGCACGCCCTTTTCCTTTTGACTTGCCTTTTGCACGGTAACTATTTCCGCAGCCTTGCGTTTCTTACCACCGAACTTGATGGCGACAGCATTCATAATTTTATGCACCCTTATGCTGTCGTTTCCACAGTACTATTTTGAGCAAAGTTTATTTAAGAGATTGCCTGTCTCGGCTTTCTCATTCTTTACATATCTTTGCTCGAGATCGGCTAAAAATTCTTTAGCCGTCGTGGACTCAGAAACGTGTCCCCTGAAGCATTTGGGGATAGTCTTTTGCATGATCATAAGACACATGCGATTTGATCGTAGCCAGCGTGCCATGTGAGATCTTTCCTCACTGGTACTTTCGTCTGTTAGCACAGCTGGACGATCCATCTGTAACGCATTATCTAGATCAGCAATCCCCAGAAAGATCTCAAATTGACCTTTCCATTGCTTATAGTTTGAACCGTTCATTGTAGGAATATCCTTAATGTTAGACATTATTGCTGAAAAGCAAACAAGAAACGAACTTAAATACACAACACGTGTAATCTTTAAACTGCATAAAAACAAACATCAAAATAGAACCCCGATTCCATCTACCAATTGTCTTCCAATATTAGGGCTCTTTGGAGTCATCCCAATACCTTCCAACAATTGGGTGTAGTGGTCAATATGACGGCTCTCCAAGCACGGGTTAACCACCTTCCTTTGGGCCGATAAGTTAACCTATGCATTTAAAGCTTCGCCGCCGGCCCTATTTGGGTCCACTACCATGCTCATATGTGTCTTCGACAATCACACCTTCCTTTGGGCCGGTCAATGATTGCCTCCAACACATACATGCCCTTCACGATCATAACAAATATAGTGGCGATGATATGATTGCCGCACTTTAAGGGGATCATATTAAAGCCCTACATTTGCTAAGTCGCGTAACTTTATGGTTCTATATGATCCGCAGTTTCCTGACTGACCCTTTTGCACGACCGTGCATACTTAACACCAACATCCGTTTTGTTTTACTTAAACCAGTTTGAACTAGCTTGATTCCCTTTACGGCTCAAATAAGAACCACCTTGAACCAAGCTCAGTTCTCCTTACGGTATAAGAAAACAATATCTTTATCAATCAATTTAACAAGTGATATAACCTTATGATGGGTCACATTGAGTGTGAAGGGAACCGATTCAGCAATACCCACTTGCCATAAGGGTGTATTACCATTCCACATAATTTCCAGGCCACCGGTGGAGTCACAATGGTCTCGCTTAAGTACCGGCTTTCTTAGACAAAACTATGTGTACGGTGTTTTTATCACAACTCAATGAGTCATCTATCACGAGTATAAACCGCATTGATTGATAAGTGTTGGTTAATTCAGCCAACTTAGCCCATCGAATTAACTTGGTTGAAACTCGGTCAAACCGGGTCAAACAAGATTCGGATCCTTATTGGGTTAAGTTCCTTAACTTTATTTTATTTATTTATTGACGTGCATAAACATGAGGCATAAATAAATAAATAAATAATTGCATGCATATAAACAAAAGTAATGCAATAACCGGAAATTAAACTTAACACTTGATTATTATTATTTTGGATTTCTTCAAAATAATAATAATAATAATAACAAGAATTTATTATTATTATTACTATTTTCCTTAATAAACTTTAAATAATAACAATAATAATCAAATTATTATCATTATTATTTACTTTATTTTCTTTTAAAAGAACTTTAAAATAATAATAATAATAATTACTTATTATTATTACTATTTTCCTTTAATAATAATAACAATAATAATTGAATTATCATCGTTATTATTATTTTCTTTAAAAAAAAACTTTAAAATAATAATAATAACAATAATTAGTTATTATTACTATTTTCCAGAAACTTTAAATAATAATAATAATAGAATTATTATTATTTACTTTATCCAAAACAATAATAATAAAGCAAATAAATAAATGAATAAAACTGAAAATAAAGGGGTGGGGCGCGGGTCGGGTCGGGTCAGACCCGTCCGGCCCAGTTTCTGAATTCCAGCCTTTTTTTTGTTTTTGTTAAATACTGTAGTGGGCCGAAGCCCTTTCTGATCCTGGTACCCGGCCCAAATCTGATTTCCTCCTCCCTTTTTTTTTAATTGAAACTGATTTGGGCCGAAGCCCTCTACTAAAATAGGGCCGGATCGGGTCGAACCCGAATCCAGAAGCCCAACCCGCTAGCGCTGTTAGGAGCAAAAATGCTCCAGAATTGTCGCTGGGAGGAGTCGACCCTGAGACCTCCTGCTCTCTGTCCCAGGCGCTGGCCACTAGGCCAGCAGCCTTTTATGCATTATTGTAGGAGGTTTTACTTTTATATTAAAATCCACAGAATTCCAGAAAAAACCTTAATTTTGAAATTTCCGCCGCTGGAGCAAAAATTTTTCCTGATTTTTCGCTAGCGAGGTTAGAACCCCTAACCTAAAGGAGGAAGTCCCAAGAGCTGGCCAGTAGGCCAGCGGCCCTTCTGTGACTTGTATAGGGCAACGCATAGTCATATATTTACAGTGACGGAATCCAGAAAAATTTAAAGATTCCTAAAATTTCTGCTGAAGGTTTTGAAACGATGACCTCGCCATACGCTGGCAGAACTCTGACCACCAGGCAAGCAGCGGTTGTTTTTTTTTTTTGATAAAACTAGATGCGAGTATTATCTATTCCAAAAAAAAAACAGAAGCTTTTGGTTTATTAAACCGATATTCCAGAAAAACGTTTTTTTTTTACCCGAAAAATTTCGTTTTTCCGAACATGAACAGATTAACAGAATACAAAATATGATTCGATTAGGCCTGCTCTGATACCACTTGTTGGATTTAATTTAATAAACCCCTGAATAGGACCGTTTAATCGAATCAATGGACAAAGTAACAAAATGCGGAAATTATACCTTGCTCCATTGCCGTTGTTAATCTGATCACGGACACTGCAACTGCTCCGGCTGATGAAGAATCTGGCGTGATCCAAGGATTCACGACCTCCCACCAATTGTTGATATGCCCCTTGAACCGGAATCAACAATTCACTGCTTTACCCGATGGAGAGGTTAGGCAGTGTGGACTTTATAGAAAATTTGGCACACCCTCCCTTTTGCTTCTCTGTAACCGATTTTTGCCTCTTACGATATGAGGAGATGAAGCGTTCTTCATATAGAGGGGATGGGAAGGATCTGATAGGTATAAGGTTTTAAATTTAATCTTAAATTTAAAACTCAACCTTATCTTCCCATTAAATATTATCCAATATTTAATTATTGTACCAATAATTATCTACAAGCCACACGTGGGTTGTCGCCCCTCGGGGACCAGATGTCGTAACTTTATGGTCGTTGCACTTTGAGCCCATCCATCGCGGTCTCTGACCATATGACTGTCTACATATTCGGGGTTTCCATTTAGACCACACTATACATCCACGAGTATACCCGATGATCACTTAACGTGTGGATGTTTTACGTAACAATTAATATTATTACGTGACATATGTGACATATAATATTATCATACATAACGTCCATCTTATGATTAATTCGTATAAACTTTATCAACGTGCTGCGCATCACACGTATCTCGAATTAATCCCAACACCATTTGCTCGTTCTTGTTGGCTAGTCTCTGAACAACTGAAGCAATCACCCAATCTAGGGACTCATTCAATTTTTTCCCTTGAGACCTAGGTTTTGCAATAAAAAAACTCTAAATCAAAAAATACGTAGTTCATTGTGACCTGGTTTCGGTGAGTAATAGGGTTTTAGTTTCGGTAGTCTTTTTGGCGAGTGACATAGCCGACAAAGACACATTTCTCTGCACAAAGATTTAGTTTTGAGTGTTGACTTTTCAGGATATGTAAAATCATGCTGCAACCGAATATAAGAGGAAGGAGGGATAGGACTGACGGAACGGTAGCTTGAGTGGCTAGTATATGTAACGGAGTTTTATGGTTCAAGATTTTAGTGGGCAGTCAGTTTAAGAGGCAAATAGAAGTATCCCATCGTTTGGCTGAAAATTTTTGGGAACACATAACTCGAGGATCATAGCGTGTGTCATTTCAAGAATGATACGATTTTCTTTTCTACGATACCGTTTTGTCGTTGTGTATGCCTGCAACTTGTCTGATGTAGCAGGCCATTTTCTTGGAAAAGGGATTACAGGGGCTTATTCACATATTCCCAACCATTATGTGACCAGAGGATATTTATTTTGGTATTTTATTGTGTTTGGACTATGGGAAAAAAGTGTATACATTTTTTGGGGCTTCGTATTTGTATTTCAGGAAGTATACCTATATCATGCTAGAAAAGTGATCAATAAATAATAAGAAATACTGAAATTGACTATGATCAGTGCATGAGCTGGACCCTATAAATCAAAATCTCCCAAAGAGAACCCTTTGCTGACATGAGTATTATTTAACCAGAAGGTAGTGTGGTGATGCTTTGCACGAATACATGCCTCACAAGTCATGTGTCTTGTGTTATTTTTAAGTAAATTAGGATACATAAGCTTAATTTAACTTAATGAGGGATGACCTAAGCGATGTTGTCATTGTCTCAACCGTCTGTGAACCGTCTCGTGAGCGAGCATCGACCGACCCTTTTGAGCGATCTCACCGGCATAGTACAACTGTCGCATTCAATGCCACAGCCAATGATCTCCTGTATATGGATATCCTGCAATAGACAGAAAGGAGGATACATAAGCACCGAACAATTTAGTTCTTTAGTTACATGATTGAGAGATAATAATTTCGAGGATAATGAAGGCACGTAGAGACAGTTATGAAGTCGCATTTGTGGAGAGAACATAATGGACCTCCATCTTGTACTTGGAAAATCAGTTTAGATTCAGAGAGGAAAAAGCTTGCAGATGGTGCAGATGAAAGGATGATTGAAGGCAGCTGCTGATGGTGTGGACTGAGGAAGAAGAAGGGAATGTTGGCGGGAGTCATTTAAATATAGTGGAATGACTATTATGCCCTTGTATTAGAAAAATAAAATGGTGTAGAACGAGGGGCAAAATTGTAAAATCTACACTGTAAATTCGTTCTTCTTCTCTGTGTTGGTTATAACCACCAGGCAGGAGATACTCTCATTTGAACGAAGCAGTTACAATTTTTTTTCTCCTTCGCTTTCTTGTTCTCGTCTTCTCTTTCCTTAATTGCTCGATTGTTTATGGCGATTTTATTTGAATGATTAGAAAATTTGACATATGTTGTTGCGCAAAACATTCAAACCTTCTTACCCACTGCGTATCCAAATATTGCTAATTTTTTGCACTGAATATGAATTTTGTATAACTAATGACGATTCCATAGTAAAAATAGCTACTATTGAATGACCAAGATGCATATTTAGGGTAACAAATTAAGAAGATTTGAATAAAAATGTCAATTTGAAAGTTTTATATATTTTTCTCATCGGAAAACTTTTGGAAAAAACATCTTGTCAAATGAGTTAAAAAACAAAAAATACACAAAAGAAAAATAAACAAAGAAACAAAAAACATGTTTAGAATGAAAGTCGTTTTTCATTAAATAATCCTATCGTACAACATTCTATGTATAAAAAGCGTATAAGTGAAACAATGACATCTAAAGGCTACAATTACAGGATTTGATTTGATTCAAATTTGTGCTCTTGTTTCCATTGATGGAGCATTATCTTCTAAAAACTCTCTCTCTCAAGTTGTGTAGTGGGGTCACCAATACCCAACATGCACAATACTACTCAAAAGACTATTCACGAGCTGATCTTCATATCTAACAAATAGAAGCTCGACAACTCCTTCATCGAGCTTTTCCTTAATGAAATGTTGATATACATCAGCGTGCTTGGTTCGATCAGGTGGTATTGGATTACCAAAAATACTGGTTGGAGCCTTATTTTCACACTAAAATTGTGTCGGAAGTCAGCAGCGGAAAACCAATCTCACACATCAACCTTTTTAACCAGAGAATCTATATGACGTCTTTCACAATTCTTCTAAAATCTCCCTCTGCACTAGACAACGTTACCAACTTTTTCTTCTTACTCCTTCATGTAACTAAGTTACCATAAACGAGTGCAAAGTAGCCTTAAGTTGACCGCCAATCAGCTGGATTCCCGACCAAATCTGCGTCAGTAAAGACCTCCACATCCAAGACCCCACATTTTCTAATAAGATCCCTCATCCTGCCGTCCCCTTCAAAAATCTAATTATCCTCCTAACGGCTATCATATTTTCTTTTTTAGGACAATGCATAAACTGGCTGGTGACTCCCATCGCATAAGCTATGCCAGGTCTCCTATGCGAAAGATATATCAACATACCCACAAGCTTCTGATACTACTCTCGAACATCCGTAAGGGCCCCTTCCGTCATTTGTAGCTTGTGATTTACGATAAGTGTCACACAGCTTACAGTCTAACATCCCAACCTCAGTCAACAAATCTATAACATATTTTTGTTGAGATATCATGATTCCCTCACTCAACTTGAGAACTTCTATGCCAAGGAAATATATTAACTCCCCCAAGTCCTTCATCATAATTTCTATGAACAAATTATGTCAGAGCTGTGCAATCTCTTCGGTGTCACTCCCAGTGAAAATCATTTCATTGACATAGATAATGAGAGAAGTTATCAGATCTCCCCTCTTCTTGAAGAACAACGTGTGATCCACAGCTCTTCTTATACCCATTTTGTTTTATGGACAGAGTAAATTTGTCCAAACCATGTTTGTAGGGTCTGTTATAACTCGTAAAGGACTTTCTAAGTTTGCACACATCTCCATTTTGAAACTCACATGAGAAACCCGATGGAGCCTCTATGTGTACTTCCTTCTTTAGTTCTCTTATAAGAAATCATTTTTTAATAAAAGAGACAAGGTCCCTACATTTTATTATAAAAGATAACCCTCACTTATGACGGAGGAATACCATAATTGCAAATGAAGTCATAACATAATTGAATGAAACTTCTCAAAGGACGAAAGTCATTTGTCTAAGTAACAGTGGGGGGGGGGGGAGTGCTCAAAAGCATTATGATATGCATCATTAAAACCTTGACAAGCAAAACCACCCTTGTGGATAAAATCTTGTACGAAGGAAAAAGAGTACATATTTACCGCCTTTGAAACAATAGGTGTGTACAACCGCAGCCCATCGGATATGTATGCATCCAAAAAGCCATATGTATGATGAGAGTCACCAGAGTATCCCATAATCACAGCAGTGTAGCCCACAACCAACCATGCAAATATAAAGATATGTTGGTTAGAAAGACAATAAAACTGTAATAATATGCGAACCACATAAAACGAAGTCATACCGAGTCTGCCTGTATCCCCAGAAGATATCATAAATCACCAATCCATGAGGAAGACTTTGTGAACATCGCCGATGGAAAGAAAAATCAAGGCTGCCAAATATGTCCAGTGGACATATCCAACCGTACACAACCCCGAACCAACGGAGAGAGCGTGCAACGCGAGTAGAAAACTGTCTGGGGGTCTAACATACCCTGCTGTTCTAAATAATAAGCTGCCATGTTGGCTTCCCTGTAGGCATGCTAAAAGACAAGCTGGTGCTGCTGCTTTAAAGAAAGCAGCAGTCGCAAGTGATAATTCCTCAAAACAAATGAAGGACGTTCAAGTGATGTATATAACTAAGAATAATCAGACCCCAGAATATTATGACGATGCAAAGGTAGAAAATAAAGAAACCAAACATTGCAGCTTGTATTTCAGCAATGAGTGGAGTATTAGGTGGCAGACGAAATGAAATAGCTCCCACGCATGCGCCAGAATGATCGCGTAAAATAGCTCCGCCTGCTGCATTTAACCTACCTACCGACACATCTATATTTAGTTTTAAACGACTAGGAGGAGGACCTAGCCATCTGACGAGTTGTGGCCGCAGAAGTTGAACTGGCGGCAGTAAATAAAGATGCTGGACCAATGCAAAGCCAGAGGATAGCCTTGAACCATCAAGCGTTTTACCCCACAGAAAAATGTCTAAACGTATTCCAGCCATAAGGGATGTCATAGAAAAAGCTGTCATATCCCCATAAACCAACGATGTGTATGCCAGATATTATAAACAATAACGGATGGAACCACAATTTGTAGCACCTCTAATAATGAAGACATTGTAGACCGATACCACCAGGACACTAGATACTACCATAGCTTCATAGACATAGGAGAATAACAATGTAACTCCAATGCATAGTACTCCTAAACATATCGAATAAAATCACAGTATAGGAAAACATGATCTACTGTAGCCGATGCTTGCTTGCATAAAGGATATTGTATGGGCATAGTAATGGTAAACTTACTAATGTAGTCTTCAAATGGCAATGGACTGTGATAAATTCGCCACAGGAAATTTCGAATGATAGGAATATGATACTTGCACCAAATAAATGTTAGTGTATGTACCCTAGGCCATGATTTGGATATTTATGTTATACATTTATTATTAATAAAAGAGGTTTTATTATCATTATTGTTGGTTAATATGATATATGTCTCTGATTCATTATTGTTATAGAGATAAAATAATTTATAATCAGTATGAGTATTGATTTGATAATCATGAGATGATTATGTGTATGGTGATACGAATCAATCTCATAGATACTTGTTAGAGAACAGTGTATTGGATAGACCCATCATGAGATTACTACATGGATTAGCGTCATAAGTAAATCTCATGATAGTCATGTTTTAATCCTTTGACTTGAGATTGTCATAGTTTCCAACATAAGGACTATTATATTTTGACATGATCAAACGTTATCCGAAACTGGATAATAATAAAGGTCATGATTGAATGTGATAGAAATTATATAGAGGATATTGAACAATCAAGATAGAATTTGTCCCTCTCTTTTGAGAGAGATATCTTTGGGCCCCTCGATTAGTGAGACTGTGAAATGCATGGCCGTGCTCAAATGAATTGATAGTGTGATCAATATCATTTGTTTTATCAGTCTACTTACAGATCGAGTAATCATATGTTTGAACAATATAAGTATGACGCTGACCATGACTTATGTTCAAACTAGATATCGTGTAACAAAGAGATTATTGCATGTGCTATTATTAGGCTAACTGGATTGTACTCGTATTAATTGGGTAGTCGTAATGCCTTGCTAGAGATCAATTATGACTTGTTGGTTTAACAGAGATTTAATCAACTACCAATCAATATGGGCCTATCGGGTCACACACAAGAATGCGTATGGCTGAGATTAATAATATTAATAATATTAATATGGGATATTAATTATTATTATTATTATCACTTTTAATGTTAATAATATTAATATTGGATATTAATTATTATTATTATGATTTTCGTTTTTTTGGTGATTATATATATATATATATATATATATATATATATATATATATATATATATATGCATTATCAGATAATAACGAGAGAATCCGTATCTGATATGGATTTTGAATATCCTGATAGAATCCATATTTGATATGGATTTTGATTGGCATCAACTAATCCGATTGGGACTCGGATTTTGATGTCCATATATGTGTATATATATCTGTGTATCTCGTATAGAGAAGACAGACGAAAACCAACAGAAAACGAAACCCTAGAATCGTTTTTTGTGAAAAACCGAGTTCTTCAGCCACGTCGTTTGAAGAGTTGTCGTGTGGATACCGACAGAGGGTGTTTGTGATTTCGCACCTCTTCCATCTGCAGATTTCGAATCTACGGAGGTAATTTTTGATTTCTTTTGTCGAATTAAACGAACAACATGGATCCTTGGTAGGAAATCGGAGATCAAGTTTTGTTTTTCCGTTGCGCGTTTTGCAGTGATCTCGTTTGATTTCCTAACAGTGGTATCCGAGCTACTTGTTGTCTCGTTTAAATCGATTATATCATGATTATGTGATTATATGATTTTATGTTTGAATTCGTATTTCGTGATATATGAACAAACCCCAAGTCGGATTTCATATGATGAGAGAAGAATGGCGTTTTTCAATTAGTTTTCATGAGATGATTTATATACGGCGGTAATCGTTTGTCATGTGATGATCAAAACCGATTTTGTTTATATTAGATATAATCACACGATATGTGTAAAACCTTATTCGAATCTCATCTGGTGATAGCGGATTGATGTTTTCAATTCGTTTTCATCAGATGTTATAATTCGAGATTGTTATATGTGATATAAAGTTTTCGTTTTTCATGAGATGATCAAAAACGACTATGTTTATATCGATATGAACAACCGATTGGTGGTTCTGTTTTTGTGTTTCGAAAGACCGATGATCAATTCGATGATGATTCTGATTTCTGGTTTCGGATGTAGATTATCAATTTGATTGATATTCTATTTTAAGGTTTGCGAATGACAGCAATCGATTCGATCGATGCTTCTATAAGGGTTTACAGCAATCAATAGTGCGTTACCGTAACATTAAGAATGTCAATATATATTTATTTGCTATAATATGTTTGTGTAAAATATATTATAATTGTTGATATCTTTGCATGGTGCATAGCATGGCCTCAGGACCTATGTGATTGACTTAGTCATATTTCTGTTTTGGGTTATTATGGCCTGCGTGCCGCTGTAGTTTTTGTTGTATTTAATTATACAAGTAGTTAGGTTTTTCTTTATTATTGTAATAAATGAAGAATCAAGCTACAAAAGTGGTGATGGCGACACATACCAAGGACGAGTGGATTCCATGGAGATGGAGGCACGAGCTCAAGAGTAGAAGATATGTATCATTGCAAATGTTGTAATAGGAAGTATTTCACATAGGGTTTCCTTTATGATCTTCATTTGGTCTCATGAAGATCATATATAGTTTGGCCATGCTATGTCATGTTTACATATTTATCATTTTGTATGAGATGTGTGGATGATATATTATATATGCATATAGGATGCTACGATATAATGATATGCAATGCAAGAGATAAACTAAGTTGAACCCTCATTAATAATTTAAGTCTTGATGCCATCCATGTCTTAAACACCTATTAAAACTGGGATTGTATTAAAGTAGGTATTGCTAAAGCAATGTGCTTTAAACATTCCTAGCTACGTAGGATGAGTAATAGTGATACTCATATGTTTAAAATTGGTTAGACTTAATTGGGCTATCAAAACGGTTTTGGGCCCAAGGCATTAGATGGAATTTAACATACAATGATATATGATGTCATTATTCCATAAATTCTAAGAGTTACATGAGATGTAATTGGTAAAGAAGTTACCTACCTAAATAACTTAATTTTAAGCATCATGCCAAAGCTGAGTTTAGAATTAAGTCAAATATGGATCTTAGCTCACTAAAATATTTCTTTTGAGGGTTATCTTTTAGTTGGAATTTTATAAATTTTAACCTCATTATTAATAAAGTGTTACTTTGCATGTTTTGTAGATCATAAATGGCTGCTAATAACAATTCCACCTTATCGCTGCGATCAATCCTTGAGAAGGAAAAACTGAAAGAATGTGGGACTAATTTTGTTGATTGGTTTCGAAACTTGAGAATCGTTCTCAAGCAAGAAAAGAAGTCCTACGTGCTCGATGACCCTGTCCCTGAACCCATCCTGCTGATGCTTCTGTTGCTGTTAAGAACAAGTATGAGAAGCATGTGGAAAATTCTAATGACATAGGATGTCTAATGTTGGCAACTATGTGTCCACGACTTCAGAAAGACCTGGAACACTTAGAGGCTTATGAGATGAGTGTGCATCTCAAACAAGCATTCCAACAACAGGCCAGGCAGGATAGGTTTGACACCGCTGTTGCACTTTTTGACTGTAAGATGTCTGAAGGTGAATCTGTTAGTGCTCATGTTTTAAAGATGAAAGCCTATATAGATCACCTTGCAAGACTTGGATATCCCCTGAGTTTGGAACTCACTACGGATTTGATCCTACACTCTTTGCCTAGCAGTTTTTCTCAGTTCGTTATGAACTACAATATGAATAATATGGAAAAGTCCATTCCTGAGCTATACGGTATGCTCAAAACTGTTGAGGGGAATATCAAAAGGCCTACCAAAGTATTGAGTGTCAATATCAAGCCTATGAAAAAGAAAGGTAAAGGCAAGGGTAAGCCTAAAGGTGCGAAGGGTGCAAAAGGGTCCAAGGGTGAAGCTAAACCGAAACCTGGTCCCAAGGCAAAAGTTCCTAAGGAAGGAACTTATTTCCATTGCAACAAGCCTGGGCATTGGAAAAGAAATTGTGATGTTTATTTGGAAGAGTTGAAGAAGCTGAAGGGTTGTACGACTACATCTTACGGTATTTTGTTATAGAAATGAATTTATCTACTTCTTCTTCCTGGGTATTAGATATTGGATGTGGATCCCATATTTGTACAAATATGCAGGGGCTCAAAAGGAGTAGGATGCTGAAGAAGGGCGAAGTAGACCTACGTGTTGGCAATAGAGCAAGAGTTGCTGCTATAGCTGTAGGGACCTATGAGCTTGTCTTGCCCAATGGGCTTTTGTTAGTTTTACACAATTGCTTTTATGTTCGTACTATGAGTAGGAATCTTATTTCAGTGTCTGTTTTGGATGATGAAGGTTATTCATTTTTAATTAAAAATAAGAAGTGTTCTATTTTTTGATAAAAATGACTTGCTTTATTGTATTGCAAGTAGTTATAATGGCATTTAAGTCCTTAACCTTGATGATTCCAATGACGGTAATATTTATAACATATCTTCAAAGAGAACTAAGCCAAATGAATTAAACCTTGCATATTTATGGCATTGTTGCCTTAGCCATTTAATGAGAAGCGTGTATCTAAACTCCATCAAGATGGATTATTAGATTCATTTGATTTTGAATCATTTGAAAATTGCGAGTCTTGTTTGCTTGGAAAGATGACAAAGACCCCTTTTACTAGACATAGTGAAAGGGCTAATGACTTATTAGGCTTGGTACATACAGATGTATGCAGCCCAATCAGCATTAGTGCCAGAGGAGGATTTCAGTATTTCATTACTTTTACTGATGATTTCAGTAGGTATGGCTATGTCTACCTAATGAAACATAAGCATGAGTCTTTTGAAATGTTTAGAACTTTTCAAAATGAAGTGCAAAATCAACTTGGTAGGACAATTAAAACGCTTCGATCAGATCGAGGTGGTGAATATTTGAGCCAAGAATTTGACCAACATCTAAGAAATTGTGGAATCGTTTCACAGTTGACACCTCATGGAACTCCACAATGGAATGGTGTTTCTGAAAGGAGAAATCGAACTTTATTATATATGGTTCGATCTATGATGGGTCGAGTAGATCTTCCTTTATCTTTTTGGGGTTATGCCTTGGAGACAGCTGCATTCATTTTGAACCGTGTACCATCTAAAGCAGTTGAAAAGACACAATATGAGATATGGACTGGTAAGAGACCCAGTTTGTCTTTTCTTAAGATTTGGGGTTGTGAAGCTTATGTGAAAAGATTAGTGTCAGATAAGCTAGCTCCAAAGTCTATCAAATGTATTTTTGTGGGGGTATCCTAAGGAAACTAAAGGGTACTATTTTATATTCCCTCAGAGAACAAAGTGTTTGTTGCTTGAAATAGAGTCTTTTTGGAAAAGGAGTTTCTATCTAAGAGAACTAGTAGGAGTATAGTACAACTTGAGGAAACTCAAGTTCCACAAAATATCATTGAACCGTCTTTAGAGACAATTTCAGAACCACAAACAGTTGTGGAGCCTGAAAATGTAACACAAGTCCAACGCAGATCTGATAGGATACATCGTCAGCCAGAGAGATGTGATTTTTTGTGACTGATGATAGTGAAATTACGCTCATAGATCAAGATGAGCCTACTACCTATCAGAAAGCTGTGTCAGGTCCAGATTCAGATAAATGGCTTGGAGCCATGAATTCTGAGATGCAATCCATGTTTGATAACCAAGTTTGGTCTTTAATTGATCCAGAGGGTATTAAGACTATTGGTTGCAAATGGGTTTTCAAGAAGAAAACTGACATGGATGGATATGTGCAAACCTACAAATCAAGACTTGTTGCTAAAGGTTTCAAACAAACTCATGGTATAGACTATGATGAAACCTTTTCACCAGTTGCTATGCTTAAGTCTATTAGAATTTTTCTTGCCATTGCAGCATACTATGATTATGAGATATGGCAAATGGATGTCAAAACTACTTTCCTTAATGGAAATTTACTTGAGGATGTGTACATGACACAACCTGAGAGTTTTGTAAATCCTGAGAATTCAAAGAAGGTTTGCAAGCTTCAAAGGTCCATCTATGGATTGAAGCAAGCATCTCGAAGCTGGAATCTTCGTTTTGATGAAACAGTTAAGAACTTTGGTTTCATCAAGAATGAAGATGAACCTTGTGTTTAGAAGATGGTTAGTGGGAGTGAAGTACTGTTTCTGGTCTTATATGTGGATGACATATTGCTTATTGGGAATGATATCCCCACCTTGCAAAATGTTAAGGCTTGGTTAGGGAATTCATTCTCAATGAAATACTTGGGTGAGGCTACCTATATCCTAGGTATCAAGATCTATAGAGATAGATCTAAAAGGATAATAGGCTTGAGTCAAAGTACATACATGGATAAAATTTTGAAGAGGTTCAACATGCAAGAGTCCAAGAAAGGATTCCTGCCTATGTCTCATGGCATTCATCTTAGCAAGAATCAATGTCCTCAGACATTTGATGAGCGAGATCGAATGAATAAAATTCCTTATGCTTCTGCTATAGGATCAATCATGTATGCCATGTTATGTACTAGACCAGATGTCTCATATCCATTGAGCACAACAAGTAGATATCAAGTTGACCCTGGTGAAGGTCACTGGACAGCTGTCAAGAATATTCTTAAGTACCTCAGAAGGACTAAAGATGTATTCTTGGTTTATGGAGGTTTGGATGATGAGTTAGTTGTAAATGGTTACACAGATGCTAGTTTCCAAACCGACAAAGATGATTTCAGATCGCAGTATGGTTTTGTATTCACATTGAATGGTGGAGCTGTTAGTTGGAAGAGTTCAAAACAAAGCACTGTGGCTGATTCTACAACAGAGGCTGAGTATATAGCAGCATCAGATGCAGCTAAAGAAGCAGTTTGGTTGAAGAAGTTCATCACTGAGCTAGGAGTAGTACCTAGCATTGCAAATCCTGTGGACATTTATTGTGACAACAATGGTGCCATAGCACAAGCAAAAGAGCCTAGGTCTCATCAGAGATCTAAACATACACTCAGGCGGTACCATCTCATTCGAGACATCATCAATAGAGAAGATGTCAAGATATGCAAAGTTGACACAAACGAAGACATAGCGGATCCATTGACTAAGCCTCTCTCACGAGTCAAGCATGATCGGCACACTAGATATACGGGTCTCAGATATTTGTAGGCCTAGTGCAAGGGGGAGATTGTTAGTGTATGTGCCCTAGGCCATGATTTGGATATTTATGTTATACATTTATTATTAATAAAAGAGGTTTTATTATCATTATTGTTGGTTAATATGTTACACAATTTTGATATATGTCCCTGATTCATTATTGTTATAGAGATAAAATAATTTATAATCAGTATGAGTATTGATTAGATAATCATGAGATGATTATGTGTATGGTGATACGAATCAATCTCATAGATACTTGTTAGAGAACAGTGTATTGGATAGACCCATCATGAGATTACTACATGGATTAGCGTCATAAGTAAATCTCATGATAGTCATGTTTTAATCCTTTGACTTGAGATTGTCATAGTTTCCAACATAAGGACTATTATATTTTGACATGATCAAACGTTATCTGTAACTGGATAATAATAAAGGTCATGATTGAATGTGATAGAAATTATGTAGAGGATATTGAACAATCAAGATAGAATTTGTCCCTCTCTTTTGAGAGAGATATCTTTGGACCCCTTGATTAGTGAGACTGTGAAATGCATAGCCGTACTCAAATGAATTGATAGTGTGATCAATATCATTTGTTTTATCAGTCTAATCATATGTTTGAACAATATAAGTATGACGCTGACCATGACTTATGTTCAAACTACATATCGTGTGACAAAGGGATTAATGCATGTGCTATTATTAGGCTAACTGGATTGTACTCGTATTAATTGGGTAGTCGTAATGCCTTGCTAGAGATCAATTATGACTTGTTGGTTTAATAGAGAATTAATCAACTACCAATTAATATGGGCCTATCGGGTCACACACAAGAATGCGTATGGCTAAGATTAATAATATTAATAATATTAATATAGGATATTAATTATTATTATTATCTCTTTTAATATTAATAATATTAATATTGGATATTAATTATTATTATTATGATTTTCGTTTTTTGGCGATTATATATATATATATATATGCATTATCGGATATCAACGAGAGAATCCGTATCTGAAATGGATTTTGAATATCCTGATAGAATCCATATTTGATAAGGATTTTGATTGGCATCAACTAATCCGATTGGGACTCGGATTTTGATGTCCATATAAGTGTATATATATATCTGTGTATCTCGTATAGAGAAGACAGACGAAAATCAACAAAAAACGAAACCCTAGAATCGTTTTTTGTGAAAAACCAAGTTCTTCAGCCGCGCCGTTTGAAGAGCTAGCACTCCGAGCGGAAGCGTTCGTGTGGATACCGACAGAGGGTGTTCGTGATTTCGCACCTCTTCCATCTGCAGATTTCGAATCTACGGAGGTAATTTTTGATTTCTTTTGTCGAATTAAATGAACAACATGGATCCTTTTAGGAAATCGGAGATCAAGTTTTGTTTTCCCGCTGCGCGTTTTGCAGTGATCTCGTTTGATTTCCTAACAATAAATTGTGCAGAAATAAGAATGGGCCGTGGGGTATGACAAAGATCATAAGCAGATCGCAAAGTAAACTCACCCGATGCAGAAGCCATCCAACCTAGACGTGTATCCTGTCGATGACTGTTATTATCGCAAAATGTATGATATCCGCAAATGAGCTTCCAAATAGGAGAATCTGGAAGTTGTGGCCGAAAATCCCCACGTTGTCCATATTTAGTATGAAGATAATGACTCCACAGCGTATTGTTTATTGATAGGACAACCAAATACGACAGAAATATGCGTCTTGCAAGGCACGCAAATCTCAAATACCCAGACCTCCTTCAGAACAAGGAGGGCAAACAGTGGACCACGCAACCTAGTGAAGTCTCTGTCCCCAATAGAATACAACCATTTTTCTTTCAATAATTTTAATCACAGATAGTGGCAAGCTGCCTGCAGCAATAATATGTATTGGTAGAGGCGAGATAACAGAGCGTAGTAAAGCAATTCTACCTGTCGGAGAAAGCAAACAATTATGCCAACCATGCAATCTTGAATCAATATGTTCTAGGAGCATCGCACAATATCGAGATCGACTAATCCCTTTGTGCAAGAAAGATCCAAGATAGGGAAACGGTAAACATATGGACCGCATATCCATAATTTCCTCAAATCTTCTATGTTGCTGTAAGGATGTAGAGGATGAAGGAATGAAACTGCTTTTATTGTAATTAACCTTCTGTCCAGATGAAATTTCATAAGCTATCAAAAAAGAATGAAATCTACTCAAATTTCGTGCTGTGTCCCGCAACAATACAAGCATATCATCTACATATGCCAGGTGTGTAACATGAAATGGAACCCAGCCTAGTCGAATTGGCTGTAATGTGCCAGCAGCCACTAGTGATTTTAAGCCTCTACTGAGACCTTCTAAAGACAGAATAAACAACAAAGGAGACGGAGGATCTCCTTTCTTGACGCATGTATACGACTGAAAGGTCTGTGTGGGAGTGCCATTTACCAATATCGCAAAGCGTGTACAACGTAGATGATTCAAGACAATTCGTATAAAGAACTCGGCAAAGCCGAACCTCTTCATCAAAAATTCCAAATATTCCCAGTCGACTCTATCAAAAGCCTTCATCATATCAAGTTTTAAGCATAATTGAGTCCCCCTTTTGTTAAGCATATGGATCATTTCTCGCGCCAATAATTCATGTGTAGAAATATCTTGTCCTTTTAAGAAGCCAGCCTGTTCTTGTGATATCAACTTTAGGAGGAACGTACTCAAACGAGTCACAATAATTCGGGTACAAATTTTGTTCAAAAAATTGGTCAAACAAATTGGGCTAAAATCACTGAAGGTACTTGGGGAAGATGTCTTTGGAATTTACGTAATTAAAGCACTAACCATCACCGAGGGCTGTGGCGCTCAAGGAAAAAACTTCTGCATAGCCAAGACAACATCTGTATGAATAATGCGCCAAGAGGTACGAAAAAAGTTACCATGAAACCCATCTGGCCCCACTGCACTATGTGGATCTAAATAACCAATCCAGCCGGCGCCGAACACGACCAAGGCCCCTGTCATCCGTCCAAGTAAAACAAGATCCATGAAAAAGTGGGGCCACTAATGCGCAGTAATCTGCAAAATCATTAAAATCCTGCAAGACTGCTGATGATGCATGTGATCTACCACACAGAGCCTGCCACAACAGACGACGAAGCACTAGGGAATGCTTCGCTTAAACTACCGAACAGGTGAACGACAGCTGTAATGGAATATAAACAAGGCAGAGATGAAGAACTTGATCATCATCCTGGGTAGTCACTAACCAAAACATAGAATCCCGCCAATAAACCCATATGCGCTCAAATCGCGATGAACAAGAATTAGAAAAGCCAAGTTCCATACCAAACCTAACAATAATGGTGGGAGAATGCTTTGGCTCAATAAGCACAATCAGATTCAACTTATGCTCACGAATCAAATGATGCAATCGTGGCAAAGAAGCTTGCAGGCCTCGAACATTCCAAATCGTGACATTCATTGAGAAAGCGTAATATCTCTTCCCTGAGATGATCGAGTGGCACTTCGTGTAAGAATTATTGAGGGCGGTAACGGCGGCAAATCCTTAGCGCTCTCCTTCATCGACGTGGAACAATCGGGTAAATCCTGCATCAGACGACGACTCCTCCAGACGTGAGAACAAAACATCTTCCGATAGGGATTATGGTAGTAACTGGATTTTCTTGACAACATCCTCAGATACTGACGGTAAATTGGGCTGCTGATCATTAACCTGTATCTCTGTATCAAAAGAATGTCCAACGTAACACAAAGTTTGTTTCCCGATGAACTATAATGAAAATTGCGTCAAGCTGTGTCGATCAACTGTTACTTTACAATATAGAAGTGCGTCAAATTTAGTGAGTCATTTTGCTTTATTCCATCATATTCCAAAGTCAAAGAAGTATGTTTCATTGACTCTATTGGAATTGGAAAGGTCTTGACATCAAATTGGTAAAATGGCCAATCCTTATTTGTTTCCACATAGAATAACACTCAAACAGTATCAATCTTTATGACCGAAGAAAGTGTTTACGAGTAGTCTATTTTGTACGTCTGGGTATATCTTTTTGGCACAAGTCTGGACTTATATCGTTCAACAATCCCATCTGCTCTGTATAAAATAGCAAAGACCCACATGCAACATACTGGTCTCTTTCCTCGCGGAAACACTCACTTTTCCCACGTATCATTTTTTACAGGCCCTGCATTTTAATGTTCATCACCTCTGACCATTTGGCTTTCTTACTAGCCTCCTGACCTAATAGTGGAATGTCTTCTGTGCACAACATTGTCAGTAACATCTTTGCATTTTACCTAGCCACATTCACTGGGCACCTGGATGTCCTAGACACTGGTTCTGGTGAGAATCTCTTTGGTGGTGCCCCTTGTTGGTCCTTGAGGAAGGACCCCCACATGCTGCTCAATCAGACCATTAATACCCTCCAATTCATGTAAAACATAGAGTTCTTTATCGTATGTAGAATAGTATCTCTTATGGGATATCCATAATAGGAGAGTCATCAAGAGTGGGAACAGGCGCGCTGACATGAGATCTGGCAAGAGAGGTCTGCAATATGGCGCCACTCGCTCGTTCTTGTTGGCCAAACCTCGGATATGTAAAGCTATGCACGTAATCTAGGGACTCATTCAATTCATCCACATGAGACCTAGGTTGGGCAATGAAAAAAATATTCTGACTCAAGAAATACGCAGTCAATAATGACATGGATTTTGACGCCTAATATAGCATCAGTAGCCTTTTTTTAGTGTCATAGCAGACAAAGACACATTTCTCGGTGAAAAGGTCTAGTTTTGAGCGTTCACTTTCGGGTTATGTTTAAACACAGAGCAACCGAATATACGAAGAGGAAAGGTTATGACTGATGGAACAATAGCTTGAATGGCTAACATCTATAATGATGTTTCATGGTTCAGGATTTTAGTAGGTAGTCGATTCAGGAGATAAACAGAGATAGCCACAGCATTAAGCCAAAAATATTTTGGAGTACGTGACTTGAGTATCATAGCATGTGTCATTTCAAGAATAATACGAGTTTTCCTTTCTGAAATACTGTTGTTGTGTTGTATTCGTGCAACTTGTCTGATGTAACAAGCCATTTTCTCGAAAAAAAATTGTAGGGGCTCGTTCACATATTACCAGACATCATCTGAGCAGAGAATATTTATTTTGCTATCATATTAGGATTGGACCATGTGGAAAAAGTGTATAAATTTTTCGTAGGCTTTGGATTTGTGTTTTAGGAATTATAGTCATGTCATGCGAGAAAACTCATCAAAAAATAATAAGAAATACTAAAACTGACTATGATTATACATATTTGCTGGACCCCATCAATCAAAATGTACCCAACAGAACACTTTGCTAAGACAAGTATTATTTAAGAAGAAGGTAGCGCGGTGATTCTTTGCGTGAATACATGTCTCACAATTTATGTGCCCAGTGATATTTTTAAATAAATTGGGAAATAGAAGCATAAGGTAATTGAATGAGGATTGATCTAAACAGCAAAGACATAGTCTCAGTTGTCTGTGAATTGTCCCTTGAGTGAGCATGAACCAACACTTTTCAGCGACCTCATCAACATAGTACAAACGCCGCACTCACTGCCACACCCAATGATATCCCGTGTATGAATATCCTACAACAGACACAAATGAGGATACATGAGCACTAAACAATTTTGTCCTTTAGTTATACGACTCAAAGATAATAATTTTGAGGACAATGAAGGCACCTATAGACAGTTATCAAGTCACATTTGTGGAGAGACAATAAAGGACCCCTACCCTGTATTTGGACTAGCTTGCCAATTGCAGTTGCAATGTGTGTTTTCGTAGGTTTATAAACGTGTTAGAAATCATGTAGATCATTTTCGTGGTGTTAGTCACTCCATAACCAAAGATCCACTTAGAGGCTTTGTGGGAAATGTTTGAGGCATAAGTATGAAGGCCATGTGTATTTGTTATATGGTCTAGGTATATTTTTAGAATTGTATGACTGTTTAGGGTAATTTTGTGATTTTATAAAATATTGGTGGTCTAATCTAGAACTTCTGATGTATGGCAGGGAAAATTGGGTATTATATTCCATTTTAAAGGCACATTTGGAATTTGAGTATAATTGTGGGTTGAGTTCGAAAGAAGGGTAGCAGATAGGGTCGGGGCCAAAAGTTATGGAAGCTGTAGGGGCAAGGGTGTAATTTTACATTTGTGAAATTAAAAAAGAGGGGTTTGGGGACAAAAGCTCCAACCATACTTTCCACATTCAATTCGGCCAAAAGTTTTATCTCGTGCGTGTTTTAATTTACACTCCTTTGGCTCTGCAACTGCCTTTCTTCGTCGAAAAAATCACAGCTACTCTGTGGGCGGATTACACAGCTGCTGGCGTCTTCGGGATGCCCACAACTCTATCCTCGTTCCGACGCCAATCATGTTAGGCAGGGTCTGGCCAACCTACCATTTCTGAGCATCCTTTGAGGAGTAAATAAGTTTTCTGGTGTGTTTCTTCGGACCATAGTGAGAACACCTCAAGTTAGACTGTTCTTCTCTTTCCACAAGGCGCGATGATGAGAAATCTAAGCGCTGTCCACTAGGCCTATGTTAGACCTGTGCGTTTGGTCCATGTTGTCCCTGTCCCCTCAGCCGAAATAGCCTGCCGCGGCCTTTGCCTGCCGTGCTCTGTGTAGCAAGTCCTAAACCCACCCCCAATGACATATCTTCTAAAACTTAGTGGGTAAATTTAAGAATAGCCATTCTGGCGTTGACCGCCTGATCATGCCATAAGATGCCTCCACTATTGTTATATCCGGATACCATAGTAAATAATAATAATAATAATAATAATAATAATAATAATAATAATAACAACAACAGTAATAGTAATGATAATAATAAGAAGAAGAAAACAAGAAGAACAACAACAACAACAATAATAATTAAAATATCATTAACTACTCATAACACCCACTACCTCTAAAATCCCTCCTATAACCCCCAAACCATAACTCCCCCACAATTCCTACCCATATCCTCTATTATTTAAATAGACAATAAACCACCCATTCCTCCCCATTCTAACCAGCCAAAACTTAAAAAAAAGAGTGTGTGGAGTCGAGAGCTACGAAAGGAGAAGGGGAGAGAGAGAGAGAGAGAAGGAAAAAAGGGAGGAAAATAAAGAAGAAGAAAAAAGAAGAAAAAGGTAAGTACCTTACCTGTACTAGTTATGTTTTTGTGAACTATATATGTATAATTTTGTATAAAATTCAAAGATCATGCATATGTACATTTGATTGCATAAATGGATGTGTATATGTGTATGTATAGTCGTGTGTATATATATGTGTATGTATTTTATGGCCCTATGGCCAAAATTATATATGCATATTTAAAGAGTAGGCTTTGGCCAAAGCAATATTTTGGTATATGTTGATGTATAATTCGTATATGCCTATGGTATATATTGGTTGATATATGAATATGTTGCCATATGTGTGTGTGTGTGTATATTTGAACTTTAATTTTTGTTGTGAAATATATATAGAGGCTGAATTGATATATGTGGATGGGCATATTAGCAAAACTCATTTTTTGCCTAAATGATGATATTAATTGATAAGTATATGATTTAGAAGTTATTAACTGTGTGTGATTATATTTGATATCAATTTGTAAAATGGTATGGATTTTGGAGGAATTTGATAGTGGTGTAAGTTGGGATTTTGCATCAATTGTTGGTGGAATAAGATTGGAAATAACATAAGAGGGATTCTCGTGGAAAGTGGCAGCGGCCAGTGGCGGCGCGTGTGGCGAGTGACTGTGCGTGTGGAGGGTACTTTGGTGTAGTGTGATAGACATGAATTGTACTTGCTGTACGTGGCGTTAGACGTGAGAAAATATGAGTGGTATGAATTCTGGAGGGAGGTCGAGGGGTATTAAGTACGGGGGAGTTGAATTAGGGTTTTGGGGAGATGGGAGAGAGGCTAGCCAAGGGAGCAAGGTAGAGACAATTTGCAGGTTGCTGGGCAGCAGGGGAGCCAAGGGTGTTGGGGGCGGGAGTGAGGTGAGTTGGGTAGTGGATTGGGGAAACAATGGACGGAGGGAGTTACGTGTATGTATATATATGTATATATGCACATGTACGGACGTGGCATGTATATGTATATAGATACACGTGAGTAGTAGTATTGGGAATATCATGAATTGATTATTCGGTATACTCGTGATTTGTGATATTTGAATGTTTGTGATTGGTATTTGAAAATGATCGAAATTGCAATTGCATTTGGGATTTTTTGATATTTGAAATTACTTTGGAAAAATCGAATATTTTGAAAATTGTTTTGAAAATCGTGCATATTTTGAAATTTACCCTCACGAGAAAAACATATTGTAAGCTAGTTGATCCCAATTATATGGAGCGCTGTAACGACCTAGTCTGGGACAGGGTGTCTGTTTGCATATTTGACGCATGAGCGTAACTACCTAGTCTGAGACAGGATGAGATGGCATATTGGTGCTATAGACGTAAATACCTAGTCTGCGACGGAGTGTCTATAGCACCGCTATTAGACGTAACGATCATGTCTGGCACAGGGTGTCTATAGCACTGCTATTAGACGTAACGACCTAGTATGGGACAGGGTGTCTACATATTTGATTATCAAGAGATCAATCTGCAACTCTTACGGTATAAGTCGCTTGTAAGGAAAGTGATCTTACCATCCCATCAAAATCAAATTTGGAACCGAATATCAAAAATCGCATTGTATCGTATCGTATCACATCGAAAATTTGGATTTTAGATATTTGAAATCAAAAATTGATTTTGACTGGCATCACATCGATTTGAAAAATTGCATCATCAGATTTTAATTGTGACTAATATTTGGCTGACTTTGTGTGGTTATTTGATTGTTGATATCGTTGACTTGATTGTTGTATTATCGTAATGGTATAATAGTAATTTTACTTGCGAATGGGAAACTTGATATTTCCTATGTTGTTTAATGATTTATTACATCTGTTTCTTGGTGTATGATCCCACAATGAGTATAAGAAGGGTTCTTGCTGAGCGATGTTTTGTTGTTTATTCTTTATTTCCACGACGTTTGCAGATGATCAGGAGTTTGATATGAAGTTCGTAGAGGACGAGTTTGAATGGGGTTATTGATGAGCGATGACTTGCTGGTTTAATTATTTATGTATTTATTTCGAGGCTTGTACTTTATGGATTTTAGAATGGTATTTCGAGGTGCGAAATATATTATGTTAAGTTTTGATTTTGTAATAGATTTGAAATTCCATACACATTTTATATTATTGATTATTATTTTTACTTCCGTCGACATCAGTGTATGTCACATTACTGATGTGTAATTGATTTGTATTGACGTCTTGCTTTTCTCTTAGCAGAATATGGTGGGTGAACTGTTTTGTGTACTACGGCTCGAGACAGGTCGCTACAAGTGGTATCAGACAATGATTCTAGATCCACGGCGAAAATGTAGATTTAGGCCATGATCTTTGATCTAAGTGGTGACTTGAACATAAGTGGCAATTATATACTTAAGCATTAATCTTAGAAATAAGTATTGACCTTAGACTTAAGGGATGATCGGTTGAAGGATATGCAAACTTAGGATATACTAGGCGATTTTGGTTACTTGTTTTATTTAAGTTTTGATTATAATCCCTCCCATATTCCCTTGGACTCGATCACCGTAAACTCCTAAATGTTTGATACACGTAATAAAATTATGTAAATTTTCATGTTATAGGAAAATGCCTCCAAGAAGAGATCCCAACGGTAACAGGAGTGACGGTCAGAATCAGGACCAGAATGCCTCACCATAGGCGCTAGCTAATGCACTAGTTCAGAATGATCACGTGATCAGCCGGGCTGCTCTACCGTAGCATCAATATAGGACCCGATAGTATTATTGAGAGATAGAAGTGGGTCCATGTTCTGACCATTGACGGGGGAGTTGACCTAGACAAAGCAGATATATGGTTAACCAGAGTGGAGAATAACTTTGCACTTCCGGAGGTGCCGGATGAGATGAAGATGATGGTGACACGTCCATTCTTGATCGGTGAGACTAATAAGTCGTGGACAACCGTGACGATGGATCTACCATAGCAAATCAGTTAGGTGCGTTTCAAAGAAGAGTTCAGGAAGTTCTACATCCCATCCTCCGTGACTCTACAGAAGAATGGGGCCTTCGAGTCGCTGAGACAGGGGCCAGGTACGTTGGTGGCGGAATACGCCAACCAGTTTAATGTTCTGTGGATGTTTGTGCTGTCTATCATGGGTGACATGCACTTCAAGATTGTGAAGTTTGAAATGGGTGTACACACTCGCATTCGCGCTGAGGTGGTGAATTCAAATGCTAGAGACTTTGGCGAGATGCTAGATGCTTGCTATTGGGTGGAGAAAGACATACATCGTCGCGACGAGGACAACAGAGGCAAGCAACCTCGGGAGATGACTGAAAGTATATCCAAAATATGGGTCAAAATTCTTAAGAGGGGTCCCACAGGTCAGTCGCGATCTCAGTAGCAGCAGTAGTAAAGGGGTAATGTTAGGTCCCTTAGAACACACTAGAATGGAAAGATTGAATAGTGTGTTCACCAAGTATAGAACTTTTTCGGATCTTTTTTAGTGATGATGCCAAACCAATACTTGGGTGTGTTCTTTAAAATGAATAAAATTGCAAAAACGTAAGGAACACGAAACATATGGAGGTTCAAGTCAATGACTCTTATCCTCTACCTCCTTGCTCTTCACAAGAAGGATTTCTGAACAATGCGATTGTTATTTCACTTGGAGGAAACAACATTTAAAGATAAAGATACAAATAGGTGAACTACGTAACACACCTAGACTTTGGAACAAGAAAATCCAACTAGCTTGATGTTTAGTCTCCAAAGAACTTTCTTGTTTCTCAAAGAATTCTTGTAGGGAGTATGGTGCACCTCTACACCATCAACTAACACTTGAAGGCTTGGATTTCTTCAAACAAGAAGCACCCTTGATTCTTGACCAACAATCTACATCTTGCTCCACACAATGCTCACTCAAGAAAAAGACTCCTCTTCTCTTACAAATCACACACTCTCATAAATAATGTAAATACAACAAAGATACAAGTATTTTCAGAGCAAAAGACTTGAGAGAACTAGAGAGCTTGTAGGTTAGAAAGTTGGAAGATGAAAAATGATGAAGCTCCTTGTTTTACTCACCTTCTAGCCGTTTTCCATGTTACATGAGGGAACAATGAGCTTTGTCTATTTTGAGACATGTCTCCTTTCATGAAGACCTTCTCTTGGATGGAGTCAAGCAGGCAGAGTTTCTCTCTCTACAACTTTGGTCTTGAATCCTCAGAACTTCCTGTGTTGAGAATTCCTTCCTTGTATATCATAAATAATAGCTCAAGGTTATGGGTAAAATGAAATTGGCCACGTAAGTAAAGGACCCAACGGAGTTTTCTAGTAAAAAAAAAACTTAATGTGTGGATACCGGATTATATTTTTATTTATGATAAGAGATAGTATTTCAAATCAATATTTGAACCATAATCGTCGAATCATAATGGACATTGGTCGTTACTTCTCTCATTATTATTATTTTTTATTGTATGTATGTCCCATTATGTCAGATGTTCTAAGTAAAGGAAAAAAATACACTCTTGATTTGAACGACTATGAAACAAAATCATCTCAATAAAATTAGAATTTAAATCAAATCAAGTCTATGAAACAAGGCGCGAAATTGATTTTTTTTATTGATAGTGATGCTATTCACATTAGATTCCAACAATTTATCAAAATTACTCATACTTGGCTGGTAGATTGACCAAGTAGTATAAAACAACATTTGTTCAAGAAAGGAAGGCTAACTGATGGAATGACATCTAAATTTGAATAAAATAGTGTTGCTAAAGGAGACAGACATTTGTAAAATTTTAATCTGATCATATGAGTTATCGGAGATCTTGTCTGGTTTGTTTAGGCATTTGTAAAGTATCAATCTGATTTTTACCCTTAGCGTGACTCTATTTTTATATATTGCCAATGGGTTCAGATTACATTTTCCTGGTCGATTTGACAGATATGGAGGAATCAAAACGTTGAATCATTCGACAAAGTTAGTATGTCGTCTGCTATTAAATAATTATCCCTTTCTGATGAGATGGGTAAAATCATTTTCTAATACTTTTTACTTCGAGCAAAGCCCTTTTTTTTTTATTTAAAAAAGGTCCTTTATTTACAACTGCTTTTTCCTTGGAGACTACAAAAACATAAGATCTCCCTACCGAGCAACCATGAACCTACGGCCGTCCTTTGGTGATCAATGAATTTATGTATTCGTACATTTGTTGTAAGCATGATTACTTTCTAGAAAAAGACGGATAATCTACGGGTGATTTCCAAATCACTCATCCCTACTACTAATCTTTTTATAGGTGAGCCTGAATACGAGTACATTTTCGTAGAGGACGAGTCAGACTACGCTAGCTGGGGCAAGTGAGTCGTGCGAGACATTTTGGGATTTGATGGATTTCATATTATTTTATTTTTATCAGACTTTTAGAATTTCGATTGACATGTATCAAAATTACTACGATCACCCCGAAAACCGCAAACAACAAGTTAAGTTCAATCATAATCATCAATACAAGATCAAGCAATATCAAATTGGATCAATTAATGGATTAAACGATTGATAAAATTTGAATAGGATCGTTGGCGCCAAATTGCGCAAAGAAGAGAAAAATATCAAACACTTCCTGAAAAAAATTGGAAGGAGAAAAATTTCAGTTATTTCATTGAACTCTCTTTTACAATGCTGATTACACTGTTTTCAACTAACTAACTATCAGCTACACTACTTCATAACCCATTTTCAACGAGTGTATCCTATACTAAGCTAACATGCAACTTCTCTGCTAAGTTGACACTTGATCCGCAGCACTTCAGCTATAACTTTATGTTTCTTGTTTGATCCAACAATTTTCTAATCCACCAATCATATGTTAGGTTGTTATTGATCCGTGTATTACCTTGTTAACCAATGCCATTCTTTCAAACTACAACATCATCTTCACTATTGTATTTCCTTTGAGCTTGAGCAGCTGACACCCGCTGCTTCAGTCCAAGCTCAGTTTTAACACCACCCCAAACCTGATCTTGCAAATGTTCACATAGACCCATAACTGAAGTCAGGTTTGCCGTTCTGTTGTGATCTAAGGTCTTTGTAAACAAATCTGCCAACTGTAATCGTGTGTGTATAGGCACAGGGTTAATTATTCCTGCCAAAAACTTATCTCTCACTACATAACCATCAAAATCTATATGTTTGGTCCTTTCATGAAAGACCAGATTCTCCACTATGTATATGGCATTCTTATTCTCACAAAAGAGCTCTACTGGTTCTTTCTGCCCAATCTTCAAGTCTCTTATCAGATAAATCAATCATTGCACTTCACAAGAAGCCATGGCAAGGGCCCTATACTCTGCCTCTGAAGATGATCTTGAAATAGTACTGTTTCTTAGTCTTCCAAGAAACCGTAGTATTCCCCATAAACATACAATACCTTGTTATGGATCTTTTAGTTTCTAAACATCCTCCCCAGTCTGAGTCACCGAATCCCTTTAACTTCAGCTCTCCTATAATAGGCAACATCAACCCCTTGCCTGGTGAACCTTTTAAGTACCTTAACAGTTTGTGAGTAGCTTTCAGATGATTCTTCGTGGGTGAATCAAGAATTTGACTTAACTGCTGAACTGCATAAGAAACATCTGGCCTTGTAATAGTAAGATATTGCAATTTCCCAATGATCTTCCTGTATGTGGATGCTTCTGACATCAAGGGAGAATCATTATGCTCCAATTTTAAATTCTGCACTATTGGAGTTTTAGCTAATTTGGTCCCTAAATAGCCTGTATGTTCCAAAAATTCCAAGATGTAGTTTCTTTGGCTAAGCATGATCCCCACTGTGACCTGATTCCCTCTAGACCTAGAAAATATTTCAGGTCACCCATGGCCTTGGTGTTGAACTGTTGATGCCATGCTTTCTTGATCTGAAAAATATCTGATAAGGAATCACTAGCAAGAATGATATCATCAACATAAACTAGTAAAACCAAGAAAGAATTGCTGGTCTGCCTGGTAAAAAGAGTATAGTCATGCCTGGACTCAGTACAACCTTGAGAGGTTAGAATTGTGTCAACGTTTTATTCCACTGTCGACTGGCTTGCTTCAAGCCATAAAGGGACTTGTTTAGCTTACACACTGTGCTTGGAGCATTAGAAGTGCCTTTGGGTGCAGTCATATAAATGGCTTCAGAAAAATCACCAAGCAAAAAAGCATTATTTATATCAAGTTGATGCAAGTGTCAATTCTTAAATGCTGCAACAGAAAGAACAAGTCTAATAGTAGTCATCTTGGAAACAGGGCTAAAGGTATCACTATATTCCACTCCAAGCTGCTGTGTATAACCCTTGGCAACCAAACAGGCCTTAAAACAATCAAAACTGCTATCTGGCTTTCTTTTTATCCTATAGACCTACTTAAAATCAATTAGAACCTTACCTTCAGGCAGAGGTGTCATGGTCCAAGTATGGTTTTCTTTAAGAGCATTAAGCTCTTCCTGCATAGCAACCTGCTATTCTGGAATACAAGATGCTTTCTGAAAAGACTTAGGCTCTTGTTGCAAGCTAATATCAAAAATGTAGTTCTTATGCTAAAGAGTCAGGTTATCATAGGACATATAGGATTCCATAGGATAGGAGACAGAAGAGGATGAAGGAGGATGCTGCTGCTTAGAGGAGGTGGGCTGATGGTAGTAATAGTCTCGAAGATAGCCTGATGGTTTCCTAAGTCTTGTGACCCTAGGTGGAAGCTCAGGATTTGAAGGAGAGGAAGGGGATGAAGGTGTGTTAGAATGAGAGGGGTGATGAAGGGAAAGGAGATTGAGATATTTCAGGAGATGAGTCTAGAGAAGAAGGAGCAGCTGGACTGGAAGGAAGAGGATCTGTATGGGAAGATGGAATATGAGGAAAAAGGGAACTCTCATAAATAGATGGCATTACCGAAGAAAAGGAAGAAAGATTTTGAAATGGGAAAACTTCTTCTTGGAATTGAACATCTCTTGAAACAAACATTGTCTTGGTGTTTAGATTTTGCAATATATAGCCATTTGATGCTACAGAAAGACCTAAGAATAGACATGGGATAGCTCTTGATTCAAACTTGGTTTTGTGTGAGCGGATATTGCAGGCATAGGCCAGACATCCAAACACCTTGAGGTTACTGTATTTGGGCTTGTTACGATTGAAACGTTCAAAAGGTTTTTGCTGTTGTAAAAGTGCAGTGGGAAGAATATTGACTAAATAGGTAGCATGTTCAACACAGAATCATCAGTAAGATAAAGGAAGATGAGCTTGAAACCTTAATGCTCTAGGTATATTGAGGATATGTTGATGTTTACTTTCCACTACTCCTTTTTTTTGGGAGTGTATGTGCAACTGGTTTGATGAAGAATTCCTTTGGATTTATAGAATTTTGTCATAGAAAATTCAATCCCATTGTTTGTTCTAATTGTTTTGATTTGTGCCCCAAAATGAGTTGAAACAAATTGATAGAAGCCTTGTATAATGGGTCTGACATGTGCCTTAGATTTAAGCAAATACAACCAAGTGTAACGGCTAAATTCATCAACAATTGTCAAAAAGTAATGTTTTCCATATATGGATGGGTGTTTATACGGACCCCAGATGTCCATATGTACAAGATCAAATGTATGATGAGAAACAGACAAAGAAATTGGGAAAGGAAGCCTTTTCATTTTGGCCAATGGACTGATTTTACAGAAATCCTCACAGCTAGAGTCTACAACATCACAATTATCTTTATGGATATCTCTTATTCTTGCAGCAGAGGGATGTCCAATCATGTAATGCCATATAATGGATAAAGAAGTTTGGGATGCAGCAATAGCAGAAGGAGTAGCAACAGGAATAGAGACTGTAGCTGGGTCAATTGATTTATGTGTACCATGGAGATAGTAAAGCCCATGATGTGGTTCAGTTGAACCAATCAACTTTCTGAAAAGATGATCCTGGAGAAAACATGTTGTGCCATAAAATTGAATAAGCACAGATAACGAAGCAGTCAATTTACTGATGGAAAGGACATTAAAAGAAAAAGAGGGCATAAAGAGGGCATCACCAAGTATAAGTCCAGGAGTGACTTGAACTTCACTAATATCTGTGGCTAGCACTGTGTGATTGTTAAGCAATTTAATGACTATATGATGCAAAGCATTGTATGGTGAGAAAAGTTTCCAAGAACAGGAAATATGATTTGTGGCGCCTGACTCTAAGATCCATACGTTTATATTATTATTTGAACAATTACCTTTCTCTTGTTCAGCTTGAGCAGACAGCACTGCAGCATGAGAGGCACTACCATGCACATTCATTGCAGAGACAGACGCTGAAGTTCCTCTTTCTTCCTTAACATTCAACAAGTTCATCAGTCTCATGTGCTGCTCATATGTTAACATGGGAGGTTGATACAAAGGTTCAACATACTCCTGATTCTTGGAATCCCCACAATCTATCACCAAATCCACCATGTTAGCCTGATCTTTGGATTTAAAACCATGAGGAAACACATGCTTCCTATAGCATCTCTCCATTGTACGTCCAATCATTCCACAGTGAGTGTTCTGTGGCCTTTTATTATTGCCAAGATAAAACCTTCCACTGCCCCTTCTGTAGGTCTTACCCAGTGCTTTGTTGAAATAAGCTTAGCAACTAATTCCACATCATCATAAACTAAAAAAGGCTGTAGGCGAATTAGAAAAGGTACCATGGCCTGATGAACTCTCATATTTAAGAGCCATAGAAAATGCAGTGCCTATGTCTGGTAAGGATGTCATGAAAGATACCTGAGACTTGACAGGTTCATAATCATCATTGAGTCCTTTCACAAATTTGATTAAATAATCACTCTGTACAAAATCTTTCATCTGACTGGTTACATTACATCTACATCCATGACATTCACAAATTAGTATTGGCCTCAAGACCAGCATCTCCTCCCGTAGAACCTTAACTTTGGTGAAATAGTCATTTACTATAAAACTTTCTTGCCTTACTGCAGAAAATGACTCAAGCAAATCAGATAACCCAAAAGCATTATCATGACCATACATTTGCGTCAAGTCCTACCAGACTTCATGAGCTATATCATACCACATAATGCTTTAAGATATTGAGGGTGGTACACTGTTCATTATCCATGTATGTACCATTGAATTCACCTGTCTCCATGTTCCAAAAATAGGATCATTCTCTGCAGGCTTTTGTATCGTACCGTCTATGAAGCATAACTTGTTTTTGATCACAAGTGCCATTTTAAATATTCTGCTCCAGGAATGGAAATTATTCGGATTAAGAGGTGGTTGTGCCAGCACAATTTCTGGACTATCATTAGGATGAAGGTAAAACGGATCGGCATTAAGATTGTCATTCTTGTTCCCAGGATTGTTTCTTTGATTTTGTTGAAACTTATTTGTAGCATGAACACTGTTAGAACTTGAAGCCATAACTACTAAGATTTATCAAACTAAAATCAGCAGCAAACCGAATCAAGAAAAATTAGTAGAAAACCAAATCAAGACTACTTAGATGTAAAGGAATTCTACACTCCATAAGCAGAGAAAAAAACCGTAGCTCTGATACCATATCAAAATTACTACGATCACCATGAAAACCGCAAACAACAAGTTCAATTCAATCATGATCATCAATACAACATCAAGCAATATCAAACTGGATCAATTAGTGGATTAATCGATTGATAAAATTTGAATAGGATCGTTGGCGCCAAATTGCGCAAAGAAGAGAAAAATATCAAACACTTTCGGAAGAAAATTGGAAGGAGAAGCATTTCAGTTATTTCATTGAACTCTCTTTTATAGTGCTGATTATAAGGCCTTCTTTACTGTTTTCAATTGACTAACTCTCAGCTATACTACTTCATAGCCGTTTTTCAATGAGCGTATCCTATACTAAGCTAACACGCAACTTCTCTGCTGAGTTGACACTTGATCCGCATCACTTCAGCTGTAACTTTGTGTTTCTTGTTTGATCCAGCAATTGTCTAATCCACCAATCACATGTTAGCTTGTTATTGATCCGTGTATTAGTTTGTTAACCAATGTCATTCTTTGACACTGCCACATCATCTTCACTGCTACATTTCCTTTGAGCTTGAGCAGCTGACACCCGCTGCTTCAGTCCAACCTTAGTTTTAACGTGTTAGGTTTCATCAGCCCTAAACTATGATTTCTATTTATAAATTGAATTTGACTGTTTAATTATCGTTTCTCACAAAAAAAATTTCTACGTTATTTCTGATGTGTAAGAAGTTTGAACGGCGTCTTGTCGTACTCGTAGTAGACTACGACAGGTACACCGTTTCCGATGCCAGGGTTCGAAAGCTGGGCGCTACATTATATATGTCACATAAAATTGACATCCAACCAGTAAATTTTACTGTGTGGCTGGTTCACTGTGTTGATTACAAACCGCAGATAAATTGTAAAAGCTAATCACTTCACAATTTGACGAACATTTGTATCACTCAACTTTAGTACACAACTTCATTCAACTCTTATATAACGTTTCTCACTTTGATAATTAACTTCACTATTTATTTGATATGAAAATAGTGATGCCAGTCTCAGAAGAAAAAACCTTACCTTCAGCATACTGAAACCATAAACGTACAGGCAAACCTATAGTAAAATACACAAAAAACTCAAAAGAAGACAGTATAACAAACAAAAAACAGTGAGAACATAGAGGAACTCATTCTTCAATCTCTTCACCTGACCATGCTGAAACTGAAGTATAGTAAAGGTGAAAAGAAACCGTCTCAAAATGGTAGGCATGTTCCGTAATAAGCGTCTGGCACGTCACGTATTGCACAAATGCAATATTCAGGATTTCACATATGGTGTTCTTAATAGTACATGGTTCATACGAACAGTCTTGAAGGAGTTTTCTATCTGAGGACACTGGTAAGGCATACCCTATGCTCATTTTAGATGAACCTTCTTTCTCTTCTACTTCAACTGCAACAAATTTTCTGTCAGAATCTGTGCCGATAAATAACGAATGCCGGAAATTGGTGTTTCCAGCATGTAGAATATTAATTAATACGTAAAAACACCATATGATAACAAATATATTCCTATCTTATTTACACATACATTTGTTCCCGTGACAGTATGAATCATGGGCAATTCCATGAAAATCCACAGGATTTAGGTTTTGAGGCGGCAAATTTTATGCTATGGATACTGTGATATGCATTTTTCCTCACGTAATCACGGGCAATAAATATGTACCTCACAAGGCAAGTCATAAGGCATGACAAAAAAGAAAAGAAACAAAGGAAAATTACTTTTACTATCAAATCCATACACTTTCATGCCATTATTGTATTCTATATGTTACAAGTGGAAGTCTAATATGGAAGGGTAAATATTTTTCATCTAAATTCCGTACAATCAATTTGCCGTTCCATCCAATCAATTTCCGTCCTTGCGTTTTCTAAGTTCTGTTGAAGATGATGGGTTAGCAGAGCAAAAGAAAGGAAAGAAAAGATGCATCAGCTTGGCACAAGTGGATTATGAAGACGTTAGCTCGATTGCACGAGGGAGTTGGCATGCTTGGCACGCTTAACAGACTTGGCACACTGGCGGGTGATGGAAAGTTGGTGCGCAGAAATTGTAGCGAACCAAATCTCCATTTACATGTGCTAGTTAGATTCTAGTTGCTTCTATAGCTAGTATAAATGGTTAGTATGTTTGTAAATACTAGTTAGAAGGAAGCAAACAGAAAATACCTCCCAAAACTGCTCCTGTTGATTGAGTTGCGCTCCTTGGCGCCATTTCTTCATCATTCAAAATTCTGTTAAGTTTTGTTCGTCTTACCTCGTGATTACTTTGCTATAATGCTTCAATTCAGCTTATGAAGTGATTTAAACATGGTATCAGAGCTTTGGTGATTCACCACCGATTCTCCGTTCTTCTCAATTTTGATTCTGTTTTGCGAAAATTTTCTCCATGCACGATCAGCCTGCAGCTAAGGTCTAATCATGGCAAACGCGAGTACAACATCTTCTAGTTCTCATAATGATCACACAAACAATGAAAATCCATTAAATAGTTCATATTACTTGCATCCAAATGATAGTCCAGCAATTGTACTGGTGCAACCACTGCTTAATCCGCACAACTTTCGCTCATGGAGCAGGCCTTTCCAAATGGTGTTGCTTGTAAAGAATAAAACATGTTTCATTGATGGTCCCACGCCTAAGCCAGCACCAAATGACCCTCAGTTTTAGGTATGGCGACAGGTATACACTATGATCCAATCTTGTATCATGAACTGCGTTTCTCCCTCAATTGCACAAAGCATAATAAGGTATGACAGTGCTTTAGATGTTTGGAATTATTTAACCATAAGATATGGTAGTGGTGATCCATTTAGATTGTCTGATTTGCTCTCTGAACTCTATCCTGTGAAGCAAGAAAATCTCAGCATTAACGATAACTTTACAAAGCTGAAAGTCTTGTGGGAAGAGTTAACTGCATTAAGGTCCATACCTAAATGTGATTGTCTCAGATGTGTTTGTGGTATTGCCAGAAATGTGAATGAATTCATTTAAAATGACTATGTCATAAATTTTATTAAAGGATTAAATGAAGAGTTCGATCCAGTGAGATCACAAGTGTTTGTGATGACACTATTGCCAGATATTAAGACTGTGTTTGCAATGGCCTTGAAGTTTGAAAAGTCGCTTGTTAATAATAGTGCACCAGTTAGTTCCACCAATGCCCCTATGGCCTTAATATTTAGTAATGATGAACAAGAAAGTTTGGTAGCCAAGACGTATACCAATAGAAAACAAGGTCCAGTCTATATGAGAGGAAATGGAAGATTCAATCGGAAAGAGAATAATCGTTTGCAATGTACTCACTGTGGTATGACTGCCCATACAAGTGACAGATGTTATAGAAAATATGGTTTCTCTCCTGGATTTAAATTTAGAAATCAAGTGAATATGTCTGAGACAGTGGAAGAGAAAGTCTAACACAACAATGATGATCAGATGTTTCAGAATTCTCCTAGCCTGCCAACACATCAGACTCCTGGTCTCATACCAGAACAGTTTAGTATACTTTTGAAATTGTTAGATGTTGATGATGTTGTTTCAGGAACACCAATGATCAAGGAGCCCCAGGGTGCTGTCATGACTGCGCAGGTTGATGTGCCTACAGGTAGGTGTTCTGCAAATATTAAATGTGTGTGGATTCTAGATTCAGGTGTCACTGACCATATCTCTTGCTCTTTGACTTTGTTTCACTCTTATTATTCTATTGATCATGTTGCCATTAAGCTTCCAAATAACATAACAGTTGATGCAACCCACAGAGAAATAATTAAGCTTCACAGTGGTCTTGTTCTAAATGATGCGTTACATGTGCCTTCATTCTATTTTAATCTTGTCTCACTAAGTAGACTCACTGACTCCCCCCATCTGCTTGTTTCATTCCATGATTCTTGTTGCTTTATCCAGGATCAGTTATCTAGGATGATGATTGGTTCAGCTAGGTAGCATCATGGACTCTATTACTTGTATGTCTCTAGCATGTCTGCTCATCTTGAAGTTTCAGATCTGTCTATGTTGCCTTCTTTACTCTCATCAACAAGCTTAGACTCAAATTCATATCTCTTGCTTGGACATGCTTCATCAGCCGGAATTCGAGAAATACATAAGTTGCATCCAGATGTTCCATCTTATAGCTCAGAAAATAAATGTACAGTTTGTCCTTTAGCAAGACTAAAAAGAACTCCTTTCCCTGTGTCTGTTATTGCTTTTAAACTCCCTTTTTTGATATCTAACATGTAGACATTTACGGTCCTTACAGACATACCACTATATACAATCAAAATTACTTTCTGACTATAGTGGATGACTATTCTAGGTTACTTGGATATATCTTCTCAAATCAAAATCTGAAGCTAGGCAAATTTTGCAAAGTTTCTTCATTATGCCTTTACTCAGTTTAATGCTCATATCAAAGTGGTTAGAAGTGATAATGGGCTTGAGTTTAAAATGTCTGAATTCTATATGCAACATGGGGTTGTTCACCAAACTACTTGTAGTTATACTCCCCAACAGAATGGGGTAGTAGAGAGAAAGCATCAACATCTTCTTTTTTGTGGCTGGAGAACTCAGATTTTATGCTTCTTTACCCATTACATATTGGGAATTTTGCCTTCAGCATGGCACATAAATGATAAATTTAATATCTTTACCTATTCTCCAACATAAAACTTCATATGAGGTACTACATCAGATACAACCTACATATAATCATCCCAAAGTCTTTGGATGTCTAGCGTTTACTTGTGATAATAGTTCACATAAGCCAATGTTTGAACCCAGATCCATACCTTGTATATTCCTTGGGAGGCCTATGAATGTGAAAGGCTATATTCTTCAGAGCATAAATGACAAATCTGTATTTGTATCCAGAGATGTGTTGTTTAAGAAGGATTCTTTTCCTTTTTTTGATGCTACTTCTTTACCGGTAACATCAGTGCCAGTTGCTCCTTGCTTAGCAGAAAACCCATCATCATCATCCCAAACTCCTCCTCAACTGAATCCTTTACATATTCTTTTATCTACACATGATCTGGCACATTTAGATACTCTTGAATCATCTTCAGGGTCACCAGCGTCATCAACTAATGATTCTGCTTCCTCTTCTCATGATCAAACCTATTACATAACTACAAGTACATTTACCTCCATTATCATCATCTGCCTTGCCATCACATGAGCCTTCTGATCACAAACCTACCAGACCAAGACATGCTCCTTCTTATTTGAAGGATTACTATTGTAATATTTCTTATTAACCTTATTCTTCTTTCTCTCAACCATCTCCTTAAGCTTCTCTACCTTACCCTATTCAGTCTTATCATTCTCTTGATACTTTGGCCCTTGAATACAAGTCATACATTCTTAATATAAGCATTGAGCAGGAACCTGTTGCATGTCAACAGGTAGCATCATCATCAGCCTGGCAAAAGGCTATGGAAGTAGGATTAGTAGCATTACAGCCTACTAACACCTAGACTATTGTTTCCTTGCCACCTAGAAAACGATCCATTGGCTATAAATAGGTCTACAAAGTAAAAAAGAAAGGCTGATGACTCAGTAGAGAGGTTCAAGGCAAGGCTTGTAGCTAAAGGTTACACTCAATAGCCAGGTATAGACTATGCTGATACCTTTTCTCCTATGGCCAAAATGACTTATGTACGTCTCCTTCTTGCTTTAGCATCTGTGAATAATTGGCATGTGCCTCAACTGAATATCAATAATGTATTTCTTCATGGTGATTTATATCAAGAGATTTATATGTATTTACCACGAGATTTATATGTATTTACCACCAGGAATTCAAACATATGTCCCCAATGTTGTTTGCAAACTTCAGAAATCATTATATGGCCTTAAACAGGCAAGCAGACAATGGAGTGAAAAACTTACCCTTTATTTGTTGTCTCAGGGATTCCAACAATCTAAGAATGGTCATACCGTGTTTGCCAAGAAATCTCCAGATTCTTTTATAGTGTTGCTCATTTATGTTGACGATATCATAGTGGCCAGTAATTCTATGTTCCAGATATAGAAACTTAAAGACCATTTACATTCTACATTCCAAATAAAAGATTTAGGAATCCTAAGATACTTACTAGGTCTGTAGGTGGCGAGGTCTCAGGGGAGATCAGGATTTATCAGAGAAAGTATACAATGGAGTTGTTAGAGGAGATAGGATTCTTGGGGTGCTAAACCTACATTAATTCTTTTGGAGCAAAGTCTGAAACTAGAACATGATGATTCACCATTGTTTCCTAATGTGTGTTGTTACAAAAGAATAATTGGAAAACTGGTGTATTTTACTATTACTAGGCCTGACATATCTTACAGTGTTCAAAAGTTGAGTCAGTTTTTAGACACTCCTACAGAATTGCATATGAAAGCTGTTTATAGATTGTTGAGATACTTGAAAGGGAATCCAGGTCAGGGCTTGCTGTTTCGTAGTACAGGGTCAAAACTGCTCAAGGCTTATGTGGACTAAGACTGGGGTAGCTGTTCAAAGACCAAAAGATCTATTATAGGGTATTGCATGTTCTTTGGAATGTATTGGTGTCCTGGAAGGCTAAAAAGCAGACCACTGTATCTAGGTCATCTTCAGAGGCAGAATATAGGTCACTTGCTACAGCAACATGTGCGATACAATGGTTACTCTATCTATTAAAAGATCTAGGGGTAAAACAGGATCAGCCTGTGGAATTATTCTGTGACAACAAGAGTACAATTTTTATAGTTGACAATCCTGTGTTCCATGAGAGGATAAAGCATATGGAAGTGGATTTTCATGTTCTTAGAGATAAATTTCAGGAAGGTGTGATTAAGCCAATGCCTGTCAAGACAGAATATCAAGTGGCAGATTTATTCACTAAAGCATTGAGCTCACACAGATTGCAATTTTCGACTTCAGCACTAGGGTGTGCAACATTGACAAGAAGTCAGAATTAAGGGAGGTGTTGAAGATGATGGGTTAGCGGAGCAGAAGAAAGGAAAGATAAGGTGCATCAGCTTGGCACAGGTGGATTAATGAAGAAGTTAGCTCGATGGCACGACGGAGTTGGCATGCTTGGCACGCTTAAAAGACTTGGCACGCTGGCGGGTGAAGGAAAGTTGACGTGCAGATATTACAGCGAACCAGTTCTCTATTTAAACGTGCTAACTAGATTCTAGTTGATTAGATAGCAAGTATAAATACTTAGTATGATTGTAAATATCAGTTAGAAGGAAGAGGACAGAAAATATGTCCCAAAACCACTCTTGTTCATTGAGTTGTGCTCCTTGGTGCCATTTCTTCATCATTCAAAATTCTGTTGAATTTTATTCGTTTTGCCTCGTGATTACTTTGCTGTAATGCTTTAATTCAGCTTATGAAGTGATTTTAACAAGTTCAAGAGTTTCTTGTGTTTTCTTACTTTAAATTTACAAGAAAATCTATTTGTTACATAACCAAATAGATAGGTATTGTTGGGTAAGTTTCTACACGAATAGATAGGTGATTGCTGAGGAGAAGTGAGATTGGAGGGAGAGATTAGAGGGAGAGGGGGTTGGAGAATGGGGCAGGGAGCAATTAACATCGAGGCTTGAGATGGTCCATGGTGGTGGATAAATGGGGGAGTTCTATTCTCTTATTCTCTGTGTAACTAAAACCTTAGATATGGAAATTTCTTTTTTGTGATAGTAATGTTTTTATCTAGGTACATGCTTTATCACCGAAATGCATTACCATTTGACATACTCTTCTGTTGCACTGGAGGTGATTGGTGTATAATACGGAGTTTTATGTGTTCATAATCATCATAGTTATACATGACTATGATAAAGGCAAACATTGTAATGCAAAATTCCTGGCGAATTCGGTGGGTAAAACATAAACCATCAACAAACTTCAGGATATAAATTTTTCAATACGAAAGGTTGAACATACCTGATAATTTTTGAACTAGCAACCGTAATTCAACTAGAATAAGCAATCAACAAACAACAATGCTTAAGAAGTAACTTAAAGAAGAAAAGAGAATTGAATTTTGCAGCAAAAACAATAAGCTAGCGCATCAAGCTTAGCTTTGAAGATGAAGGAGAGCTTAGAGTTTTGAAGGACAAATGCAATTTCGTCTAGCTGCCAATGTACAGTTTCCTACTCTATTTATACAACCAATGGAATGTCCTAAGAGGCAAAAATATTCGACATTCCTATAACAGTTCGTTATTTCAGTTTGCTGCATCCTCCCAGCTGCAGGCGCATTTGATCTAACGTGGAATGTCAACTCATCACCTCTTCACTAATCCTCCCGCAACATATTCAATTAGGTGAGCCCCACACACAATAACCTCATCTAATTCAATGCAGAGATCAGCAACATAACTCTTCTGCACTCAGCGTACTTGCCACAGTCTTGGCACGTTGAGCCTGCCTGCCAACCATGCTACCACTCATGCCAACCATGCCAACTGTGCCAACCGTGCCACTGCCAATGCCAACCATGCCACTACTTCTTTTCATACATGTCAAATGATTGGAATCTTCAACACCCCTCTCCAATTATGACTTCCCATACACATTACAGATTTCCAATGCAGAAATCAAGAATTGCAGTTGCTTTGAATCCAAGGACATAGTAAAAATATATGCAATCATAAAGTTGGTCCTCACAGGCATAGGTTTGATGATACCTGTCTGATACTTGTCTCTAACAATATGACAATCAATCTCAATGTGCTTAGTCCTCTCATGAAACACTGGATTTTCCACTTTATAGATGTCACTCTTATTGTAACAGAAAAGCTCCAGAGGTTGAGCATGCTCCTGCCCCTTGCCCTTCAGTAAATACAACAACCATTGCACTTCACAAGTTGTTGTGGCCAGAGATCTATACTCAGCTTCTCAAGAAGACCTGCAAACTGTAGTATGTTTCTTTTCCTTCCATGACACCAAGGCATCCCCAAAGAACACACAGTAACCTGTAATTGACCTTTTGGTTTCTGAACAACCCCCCAATCTGCATCTGCATAGGCCTTCAGCAAATTAGAACCTATAGTGGAAAAAGAAGTCCTTGGCCAGGTGTCCCTTTCAAGTACCTCAACACTCCATACGCAGCCTTCCAGTGCAACACTGTAGGAACATCTAGGAATTGACTTAATTTCTGAAGAGCATAGGCAATATCTGGCCTGATAATTGTGAGGTAATGAAGTTTTCCCACTAACCTTCTATACCTTGAACTATCAATCAACAATTCTGAGTCATTATGTGGCAATTTAAGGTGTTGCTCCATAGGTGTTACAGCTTGCTTGGCAGCAAAACACCCTGCTTGTTCTAACAATTCTAAAGTATACTTCCATTGGCATATCATAAACCCCCATTGAGACCCTACCCCCTCCAGTCCCAGAAAATATCTTAGCTCTCCTAGATCCTTGATCTGAAATGTCTTATGAAGAAAATCTTTCAATTGCTGAATCTGTAGCAATGAATCACTTGCCACTATGATGTCATCAACATAAACCAAGAGAATCAAAAAGGAAGTTTCTATAGCCTTGGTAAACATAGTGTAATCATGCTTAGACTGAATGTAACCTTGAGATAGCAAGGAAGCTGTAAGTTTCTCATTCCACTGGCGACTTGCTTGTTTTAAGCCTTATAAGGACTTGTGAAGTTTACATACCTCTCCAGACTTACTAGAGGAAACTCCCTGCGGCAACTCCATATACATTTCTTGGTGAAGATCACCATGCAGAAATGCATTGTTGATGTCCAACTGATGAACATACCAGTGTTTAACTGAGGCTAAAGCAAGCAACAACCTAACTGTGGTCATCCTAGATAAAGGGGAGAATATATCACCATAGTCAATTCCCTCTAGTTGGGTATATCCCTTTGCCACCAACCTAACCTTATACCTATCCACAGTACCATCGGCCTTACTTTTGATTTTATATACCCATTTGCAGCCTATGGGACATTTCCCTGGGGGCAAGGGAAAAATGGACCAAGTTTTGTTGGTATCTAATGCTGCCAACTCAAGCTGCATGGCTTGTTGCCTAGCTGCTGAAGTGGCTGCCTGCTGATATGACACAAGCTCCTGATCAATGCTTATGTTAAGTATGTATGACTTTTATTTCAGTGACAAACCACTGAAGGATATATATGACTCCAAAGGATAAGGAATACTGGCCTGATTCAAGGAAGAGGGAAAGGAGCTAAGAAGATTACAGTAGTAATCTTGCAGGTAGGAAGAAGGACGTTTATTTCTTGAAGTCCTGGTAGGTAGTGCAGGAGATGAGGGATCAGATTCTTCAGTATGGATGGAAGATAAAGGAATTAAAGTCAAATCAATATGCACTTCAGAAGTGGGAATAGAAGCAGGCTGAACACATGAGAATGGTGAAGTAGTATTTGAGGGTGAGGACTCCGCAGATGAAGAGGTGGATGAATTCTGTGATTGAGGAGGCATCTGCACTGACTGTGAAGGGTTATCCATAGGAGAATGTGGCAAATCTGAGACTGAATCAATGAAGACTGTCTTATCAGAGAAGGGGGGTGGTTCATGTCCCTGTGGTATAGTGCTTTTTGAAGGAAAAATATTCTCATAGAAGACAACATCCGTGGAAATGATCACTTCCTTAGTATCTGATCTTTGTAATACATACCCCTTAGTTGTTAATGAATATCCTAGGAAAACACAGGGAATTGCTCTGGCATCAAATTTTGACTTATTGGTGGATACATTATAGGCATATGCAAGGCAACCAAAGGTTTTCTGGCTGGTATAAGTTGGTTTGGCATGATGCAGAAGCTCGTAAGGAGTCTTCTGCTGCAGGACAGGTGTGGGTAAAAGGTTAATGAGGTTAATGGCATGTTGAACACAGAAGCCCCAATGTGAATGTGGCAAATTGGCATGAAATTTCAAAGCTCTTCCTACTGTAATTATATGCTGGTGATTTCTCTCAACCACTCCATTTTGTTGGGGAGTATGTATGCAAGTGTTCTGATGAACAGTGCCATGAGTCATATAGAATTCACTCATTTTGTACTCTAAACCATTATCAGTTCTAATGATTTTGATTTGAGAATTAAATTGAGTGTTAACAAAATGAAAGAAACTTTGTAACACCCTTCTGACCTCACTTTTGGCCTTAAGAAGATATTACCAAGTATAACGAGTGTAATCATCCATTATGGTAAGAAAGTGTTTTTGACCATACAAAGTGCGATATCTGTTTGGTCTTTATATATCAACATGTATTATTTGAAGCACAGAATGAGAAACAGAAGAAGAAATAGGGAATGGGGACCTTTTCAGTTTAGCTAGGGGACAAATTGTACAAATGCCATGTAGCTTAGAAACTACTACATCAGGACACTTCTTCTGAATTTCTTGCATTCTGTCATAAGAGACATGGCCAAGTCTGGGATGCCACAGGTAAGACTAAGAATTTGAACAGCTAGAGGCAGAAAGAAGATGGGTTGATTGTGTTGCAGGAGTCATCAATGTACTATGAATACAGTAGTGTCCATTGTGCTTCTTAGCTAAACCAATCGTCCTCATGAACAACTGATCCTGGATCATACAAAAAGATTTATGAAATATGATAAGCAACTGAGCATTGATGGTAAGTTTACTCAAGGATATCAGATTAAAAAAAAGAAGGGACATACAACACATTTTCTAGCACCAGATCACTACTGACTTTAGTTGTACCAGTATGAGTAGAAAAGATGGTAACATTATTGGGAAGTCTAACAGGGGCATGTGTGATAGGCTTATATGAGGTAAAGAGGGTTAAAGAACAAGCAACATGGTCTGTAGCACCTGAATCTACAATCCATACATAGCTAACAGAGCTAGAGCACTTACCTGGGCCTATATCAGCTTGTGCAGACATAACAGCACCTTGGACTACCTTTCCTGCAACTGAACCTGCACTATCATCATTAACATTCAACAGATTCGACAATTTCTGATACTGCTCAGAAGTTAACAAAGGAACTTGCTGTGCTTGATCTGACTGGAAAGACTGCTGGCCAGTTTGCTCATCACAGTCATTTGTAAACTGATCCTCATTATTCTCAGCCATGTTAACGTGGCTCTTGAATTTAAAACCTGGTGGAAAGTCATGCTTTCAATAACATCTATCAACAGTGTGACCAATCATACCACAGTGAGTACATTGAATACGTTTTCCACTTTCTGGATAGAATTCCCTCTCCTATATTTATTGCCTTGATTTTTATTAGCAAAATTATTTGCAGCATTACCATAATCTGCCATTAATGTCGTATGTGCATTATTAAACACAGTTTGAGAGCCAGAACCAGTTTGTTTCCTTTCAAATTTTAAAGTCATGGCAAAAGCCGTCTTAATATCAGGCAACGGGGTCATGACAAACACTTGTGACCGCAGAGGATCAAATTCCTCACTAAGTCCCTTGACAAACTTAATTACATAGTCATTTTCCACAAATTCACTCATCTTCTTGCCTACATCACAATTACATCTATGGCAAGTGCATTTAGGAACATGCCTTAAAAACATTAACTCCTCCCACAGCACTTTTAACTTCGTAAAGAAATCATTCACAGAAAAATTATCTTGTTTAACACCATAAAACTCTTCCAACAAGTCTGATAACCTAAACGGATCTCCACTCCCGTACCTCATAGTCAGCTCCTCCCAAACTTCTAAGGCTCCATCATACCACATCACACTTTGAGCAATCGAAGGTGATACACAATTCATTATCCAAGACTGGATCATAGTGTTTACCTGTCTCCATACCTGAAATTGATGATACAAGGGAGTTGGTTTAGGTACTGAGCCGTCTATGAAATATTATTTGTTCTTCACCAGTAATGCCATCTGAAATGCACGGCTCCATGAGTGAAAATTATGTGGAGTAAGTGGTGGTTGCACCAGAACAATAGATGGAATGTCATTGGGGTGAACGTAATATGGATTATTCATTTGATTTTCATTGAGCCAGTTTGATTAGCTCTAAAGCAAGGAGGAGTAGTAGACGAAGACAAAGCCATTGATTTGACAGAAAACTTTTAGAAACTCAAACAGAGGAAGGAAATGGCTCTGATACCATGATAATTTTTGAACTAGCAACCGTAATTCAACTAGAATAAGCAATCAACAAACAACAATGCTTAAGAAGTAACTTGAAGAAGAAAAGAGAATTGAAATGTTGCAGCAAAAACCACAAGCTAGTGCATTGAGCTTAGCTTTGAAGATGAAGGAGAGCTTAGAGTTTTAAAGGACAAACTGTTATTTCCTATAAATGTCAATGTACAACTTCCTACTCTATTTATACAACCAATGGAACGTCCTAGAAGGCAAAAATATCCCACGTGCCCATAACAGTTCGTTATTTCAGTTTACTGCATCCTCCCAGCTGCAGGCGCGTTTGATCCGACGTGGAATGTCAACTACATCACCTCTTCGCTAATCCTCCCGCAACATATTCAATTAGGTGAGCCCCACATGCAATAACCGCCTCTAATCCAATGCAGAGAGAGCAACATAACTCTTCTGCATTCTGCGTACTTGCCACAGTCTTGGCACGCTGAGCCTGCTTGCCAACCATGCTACCACTCGTGCCAACCATTGCCAACCGTGGCAACCGTGCCAACCGTGACACTGCCAATGCCACTCATGCAAACCATGCCACTACTTCTTTTCTTACCTGCCAAATGATTAGAATCTTCAACAATAACCGATGGCTCTGCCAACCGATGGCGGGGGACCGGATTCGTAACGGCAGATGGTGCGCGGTCCAATGGGTCATCTTTTGTGTTGCTCGACGAAATGCCTGAAAGGAGTGCTGCAAAATCCAAAACATGCACCATTGTTGTTAAGTTAGCCTACCCAAAGGAATCGGCATTGCTGAATTTGCCCATACCCATTCGAACTATAATCTTGTTCAACAAGACCATGTCCACGGTCCATTGTGAACGAGATTAAAGATTATTTTGTTCGAGAGGCAGAACGTAGAAGAAAATATTAGAAGATTTCTCTAGCAATTTCATGCGATAACATGTAGGAAATCAAGGGTAAACTACGGAAGGATTTTATAGTGTATTGGGTATATGTTCCCGAGTTCAAGTATATGATGGAAACTTTTTCATGAACCAGTGTCAACTACAGTTCCTGGCGAATATGGTGGGTAAAACATGAATTTGCTACATGTTTAATACTGAGATTTCTGTGTTGATAATCATCATAAGAATACATGGCTATAATAAAGGCAAACATTGTAAAGCAACATTCCTGGCGAATATGGTGGGTAAAACATAAACAATTAACAAACTTCAGGATATAAATTTGTCAATACGAAAGGTTGAGCATACCCGGCGGCTTTGTCAACCGATGGTGGGGGACCGGATTTGCAACCGCTGAGGGTGCACAGTCCAACGTCTCATCCTTTCCGTTACTTGACAAAATGCCTAAATGAGTGCTGCAAAATCCAAAACATGCACCATTGTTGTTAAGTTAGCCTAGCCAAAAGAATGGACATTGCTGAATTTGCCCATACCCATTCGAACAATAATCTTATTCAATAAAACCATGTCCATGGTGCATTGTGAACGAGATGAAAGACTAATTTGTTTTTGAGGTAGAACGTGTTGGAAAAGTGCGTAAAAGTACTTTAAATCTTGTGATCCAACCTTGTATAGTGTTATGTGACCTATTGATAGGAGATTGGATGAAGTTTGGAGTGTTTTATGAAGAATGGAAGGAAATGGGGGCGTAATGTAGGCGTTCGAAGTGTTCTGGAATACTTCCAGACACTTGAAGCGCCTAATGTAGGCGTTCGAAGTGTTCGGGAACACTTCCAGAACACTTCGAACGCCTTGTATAGGCGTTCAATGTGACATGAAGCGCCTAATGTCATTTTGTACAATCGTTCGAAGTGACATTAGACGCCTAATGTGCCGTTCGATGTCACATGAAGCTCCTATGTCATTTTGTACAGTCGTTCGATGTCATTTTGTACAGTCGTTCGAAGTGACATTAGGCGCCTAATGTGACCCGACTGTTCACAAAAGATGCATCTTCTTCTCCAAATGACATCTCCTTTCATATTGAACGTCCATAACCGATCCATGGAGGAAAAATCTGCAGAAAAAGGGTCTTTTGAACTTGTCTCAAAGCCTATAAATAGTAGGCTTTGCTATCTTCAAATAGACATGAAAAACTCTTCAATTCTTGTGAAAACTCTGCAGCATTCTTCTTCTACCTTTCACTATCATTCACTTCTACTAAACAAGTTCAATACTTTCTCACTAAGAGCAATAGAAAGGAAGTAAGCCGTTATATCCTGGGAAGAATTTGTCTGAAGACTACCTTGCTCACCGGTAGAGGCAAAATTGCTTTAAGGACAGTGACAATCTAGTCACGTCTCGGCTGTTTTGGTTTGTTGTTCTTGTAAATTTTCAATTGATTCTATATCAAATTCTCATGAAATTCATCATTTTCTATAACCCTTTGTTACAGATTCATTTTCTGTTCCCTAGCATAATAATGTTGTTCTTGGACGAATCTGTCAAACTGTTATATTCCATGCTTGATAGCCATATTGACCCATTTTTTCCAACAATCTTAAAGCAAATTTTGGTTGATATGGTTCCCAAACGGTTCTTGGATTCCAGTATGATCAAGTTTGATGCACACAAAGAAATAAATTTTATAAAGAAGCGTTGTTCCTTTGTCAATCTTCAATCTCATTTCCAGCAAAGTGTGGGAGTTGAATCATTGATGAAAATATCTTAGAAAATCATTATTTCCATAATGGGATGAATGTGATATCATTTAAATTTCCTTCGGCCTGTGGGGGTGGATGCTATTCAATGTTGTCTTCATGTTCATCGTCATCTGGAGAAACTCCATAAGAGAATATGAACATGCAATTCCTACATATGATGCAAGATGAAGGCTAACAAGGTAGAGATAGCGGATAAACACGGAAACAAGAATTACAAGAATAGAGTTTATTTGGTGTCAACCAAAGAAAGTTCAAGGATATAAAGAAACAAGAAATTTACCAACATGATTGTTGGTGGCAGATTAAGAGGATAAGTTTCTTGGAGTATCAACATGATGGATGATAAGGAGATTACAATGGTCTTCTATGAGGTAATATTATTGATGGTTCCTCGGAAAGAATGATAGATTATGTCTATCAAGTTTATTGCAACCAGTAGAGAGGTAGCTTAGTTTCTTTAATGATGCACTATAAATCCAATACTTTGGATAGTTGAAGGTGCAGTTAAAGTTAACTTTGTCTACAAAAACTGATTGGCAATATGTGTGACATTCTTACACATGTAAGAATTATTTTTGAGTTTCTATCAAACAAGGGTTTTAATGTTTGTTTTGTGCTGCATATGTGATTTATGAGTCTTAATAGATTTGCATCTAATTTATGGGAAATCGTTTCATGTATTATGCATGGTGAGAGACAAGAACGTGAGTCTTGCTAATCTATTGAGAAAATAAAGGAAAATACTAAGACATAAGAAATACGTTTTGTATGATTGTGAAGAAATAGGTGCATGTATTTAATCTCATTAAATATGGTGTTAAATACATGTTCTAATGTGTGTAATTTGTTTTGCATTTCAACTTGGAGTTTCATGAAAAGAGAAATCGGCCTAGAAGTTGAAATGTGAAGAATGCTATTTGTGTATAACAGAAGTATTCTACAGTAAAGAATAAGAAATCTAAGAGAGAAAGATTAGATAGCTTGCTTTCTTCCTTCAAGAATAAAGTTTCTTGTTGAAAATAGATTGGCTGAGACTAATTGTTTATGACGAAGATAAACTTATGAAAATACAATTTTCTAGTCTTAGACATTTGTTCTCTGTGGTATAATTGTTAGCTTTTAGAAAACGATATTTGTTGAAACTATGGTATAATTGAAAGATCAAAAGTGCTGGTATCTTATGAGTTTTGGCTCATAAGAAGGATGTTGGAGTTTACTCCAAAGTAACATAGAGAGCTGAGTCTATGTTCGGAGTTGAAAGACTTTTGATTTGAATTACACCATAGCTTGTTGTGGGTTGCTTGATGATTACTATCGTTTAAACGCCAAAGTAATGGCCACTATGTTGTTCTATTCGTTTGATGATTAATGTTCCAAGTCTATAAGAGTGATAGACTTGCTTGCTCTTTATGACACACCATGATAAGATTCATGAGGTTTAGTAATCAAAAGTTTGTATGTTTGTAAGCATGTTAAGCTTGCTTGATGATGATAATGAAGTGTGATGATTGAATAATAGTTGCAAGCATATGAATGTAATTAACTAGTAAGATGTTATGATGAGTTCATCATGTTTGATTATTTGTTGCTGATAAAACTGACTCTTGGATAAGGTCGTTCATGATACAATTGATCATGCTTGTAAGATTCAGTAGAAACAAGTTTGATGATTTGCTTGATAAAAATCATCACAAGTTTGATGATTTGCTTGATAAAAATCATCATAAGTTTGATGATTTGCTTGACAAAAATCATCCTAAGTTTGATAATTTGCTTGGTGGTGAGTCATCTAAGTTTGATGATTTATTTGAGAGAAAAATTATCTTAAGTATAATGATTTACTTGTGGAAAATCATCCTATTGTGTGGAGTGATTTGTTAAAGAAAATTACTAAAAGGATTTCTCATGAGATTGTGCACTGTCATGAGCTTCCTTGGGTAAAACATAGCCAATGAAAGGTATATGAGAGAGACCCAACGTAACATCGAGAGGAATGAGACTAACTCCATCTGATGTGAACTCTCTATGACAGGAACCCAACTCACTATTAGTAGAGATCCTACAAACAGAGTTCAATGTGGTAAAAACACATTGTAGAAGAGTTCTGTTAAGTACTATCATATATGTCTCTTCCTATGTTGATGTTCGAGGATAGTACTCACTGCATATTTGAGGGTGAGATGTAAATCTCTTAATGGATAATTCATAGCCATCAGAGATGGTGGTGTGTTGCAGTACACACTTGATGAATATCACCTATATAAGTGTGGAAGTGGGGCCACTTCCTATGAGAGCCTGGAAAACTCTCTAGAGCACTTATGAATCCTGGGATTGGGTGCAGGGCCTTTAATTCACCACACCGCGAACTTGTAAGAAGTTAGATAATGGCATGTCATTTGTGTGTTCATATAAACAGTAGTGAAATATGTGGTTCAAGACGGTTGTCACCCTATTTCCGTTTATATAACTACAAATTGTACTACCGGCCAGTTCAAGACATTTGTCACTGCTCCGTTATGTGTCATTATCTTCGTTTGATAGTGAAAAGATTGGTTTATGTTCGTTCGTTTGAAACTATACAAGCTTAGATCATGTGGGGGATTATTGGAAAAGTACGTAAAAGTACTTTAAATCTTGTGATCCAACCTTGTATAGTGTTATGTGACCTATTGATAGGAGATTGGATGAAGTTTGGAGTGTTTTATGAAGAATGAAAGGAAATGGGGGCGTTCCAAACACTTTAAGCGCCTAATGTAGGCGTTCGAAGTGTTCTGAAATACTTCCAGACACTTGAAGCGCCTAATGTAGGCGTTCGAAGTGTTCGGGAACACTTCCAGAACACTTTGAATGCCTTGTATAGGCGTTCAATGTGACATGAAGTGCCTAATGTCATTTTGTACAGTCGTTCGAAGTGACATTAGGCACCTAATGTGCCGTTCGATGTCACATGAAGCTTCTATGTCATTTTGTACAGTCGTTCGATGTCATTTTGTACAGTCGTTCGAAGTGACATTAGACGCCTAATGTGACCCGACTGTTCACAAAAGATGCATCTTCTTCTCCAAATGACATCTCCTTTCATATTGAACGTCCATAACCGATTCATGGAGGAAAAATCTGCAGAAAAAGGGTCTTTTGAACTTGTCTCAAAGCCTATAAATAGTAGGCTTTGTTATGTTCAAATAGACAAGAAAAACTCTTCAATTCTTGTGAAAACTCTGCAGCATTCTTCTTCTACCTTTCACTATCATTCACTTCTACTAAACAAGTTCAATACTTTCTCTCTAAGAGCAATAGAAAAGAAGTAAGCCGTTATATCCTGGGAAGCATTTGTCTGAAGACTACCTTGCTCACCGGTAGAGGCAAAATTGCTTTAAGGACAGTGACAATCTAGTCACGTCTCGGCTGTTTTGGTTTGTTGTTCTTGTTGATTTTCAATTGATTCTATATCAAATTCTCATGAAATTCATCATTTTCTAGAACCCTTTGTTACAAATTCATTTTGTGTTCCCTAGCATAATAACGGTGTTCTTGGACGAATCTGTCAAACTGTTATATTCCATGTTTGATAGCCATATTGACCCATTTTTTCCAACAGAATGCAGAAGGAAATATTAGAAGATGCCTCCAGCAAATTCATGCACTAACAAATAGGAAATCAAGCGGAAACAACAGTTCGTTCATATATAGCCCTTGCAAACTGAAAAATACACATTATGTACGTACGTATATAAAGTATGCATACAGATATACGTACATACATACATATATGTATGCCTACAACATACATACAGATATGTATACGTACGTAAACACATTATATGTATACACACGTTATATGTATACAAACATTATACGTATCAACATATACATATGCATACATATAAAAAGCCCTGAAGAAAGCTAGTGCTCGCTTTATGTTCCCAAAGAAAGACTCACCGAAGATCAAAAGAACAAAAATGGTCATCAGACAAAATTTTGTTGCCATCTCTTTTGATTGGAAATGATTGATGTAAATCTTCTGTCTTTAAATAAATTAACTTAATCGTTTTGCTCAGTTGACTCCGTTGATTTTAAGAGGAACTCTTTGTATGACAAGAATCATGCCGCTTCGTCACGTGACTTTTCCATAGCTAGCTGGAGACACATTGTGCAAAATTACCCATACTTGCGTGGCAGATTCAACAGTCAGTGTAATACAACATTCAACTCTCTCTGTGTGTCTATATACGTGTACACATGTCAAGGATATTGATCAAAATGCAGTAACAATGGCTGAAGGAATAAGGTCGAACAGATTGTGCAATGGGTCGAACACTGATGAAGAGAAGAAATTACGGAGAGATACAAGCTGAGAAGGATGCTAGAGACATGAAGAGGCTGTGTGAGGATGAGGTGTTGGGTGCTGAATGGCTGAGCCACGTGATCAATGTGCAATGGAGCAGCGAAGGTTGCAGGGCAGCATAACTGCCTGCAACGAACTGGGAGAGGAGATAGATGATGCGCAGGAAGAGTTTGAACGAATGAAAAGACAATAATACCCTTGTATTAATAAGTAGGAGGAATTTGGTTGCTTCTTTTCAATTGTATATAATGTGCAATCCTGCACAAGATGATGAATGAGAAAAACAATTTGTTCCTCCCCAATTCTCTCTCTGCTCTCAATGCTTGCAGATTCATTCTCGTGATCTGCGTTGTTCTATTCTTCATTGTTTTGTTTTTGATGTTTGGTAGAAAATCGACATGATATCAGAGCGACATCAACTGACCATTGATACTCGGTGATTTCTAAACTGTATTCTGATATGGCTTCATCTTCTTCAGTTACATTTGGAACTATGGATCCATATGAAGATCCACTTTATATTCATCCTTCTGATAGTCCTTCGCTTGTTCTTGCTCAGAATCCTCTTACTTTGCAAAATTACCATGGATGGGGTAGAATTGTTCGTAGAGCGATGGAAGCCAAGAATAAAGCATGTTTTATAGACAATATAGTATCGAAACCTGCTGAAGGTTATCGTAGACTTCCTATCTGGATCAAGGCAAATAATATGGTGGATGCTTGGCTCACTAATTCTGTAAGTCCTTCTATTGCTCAAAGCATCATGTGGATTGATGGAGTTGCAGAAATCTGACGAGATTTAAGACTCAGGTATGGTAATGCAGATGCATTTAGATTGTCTGATCTACAGGAATAATTCTATACAATTAAGCAAGAAAACTTACCTGTGACTGAATATTATACGAAGTTGAAAGTAGTTGGGGAAGAGTTAACTGTTTTGAAGGCCACACCATCGTGTACGTGTAGGAGGTGTACATATAATATGACTGTTCAGATAAACAAGTTTGTTGAGAATGATTTTGTCATAAAGTTTCTGAAAGGTTTGTCAACTGAATTTGAACCAGTAAAATCACAAATTCTTCTTATCAGTCCTCTGCCTGATATTAACACTGCTTTTGCTATGGCGGTAAAGTTTGAGAGAAAAGTATTGTACTCAGACAATCAGACGTCCTTTTTAAATGATCTTTCCGTAGTATTGAGCACAGGAGAGAGGAATACAACATTTGTTGGTCAAGTGAATAATTCTTCTGGAACTCCATCGTTTAGGCCGTATGGCAAATCTCAAGGTAACTACAGAAGAGAAGGTGGTTTTATGCAGAAAACAGGACAAACTATAAATAAGAGGCATGTATGCAGTTACTGTGGTATGTTGGGGCATACAGAGCAGACATGTTATAGAAAGCATGGATTCCCTCCTGGTTATAAACCAAAGGGACAAGTCAATTATGTAGCTAATTTTGATGACAATATAGTCAGTCTGGTCATGATAATGAAGCAGATTATAGTGAACAGAGGGAAGGTTCTCAGATTGGTAATATGTTTACTCAAGATTAGTATATCCAACTGATGAGTATGTTGAAGGACTATCAGCAGAAGGGAGTTAAAGAGAAGGCAAGAATAGATGATGGAACAGATGGTCAGCATGCTGTCATGTCAGCACAGCAACTACCTGTTTCTGGTAAGAAAGCAGGTAACGTATCATTCAGAGGTTTAGACACATGGATTTTGGATTCAGGTGCCACTGATCACATCTGTTGTTCTTTAGAGCTCTTTGATTCTGTTTATTCTGTCAATTCTCTAAATGTTAAGCTGCCCAATAATCATTCTGTTGATGTATCTCATGTAGGCACTGTTGTTATCAATCATGACTTGATACTTAACCATGTGCTGCACATACCTTCCTTCTACTTCAATTTGCTATCTATCAACAAGCTCACCAAACATAATCGTATAATCGTCTTGCTTCAATATGATTACTGTGTGTTGTTTCAACAGATGAGTATGAAGATGATTGGTTTAGCTGAAAAGAACCAAGGTCTATACAAACTTCATGGCTCATTGAATTTCTCTAAGTCAAAACTTCATCAGTTTCATTCTTGTGTTGACAGAATCCCAAGCCTTTCCTTTCAAGCTACTCTACAGTCTCAAGTCTCACTTTGGCATTCAAGACTTGGACACATTTCTATGCCTAGAATGAAAGAAATTCATAAACTAGATCCCTTGGTAATAGCTTCTAATGTCTGTGTTCCATGTTCCATTTGCCCACTTGCTAAACAAAAGAAAAAGTCATTTCCTATTTCTACTTCTACATCTGTAATTCCATTTTCCTTGATTTATGTGGATATTTGGGGCCCTTACAGGTACCCTACATTATTTCAGCAACGTTACTTCCTTAATATTGTTGATGATTGCAGTAGGTACACTTGGGTTTATTTGCTGAAAAATAAATCAGACGTTCGAAATATTATTCAGAGTTTCTATACCTTTGATCTTGTAAATTTTGAGCAGAAGATAAAGACTATTCGTTCAGATAATGGTTTTGAGTTCCAAATGAATTCCTTCTATTCTGATAAAGGCATAGTAGATCAAACTACTTGCACTCATACGCCCCAACAAAATGGCATAGTTGAGCGAAAACAACAGCTCATATTGAATGTTGCTAGAGCTCTTAAATTCCAAGCGCATATACCTATTCAGTTGTGGGGCTTTTGTATCCCACACGCAATCTATTTGATAAATATGATCCCATCTCCTGTTCTTGACAATAAAGCACCTTATCAAGTTCTTTACGATAAAACCCCCTCGTATCAGCATCTTAAGGTCTTTGGTTGTTTAGCTTTTGCTGTCAACACCCAACCTAATAAACGGAAGTTTGATCCCAGGTCCAGGAAATGTGTTCATCTTTGTCTTTCACTAAATACAAAAGGTTATATACTTCAAGATTTGAATACAAATGAAATATTCATTTCTAGAGAAGTTGATTTCCAAGAAGAAGTCTTTCTTTTCTCAGAAATGTAATCCATCAAACATTCAGCTGTCAGTTCTTCCAATGTACAAGTGTCAATTCAGCCTTCTGATGTTCCATTATCACAGTCCTTAGGTTCTGATCCTTCTTATATGTCTTTTAATCCACATCCCAACACAACATCTTCTGAAGCATCATCTCATTCAGTTCCTGCTGCATCATCTCCCCTAGAATCTCATTCACAATCTATTGATTCTGAGTCATACTCAAGTCCCCTTATAGACATTCTTCAAGCCCTGTTCCCATCACTTCCATTGAAGTCTGTCTACCTATTTAGCCTTCTACCAGACCAATCAGAAATAAAAATCCTCCTTCATACTTACAAGAATACTACTGCAATCGATCTCAGGCTGTTTATTCTTCCATTCCTCTCTTTCCTATATATGAATTCAAGTCTACTACACACACCCTTAATAAATATATTTTTATGGATCATCTATCACCTGAATACAAATCATATGTTTTAACCTCTAGTTTGCATACAGAACCTACTAATTATCTAGATGCATTTGGTTCTGCAGCCTGGCAGGCAGCTATGTAGGCTGAATTGGCAGCTCTTGAGGCAAATCATACATGGAAGTTGGTCCCTCTACCTTCTGGAAAGCATCCCATTGGATGTAGATGGGTGTATAAGGAGAAGATGGGACAGTTGAGCGTTATAAGGCCAGGTTGGTTGCCGAAGGTTATACACATCAGTATGGTATTGATTACCAGGAGACCTTTTCTCCTGTAACCAAAATGACTAGAGTCAGGTTTGTTCTAGCCTTGGCAGCCAGTCAGAAATGGCATTTGCAAAAACTTGATGTTAATAATGCATTTTTACATGGTGACTTGCATGAGGAGATTTATATGCTGCCACCACCTAGACTGCCCTTACAGCAACCCAACTAGGTATGCAAGCTTGAGAAGTCTGTGTATGGACTCAAGCAAGCAAGTAGAGAATGGAATGCCAAACTCATATCATTTTTGCTATCTGTTGGTTTTACACAATCCAAGACAGATTACACAATTTTTATTAAGCCAACATCTGGTTCCATTCTTCTAGCCTTAGTGTACGTGGATGATACTATTCTTGCTTCACCATGCTTATCTTCTATTCAGATGTTGAAGTCTCAACTTCATTGTGCCTTTAAAATAAAAGATCTGGGTGACCTTAGGTACTTCCTAGTTTTGGAAGTAGATAGGTCCCAGGGGGGCTTGTAGTTGATCAAAGGAAATATGCACTGGAATTGTTGGAGCACACTGGGTTCTTGGGATCAAAGCCGGCCAAGACTCCTATGGAGGCCAATTTGAAGCTCACTCATGATGATTCTCCCCTGTTTATTAAAAGATCCACATACAGAAGCCTGATAGGGAAGTTAATATACCTAACTATAACTAGGCCAGACACTGCATTTACAGTTCAACAACTCAGTCAGTTTTTGGATTGTCCAACGGAGAAGCATCTCAAGGCTGCACACAGGTTGCTTAGGTATATCAAAGGCACAGCTGGCCAAGGATTGCTGTATCTATCAGACACACATTTGAAGTTAAGAGCCTCTGTAGATTCTGACTGGGCAGGCTACACAGAGACAAGAAGGAGTATAACAGGATTCTGTGTGTTTTTAGGAGAGGATTTGATTTCCTGGAAGGCCAAAAAGCAAACAACAGTTTCAAAGTCTTCAGCTGAAGCTGAGTACAGGGCATTAGTATTCCTGTCACAAGACTTACAACTTGAAAGACAAGAGCCAATGGAGGTATTTTGTGATAGCAAGAGTGCTATGCACATTGCTGAAAATTCTGTCTTTCATGAGAGAACGAAACACATTGAAATAGACAGTCACATTGTAAGGGAGAAGGTGCATAATGGGATAGTAAAGCTCATGCCAGTTAGAACTGATTTACAGCTGGCAGACATATTTACAAAAGCATTGGATTTAAAAAAATGGATAGTCTGATGAGAACATTTGGGGTATATAATGTGTATAATAAGCTTGGCTTGAGGGGGTTTGTCAAGGATATTGACCAAAATGAAGTAACAATGGCTGAAGGAATAAGGTCAAACAGATTGTACAATGTGTTAAACACTGATGAAGAGAAGAAATTAGGGAGAGATACAAGCTGAGAAGGATGCTAGAGACATGAAGAGGCTGTGTGAGGATGAGGTGTTGAGTGCTGAATGGCTGAGCCACGTGATCAATGTGCAATGCAGCAGCAAAGGTTGCAGGGCAGCATAACTTCCAGCAACGAACTGGAAGAGGAGATAGATGATGCGTGGGAAGAGTTTGAACGAATGAAAAGACAATAATACCCTTGTATTAATAAGTAGGAGGAATTAGCTATCAGAGACTTTCTTGTAATTTTGGTTGCTTCTTCTCACTTGTATATAATGTGCAATCCTGCAGAAGATGATGAATGAGAAAAATAGTTTGTTCCTCTCCAATTCCCTCTGTGCTCGCAATGTGTGCAGATTCACTCTCGTGATTTGCGTTGTTCTATTCTTCATTGTTTGTTTTTGATGTTTGATTGAAAATCGACACATACGCGCACTTATGTTTTGAATGCATTGAAAATTGCTGGTTGTTAGAAATTTTCTATGACTGGCAAATGATAATATTCCTTCCGGCCAGCTTATGCCATCTGTGTAAAGCTAGTTTTTTTAACTGATCTCAACTTAGTAAGAACTCTATTTGCCTAGCGTCAGACATTTTCAACATCAACCAAATTTGACTATATGAGACTTTCTGAATAATAATATTCCTTTCTTATGTGTAAAATGGTGACTATTTCTATGACGACCGAGTAATTTGCCATGAGCTTGCATGAACTGAATTCTCCTTTGTTTTTTCATATTCATAAAAGTAATCTGAGTTCATTTCTCACTCAAATTTTTCAGGATTCAATCAACTGGCCAAATGGCGCGTTTTTAATAGATTGAACATTGAGGGTCTATTTTCTCAAAAAGAGTTAATCACTTTAATTTATAAAATTATTTCTATATTATTGAGCAATATAGAAATATTTTTATATTGGGGTCGTCAATACTCAACTAGCACAATATCCACTCGAAAGCTCTCTCGTGACTGATTTCGTAACATTATCCACGAGCTAATCTTCATACCAAACAAACATGAGCAACACAACTCCTTCCTCGAGCTTTTTCTTAATGAATTATTGATCTACCTCAACGTGCTTGGTTTGATCATGCTGTAAAGTGTTCTCAAAAACATTGATCGCAGACTTATTATCACACAGCAACAGTGTTGGAAGTCAGAACGGTAAATAAATCTCACACACCGACCTTTTTAATGACAGAATCTCTATGACGCCTTTCACAATTCCTCTAAACTCTGCCTTTGCACTAGAAAACGCTAGCACCTTTGGTTTCTCAATCCTCCACGTAACTCATTCTCGTCAACTAATGTGAAGTAGCCGGAAGTTGATCGTTGGTCGTTCAGATTACCGACCTACTTTGCGTCAGTAAAAACCACCACATCCAAGTTCCCACATTTTCTAAATAAGATCCATCGTCCTGGTGTCCCCTTCAAATATCTGATTATCCTCTTGATGGCCATCATATCTTCTTTACAACAAGGCATAAACTGGCTGATGACTCCAGTCGTATAAGCTATGCCAGGTCTCGTTTGTGAAAGATAGGTAAAATTACCCACAAGCTTTTGATACTGCATCCGATCATCTATAAGGACACATTTCGTCATTTGTAGCTTGTGATTTAAGACGATCGGAGTGTCACACGGCTTATAGTCTAACATCTCAACCTTAATCCACAAGTCCAAAACATATTTTCACTCAGATATAAAGATTTCCTCACTCAAATAGAGAATTTCAATGCCAAGGAAATATCTCAACTCTCCAAGTCCTTTATCTCAAATTCTTTGAACAAATTATGTCAGAGCTGTGCGGTTTCTTCTATATCACTCCCTTTGATAATCATTTCATCGACATAGATAATAAGACAACTGATCAGATCTCCCCTTTCTTGAAGAACAACATGTGAAAGGTGTTGCTATTCTTATACCTGCTTTGTTTCATAGCCAGAGTAAATTTTCCAAACCATGTTCGTGGGAACTATTTTGACCTGTATAAGGCCTTTCTTTGTGACCGAAGAGAATATTTAGGAGTAGTCTATTCTATAAGTATGGGTACATCCTTTTACCATAAGTCAGGCCTTATATCGTTCAATACTCCCATCTGCTCTGTATCTTATTGTGAAGAGCTACCTACAATCTACTGGTTTCTTTTCTCGAGGCAGCACACTTTTCTCATGGATCATTGTTTCAGGGCATACATTTTAATGTTCATTGTTTCTCTCCGTTCAGCTTGTTACTAGCCTCTTGAGCCAATTGTGGAATTCTTTCTAACAACAATGTAATTAGTAGCATCTTTGGATTTTCCTTGGTCACATTAACTGGATACCTGGATTTACTAGACACTCGTTCCGGTTGGAATATGTTTGGTGGTGCCCTTTGTTGGTCCTTGGAGGTAGGACATACACTTGCTGCTCGATCGGACTATCAATAACATCTAGTTTGTGCAAAAGAGAGAGTCTGTATCTGTATGTAGAACAGTTACCTCCTGTTGGACATCCACCATAAGAGAGTCAATGGGAGTGGGAACTAGCTCGTTGACCTGGGCTACATCAGGAAAGGTCTGCTCGATGGTACCATTTGCTTGTTCTTATTGGCCTGTATCTGAACAACTGAAGCGATCACCCAATCTGGGGACTCATTCAATTTTTTCCCCTGAGACCTGGGTCGGGCAATTGAAAAAACTCTAAGTCAAGAAATACGTAGTCCCTTGTGACATGGATTCAATGGGCAAGATGGTTTCACTTTTGGTAGCCTTTTTGGTGAGTGGCATAGCCGACAAATACACATTTCTCTGCACAAAGGTATAGTTTTGACCGTTGACCTTTTAGGATACGTAAAATCACGGTGCAACCGAATATAAGAGGAAGAAGGGATTGGACTAACGAAACGGTAGCTTGAGTGGCTAATATGTGTAACGAAGTTCCATGGTTTAGGATTTAAGTGGGCAATCAGTTTAAGAGGCAAACAGAGGTATCCACATCGTTTGGCTGAAAATGTTTGGGAACACATAACTGGAGGATCATATCATGTGTTATTTCAAGAATAGTACGATTTTTCCTTTCTACGATACTGCGTTGCCGTTGTGTATTCCTATAACTTGTCTGATGTAACAAGCCATTTTCTTGAAAAGGGATTACAGGGGCTTGTCCACATATTCCCAACCATTATCTAACTAGAGGATATTTATATTGGTATTTTATTGTGTTTGGACTATGGGAAAAAGTGTATAAATTTTTTGGGGCTTCGTATTTGTATTTCAGGAAGTATACCCATATAATGCTAGAAAAGTGATCAATAAATAATAAGAAATACTAAAATTGACTATGATCAGTGCATGAGCTGGACCCTATAAATCAAAATGTACCAAAGAGAACCCTTTGCTGATATGAGTATTATTTAACCAGAAGGTAGCATGGAGATTCTTTGCACGAATACATGCCTCACAAGTCATGTGTCTTGTGTTATTTTTAAGTAAATTAGGAAACATAAGCTTAATTTAATTGAATGAGGGATGCCCTAAGCCATGATGCCATAGTCTCAACCGTCTGTGAACCGTCCCGTGAGCGAGCATCGACCAACCCTTTTGAGCGATCTCATCGGCATAGTACCACTGTCGCGTTCAATGCCACAGCCAATGATCTCCTGTGTATAGATATCCTGAAATAGATAGAAAGGAGGATACATAAGCACCGAACGATTTAGTTCTTTAGTTACATGATTGAGAGATAATAATTTCGAGGATAATGAAGGCACGTAGAGACAGTTATGAAGTTGCAATTATGGAGAGAACATAATGGACCTCCATTGTGTACTGGGACTAGCTCATCGCAGGCAGTTTCTATTCTGATTTCGAATGTCTATGAAGGTATAAAAAGTCATGTAGATCACTGATCATGGTGTTAGTCACTTCATAATCAAATATCCACTCGATGGTTTTGTGTGAAGTGCTCAAGGTATGAGTATTAAGGCCATTGGAATTTGTTGTAGTGTCTAAGTGCATTTTTGGAATTGTAAGACTGTTTAGGATAACATTATGGTTTTTAGAAATACTGGTGGTTTGATCTAGAATTTCTGAAGTATTGCGGGGGCAAATTAAGTATTATAGTCCAATTTGGGGACTTTGAAATTTGAGCATATTCATGGGTTGATTTTGGAATTGAGACAACAGACAGGGAGAGGCGAAAAATTATGAAAGCTGCAGGTGGTAATTTTAGATTTGTGAAATGAAAAACAAAGGGGTTGGGGCCTGCCAAATTCATTTTGGTATCTACTGGCCGTTTTCATCTTCTTCACTCGTCTAGTTCTGCAACTTCCTTTCTTAACTAGAAAAAACACAACTGCTCTGGTGGCGGCTTGTGCTGCTACTTGCGTCCCTCGGGATGCCCGCAGCTGTAACCCCCTTTCGACGCTAGTCTTGTTTGGTAGGTTTTGGCCTTCTCACCAATCCGGATATCCTACAAGGAGAAAACGATTTTCTTTAGTGTGTTTCTTTGGAACACAGTGAGAACACCTTAGATTCGACTATTGTTCTCTTTTCGAAATGCATGATGATGAGAAATCTGAGCACTGTTAACCTGGCTCGTGTTGGCCCTGTGCGTTTTATCCCTGTTGTCCTTTCCCATTTTGCAGAAACGGCCATCCGCGGCCTTTGCCTGCCATAATCTTAGTAGCTAGTCCTAAAAGCACGTATGATGACGTATCCTCTAAAACTGAGGGGGTATGTTTTAGAATAGTCATTCTATCCTCCTCCCATATGATCATGTCATAAGCTTCCTGCACCAGGGCAAGGATTCCATTTTCAGTATATCCTTCTTGACGGATTCATATTAATCATCTATGGATATCAACAGTTGGTATAATCTCTGCTCTTGGATCTTTCTATTACAGATTTCGATATCCTTAGGGATTTTCATTGGGTTTGGGTCCTTTACGTCGCTGGTCATCAACAGTTTCTTGAACTTGTTATTGCATTTGTCAAGGGTGTTGAAGAATTGAGCAATTTGAATGATGAACAAGAAGTAGACAAGAAGGATCACGGTGCAAGGATGAAAGGGAAAGAAAAGCGGCAATGTAAAATCTGAATCAAGAAATCATAGATTGAGATGGTTAGCTGGCGAGGACAGACGGAGGAGTCTTGAAACAGTTAAGGAAGGCAACAGAAGTAGCGGTTACAGATGAGAGAAGGATGGTGCTCATTGGTGGAAGAAAGAAGTAGTAGTTTGGGCGTGTAGTGTTTAAAAACTGATGAATGGACCAATATGACCCTGTACATTACGCTAAAATAAGAATCTAGTTGAGGACTTTCTTGTAATTTCGCAGTCGTTGGAATGCAGAGAGAGAAAGCTCTTCCTTTGGAATAAAATTTCCAGAATTCTCTCCTTCTTAGATCCAAGATCTCATGATCTTGTTGATTTGTTTTTCTTCCCGATTTTATGCATCATTTTGCAGTATTTGATTGATTAGGAAACCTCGTAGTTTTTTCACATGGTATCAGAGCCTTAGTAGATGAATTTTGGTACTTTCATAGCATCCAACAATATTACTGCTGCGAATGATTCCCCGTCATCCTCACATACAACTCATATGGAGATTGATCCTACTGAGGATCCATATTATATCCATCCGAGTGACAATCCTTCAATGGTGTTGGTTCAACCATTGCTGGATGGGAATAACTACCATAGTTTGAGTAGGTCAGCCAGAAGAGCATTGGAGTCCGAGAACAAGATTGGATCCATCAATGGAGTGCTTTCAAAGCGTGCTGAAACAGCAAGGAGGTTTAATGCTTGGATGATAAACAATAACATGGTAGCATTATGGTTAGTAAATTTCTTAACACCTAGTATAGCTCAGAGCGTTATGTGGTTTGACACTGCTGTAGAAATCTGGAATGATTTATAGTTCAGGTATGGTAATGTTGACTCATTTAGACTTTCGGATTTACAAGAAGAATTTTATACAATTAGACAAAAAACTGATTATGTAACGGAGTATTACATTAGACTTAAAGGAATTTGGGAATAGCTGTCTGTTTTGATAACGATTCCAACGTGTACTTGCAATAGATGCACATGTAACTTGTCTACGTAGATAAATAGATTTATGGAGAATGATTGTGTCATTAAGTTGCTTAAAGGTCTTAATGATGAGTTTGAAGCAGTGAAATCTCAAATACTATTGACTACACCACTTCCTGATCTTAAGACAGCCTTTGTGATGGCTGTGAAGTTAGAAAGGAAATTGAGGTATTCTAATGGCCATAATCAGTTTGTTAATAATCCTTCCTCTGTGTTGAATGTGAGCTTTGATAATAATCAGTCAAGGTTTGGTTCATTTTCCCCGAGACCTTATCAAAATGGAGATGGATTTCCAAAGAAAACTGTTGGCAGGAGTGATGGTAAGGGGAATTTCAGGCTTAACCAGAACAGATCTAAAATTCCCTTCTATATTTATTGTAACAATTAAGGACATACGGTAGATAGTGTTGGACCATGCAGCTGCAATAAACACCACTAGAGGGGGGTGAATAGTGGTTAGCGGAAATTACACTACAACCCTTGGTAAAAATACCCTTCGAAAACAGAATCTGAGACCACCTCAGATTCAGAATCCGTTTTTGAAAAATTCAAAACTACTTGTACACAACTCTAAAAATTATGAAACATTCCAGAATATAACTTCAACGTGTTAACAAAACTCTGTCCAAAAATCAGACAAAAATAAGATTGTTGGCCCTTCACACAAATAAAAAGATTCAGATGGTCAATTTGGACGGAACTGGACAGAATGTAGCTAATTTTGCAAAACGTATTTCTCTTTGAATACTCAACCAAAAATGTTGATCCTTATATAAAAACACTACTTAGGATGTGTAGATGAAGTTTCCAAAAGGCCTTGACCTTAAAAAATTCTTGATAAATACAGAATTTAAGTTTTCTCAAAACTGGTCAGATTGCAGCCAGATTGGAGCAGTTATCTTGCAAAGACTGAAATACTAACTTTTCCTTGCTCAAATCAAGTGATTCTTATTGCAAATGAAAGGTAACAGTCTGAAGTATAACTCCACCAAAAATCACGAATTTTGAAAGTGTTTAGCGATTTTTTCAAAGCGTGAGAAGTTGTGTGAAATCTGCAGTAAAAACAGGTAGAAAACAGAAATGAAGAAACAAGACAAGAACACCGAGAATTTATCCTAGTTCAGTCAATGTGACCTACGCTAGTCCAAAGGAACACCTTTCCTTGGATTTCACTATCAAATAAGTACCTTACAACGAGAGCCAAACTTGATCCTTGGGTTATACACCAACCCTATTCAAGACTTGGATAATCACCTTATAAGCAACCCTTAGTTGCAACACCTCAACAACCTATTGATATAGCCTTATAAGAATGGCTAATCAATATTACAAATGAAGCGCAAGAGGCTTATAGCACAACAAAAACAACAACAACACCTTTGCTACAAAGAATGGAACAAGAACAACAACAAGAAGAAGATGATAGCTAGACAATTCAACAAATGCTTGTGAGCTTCAAGTGTGTTTCATCTTCTTCACCATTGCCTCTATTTATAGTGTGATTTGAGCCTTGAAGATAAGAATGCATATGTGTCACCATCTTCATCACCAAGTCCAAATGTCTTCACATCATTGGTTGGCCTCTGTACACTTGGAAAAATGAGACAACATAATTGGTCCACCTTGGATACACCTTGTTGGCCGAAAATTCCACCCTGGATAGTCTCATTTATCCTTTGCAAAATGTAGATAATAAGAGAAGATAATTGCACCAAAATAACTTCAACTCCTTGCTTGAGAATAGGCATGTGTGCATTTACCAATTCAAACTCAAAAACAACTCCAAAAATAAGGTAGTAGCCGTTGGCTACTTAATTAGTTTTCCAAACATTTACTTTTGATTATCCTTTATAAAATGAGGATAATAAAAAAGGATAATACCACCAAAATATCCTAAACTCCAAACACAGCAATAGGACATGTGAAGTCCTCATTTGACTTCAAAAATCTACCAAGAAAACCCATATAGTCGTTGGCTATATTTAGCAAATTCCAAATTGGCAATTTTGCCAACTAGCTCCTTTTTGATTGGTACACTTGTCTCCACCTGAAAAAATGAATTACACATCATATTAAACTGGTTATCCACGTTTGGAGGGTGGCAAATATGTATATCAACTCAAATTTTTGAAGAAGAAATCACCAAATAATAATTGACAAGATTATGTCAATATATACCACCAAAATTCCAACTATTTCTTCTTGCATGTAGGGAACACTTCCACATCTTTAACACCTTTATAACCTCTGAAAACTTATGATAGATATGTTCTTATAACACATATAAGAAAGTCTTCAAGGTAGAAAAAGAATGTGACATCTTAAATCGTCACATATCCAGCTATAGTCATTGATATCATCATGTGAGAGAATAGAATAATGAATCTCCATATAATCTTCAAATTAATAGTAAAGCAGATCCAGAATGAAGATAATAATATGCTCAAGAAATTCCTTGAGTAAAAATTCCATAAATACTGTCGGGGATGAAATGACCAAAATACCACTGGTATATGAAAACTCCAGAAATGACCCCGACGGTCATAAATACTCATGATATCACCTTTGTCATGATAAATATAATGAGAATACATCCTTGAAACATTTTCACCATGTGATGTTCCTACAAAGCTCAAAATACCAATTTTGCCCTTTTTGGTAAGTTGTAGAAACTTCCAAGGCACGTTAGTCACAAGACAATCATAATCACCAATATCTCATAAGAATCACATAATAAACATATATGAAACATATACAAATGAAAAACAATCATTTCATCACATTTTAGAAAAATTTCTAAAAACCCTAAACATTTTGTGAGACGTGGATCTATCCATGTGAGGGGCTGACGGGAGGGGCTGACGTACGTCGATCGATCCACATGAGGGGTTGACGTACGTCGATCGATCCACGTGAGAGATCGACGTCTTACTATGGGTTTGGTTCTTCTCAGTTCAACATGGATCGATCCACATGAGGGGTTGATGTACATGGATCGATCCATGTGTCTCTGCCTAGGATATCCATGTCATTCTTCTTCACTTTTTCAACCTTTAATCCCTTATAACACCATATGTGACATTTCTAAGTGATCACCACTTAAAATCATAACTTTGAAAATTATCCAAACATATTTCTCAACATTCTCCCCCTTTTGGATGATTTTCAAAATAACTGAAAATGATTTTATTGTCACAACTTATAACCAATTATTTAACATCATAAATCTTTCCAATTGTTTTCAAACTTTGTTTTCAACAAAATTTTAAATAGTTATGCTCCCCCTCAACTTATACTCTCCCCCTTAACCTATACTCAACTTATACCAATTTAAACTTATCATACTAAATCATGACTTACCAACTAAAATCATGTTCTTATTCTATCTCCCCCTTTATTTTGCAAATCATGCAAAAGATAGAACTATAAAATGGTGTTGTAAGTCATCATACCTAACTTAGCTCGTAAGTTTTCAGCGATTTGGTGATCAATTCTTATATTGTTTATGACTATATCCTCATTTTGATCATGATCGCGAAGAAAGTGGTATCGCACATCAATGTGTTTGGCCTTAGAATGAAGCACCGGATTCTGAGAAAGATTGATCGCACTTGTGCTATCGCAGAAAATTGGAATCTTTTTCATTTTAATGCCAAAATCACTAAGTTGCTGTTTAAGCCAAAGTATTTGGGTAGTACATAAACTCAAAGCAATATACTCGGCTTCAGTGGTAGAAAGAGCTACACTAGCTTGCTTTTTAGAAAACCAAGAGATCAAGTTGGTTCCTATGAATTGACATGTACCGCTAGTGGATTTTCTATCTATCTTGCAACCACCATAACCAGCATCACTATATGCGTGTAATTCCAACTTAGCGTTTCTATCATACCATAGTCCTAAGTGAGGTGTATGCTTAAGATATCTAAAGATCTTTTTCACTGCATTGTAATGTGATACCTTACGACAAGATTGAAACCTAGCACACATGCACACACTAAACATAATATCATGTCTTGATGCATTTAAGTATAGCAATGAGCCAATCATAGACCTATAAAGTGTGTCATCAAAAGGTTTACCATTTTCATCCTTATCTAGTTTGGTGCTAACACTCATGGGTGTAGGTGTTGGTTTCAAATCTTCAAAGCCAAAGTTTTTAATCATATCATTGACATACTTAAGTTGGCTAATGTGAATTCCTTGAGGGGTTTGTTTGATTTGAAGTCCTAATAAATAATTCAACTCTCCTACCATTGACATTTCAAATTCTGACTGTATACACTCTTCGAAGTCTTTTACTAAGGTAGGGTTAGTTGAACCAAAGATAATATCGTCTACATATATTTGAACTATTAATAAATCATTATCTTTTCTTCTTAGGAATAATGTGTTGTCTATTGTTCCCCTTTGATAATTATTTGCAATAAGAATGTTTGCAAATCTATCATATCAAGCTCTTGGAGCTTGTTTCAAACCATATAAAGCTTTCTTAAGCTTATAAACATGGTTAGGATTCTTTGGATCTTCGAATCCAGGGGGTTGTTTGACAAACACCTCTTCTTGGATGTATCCATTCAAGAATGCACTCTTGACATCCATTTGGAAGAGCTTAATATTGCTTAGACTTGCAACCGCAAGTAAAAATCTAATTGCTTCTAGTCGTGCAACGGATGCAAAGGTTTCTTCATAATATATACCTTTTTGTTGATTATAACCTTGTGCGACTAGTCTAGCCTTATTTCTTGTAATTTTTCCTTGTTCATCCATTTTATTCCTAAAGACCCATTTAGCTCCTATGATAGACTTGTCTTCAGGTTTAGGTACTAAGTCCCGCACATTGTTCCTTGTGAATTGATTTAATTCCTAATGCATAGCTTTTATCCAAGATATATCACCTAAGGCTTCCTTTACATTCTTAGGTTCTAATTGTGAGATTAAGCTATGTCCTTCAAGTTGACTTATATTTCTACGTGTTCTAACCCCAACACTTGGATCCCCAATGATTATTTCTCTAGGGTGCCACCAATTCCTAGATTGACTAGGTTCACCCTCATCTTGTTCAAATATTTCATTAGTGTGAACGTTATCATATGTACTTGGATCATTAGTTGTATTATCTTCCAATCGCAAAGTCTCTTGATTCATTTCATCTAAGGGTTCATGCATGTCTTGTTCAGGCAGAGTTGGTTCTAGATGATCAAGTACAGACTCAAGTAATACATCATCATCAAACATATTTTCAACATTATTCTCAAGTTTATGTTGAGTTTTATCACTAACTTCAAAGCATGCGTTTTCATTGAATTTCACATGTATGGATTCAATTATCTTTCTAGATGCAGGATTATAGCACCTATATGCTCTTGAGTTAGTTGAATACCCAACAAATATGCATTCAATAGACTTTTGTTCAAATTTATCTAGATTATCCTTAGTGTTCAGCACAAAACATTTACATCCAAATACTTTAAGATAGTCTATCTTAGGTTTTCTATTGTTTAGCAATTCATAAGGCATTTTATTTAATTTCTTTCTAATAGTAAGCCTATTTATAATATAGTATGCACAACTAACAGCTTCAGCCCATAAATATTTAGGTAATTTATTTTCACAAAGAATTGTCCTAGCAACTTCTTGAATTGTTCTATTTTTACGTTCAACAACTCCATTGAGTTGTGGTGTTATAGGTGGTTAGGACTCATGTTTAATTCCATATATTTCGCAAAATTTGATAACGTCTTTGTTTTTAAATTCTCCACCTCTATCACTTCTAATCCTTTTAACATTTTCTTCATAAATGTTTTCAAGTTGCTTAATAAGTGTTTCGATTGCTAATGGAGCATCGTCTTTGTGTGTTAAGAACAATGTCCATGTGTAGCATGAGTAATCATCTACTATGACACAAACATAGTAGTGTCCACCTAGACTTCTTGTCCTACTTGGACCAAATAAGTCTAAGTAAGCAATTCTAGTACATGACTAGTACTCACTTCATGTTTCGGTTTTAAGGTTTCTTTGATGTGTTTTCCCTTGATACATGTTTCACACATTTGAAAATTATCTAAGTCTAACTTAGGCATTCTTCTAATTAAATTCTTCTTAGATAATTTCTTAATGGTTGAAATTCCTATATGGCCTAATCTCCTATGCCATAAATTCACATCTAAGTCATGTGATATAAGACACTTAACCTTAGCATCTACCATGTTATCTAAGGTAAGAGTATAAGTATTACCATCTCTATTTCGTTTTAAAACTATTTCTCCTTTTTCATTTATTATATCACACGAAGTAGGGAAAAGAGACATTATAACCACAATCTATAAGTTGAGAAATGCTAAGTAAATTAAGGTCCCCAATTGTTCCTTTTCCAACAACTTGTCCTTTGTTGTTGTCACCGAATGTTACTTTTCCACCATTCTTGATATGTTCCAATTCGATGAATAGTTTGGGGTTCCCCGTCATATGCCTCGAACATCCACTATCTAAAAACCATTTGGCTTTTTGATTCTTTGACTTTGCCTCCTTCTTGTATTCTTTGCGTTTTTTCTACAATGGAGACAAAGTTTTAGGTACCCTTTATTTGGGTCCTTGAATGTTAGGGGCACTATTCCTGTTTAGATATCCTTTAGGTATCCAAACTTGAACATACCTTTTAGGCACATTTTTAGCATCGTTAAAATAAGAAGGATAAGCATATAGATGGTTATTCCACATAAGTGAAGATGCATTGTTATACACGTTGTGCCATGGTTGATAATCATTATATGCTGGCCGATTTTTATAATGTGTATAAGGCATGCAATTTTGTTTCTTGAATGGCGCTATATAAGTATGTTCATAGGCATTTCTATAGGACTTATATGAGTGTTGCATATACTTAGGTTCATAATATGTTGGGTGCATTTTATTCTTTCTAGTTGTATTCGTATATATATAGGCATAATTTCTGGGTTGTCTAGATGTAAAATTTGGCCTAGATGTATGTTTATGCGTGTGTGCTTTTATGGATGTATGTTGTATTTTTGCCTTAGAATAAACAGAAGGAGTAGAAGAAGATTTAGCAGGCAAAGTTGTTTTTATATCTTTATAAGGCTGTTTAATAGTTGAAGATACAAACTTAGTCTTTCTACCTACTTTGTCATCTTCTTCTTTGTAGCCTAAGCCGATTTTATCATTTCCATACTTTTGTGATGAGATTAGTGTATCTAACATATTAGCACCCGACTTAAATTATTCTAACATTTTTCTAAGTTAAGTTTAGAAGACTTAAGTTGTACTAACTCATGTTCACAACTTTCCAACTTAGACTTTAACATATTATTTTCTATTTTTAAATTTTGTTCATCTTTCTTGTATGATTCAATTTTATTCTCTAAAGAATCAAGAGTATTAGAAGACTCTTGTTTAAGAGATTCTAATTGATCGGAAAATTCCAAGTTGGACGTCTTCAACTTGTCATTTTCTTCAACTAGTTTCTTCTTTTCTTTAGAGAGCCTCTTACAGTGAGCATGCATTCTTAATAACTCTTCATACATTTCATGAAATGTCATGTCGCTTTCAGAATCACTATCAGATGAAGAACATACCTCGTTGGATACGAAGCAGACTTGAGCTTCCTTAGTTTCGGATTCTGAGACGGATGAGTCGCTCCATGTGCTCACCTTCATTGGTCGTTTCCCTTTCCTTTCCTTAGACTCCATTGGCTTTGTCATTTGTGCCTCCTTGTCCTTGGCTTGTTTATTATTGTTGTTATTATTATTATTTTTCTTTGTGAGACAATCGTATGAAATATGTCCTTTTTGACCGCATTCATAACACTTTAATTCTTTATTATACCATTTGTTTGTGTTATTTTTCCTAGGTTGAGAAGAAGAAGAAGAAGAACGTTGTCTATTCCTATTAGGACATTTGAAGAACTTCCTAAGTTTTCTTGCTATTAATATCAAGTCATCATCTTATTCAGTATCACTATTACTGTCATCACTATTTGTACGTGTTTTAGTTGTTTTGAAAGCTATAGACTTACTTGAAGATTTAGATGACTCGGACTTCCGTTGGTTTAATTTTACCTCATAGACTTTAAGAGATCCGAACAATTCATCCATCTTAGTGATTGACTTTGTCTCTTCAATTACAGTTACCTTTGGATCCCATTCAGCAGGAAGGCTTCGTAGCACCTTTTGAACTTTTTCACTGTTCGAGAATGATTTGCCTAAAGCTTCAAGGGCATTAAAAATGTTAGTAATCCTCAAATCCATAGATGTTATGGATTCATTCGGCAACATTTTAAAAGACTCTAATTCAGTCATAAGCATGTTTATTTTTGACTCTTTAACACCACTAGTACCTTCATGCTTTAATACAAGTGATTTCCACATGTCGTGTGCGCTTGTGCTATTTGAAACATATCCTGTTTCAGACGTTGTAAGTCCATTCAAGAGTAATTGCATAGCTTTAGCACTCATTGACATTTTCTTCTTATCTTCCGATGTCCATTCACTTTTATATTTTTCTACTTCTTGAGTGACTCCACTAACTTGTACAACTTTCATTGGAATGTATGGTCCATCTTCAACTGTAGACCATAAATCGATGTCTATAGCCATTAAGGATAGCCTCATTCTTAGTTTCCAATGAACAAAATTATTGCATCAAAAAGAGGAGGGCGTTGGTGGACATACCTTCCAACGCACCTTTGTGAGATAGTATTGCCATTGTAAATACCTTTGTTTTGAGACTAGCAGGCTACAAAGAATAATTGTTTCTTGACTTTGTATTGATTGTACGGTGTTGAATCTTGCTTCTTTGAGTGGTGCAGACCTTGCTCTGATACCAATTGTTGGACCGTGCACCTGCAGTAAACACCACAAGAGGGGGTGAATAGTGGTTAGCGTAAATTACACTACAACCCTTTGTAAAAATCCCCTTTGAAAACAGAATCTGAGACCACCTCAGATTCAGAACCCGTTTTTGAAAAATTCAAAACTAATTATACACAACTCCAAAAATTATGAAACTTTTCAGAATATAACTTCAATGTGTTATCAAGACTCTTTCCAAAAATCATACAAAAATAAGATCGTTTGTCGCTTCAAACAAATAAAAAGATTCAGATGGTAAATCTGGACAGAACTGGACAGCATGTAGCTGATTTTGCAAAACGTGTTTCTCTTTGAATACTCAACCAACAAGGTTGATCTTTATATCAAAACACTCCTTAAGATGTGTAGATGAAGTTTCTAAAAGGCCCTAACCTTAAAAAATTCTTTATAAATACAGAATTTAAGTTTTCTCAAAACTGGTCAGATTGCAGCCAGATTGGAGCAGTTATCTTGCAAAGACTGAAAGACTAACTTTCCCTTGCTGAAATCAAGTGATTCTTGCTGAAAATGAAATCTAACAGTCTAAAGTATAATTCCACCAAAAATCAAGAATTTTGAAAGTGTTTAGCTATTTTTTCAAGAAATGAGAAGTTATGTGAAATCTGCAGTAAAAACAGGCAGAAAACAGAAATGAAGAAACAAGACAAGAACACCGAGAATTTATTCTGGCTCGGTCAATGTGACTTACTCCTATCCCAAGGAACACCTTTCCTTGGATTTCACTATCAAATGAATACCTTACAACAAGAGCCAAGCTTGATCCTTGGGTTATACACCAACCTTATTTAAGACTTGGATAATCACCTTCGAAGCAACACTTAGTTGCAACACCTCAACAAACTATTGATATAGCCTTATAAGAATGGCTAATCAATCTTACAAATGAAGCTCAAGAGGCTTGTGGCACAGAAAAAACAACAAGAACACCTTTGCTACAAAGAATGGAACAAGAACAACAACAAGGAGAAGATGATAGCTATATAATTCAACAAATGCTTGTGAACTTCAAGTGTGTTTCATCTTCTTCATCATTGCCTCTATTTATAGTGTGATTTGAGCCTTGAAGATAAGAATGCACATGTGTCACCATCTTCATAACCAAGTCCAAATGTCTTCACATTATTGGTTGGCCTTTGTACACTTGGCAAAATGAGACAACATAATTGGTCCACCTTGGATACACCTTGTTGGCCGAAAATTCCACCCTGGATAGTCTCATTTATCCTTTGCAAAATGTAGATAATAAGAGAAGATAATTGCACAAAAATAACTTCAACTCCTTGCTTGAGAATAGGCATGTGTGCATTTACCAATTCAAACTCAAAAACAACTCCAAAAATAAGGTAGTAGCCGTTGGCTACTTAATTAGTTTTCCAAACATTTACTTTTGATTATCCTTTATAAAATGAGGATAATAAGAAAGGATAATACCACCAAAATATCCTCAACTCCAAGCACAACAATAGGACATCTGAAGTCTTCATTTGACTTCAAAACTATACCAATAAAACCCATATAGCCGTTGGCTATATTTAGCAAATTAATAGTAAACCAGATCCAGAATGAAGATAATAATATGCTCAAGTGATTCCTTGAGCGAAAATACCATAAATACCCTCGGAGGTGAAATGACCAAAATACCCCTGTATACGAAAACTCCAGAAATGACCCCGACGGTAATAAATACTCATGATATCACCTTTGTCATGATAAATATAATGAGAATACATCCTTGAAATATTTTCACCATGTGATGTTCCTATAAAACTCAAAATACCAATTTTGCCCTTTTTGGTAAGTTGTAGAAACTTCTAAGGCACGTTAGTCACAAGACAATCATAATCACCAATATCTCATAAGAACCACATAATAAACATATATGAAACATATATAAATGAAAAACAATCATTTCATCACTTTTTAGAAAAATTTCTAAAAACCCTAAACATTCTGTGAGACGTGGATCTATCCATGTGAGGGGCTGACGTACGTCGATCGATCCACGTGAGGGGCTGACGTACGTCGATCGATCCACGTGAGAGATCGACGTCTTACTGTGAGTTTGGTTCTTCTCAGTTCAACATGGATCGATCCACATGAGGGGCTGATGTACATGGATCGATCCATATATCTCTGCCTGAGAGATCCACGTCATTTTTCTTCACTTTTTCAACCTTTAATCCCTTATAACACCATATGTGACATTTCTAAGTATTCACCACTTAAAATCATAACTTTGAAAATTATCCAAACATATTTCTCAACAGATAGATGTTACAGGAAACACGATTATCCTCCTGGATTCAAACAGAAGGGTCGTGTGAACTTGGTATGTGGAGAGCAGTTGTCTCAGCAGGATGGAAATGCTATCAATAATGATGTGTATGAAGTATTTGAGAGTGGTGAAGGGAGTGCTCAGAATGAAGTAGCAGCATCTCCTACGTTGACAGCGGATCAATATAGTCAGTTGATCAGCCTTTTGCAGGAACATCAAATAAGGGGAGGAAAGATGAATGTTGATTCCTCAAGTGCAGTAGTAACTCACCATTCAATCATGTCAGCACAACAGGCTACTGAAGCAGGTAAGACTTCAGGTAATGTATAGATGCAAAACTTAAACATATGGATTTTGGATTCTGGAGCTACTGATCATGTCTGTGCTTGTCTTGATCCCTTTGAATCCTATCATTCTGTCTCCTCACTATTTGTTAAAGTCCCAGACAAATCACTGGCTCAAGTCACGCATGTTGGAACCATTAGGATCTCCCCTGACGTATTTCTCAAAGATGTTTTCCATGTCCCAGTTTTTGCCTTTAACTTGTTGTCCTTAAGTAGATTAACCCAATCTCCAAACGTAGCTGTGTCATTTGTAAACGATATGTGCCACATTCAGGACCTCAAGAACATGAAAACGATTGGTTCAGCTAAAGCGGATCATGGGCTCTATTATTGGCAGGGAGAACCCATCATGATGAAGTCTGCCCATTCAATTTTAGAGACATGTTCTGTATGTCTCTCAACACCAATGTTGTGGCATACAAGGCTGGGACATATGTCTTATGCAAGGATGAAAGAAGTGCAGAAGACAGATCCCCTAGTACAGACAACTCATGATTGTCAGAATAAATGTAGTATATGTCCCCTAGTAAACAGAAAAGAAACACATTCCCCATTTCTTCTTCAGTAACCTCTAGCCCCTTTGATCTTGTACATATTGACATTTGGGGACCATATAAATACCCCACCATGTATAAACAACACTACTTCATTACTATTGTAGATGACCATAGTAGATTTTGTTGGGTATATTTGATGAAGTCAAAAACAGAAGCAAGACCAATTGTACATAGCTTCTGTGAGTATGTTTTGGTTCAGTTCAATGCTCGTATTAAAATAATCAGGACTGACAATGGCCAGGAGTTCAACATGAAATCTTTTTATGCATCCAAGGGAATAATTCATCAGACTGCCTGCGCTTACACTCCCCAACAAAATGGAATGGTTGAGGGGAAGCACCAACATATTCTATCTGTTGCCAGAGCCCTCAAATTACAATCCAAAGTCCCATCCCCTTATTAGGGATTCTGCATCCAACACTCCATTTACTTAATCAATCTCACCCTTTCTCCTATTCTAAATAACCAAATTCCATTTCAGATACTTCGCCAGAAACAACCCTCATATCAGCACCTAAGTGTTTCTGGTTGTCTTGTGTTTGGTGCTTGTACCCAACCACACAAAGAGAAATTTGCTCCTAGATCCAGGAAGAGTATTTTTCTTGGCCTGTCATACACTACAAAGGGCTACATACTTCAAGATCTCAATACCAAATCCATTTACATATCTTGGGATGTACTATTCCATGAGCACATGTTTCCCTTCTGTGATTCTTCTCTTTTTCCCTGCGAAAAATCCCTTGATCAGCCTTCATCCATGTCATTCTTTCCCAATTCATGTTGCTTAGATTCAACCAACTCTCAACCAATTCCCTCAAATGTCCATGATACTGTTGCCCATGCTCAAGCCTCAGTGCCCTTGTCACCAACCACATCATCCAATAGCTTGGAACACGCATTGGATCAATCACTGATTCCATCAATCAATTCTCCTCATGCTACTACCAACTTAAGTGATCCATCTCTAGGATCATAGCATATCTCCCTGCCAGGAAACATAGTGATTGAGCTGCCTATTTCTGCCCAGGATTTATCGACTGAGCCCTGCCATGTTGACGATAATGCAGCAATAAGACCTCATCATATACGAAAGCCACCTTCTTATCTCCAAAATTACCCATATAACTTCACAGTCAGTCACTCATCTTCTGCCTCAATTTCTCACTACACATCACCCCATCACTTGCACAAGTATCATTCATTTGCATCTCTAGCTCCAAAATACAAAGCATATGTCTTAAGTTTATGTAGTAATACAGAACCTAATTCTTATTTGGAGGCATCTAGATCTGCTGTGTGGCAGGATGCGATGGCAACAGAAATAGCAACTCTAGAAGCAAACAAAACCTGGACCATTGTGCCATTACCTCCTGGAAAGCATCCCATTGGGTGCAATTGGGTATACAAAGTTAAACTCATTTCAAACGGAACAGTAGAAAGACACATAGCTCGATTGGTTGCTAAAGGATACAATCAACAATTTGGGATTGATTATCAAGACACGTTTTAAACCTGTAACCAAGATGACTACAGTGAGGGTGGTTCTTGCTCTTGTTGCTAGAAACAGATGGCCTGTACATCAATTGGACATCAATAACGCATTTCTCAATGGGGATCTTCATGAGGAGATTTATATGACACCTCCTCCAGGATTGAAAGTACCATATCCTCAGGCGGTGTGTAAACTTCAGAAATCTCTCTATGGTCTTAAACAGGCCAGTAGAGAATAGAATTCCAATCTCACTTCTCATCTCATTAATCAAGGATTTACTCAATCTAAATCAGACTACACTCTATTTACTAAGCCAGTAGGCTCTGCTCTCCTTATACTCCTCGTCTATGTTGATGACATTATATTCACATGTGCCAGTGAAGCAGATATTCAGGAGGTCAAGACATCACTCTATACCAGATTTAAGATTAAAGGCATTGGAGACTTGAAGTTCTTCCTTGGCATTGAGGTGGCCAAGGCTAGAGGGGGGTCTGTATCAACCAAAGGAAGTATACCACTGAGTTACTACACCAAACTAGATTCCTAAAAGCCAAGCCAGCAAGAAGCCCTATGGAAACACACATTAGCTTGACCCATGATGACTCACCAAGACTGTCTGATAGCACATATTACAGGAAACTTGTTGGAGAGCTCATATATTTGACCATCACTAGGCCGGACATAGCATTTCATGTGCAACAACTGAGTCAATTCCTAGATAGTCCCACTGAGCTTCATTTGAAAGCTGCTCACAGAGTGCTAAAGTATATAAAAGGTACTATAGGCCAAAGATTGCTATTCCCAAGAGAAGGAGACCTGTAGTTGAAAGTTTTTGTAGATGCTGACTTGGGGGGCTGCAACGAAACCGGAAGATCTATTACGGGATATTGCGTGTTTCTTGGAAACGCATTGATATCTTTGAGGGCAAATAAGCAAACGACGGTGTCAAGGTCTTCAGCTGAGGCTGAATACAGAGCTATGGCTATGGCTACCTGTGAGGTACAATGGATCAAATATTTGATGAATGACTTAGGCATTAACACGAAAAAGCCAATAGAGATATTTTGTGATTGCAGAAGCGCGATTTACATTGCTGAGAACCCTGTATTTCATGAACGTACCAAGTATATTGAAATTGATTGTCATGTGGTACGAGATAAAATGTAGAAAGGAGTGATTAAGTTGATGCGTGTAAGAACTAAAATGCAACTTGCAGATATATTCACGAAGACACTTGACACAAAGAGATTGAGTACGTTGATTGATGCATTGGGTGTTTATAACGTCTACGCCAAGAAGAGCTTGAGGAGGGGTGTTGAAGAATTGAGCAATTTGAATGATGAACAAGAAGTAGACAAGAAGGATTAGGGTGCAAGGATGAAAGGGAAAGAAAAGCGGCAATGTAAAATCTGAATCAAAAAATCATAGATTGAGATGGTTAGCTGGCGAGGAGAGACAGAGGAGCCTTGAAACAAATAAGGAAGGCAGCAGAAGTAGCGGTTACAGCTGGGAGAAGGAGGGTGCTTGTTGGTGGAAGAAGGAAGAAGTAGTTTGGGCGCGCAGTGTTTAAAAAGTGATGAATGGACCAGTATGCCCCTGTACATTACGCTAGAATAAGAATTTAGATGAGGACTTTCTTTTAATTTCGCAGTCTTCTTCCTTGTTAAATAACTGGCTCTGCAGTCGTTGGAATGCAGAGAGAGAAAGCTCTTCCTTTGGAATAAAATTTCCAGAATTGTCTCCTTCTTAGATCCAAGATTTCATGATCCTGTTGATTTGTTTTTCTTCGATATTTTATGCATCATATTTGATTCATTATGCAACCTCATAGTTTTTTCACAGAGGGTATCATTCCCTTGTCGTAGAGAATTAGCCCTTTGTGTGAGTCAAAGACTTGCAATGATCCGTACCCGTTCTGTATGTGATAGCCAGTCCATCCTAGAGCTTTGGCCGTCAGATACTATGAAACATTATTCACTATGTTTGATTCGATGTTGAGAATTAAGCACATGAATACACCACCACAAAAAAAAAAGACATATAGCGACAGACAAAAGTCGTCGCTATGTCGTCGTTACAGACATTTAGCGACGAAATAGCGACGAAAAAAGTTGGTCGCGATACGGCTAGTCGCAAAGTGAATTTCGTCGGTGAAGCGTCGCTATATTGGGACGGAAAAATTTCGTCGATGTTGCGTCGCACAATTGCGACGAAAAACTGTCAGTTCTGCGACCAGTTACTGCCGTCGTTGTTTCGCCGGTGTATGTTTTCGTCGCTATTTTATAATTTTTTATCTTTTTATTTCCTTTCTGCGACATATTATTTCGTCGCAAAGTTTCGTCGGTATATTTTTTCGTGGCTATTTTTAAATTTTTGATTTTTTTATTTCCGGTCTGCGACATTTCGTTTTCGTCGCAGGTTCGTCGCTATTTTATAATTTAATATTTAATATTAATTTAATATTAAATATTAAATATTTTTAATTTATAAATAATACAATATATTATTAATTAAATAGTTTTTATTATTATTTCATTTTTATAATAATAAAAATATTTTGCATATTAAATCATTTGTACGAATGTTATACCGAAATACAGTACTTGCGTATTGAAGTTCGTAAACAACACAAACGAAATAGAATCCATATAAATGTCATATAAAATATAAAAGTACAAAGAATATCTCAATACAATAAACGAAATAGACTGTACGAAAAATCAAAAAATGAAATACTATGCAGAGGAAGATGGAGGGGGATCATGCGGAGAACAGTGACCATCAGGGGGAGGCTGAGGCTGCGAGGAGCTGGAAATCATAGAGATGATGAGATGCGATAGCTGCGAGATTTTCTGATTCGTCTGCTGCTGCACCTGCATCATTTGCTGCTGCGTATGCTCAACCACCGGCTGAATCGCCTGCTGAAGCGACTGATGCAGCTCCTGCTGGGTCTGAGTCAGATGCGACCGCAGTGCTCGTACGCTCTCCTCATGCTGCGCCCTGATGGTCTCCACCTCATGCTGCAGCACCGCATGCTCTGATTCCAGGCGCGAAAGACTCTCTGGGGCCGTAGAAGGCGTGGAGGTGCTGGCCTCAGAGGAAGCACCTGCATGCAGAACTTCGGGAAAGAATCGCGGCGCTGCTGATCCGACCCCGTACACCTCCCTCTTCTTCTTATTCTGAGGGCCGACGGTCCGAACCGCATCCCAATAAGCGCGGTTCTTGTTGGCCTCTTCTCCCCTAAGTGCGAGTAGTCTGTTGTACTCGTCCTGAAATGAGAATAAGAATTGTTAGGGTTTAGGGTTTAGCAATAAAACAAACTAAGGAAAAAACAAATGATATCGTAGTCTACTTACACTGATGTCGCGCGCCTTCGCCGTGATCCAGTCCTCCGTTCCGTCGGAGGCTTTCTTCCGATGCGTCTTGTAGAAGAGATCGTAGGAGGCTGGCCACTCCCCCGTCTCCTCCTGCTGAAAGAATGAAATAAAATATGTTAGTGAAATCCATAATTTTAAAAATTTCGGCATGACCTATTCGTTTACTGGAGGTATCCCGGCCTTAAAGGCCTCTCCCAAGTCAAAGCAAAAATAAAAAGAAAAAGGCAAATGAACACATATACTACTTAAATTAACCATATACGAATACCAAAAAAACAACAGCGCAACATAAGAAATCAATGAATATAAATAATCCACTTAAGTCAATGAATGTAAATAATCCACTTAAGTCAATGAATCTAAATAATTCAATGAAACCAATGAATCTAAATAATCCAATATTAAAATACTTACCATAGAACGCATCGTGGTGGCGTGGGAAACCGACCCACCTGAGTGTGTGGCAGGTGCTGGGCCCTGTACATTGCCGCTGCGCCGGTTCGCCGCGTTCCGGGCGCTGCGGGCTTGGGTAGCAGGGTCCATCCAACCTGCTATCCACCCCGCCCAGGTGGCCTCGGATATGTAGGCAGGCCTGGCATAATTGGGGTCACGCTCCCACTTGGTCTTGTGCGAGTTGATGAAGTCCCTGTAGCGTGTGGCGGCCCTATGCCGCCAGGCCTGCTCCACGTCGTGGGCGATGTCAGCTGGCCAGCTGTACGCCTTCTGCAATTATTATACGGAGGAAAAGTAAAAACGTGGTTAGAAAAGTAATGATCGATTACATATCAAAAAGTGAAATTCACCAAATTTGAATACCTGAAACTCATCCCAGTAGAATCTACGTGTCTGCATGGTGACACGGGACCAGCGGTATCCAGTTGGGTCCTGCCTCAGGTGGAAGGACCGAGTGATGCAACCGGAAATCTGGCCCGAGTCCGCTGCAAACCTGAAGAGGTGAAGTTGTTAAGAAAAAATAACGCGTGAAATATATTTGAAAACGTGTTAAACAAAATAAATTATTACTTACGTATGGGTATCATATGACCAAGGGAGGGCACGACGCCCTTGTATGACACCCTCGTCCGATGCCGCATCAGACGCCGGATGAGGTGCTGAATCGGTGGGTGTGGTTGGCGGCGTAGATCGGGGGTGCGGACCTCTCGGCAGACCCTAAAAGGTCTGCGTCCGCAGCAAGAGCTGCGGTCGAAACCAACCCAAGCTGCTCATGCTGAGAGAGGAACATATTAAACTCTCCTGACATGTCATGTGTAGATCGAGTCGGTAAACCCTCACTAGCCATCAGATCTGCAAGGGTGAAAAATTTAAAAGGCACATTCAACGAGTTTAGGACACCGGTTGGCCAGACAAATAAGATGTCCAAAAATGACAAGTGTTTGCATACATTTAATGCAAGATATTAATAATTTTGAAAATTTCGGCATGACCTATTCGTTTATCGGAGGTTTTCCGGCCTTAATGGCCTCTCCAAAGACAAATGTATGTCTAGCTCTCGAGCTTAGTAAACACCTTGAACTAGTATCATACCGAAAATCATATGCAAACCTCTTACAAAACAGTTTGTACATGCATCATTCATTGGCCAAGCACACCACATTTCTACTAATTCAACCTTAACAACAATTTTGGTGCATACGCACCCTAGTCACCAACAGCCCTTTTTCGGTACATGCAAGGCAAAATAGTATGTAATATCCAAAACTTATTCATTTTCATATCTTAACATATATATTATACATATTTCATCACATATTATATCTTAACTATTGAAACATACTATTGATAAAATTAAAGTCAATTAAGCCAAAATTTACTTAATGGCCGAATATATATATATATATATATAATACATGTATAAACCGCCCCACCTCCGCCCCACCCCCGCCCCATCCAGCCGAACCCGCCCCACCCGGACCCCACCCACAGCCACCCATCCCACGCATAGCCACCCCGCCCCACCCGGCCTCCACCCACAGCCACCCAGCCCCACGCATAGCCACACCGCCCCACCGGACCCCACGCACAGCCACCCAGCCCCACCTAGCCCCACAGCCACCTATGCCCTCCGCCATCCCCTCCAACACCCAAGCTACACCACTGCCCCTCCGCCATTCCCTCCGCCATCCCCTCCGCCATCCAGCCCCACACCGCCCCACCCAGCCCGAATCCCTCCACCCCAGCACAATCTCTCCTCCCAAACTGCTCTCAAGTATATAACAACAACAAAAACAAGCGGCACAATCCACAAACAAAATAGATCCTATAAAAACAAATAAAATAATAAAAACAAACGCACTAACCTCCTAAATAGCCTATGCTGTATTCGCCGGAGAAGATGGGGGGAGGAGGCGACGGGAGCCTCTGCTGTATTCGCCGGAGAAGATGGGGGAGGAGGCGAAGGAATTTCGTTGAAAATTTGGGGAAGGGGGAAGGAGGAAAACGCAGAAATGGGGAAGAAGAAGGGGGATTTCAGCTTTTAGTCGAAAATTTTGCGACGCACTAGCGACGAAAGTCCGTCGCTATTACTGTGTCGTCGTTATTTCAAATTTGCGACGACTGGTTTCGTCGGTAACTTGTCGGTGCCATTAGTATGGAAAAAAAAATAATAGAAAATATAAAGTACTTACAGACACACATTATGTATATGCATGTGTATAAGTACATCAACATATACACACTTTCGACTAATGAGGTACATAAGAAATTGTGACTAACCTCAATCTTCATTGTCATCCGCATCCTCATACGCATCTTCATTTTCATCCTCATTTTCATCTTCATCTACATGCTCGTCGTCCTCTTCATCCTCGTATTCGTCTTCGCCTACATCTTCAATATTGTCAGGCGGTTGTATGTTTAGATGAATTTCGATGAAACCGCCGTTGGGGTCATTTAGAGGGATGTTGTGCAGTTCAACATGTGTCGTATCCAGAACGGGCGGGTTTTCTTCTTGAAATGCGGCATCCGTGCCATCTGAACCTGGCTGTATACTGACATCAAGCTTGCTCGATTTCACTTTGCACAAGGCTCGCCAGTCTTTTGAGCTCGCATTCCTCCTCGTTGTTGGATACGATAGATAGTACACCTAAGACGCTTGACTAGCCAAAACGAATGGATCGTATTTTCTGTACCGACGCCCTTGGTGTATGTCTACCAACTTATATCGGTCATGAACCTTTGTGCCAGCGCGATAACCTTCCCGAGTTGGATCGTACCATTCGCATTTGAATAACACCACCCGCTTTATAGGCAATGCGGGATATTCGAGCTCGATGATGTCAGTAAGGTAGCCGTAGAAGTCATCCTCGTCCGGGCTATTGTCATACCGTTTGACACACACTCCACTGTTCTCCGATGATTTTCGGCTGGCATGGGAGACTATGTGGAATCTATAACCGTTGACAAAACACATATCGTGGCGCGTGACTCTGTTCAATGGACCCTCGGCTACTGGTGTCAGAATGTAACCGTACTCATCGTCAGCCAGATGACCTTTGCTCGCCTGTAAAACGACAAGTAAGTATACATCAGCGGGGCAATAAATGCGTATCACATGACGTACACGTAACCGACAAATATGTAAACTTACATGCCACCTGAACCAATCAGCAAACTTGGCATCTAACTCATTGTTTATTGCATCGGTCGATATACCCGGTGAACGGTGTTGCAATAAATCAACGAACAAGCTGAAGCAAATTACGAATGAGTACCCTGTATATCTTTGTAGTATAATGGATATAGTAGCGCAAGGTATTTACAAATTAAAATTGGATATCATTTACACCTCTGGAAACGGTCGACTTGACGGCAGTTGCGCAGAATATAAGAATGAGCAATCTTCAGCTCGCTGTCCCCCAATATCCTTTCCTTTCCCTGTCCGTGAAATCTGATCGGATGTGTGAATATCGGGAGGACACCGGATCTGGAAATGCCGTCGTCGTTCCAGGGAACATCTCTGCACCCCGACGGGACATCTGGATCGAAGTAATGAGACACGAAGGTCGAGGCTTCCTCCGTCAGGTAGGCATTGCACATCGAGGCCTCGACTTTCGCCTTGTTCTTGATGTTCAGCTTCAAATGCCTGAGATATCTGTTCATATAGGGAATATCTGTTCAAATGATTGCGCTTAAACACATAAGAACGGCACGTAATAAATAAGAGTACCTCTCGAACGGATACATCCACCTGTACTGAACAGGACCACCAACGCGTGCCTCGTATGGTAGATGAACTGGCAGGTGTTCCATTGAATCAAAGAAGGCCGGAGGGAATACAGTTTCCAGCTTGCAAATGATCAATGGGATTTCGCCCTCCAGCCTTGACATATCATTCGCCCTGAGTCTCGTGGATGTAAGACATCTGAAGAAGAGACTCATCTCGGTAAGTGCTTCCCATACATTGGTTGGAAGCAGCTCGCGGAATGCAATAGGCATCAACCGTTGCATGAACACGTGACAGTCGTGGCTCTTCATCCCGTGCAAACCGCGTTTATTCACGTCGATGTTCTTAGACAGGTTCGAAACATGGCCGTCAGGAAATCTAGCCGTCCCCAGCCACGCTAACAACGCACTGACCTGCTCCGCATTCAGCGTGTAAGAGGACTTCGGCATGTAGGATGTGCCAACGGGATGCAGCTCCGGTCGCATATTCTGGTCGCGCATATCAAGTCGTGCCTTCAAATTGTCTTTCGTTTTTCCAGGCACATTCAGCACCGTATTGAAAATGTTGTCAAACACGTTCTTCTCAAACACCTCCGCACCCGTGAGAAGCTCGGGCTTCATGTCCTTCTCGACGATGCCAGGCATGAACGACGTCATGTTTTTTCTGTACAAATGACGTCTGGGCAGGAATTTCCTATGGCTGTCGAACCAGCAAATCTTACGTCCATGTTTCAAGGACATCGTCTTCGCTTGCTTCATGCAGCAAGGGCAAGCGTATTTCCCCGATGTGCTCCAACCCGACAACATAGAATAAGCCGGAAAGTCGCTGATGGTCCACATCAGCGCAGCGCGTAGCTGGAAGTTTTGTTTGGTCGATACATCGAACGTCTCCATGCCAAACTCCCACAACCACTTCAGCTCATGTATCAATGGCTGCAGGTACAGGTCGATCTTTTATTTCGGATTCCTAGGCCCCGGTGCGATCACAGTCAAGAACATGTACGGCTTCTTCATACACATCCAAGGTGGTAGATTGTACGGCGTCACGATTACAGGCCACGACGAATACTGCTCTCCCGACTGTCCGAACGGGTTGAACCCGTCGGTGCATAAACCCAACCTAACGTTCCTTGTCTCCGACGAAAAACCCGGATGTGTCGCATCGAACGTCCTCCAAGCTTTGCCGTCAGATGGATGGCACATCTCACCGTCTTTCGTGTAGTGCTCCGCGTGCCACCTCATCTGGCTAGCTGTGGCACCGGATGCGTATAGCCTCTGCAGTCTAGGGGCGAGAGGTAAATAGTAGAATTGCTTTCTTGGCACGTTCCGGTTTCTTTTGTTCGTTCTCCACATGCGTGTCCCACAGACCCTGCACTTGTCTTTATCCTCGTTGATGCCCCAGTATATGATGCACCCCTCTGAACAACAATCGATCTTCTGAACCGGCAGTCCCAACGCCTGCAGCTGTTTCTTCGTCGAATAAAAACGGTCGACCATTGTGTTCCCTTCGGGAAGAGATTCCCTCATCAGCTGACACATCCCATCGTACAATCTCTCTGTGATGCGGTGCTCCGTCTTCATGCTCGTCATCCGACCGATCATGGACATCTGTGTGTGACTACCGCAACCGGGATACAGCGGCGTGTTGGCGGCGTTCAGCATCTCAAAAAACTGTCTCGCTTGAGGGTTCGGATCTTCCTCCACGAATACACGCGGCTGTTCATCCTGATCCTGCAATTGTAAGTACTGCTCTCCCGTAAATGCGCCGGCGGCTGCGTCTTGCACCATCTGCACGTATGGGTTGTGAGATCCCTCGCCTATTTCTTCGGCATCAACCTGACCGGGTCTCCCTTCGACGTGTACAGTTGCAGATGTAGACGCCCCCTCATATTCGCCGTGGCAGTACCATGTATGGTAATTGTGCACGAAACCTTGTTTCAATAAGTGAACCCTCACGTCACCCGGATGCATATATTTACGGTTCTTGCATTTCTTACACGGACATCTAATCTGCGTTCCACTTTTATTACTCGTCGCAAAATCCATAAATTCTTCGAGACCTTCAACAAATCTAAAACTCCACTCCCCGCTGTTTACTCTCTCGTACATCCACTTTCTATCGCTCCTCCTCGGATCCATTTTATCGCTATACCTTCAAAATAACAACAGCTATCTTTTCTCGGTGGTGGAAAACATCAAAATTTCACACAATAAGATTTCTTCCTTCTATATTTTCGTAGAAAAGATATGATTTTTGTGTTTGAAATGGGAGAAGAATGGGAGAAGAGTGGAAGAAGAAAGCTGCGTTTTATGGTTTTCAGCGTGCTATATTACCGACGTATTAGCGACGATATAGCGACAATAAGCGACGACCATGATACACGAATCCCGGCAACAAACAAACACAAATACCGACGACTACGCGACGACCAAGAAACACAAATCCCGGAAACAAACACAAACACCGACGACTTAGTGACGCACAGCGACCCATACAATGTGTTTCGTCGCTGAGTTCGTCGCTACGTCGTCGCTATTCGGCACAGCCCGACTGTTACACTTTCGATGCATGTACGTCGCTTTTTCGTCGCTATGCCGTCGCTGAATTCCCTATATAAACAGGATGGACCGTGACCCCAACTACATAGAAAACAACCTCCTTTATAATCATAAAAAAAGACCCAAATATGGTTCGTACTAAAGCGCAAGCGCGACGTGGTAGTTGCCATTCAGCGGCAAGACGGCCTATTCAACAACCCTCTTCTTCAGCGGTTCCTCCACCACAAGAATCACCCCCACAGGCTGAGTCCTCAGAACCCAGTCTTTTTGGGTCACGTCGGGATCGCCAAATTGGAGATCTCCATAAAGAAATACAAGAACTGTGGAAAACAGTGGATGACCTGAGGGAGCATATTATGTACCAGGATGAGCGTCTCCAATACCTGGACACAAGGCAGATGCGGATTAAATCCAAAGCTGCACAGCTGAGACGCCTCCTGAAGGCGTGCGAAGAGAGTGTTGCTACTCTCTGTTCGGATGACGAACAGTGAATGGCTCCTCTCCGTTATTCATTTAGATTAGTTTTTCCATTATTGTCCTAGTATATTTTGTAATTTATAATTTTATATTAATGGAGTTTTATTTTTCTAATCATCGCTTTCGTTTTCTTAATTTAAACACGTGTTTAATCTCTTACGAATTTTGACGACGCTAAAATACAAACGAAATGTGGCTCAGAAAAATTTGAGACGACTAATTGACCGACTAAACATCAACTATATACCGACGAAACTTAATACAAAGACGAGAACCTACTAAACATATCGACGAAACTTAATACAACGACGAGACGAGAACATATTATCCGCGAAACTTAATACAACGACGAGATTGCGCGAATTTTTTGGAAATTAGCGACGCTTTACCGACGCCCTAGCGACGCACGATGTTATTTCACCCCATTGACGCGTTTCGTCGCTACGGCGTCGCTAGTGCGTCGCTATTCCGTTCAGTTCCCAACCGTTACAACGTATTATATTACGATATTATTTTCACACCTATTTCATGTTGCGTCGCTAATGCGTCGCTATTCCGCGTGTCCGTTCAGTTCCCAACGGTTACAAATAATTAGAACGTGTTTACGTCGCTAATTCGTCGCTAAGTGTGTCGCTAACTCGAACGAACCGTCCCGCCCGCACAAATTTTGTCGCTAATTCGTCGCTAATTCGCACGAAGCGTCACACCCGCACATATTCTCATCTTGGTTAATGGTCGAAGCATGCGTCGCAAGTTCGTCGCTATACCGTCGCTAAAATTAGCTATTTATACCCCAAACATCCGCACATATATATACACACATACAAAGTTATAAAACATCAAAATATGCCGCGTCGTTTTAGAAGAACTCCAAGGCGTGGTGGAGGGGCAAACAGTGCCCCGCCACAAGGGCCTCCTCCCCAACCACCATCGGTTGAGCGGGAGGGTTCCGTATCTGTGTATGGCCCACTACCGCGAGAGGATGCTCAAGAACAAACGCCGGAACAGGATATCGACTACCGTATGCTGATAGCAAACATGCAACAGCAGTCGAGACAACTGCACAGCATGACTAGAAGGCTGCGGAAGTTGAAATTCAGATTTCCAAACTGAAGCGCCTCCTCAGAGAGTTCGCAGATAATGTGGCAGCCACTCTTTCTTCCGATGACGAAGAGTGAACGGCCCCTCTGCGCCTCTCTTTTAGATTTCTTTTTTTAATTTTTCGTTTCATAATGTAAATTTTTATTATTAAATTAATAAATTTTTTTTCCAATCACTGCTTTCTTTTTCCTTAATTAATACACGTGTTTAATCCTCGACGAATCTGCAACGACACAATGACGAATCGGAATTTGAACGAAAAGTAAAACAAAACGTTTGCGACACACGGGTTTCATCGACAAAAAAACCGACGATACACAACGCCAAGAACCTACTCACCGACGAATTTATTTTATCATTGTTCTGGAATTTTAGCAACAAAATAGCTACGATATAGCGACGTAAGGCTACAAACTACATAGCGACGAATAAAACACACAGAATAGCGACGCACCACCGACAAAACACCGACGAACGTATTAATCTGACTACTTTTCTGCTAGCGACAATGCTTTTCATCGTATTTTCGTCGCAATTAACGACGAAAATTAGTGTATCGCAAATGCGTCGCAGAGTACCGACGCGACACCGACGAACTACGGTTCGTCGGTGAAGTTTTCGTCTGTAAATGAAATTCTTTTTGTGGTGCACATTTGGCATCTTGTTCCCACCTTGCGTAGGCGGGTTCCGTTGTCCACGGGGTGAGGTGGACGCTCCTCCTTGCCTCCGATGGCTTTCTGTTTTAATGTGGCACATAGTGATCAATTCTCACGGTTAAGCTTGATGACAATACACAAGTTTTCAGAATTCGGTTGAAATTTTGTGCACTAAGGCTGTTGCGCAAGAGATTTGCGAGTTGGATCATTAATTTGTCAGCGAGGTTGCTTGTTCTTGGTTGCATTTTTTGGTTGTGTTTGCAGGTTGTTGTAATCTGAGTCTCAAGAAATTTTCGTAATCTGAGTCTGAGTCTCAAGAAATTTTCTTAATCTATTGATCGGGAAAGGTAACACCCGGACGATGATGATGATTTGTAATCTGAGTCTCAAGAAATTTTCTTTTGTCAGATTCAGTGGTGATTCGGTTTCTTTGAAAATTTTCTGTTTGTGGATATGTGATGGTTATGAGGACTTCGAATGGTTTGCTAGTGGTGGTTCATTTTTTGGAATCATTTTATTATGAATAATAGGGAAACAACCTCTGTGTGTTTCTAACACATGGGCATGATTGCGTACATCTGACCTCTCATACCCTGCTATAGACGGGAGCTTCTAAAGCAATGAGATAATGCTGTTGTTGTATTCGAGAATAATCTTGTAACATATCCTATAAAGTAAGAGTTGCTTCACCTCATGAATACACGGCAATTGTTAGCCTGAGACTCCGATATACACAAAAGCTTGCAATAGCTTCTCATCTCGATAGATGACATATACATATAGAATTCAAAATTGATTCAAATATACGAACTTTGCTCCACTAGACCACTTCGTAGGAAACATCAACGACTTAATCTCAATGTTTGTAGTGTTGTTAAAATAAATTCAAAATTGACTCAAAGATGATAGATATATTACAGTATGTACATAGATATGTTTTAAAATAAATATTGGATTTCATGAAAAGTACAGAACAATGGATTTTGCTATATCAGCCTGGATAACGTACTCATTGAGACATGGAAGTGCTTGGGAGAGGAAGAAGTTCAATAGCTAACTACTCTATCCAACCTTATTTTTAAAACAATAGGAAAAATGCCAGATGAGTGATGACTGTCGTGGTCCCTCTATATAAAAACAAAGGAGACGCATATTGTCGTACGAATTAAAGGGGCATTAAGTTACTAAGCCATACTATGAACTTATGGGAGAGAGTAATCGACACAATTAGGAGAGAAACTCATGTACGGTGAACCAATTTGGTTTTACACCAGGACGGTCAACTACGGAAGCAATACGAATTCTAAGGAGATTGATGGAGAAGTATAGCAGAAAGAAGCGCGATCTACATATGGTTTTCATCGATCCTTAAAAAGCATATGATAGTGTGCCATGTAGACTGATTTGAGATAGTCTGTATGCAAGAGGGGTTCTCATAAAGCATATAGACTTAATTAGAGATACGTATGCTATGATGAAAACCATGTGGGGAATACATACTTCTTTCCGGTGGAGGTAGGCCTCCATCAAGGGTCCACTTTGAGTTCATTTTTTCGCAGTTATCTTAGAGGAGTTGTCAAAGCCGATCCAGAGGCAGTCCCGTGGTGTATTTTTTTTAGTGACGATATTATATTAGTTGAAGGGAGTAGATATGCCCTGAGTATAAGACTAGTGGTATCTGTGCTACAACTTCAGTGGCGCAGCCGACAATGACAATAGTCAGCTCACCATGGAGGGTCAAGTGGTCCCACAGGTATGTAAGTTCAAGTACCTATGATAGTTTGTACAGCATGATGGGATATAGATAGTGACATAGCACACCGAGTTCAGGCACGTTGGTGTAGGTGGAGGGCTGCCTCATGAATGATGCGTGACAAGAATTTTATAACTAAATTAAAGAAAAAAAATTTATAGGGTAGCAGTGCGGCCGAAAATTTTATAAAGAACATACTGCTGGGCGATCAAGGGGACAAAGTCGCAAAAGATGGAAGTGTAAGAGATGAGGATGCTGAGGTGGATGTATGGACATACAAGGCTAGACCAGACAGAAAGGAGGAATTTAGGAAAAAGTTAGAGGTGGCTAGTATAGCGTATAAGATAAATGAGGAGAGACTGAGATGGCTTCGACATGTCATGAGGAGACAGACAACGGCGTTTGTAAGAGCAGTCGAAAGACTAACTGTAGAGGCGAAGAGGAGTAAAGGCAGGCTCAAACTGACTTGGAATAAGTAGATTAGGCATGACCTATTAGATTTGCACCTCTTGGAGGACATGGTCCAGGTAGAAGTTGATGGACGCAGATGATTAAGGTTAAGGAGGTTTAGATAGAATAGAGGAGCACCTTAGAGTATGCTTAGAGACTTAGATACTCTTCACATTTTAGGCTGACTTTAACGATTTTTGTTTTTATCTTTCTCTTTCATTATTTGTGCATATACACGGTTATGACTATTTTAATATCGGAAGCTTTCTATTTGTGTTTACTAAATCCTTCTCTGGTATACTAGCATGTCACATTCCTATTATTGTGTCATCTATGCAGGTACATATAGGATCGGATGTCTCATTGGAAACAAACTCTTTATCCATTGGGATGGAGATATTGTTTGATTGCCTCTCACTCTCCTCAGACCCTAGTGATAGCTTTTATTGTCGTTGGGATATATTAGATATGGTTGTTGTTGCTGCTGTTGTAGTCATCGAATCAGACGGTACATAGGTCATTGCCTGTCCCATTATGTTACATGTCGTGAGTAAAAAAGAAAATGCACTCTTGATTTGAACGATCATGAAACCAGGTCATTCAACAAGCCAGAATTTAATTTAGATCAACTCTATGAAACATGGTAAACTTTGAATTCTTCTTTTTTTTTCCTTGATGGTGATGATATTCACATTAGATTCCGAAAATTTATCGTGCAAAATTACTCATACTTGGCTGGCTAGCAGATTGGACAATTAGTGTAGAACAACATTCAAGAAAGAAAGGGGTAACTGATGGAATGACAACCAAAATCTAAACTGGCTTTTCTTTTTCGTCTTTATCGACCTTTGATTTTGTGTTCATTAGAATAGTCATGCTTTTACCATCCTCGAACTTGTACTTCTATAGAATGTCTTTGCGGCATTTAGTTTGAGAAGTATACACCTTTTTCCTTTTTTAGTTTTAAATTTAACGACGTAGTTGAACTTATCATGCTCATTTCAAATTCTCCTCCCATAAACTTAGCAAAATATTTACACAAAAAATCAACGATCAACTTCTGTTGAATTCGTTGTGTTAAGTTGCTCTTGGAAGAAAGCCTTTCTTCCTTTTTTTTCTTTCTTTTTTGAATGACATTGGTGAAAGGGAAAAAATGACTTCTTCCTAATCTTTCTCGCATTTAACATCTTTGGGAGAATATAAAGAGACGACTATTGGTTTTTTTTATTTAATATGAAGAGACGACCAATAATTTATTCAGCAATTGAAAAAGTCTATGTCAATCAATAATAACTACGTAATTAACTTTCTATAGCAGATTTTTTTTTTTTTTTTTACATGTTAGAATACGCCATATAAAAATGTGTCCTTTTAGTTTGAAGGTGTAATTAAGCGCAGCGACCGTTTGGGTGGTAGGAGTACAGAGAATCGCCTTTTTTCTTGTGGAGGTACGATAGTCATTGTCCACTAAATAGTTTGAAAGAAATTCTACGCAGCACATAAAATCTGAACGGTTCAGAATTCCTGCCTTGTATATTACAAATAACAGCTCAAGGTTATGGGTAAAATGAAATTGTCCACGTCAGTAAAGGACCCAATAAAGTTTTCTAGTTAATAATAATAATAATGTGTGGAATATTTGATGATAAACTCAATATTTGAGTCATTGTCGTCGAATCATAGTGCACATCGGTCATTACTTGTTCCATTATTATTATTATTATTATTATTATTATTATTATTATTATTATTATTATTATTATTATTATTATTATTATTATTATTATTATTATTATTATTATTATTATTGTAAGTGTGTCCCATTATGTTAGATATTCTCAGTAAAAAAAATTTTGATTTGAACGACTATGTGAAAAATCTAGGAATACAATCTATTGAGAATTCACGGCTTGATTCAATAGCAACGTGAATCGCATATGGCTCAAATTAAATCAAGCTACAACTCAATACACAAATCACAACGAAGATAAATGAATGAGAGAGAGAGAGAAAGCAAGACAGCGAAGAGAGGGAGAGATAACTGCCAAAAGAATTTCTGCATCATCTGATTGAATACCGTCGAATGAACCTTATAGAAGGAAGAAGACGACTGTAACAGAAAACACCGTGAAATTACAAGAATATCTCTACTAAATAACTGCCATACAAAACAAAGTCAAGGGTATAAAAGTAATTTCGCTAACTTTAATTTCTTCCCGCATGTGCTACTCTTCTTCTTCCTTCGCTCCACAGCTCAACCACTTTACCTCGTCACCTTATCACGTGATCCCACCTTCCAGTTGCTTAATCTTTGACACAACCAACAAACATCGTGGATTAAACTTCTTATTTGACGTTCCAGATGCTCTGTTACTTGGATTACAACTATTCTGTTCATCGTTCCTCATCTCCCCTGGTGTGCTTTTTTTATCTCATCCTTCAGCAATTCCATCAAATTTACCATACCCCCCCCCCTCAAGCCATGCTTGCCATAAATGTTGCATACTCCAAGCCTCACTAAAAGCTCGTTTAACCGCCTATTGTCCAACGCCTTGGTAAATAAGCATGCAAGCTGGAATTGTGTCCTAATGGGCATCAACTTAATTACCTTTTCTTGTACCTTATTCCTTACTATATGGCAATCAATTTCAATATGCTTTGTAAGTTCATGAAAAACTTGATTTTCAGCGATATAGAGTGCACTCTTACTATCACAGAACATCTCTACTGGTTCTTGATCTCTTATTCCCAAATCTTTGCACAGATATAGTAACCACTGGACTTCACATACAGCAGAAGTCATAGCCCTATATTCAGCTTTTGCAGAGGAACGTGACACTGTTGTCTGCTTCTAAGCTTTCCAAGATATCAGTGTCTCTCCCAGAAATACACAATACCCTGACACAGACTTCCTGGTGTCCTTGCATCCAGCCCAATCAGAGTCAACAAACGCCCTTAACTTTAAATCTCTTATGCTAGGCAGTAACAACCCTTGGCCAATGGTTCCCTTAAGATATCTTAAGACTCTATGAGCAGCTCTCAAATGATTAAGTGTGGGGCAGTCAAGAAATTGACTCAGTTGTTGTACAACAAATGATATATCTGGCCTGGTGATGGTAAGGTAAATCAGTTTACCTATGAGTCTTCTGTAGGCAACTATATCTTCAAACACTTCAGAATCCTTATGAGTCAACTTCAGGTGCACTTCCATTGGGCTGATAGCTGGCTTTCATTCAAGAAACTCAAACTCATCCAACACTTCCAATGCATATTTCCTCTGATTGATCAACATTCCTTTGTGAGACCGTGCAACTTCTATGCTCATAAACAATTTCGAATCACCAAGGTTCTTAATCTTAAACTCCCTATGCAGATCCTCTTTAATCCACTCAATCGTATTCAAATCATCACAAGCCATTATGAGATAATCTACGTACACCAGAATCACTAGCAATGAATTGAATGTCCTCTTTATGAATAACGTATAGTCATTTTTAGATTGCATAAAGCCTTTTTAGATGAGAAAGGTTTTCAATTTTGCATTCCATTCTCTGCTGGCTTTCTTCAACTCCTATAGGGATCTCTCCAATTAACAAACCAATCCTTCTTGCGGTAATACTAGTCCTGGGGGTGGAGTTATATAAATCTCCTCATGCCAAGTTGTTCACATCAAGTTGATGCGCATGCCATTTCTGTCTAGCAGCCATAGCCAAAAGCATTCTCACAGTGCTCATCTTTGTTACGGGCAAGCAGGTGTCTTGATAATCCACCCCTAGCTGCTATGTGTACCCCTTTGCAACCAGCCTTGCTTTAAATCTCTCTACTGTACTATCTGCTTTATGTTTTATTTTATACACCCATTTGCATCCAATGGCCTTTTTTCCTTGTGGCAGCGCTATCAGTGTCCATGTTTTGTTATCTTGTAAAGTAGTTATCTCAGCCTCCATAGCTTTCTGCCACTCAACTGAGCCAACTGCTTCTGCATAAGTTTTGGGCTCTGTACATGCACTAATATTTAAAATATATTATTTGAATTTAGGTGTTAACAGATCAAAGGTCAAGTATTTGTGTAAAGAATGTGGAGATGTGTAAGACGGAGTGTTTTGTGTGCTGGGCAAGTGCTATGGTTTAACCAAGTTTGATGTTGGTACTGGCTGATTTGACACTTGGCTGCAATGATAGTGTTGCAAATAAGAAGGTGGTTGTCTGTTTCTGTGATGTCTGGCTATAGGAAATTCTATATTAATGGATCTGATAGGAATGGATCTTGAATCATTGGGATTATTGACATGCTCTTTAATTTGTTCATTGTCTGAGGAAATTTCTGCTTCTGTGATAGATGGCTGGTTTGGCTGATAAGTGTTAGATCTAAGATGTGTGGGCTGAGGAGAGTTCTGTTGAGGAGTGGAATTGTGCTGAGGAAAGGATGTACTTTGGGGAGATAGTTTTTGAGAAGGCTGTTGTTGAGCCCCCCTAGATGTGGCAGTGGGAAGAAGTGTGAAATCAATGCCACAGCTAGTGATTGGAGATGGAAATGTAACTTGATCAGAAGAGTGAGGCAGGGAAGAATCATGGATAGGGGCCTTTTGTGATGAATCAGTAGAGAAGGGAAATATGGATTCATGAAATATCACATCCCTGGAGATAAATATATCTCTGGATGCGAAATCTTGAAGAATGTATCCTTTTGTAGTGAGAGATAATCCTAGGAAGATACTTCTTCTGGATCTGGGGCCAAACTTGTCCTTTAATAGTGAGGTGACAGTGGCATAACATAAACAACCAAAGACCTTGAGACTATTATAAGAAGGAATCGTGTTGTAGAGCATTTGATGGGGAGTTTTCTGGTTTAGAAGAGGAGTAGGGTTCAGGATTATTATGTAGACGGCATGTTGCACACAGAATCTCCAGTATGAGGTAGGAATATGAGACTGAAGTTTAAAGGCTCTAGCAACATTTAAGATGTGCTGTTGTTTTCTCTCAACAATACTATTTTGTTGAGGTGTGTATATACAACTTGTTTGATGTACAATCCCTTTGGAAGAAAAGAATTCAGTCATGTTAAACTCATGAACATTGTCAAATCGAATCACCTTTATATTGGCGCTGAATTGTACATGTACATAATTCCAGAAACTTTCGATAATTTTTCTGGTTTCTGATTTTGCTGTCATCAAAAAAATCCAGCAATACCTACTATGATCGTCAACAATAGTGAGAAAGTATCGTTGGTTATACATGATGGGGTGTTTGTAAGGGCCCCATATGTCCATATGAATGATAGAGAAGGGAGAGTTGGTTACAGAATGGGAGCTTGGGAAAGGGAGCCTTTTCTGCTTTGCAAGAGGACATATACTACATGATTGAGAATCAAAAGAGATGTCAACTGAGGAGTCAAGTTTGTTGATCTCCTTCATTCTGGATGAAGCTTGATGGCCAAGCCTGGAGTGCTTAAGAAAAGAAGAAGGCTTGGAAACTGCAAATGCTTTCCATGAATTAGCAACAGGAGCATTGCATAGGGACTGACCAAGCAGATGATATAGTCCTTGATGTACTTCAGCTGAACAAATCATCCTCTTGCTCACATGTTCCTGAATACAGCACATATTGGAGTGAAATGCTAAGTCAATTTCACCAGTCAATGTAAGCTTGCTAAGGGATATGAGGTTAAAAGCAAAAGAGGGTATATGCAGTACATATATGTAGCTTGAAATCAGGTAAGATGTTCACAGTACCAATGTGTTTGACAATGACAGAATGGTTATTTGGCAGTTTTACTGATATCCATGTGACTGGCTGATAAGATTCAAATAGGGAAAGGGAACAAAAAATGTGATCTGTAGGACCTGAATCCAATATCCATATATGAGAAATATTAGGAGGTACATTACCTTGCCACTTACCAGAGTCAGCGACTTGTTTGGCTGACAGAACAGCATGCTGGTTCCTTGATCCTTTTGTAGTGTTTGGACTCATCAGAATTCCTTGGTCCCTGTGCTGTTGCAACAAGCCAATAAGTTGCACATACTGCTCATGTGTTAAGGAAGGGGTCACATACGTAACATTATCATTCACTACATCACCAGCCTGATATACATCACCCTCTGATAGAGCATACACAGTGGGATCTTGGTGCATACTAACATCATTACTCACACAGTTTACCTGTCCCTTATCCTTATAACCTGGAGGAAAGCCATGTTTTCTATAACATTTATCCACAGTGTGGTCTGTTATATTGCAATGAGTGCACACAGGAGCTTTGGAGCTATAACCAGATTTTTGGCTCTGAAACTCCTTCCTGCCACCTCTGCCACCAGGCTTCTGCCAACTAACATTTCCTGGTCTTGGCACACCATTAGAGTTAAGAACAACTGATTGATTATTAGTGAACTGATTGTGACCACCAGAGTAATGCAATTTTCTCTCCAGTTTTACTGCCATAGCAAAAGTTGTCTTTAAATCCGGTAATGGGCTAGATAGCAATACTTGCGACTTCACAGGCTCATACTCATCATTAAGACCCTTTATGAACCTTATAACATGGTCATCCTCTATGAATTTGTTAATTTGACTGGAAACGTAACATGTACACCTATTACACACACAGTTAGGTATAGCTCTCAGCACCATGAGTTCCTCCCACAGGACCTTAGGCCTTGTGTAATAATCAGTTACTGATCCATCTTCTTGTTTAGTAGCATAAAAGTGTTGTTGCAGGTCAGACAATCTAAACACATCAGCATTGCCATACCTATGTTTCAAATCATTCCAAATATCTAGGGCATTATCAAACCACATCACACTTTGTCCAATAGACTGTATAACATAATTCACAATCCAAGAAGCAACCATATTATTTGCCTTTGTCCAAGAAGCGAATCTACGATTGGTTTCTAGAGGTTTAGAAATGATACCTGTGATAAAGCCAACATTATTCTTTGATTCAAGCGCTCTTCGAAAGGTTCTACTCCATCCATGGTAGTTGTTACCATCCAACAAAGGATGTACAAGTACTAGAGAGGGGATGTCTCCAGGATGAATGTAAAGTGGATCCTCAGACGGATCAACCGCACTAGATATCATAGTCATTGGAGAATGACTGCAGCTGCTGGGAGAATCATGATTTGAAGCCATGAATGTACCAAAATTCATCAATTAATCGAGCAAAGGCTCTCATACCATGTAAAAAATCTAGGAATACAATCTATTGAGAATTCACGGCTTGATTCAATAAGAACGTGAATCGCATATGGCTCAAATCGAATCAAGCTACAAATCAATACACAAAGCACAACGAAGATAAATGAATGGGAGAGAGAGAGAGAGAAAGCAAGACAGCGAAGAGAGAGAGAGATAACTGCCAAAAGAATTTCTTCATCATCTGATTGAATACCGTCGAACGAACCTTATACAAGGAAGAAGACGGTTGTAACATAAAATACCGTGAAGTTACAAGAATATCCCTACTGAATAACTACCATACAAAACAAAGTCAAGGGTATAAAAGTAATTTTGCTACGTTTAATTTCTTCCCGCCTGCGCTACTCTTCTTCTTCTTTTGCTCCACAGCTCAACCGCTTTACCTCTTCACCCCATCACGTGATCCCACCTTCCAGTTGCTTAATCTTCGACGCGACCAACAAACACCGTGGATTAAAATTCTTATTCGACGATCCAGATGCTCTGTTACTTGGATTACAACTATTCTGTTCATCGTTCCTCATCTCCCCCGGTGTGCTTTTTGTTATCTCATCCTTCAGCAATTTCATCGTATTTTCAACATATGAAATAAAATCATCTCAATAAAATTAGAGTGTAAATCAAATCAAGTCTACAACAATATATCAAAATTACTCATACTATTCACATTAGATTCCAACAATATATCAAAATTACTCATACTTGGCTGGCAGATTGACCAAGTAGTATAAAACAATATTTATTCAAGAAAGGAAGGGCTAACTAATGGAATGACAATTAAATTTGAATAAAATAGTGTTGTCAAAGGAGACAGAACATTTGAGAAATTTCAATCTGACAAGAGTTACAGAAGATCTTATCTGGTTTGTTTGGACACTTATAAAGTATCAATCTGATTTCTATCGTTAGCGTGACTCTATTTTTATATATTAAATGCCAATGAGTTTAGATAACATTTTCCTGGTCGATTTGACAAATATGGAGGGATCAAAACTTTGAATCATTCGACGAAGTTAGTATGTCGTCTGCTGATAAACCATAACTGAATCATCCGTTAGTCAACAACAGTCAACGGCTCAATTCCAATAGTCCAACACACAAAGTACTGCAGTTCAGCAGTTCAGCGTCTAAGTATGGCTGTTCAGCCTCAGCGGCATCTCAGCAGGGCATCATGACGTCCTTATAACATCGGAGAATGTGCTAAAGTATGCACCTCGGCATCAACATTATCCTATGTCTAGATACCGCACTTCAGATCACTTCCATGGGATAAGTCCAAGTCATGCACTTCGGCAAGGTTCAGCTGTATACCACAGCAAGGCATACACTTCGGCAGGGTTCAGCTATGTACAACAGCAAATGAACCCATCACGATAATACTTCGTGGGACCCTCGGATAGAGATGCAATTCAAATATAGTGGTCACAGCGGGTATTCTTCCTGAACACGCTAAGGTTATAACAATCGGCCTATTAATCACATCAACCAGGCCGGCCTATTAGTCACATCAGTCAGACTATTGATCATATCAGCAGACCTACAGCTTCCTAGGATTTCTGCCCCAAGTAAGCGTCCTGTCCACAATTTATTATCAGAAGTTAAAGGCAGGAAAAGGTCTATAAAGGCAAGCCAACCAAGACAAAGAAAGGGGACCAATATCTGAATCCAGAATTAAAACATTCATACTCAAAAGCAAGCTCACAACCTTTGCTCTTCGGCATACATTGTGAGATATTCCTAACTCACCTTTTACATTATAAATCTCAGTGAGATATGGCCCAAACTGACTTGAGCGTCGGAGGGTTTTTCCCGGGACCAACCCCCCGGGACCTCTGACCTGTGCTTACTTGTGCAGGATATTTGGCGTTATTCCAGCTACACTCCTTCGATCCCAGTTAACAACTCTTCAACTTAACTGATGAAGCTATTTTGAAGTCAACTAGACCCTTGGTGAAGATCCGACATTATCATTTGGCGCTAGAAGGAGGGCCCTTAGTCCCTTAATCCAGCAAACGGCTACTCAAAGCTTTTCTAACGATTACTCAGGGCCTTTCTAATTGCCCTTGGAAGCTATTGAGAGAAAGATGAGTAAAAAAGATAGTCAAGGTAATGTAGGCGTTCGAAGTGTACTGGATTTCAACCACTTCACATAAAGCGCCTTATGTAGGCGTTCGAAGTGTATTGACTTTTAGACACTTCACAGTAGGCACCTTATGTAGGTGTTCGAAGTGTCAATTGTGCGAATCATCAAATCTTAACATATTCTAACATTATACATGTCTTACTGTATCGTTTTCAGTAGTTTATGCATGTACACAGTTATGACTATTTTAATATCAAAAGTTTTCTATTTGTGTTTACTAAACTTCTTCACTAATATACTAGCATACCGTATTCCTATTATTGTATCCTCTATACAGGTACATATAGAACCGGGAGTCTCACTGAAATCAAATTCTCTATCCCTTGAGATGGTTATGAAATAATGAATATGGTTGTTGTTGTATGTCTCACTATTAGGACTCAAAAGAGGATTTGATCCGGCTATAGTTGATTTTACTTGAAATAAACATATAATACGCAGTTTCCAATACCCTTTCGAAAAAAATACGGGAAAACACATTGGTACCGTATGATACCAGTCTTAGTTCTGTTTCTGGTACCAGATTAAAAAAATACATAAAATATTTTTGCTTTTATAAGATTAAGATATCCTCATATTTTATCTGATTAACTCGTGAAATCATTAAAAGTTCAATACAAATTTCTAGACTTCAATATCTAATTGATACCTAGCGAATATTTAATAGATACACACCGAAAGTCAAAAATATTACGATTTTAACAAAAAAAACCTTTACAATTATTGATAAAACCTTCAATTCACGTCAAGAATTCAACTCAATAACACAGAAACATCAAGTGCATTTAATTGCAAAGGCAACAACGTGCCATGCGAGGAAGAAGAAAACAGAATTTTGAAATGACAAAGTTGGCGCCAAAAATATGCGCCAAGAACAAAGAATGACATGAACTAGTTTTTGCTGGGAAAATTCTGTAAATGGAAAGATTAACCGTCTTCTACAACTTTTAGTATATATAATACGTCAATTTAACCTCCTAGAGCTGAATTACACACGTGATCAAATACAATTGAGCTAATCCGCTAGTTAACCACCTAACTACTATGTAACCGTTACGTAATCTGACGTGGCACTATGCTTCTTAAGCTGGAGATGATTAATGCACCTTCTATTACATGTATGGGTCTTTGCACCTGGATGTCACCACTCGCACTCATCTGACCCTACACACATTTTATAACAGCCATATTTGCTACTGTAGGATAGCTCGCTGCTTCGCAATGGTGCTTGAGCACTTCATTGCCCTCTCTGCTTTGCCTTCAACATCCCCCCTCTTACCTGACTTCAGAAATATATTATGCATTTCCTAATGCAGAAGTGAGGTTGTGTAGCCTTTTAGAATCAAGAGCCTTCATGAAAGGATCATCCAATTGGTACTCTGTCCTGATAGGCATAGGTTTCACCACTCCTTCTAGATACTTATCTTTTACAATGTGACAATCTGTTTCTATATTCTTTTTGTCCTCTCATGGAAAACATGATTTTCCACTATAGTCTCATCCTGATTGATGTTCAGATCTCTCATCAAATACAGTATCCATTGGATCTCACAGGTGGCTGAGGCTACGCCCTGTACTCTGCCTCAGATGATGACTTGGAAGTAATGGTATGCTTCTTTGCCTTCCATGATATCAAGGCATCTCCAACAAACACGCAATAGCCTGTAATGGACTTCCTGGTCTCCACACGACCTCCCCAGCCAGAATCAGCAAAAGCCTTCAACTTCAAATCCCCTTAGCTAGAAAATAGTAGGCTTTGACCAACTGTGCCTTTAATATATCTCAAAAGTCTATGTGTGCCTTGAACATGTAACTCAGTTGGAGTGTCTGAGAACTGACTAAGCTGTTGTACCACATATGAAATATCAGATCTGGTAATATTGAGATAGAACAGTTTGCCCACCAGCTTTCTATACCCAGACACATCATCGATTAGAGGATAGTCATTGTGTGAAAGTTTGAGATGCAGTTCCATTGGAGTACTAGCTTGTTTAGCACCTAGGAACCCTGCCTCATTTATAAACTCCATAGCCTATTTTCTCTGACATACTCTGATCCCCCCTGGGACCTAGCCACTTCTAGTCCCAAGAAGTACTTGAGAGGCCCTAAGTCATTGATCGTGAATGTCTGATGCAGGGTGGTTTTGAGTGAATTGATAGCCTCCAAGGAATTACTAGCCATAATGATATCATCTATATATATGAGAAGGACCAGGAAAGAAGTAGTTGTTTGCCAGATAAAGATGGTGTAGTCACTTATTGATTGGATGTAGCCTTGAGTGTCCAGAAAGGTAATAAATTTAGCATTCCACTGCCTACTAACTTGTTTAAGCCCATAAAGGGATTTATGAAACCTGCATATAGTGTTGGCCGGTACAGGAGAAAAACCCCCTATAACACTCATATAAATCTCTTGATCAAGATCACCACGTAAGAAGGCATTGTTGACATCTAATTGATAGACGTGGCATTGCTTAACAGCAGCTACTGCTAAAAGTAGTCTAACAGTAGTCAAATTCGCAATAGGAGAGAATGTTCCAATATAGTCAATGCTAGTTTACTGGGTACAACCCTTGCCATAAGTCTGGTCTTATATCTATCAATGGTACCATCTGACTTGTGCTTCATTTTTTTAAACCCACTTGCAGCCTATTGGGGTCTTGCCAGGGGGCAAAGGAACCAAAGACCAAGTATGATTGGACTCTAGAGCTACTAGCTCCTGTTGCATTGCCTCTTGCCAGTGAGTTGACATGGCATCCTGCTGATAAGATGAAAGTTCCTATTGCAAACTGATACTAAGAGCATATTTTCTATGATTGGGAGCTAATGCATCAAATATCTTGCATGCCTCAATAGGATGTGAAGCTGCACAATGTAAAGATGATGAATGGGGAACTGAATGTAGAAGACTACAATAATAATCATTCAAGTATCTTGGTAGGATGTCTGTGTCTAATAGGATGAGAAGGAGTTTGTATAGGAAAAACAATTTCCAAGGTACCATGAGGGTATGATGTGCCAACAGAAAAGTCAGAAGAGGAGGAATGATTAGTTTCCAGAATGTTTTCAGTAGATCTAATAGATTGGTTCGTAGGAGGATTATCTTGGTATGGAAGATGAATCAAGGTTGAATAAGGTTCCTGGTGTTGATGTCTCTGGTAATGGAGAATTGGCAGTAGTAGAAGCAGGCATAGGGATTATGACTCTGTTGAGGACAAGAAGTAACTGAAAGTGGAACATTAGGTGATGAAGAGATGTCAAATGAGCTTGATTGTGATTTGGTGTCAGAAGAAAAGGGGAAGTCATGCTCATGAAATTGGACACCTTAGAGATAAACACAGTCTTTGTGGTCAGGCTGGATAGGATATAACCCTTGGTAGAATGAGGCACACCAAGGTATACTGAAGGAATTGATTTTGGAGCAAATTTGGCTTTATGAGGTGTTGTATAAGAGGCAAACGCCAGGCATCCAAACACTTTAAGGTCTTTATAAGCAAGAATGCTATTGAACAGCACAGTGCAAGGACAAGAACGTCTCAAGAGAGGGGTTGGCAGAATATTAACTAAATGAGTGGCATATTGAACACAGAAGGCCCAAAATTTTATAGGTAGATTGTCTTGGAATCTTAGCGCCCGGACAACATTCTGTATATATTGATGTTTTCTTTCAACCACTCCATTTTGATGCGGAGTGTTTATGCATGAAGTTTGATGAATAATGCATTTTCTCATCTAATATGATTTCATTTTAGACTTTTGTCCATCATCACTCCTTATGTATGTCCCGCGACTTTCCACATGTATAATATGTACATTTGCATGCAAGTTAAATGCACACACACGTAACACAAAATATACACAAAATAATATATAAATATATGGAGAAATATGCCCTCCCGTCGTCTCTGGTGCGATTCTCAGAGGATAGCGGCATAGCCGCCGCCATTCTCCTTCTGCGCTCCTTTCCTACATTCCAATTCTGCCTCTCTCCCTTCTTAATCGGTGACCACTTTGCTAATCATGGCTTCGATACGGGCTTCACAGCCTTCATCTTCACGGCCGGAACTTGCGACTGGGGAAAAAAATATGCTTCGCTATTCACCGAGACAATTGCACCAGCGATCTCCCCTAAGTCGATTCAAAGGTATAAAGGGAGCCCCATGATTGAATTCTCCAATGATGAAATAGCTTCCCTTGTGGCTCCTTACCATTTTATGTTGGTTGGCACATTTTGGCATGGCGGCCGCCGGTGGCTACCATTCGAGCGAGCATTGATCGCATCGCATTCACAGTTATTGTTCGCACTGGCTTACTTGATGAGACTCATATACTGCTGTACTTTGATCAGGAAGCGGATTATCTCTGCTGTTTTGCGAGGCAAAGTTGGACAATTGCAGGCAAATATATGCGTATTACTAAACGGACTCCAACTTATGATCCGAAGATTGATGTCCCAATTGTTCCTATATGGGTACCGTTCCATGTCTTACCCATACACTTTCATCAAAAGGATACCTTATTCCAGATTGGACGGATGCTTGGAACACCTATGAAGCTCGACGCGGCAACAGCGGTATCGTCCATCGGTAGCACGAATGTGTGTGGACATCGATATTTCTAAGAGCTACCTTCTCGAGTTTTTATTCAGGTATCAAATCGCATTCTCAATCAGACTATTATATATGATGATCTTCCTTTGCGCCTCCTGTTGCTGGCTAGGTCATGCAGCGATCAATTGTGGGAAAGAACAACAGCAGGTGCCTTTTGCTCATGATAGGGCAAAACGGCCGATACAAATGTCTAAAGAACCCGTGCAGCGTTGGGCTCCAAAAAAACACAGCTTGAGACAATGGATAAGTCTCGTTCTGTAGATGTTGGCTCTTCGACTGTTGAACAACAGCAAACGGTAATAGTGTTTCCTGATATTTGTTGAAGGCAATGCTAAGGTGGAAGAGATACAATCTGGAGGGGTGTGATGCATGATTTGAATAAATGCCGTTGGATTGAATTTACAAATTGAGACTCAGGATTGCAAGATGCAAGGTTGGATGATGCTGTGGGAGTCTTAGCTGGCAGTCACGTGGGTTGGCCGGAATTTTCGGATGTGGATCACGCAGAAAATGTGAAGATGAAGAAGAAGGTCAGTGGAGAAGATGACCGTTTGGCGGGAGTGTTTGAATAAGGGAAATGACTGTTTTGTCCTTCCTGTTTTAATAAGGATAGTTGTTTTAGTAAGGGTAGTTTTATCTTTTTACCACTTTCTTCTCTTCTTTCTCTATGCGAAGGCTTTATATATTTGTAGCCTCCGTGGATCAAAATGTTAAGTGTGAGCTGCAATTTTTCCTCCTCAATTCTGCAACAGTTTCTCTTCCTTTCATTGCTTTGCATTGTGTTGAGTTCAGAATTGCTTAGTATTTGACATGGTATCAGAGCGTTGAAATTAGCAATTCTGTTTTTGCTGATGAAATTCGTGTTCTGAAAAATTCAAAAATTCACGACTTGTTTGTTTTCATGGCTTCATCATCAAATACTCAGAGAACGAGTGTGCCTCAACCTCCTGAAAGTACGGTTAACAATCCTTATTATCTTCATCCAAATGATAGTCCTGCTATCATTCTAGCGCAGCCGCCATTAAATCCTCATAATTACCATGCTTGGAGTCGAATGTTTCAGATGGCGCTCATTGTCAAGAACAAAATTGGATTCATAGACGGATCAATTCAGCAACCAACTCATACTGATCCTCAGTATCCAGCTTGGAGGCAGGTAAACTCTATGATACATTCCTGGATCATGAATAGCGTAATTCCTTCAATTGCGCAGAGCGTTATGTGGTATGATAATGCTGTAGATGATTGGAATGATCTTAAGCGAAGGTATGGTACTGGTGATGCATTTAGATTGTCGGATTTGTTGGAAAATTTCTATGCACTTAGACAAGAGAACGACTCTGTGAATGATTATTTCACCAAGGTTAAGGTGCTTTGGGAAGAAATGATGGCATTGAGACCTATTCCTATTTGCACATGTCGTGGTTGTAGATGTGATCTAAGAGGTAAATTGCATGAATTCGTAGAAACTGACTATGTCATAAAATTTCTAAAAGGATTGAATGAAGAATTTGATGCGGTAAAATCACAAGTGTTTGTGATGACGCCGTTACCTAAAATTGATGTGGTGTTTGCTATGGCTTTAAAATACGAAAGGAAAATAAATGGTCTAGTGTCTCAAGGAAGCTTCATTAACAATCCTACTGCTCTTATGGTGGAGAATTCTGAAGTAGTTGCTGCCAACGTTAGTGCGTATGGAGGAAGAGGAGCAGGTAATGGTTTTAGACGGGGAAGTGGCAGGTTCTTCCCTGATAATTCTAAGAGACCAATCTGTACTCATTGTGGAATGATTGGTCATGTTGAGCAAATGTGCTATAAGAAGCACGGTTATCCCCCGGGCTTCAAGTTTAAAACTCAAGCTAATCAAACTGAAGTTGTGAATGGAGAAACTGAAGATGTTTCTGTACATCAACTGGAGAAGTCGTATCAGGCACCTATGCTCACTCTCGAACAAACTCAGAGGTTGATGGCTATGCTGAGCACGGATGAAAAGAAGAAGTCTCAGGCAATGCCAAATGCTGGAGGCCAGGGAGCAGTGATGTCTGCTCTTTTGAATAATGATGAAGGTAAATGTCACTCTAATACTATGAATATATGGATTCTAGACTCAGGAGCTACTGATCACATTGCATGTAATCTCAGTTTGTTTCATTCTTTCAAACCTATTAATTGTGTCTCTATTAAGCTACCTAATAATCTTTCAGTTTCTACCAGCCATATAGGATCTGTTGTTATAAACTCATGCCTGACCTTACACAATGTGCTCTACGTGCCATCGTTTTCTTACAATCTTATGTCCCTTAGCAAACTTGTGTCTATCCCTTCCTTATGTGTTCAGTTCTTTGGGAATTGTTGTGTGCTTCAGGAACGTACATCCCTGAAGACGATTGGTTCAGCTGAGTTATGTAATGGACTGTATTACATTCATGGAGTCTCTAAGAAAGAAGCTGCACCTCCTAGCTGCATGTTTGTTGCTGACCAGTTTTCAGATAATTCCCTTCTTTGGCATTATAGGCTAGCTCACGCTTCGTTTCCTAGAATAAAAGAGTTACACAGGCTTGATGTGTCTGTGTGCGCCAATGATGTATCAAACAAATGTACTGTGTGCCCTGTGGCCAAAATGAAAAGAACTCCATTTCCTGTTTCCAAATCGTTATCTAAATCTGCCTTTGACATTGTTCATATTGATATTTGTGGTCCTCATAAACATCCTACTATATATGGTCACCGTTATTTTCTTACTCTTGTTGATGATCACACTAGATACACGTGGTTGTATCTTATGAAACAGAAATCAGAGGTTAGAAGTATTGTTCAGAGTTTTTATCAGTATGTTGTGACTCAGTTTGATAAAAACATCAAGTGTATACGTACAGACAATGGTACAGAATTTCAGATGACCTCATTCTTTATGGCCAAAGGCATTATACATCAAACTAGTTGCGTTTACACGCCTCAACAGAATGGTGTTGTTGAGCGAAAGCACCAACACATTCTCAATGTAGCAAGGTCACTTAAGTTTCAGTCAGCTCTTCCTTTAAGCTACTGGGGATTTTGTGTCCAGTATGCTGTCTATGTCATCAATATTCTGCCTACCCCATTGCTTCATCATCAATCACCTTATCAAGCCTTGTTCCAGAAGGTGCCTTCATACAGTGACCTCAGAGTTTTTGGTTGTTTAGCGTTTGCTAGCAACAATTCTATGCATAAGGCCAAAATTGAACCCAGAGCAGTACCTGCTGTGTTTCTTGGTTTGCCATACCATACTAAAGGATATCTCTTATGAACCTAGAAACGAAGAAGATCTTTATTTCCAGAGATGTTCAGTTCTTTGAACATGTTTTTCCTTTTGCCTCTGATAAACCTTTAGATATGGCTATGTTTCCTCTCTCACATATTGGGAAATATAATGTCTCTGATCAGAACTCTAGTTTGTCTACTTGTCCCTCTGCAGATTTGTTTTCACCCATTCCTTTGTCATCCACAGACACCAGTGGTGTCTCACCGGCCATCCTTAATGATTCTAGCTCTGCTTCACTTCCTTCACACCAGTCTGAGTTCCCATCATATACTTCTCCCATGCCTATTTCTCCTCAATCAGTTTCCTCTCCTATGTCTTCTCCACGACAGTTTCACCCGTGTACTGGCATAGAAATACACTTGCCTCCAGTTCCTATGAGTATGCCTGAGAGTTCTGCAACCACAAGGCCTAGACATCCTCGCAGTTATTTGCAAGATTATTACTGTGGTCTGGTTTCTGGTTCCAGTCTTCATCTGTGTGTTCTTTAGCATATCCAATAGAAAATTACCTGTCATTCAATGCATTAGCTCCTGAGTATAGGTCATATGCTCTTAATATTAGTTTGCATCAGGAGCCAACATCTTATCAAGAGGCAGCCAGTTCTGTTCACTGGCAGAAGGCTATGCAACTTGAGTTGGCTGCGCTGGATGCCAATCATACTTGGTCTATTGTTCCTTTGCCTCCAGGAAAAAGACCTATTGGTTGCAAGTGGGTATATAAGGTTAAATATAATCCTGATGGTAGTGTAGAAAGGTATAAGGCCAGACTAGTGGCCAAAGGCTTTACACAACAATTGGGCGTTGATTATACTGACACATTCTCTCCTGTTGCCAAACTGACCACAGTCAGGTTGCTTCTTGCTGTTTCCTCTATGAAGCGTTGGCATGTGCATCATTTGGATGTAAATAATGCCTTTCTACATGGTGACCTTAGCCAAGACATTTACATGACATTGCCCGAAGGTGTCACTGCACCAACTGATAACATGGTGTGCAAATTACATAAATCTTTGTATGGCTTGAAGCAAGCCAGTCGTGAATGGAATATTAAGCTCACCAGTTTCTTGCTTAGTCAGGATTGCGTTCAGTCGCCAAATGATCACACCATGTTTATCCAGCGGACTTCCACATCTTTTTTGGTGCTTCTTGTTTATGTAGATGATATTGTTGTTGCCAGTTCTTCTCTTTCCCAAATTCAAAGTCTCAAGGACTCCCTGCATCAAGCTTTTCAAATCAAGGACTTAGGTCCTTTGAGGTACTTTCTTGGTATTGAAGTGGCACGGTCACAGGGGGGATCATGCTTTGTCAAAGGAAATATGCTCTTGAGGTGGTAGAGAAGTCTGGACTTTTGGGAGCAAAGCCAGTAAAGACACCTATGGAGCAGAATATCAAGCTGGCACATGGTGATTCAAGTCTAATAGCAGATGTGTCCAGTTATAGGAGACTTATTGGGAAATTGTTATACCTCACCATAACAAGGCCGGACATATCATTTGCAGTGCAACAGTTGAGCCAATTTCTTGACAAGCCCACAGAATTGCATTTACAGTCAGCACATAGGTTGCTAAGATATTTAAAAGGTACAGCAGGTCAAGGGCTGTTTTATCCTAGTGATGGGAAGATGGAGCTAAAGGCTTTGCTGACTCAGATTGGGGTGGGTGTATTGAAACTAGAAAGTCTGTGACTGGGTATTGCATGTTTCTTGGAAATTCACTTGTTTCCTGGAAGGCTAAGAAACAAGGCACAGTATCAAAGTCTTCTTCGGAGGGCAGAGTACAGAGCATTGGCTATGGCAACTTGTGAAATCCAGTGGCTTTTGTATTTACTGGAAGATTTGGGAATCAGGCAATCTTCTCCAGTTGAATTGTTCTGTGATAACAAAAGTGCTATATATATAGTGGAGAATCTTGTATTTCATGAGAGGACCAAGCATATTGAAATTGATTGCCATATAGTTAGAGAGAAGTATCAACAAGGAGTGATTAAACTTATGCCTGTTAAGTCTGAATTCCAGCTTGCTGATGTATTCACTAAAGCGTTAGATTCAGTATCATTGCAGAACCTGACCTTAGCTATGGGAATATGTAATGTTTTCAGTAGGTCAGGTTTGAGGGGGGGTGTTGAAGGCAATGCTAAGGTGGAAGAGATACAATCTGGAGGGGTGTGATGCATGATTTGAATAAATGCCGTTGGATTGAATTTACAAATTGAGACTCAGGATTGCAAGATGCAAGGTTGGATGATGCTGTGGGAGTCTTAGCTGGCAGTCACGTGGGTTGGCCGGAATTTTCGGATGTGGATCACGCAGAAATGTGAAGAGGAAGAAGAAGGTCAGTGGAGAAGATGACCGTTTGGCGGGAGTGTTTGAATAAGGGAAATGACTGTTTTGTCCTTCCTGTTTTAATAAAGATAGTTGTTTTAGTAAGGGTAGTTTTGTCTTTTTACCACTTTCTTCTCTTCTTTCTCTATGCGAAGGCTTTATATATTTGTAGCCTCCGTGGATCAAAATGTTAAGTGTGAGCTGCAATTTTTCCTCCTCAATTCTGCAACAGTTTCTCTTCCTTTCATTGCTTTGCATTGTGTTGAGTTCAGAATTGCTTAGTATTTGACAATATTGTCAGAAATGTGCCTATATCTCATTCACGGGATATTTCGCGGTTACAAGGAATAGATGATATTACGTTGAAAGACTTGCTTGCTCCCACTGAGATCTATTCCCATTCGGATATTGAGGCTCCAATTTATACTGAAGACAGGCAGATAATTGCAATTCCAACAGATGAGGACATCGCTAGTTTATTATAAAATTGGACTATGGTTCTCCATTGCCCTTTTATTTCCAACTATGGTTCTCCATTGCCCGTCAGGGCCTAACCACGCAGTGGTTGGGTCACGAAATTCACTAGCATTGACCTGACTAAGTGGCCTAGGAGTTATTACTGGATTATTAGCTGGTTTAACCCAATCTAAAAGCAAAGGATCAGAAAGATTTTTGGGGAATGCAACATTCTGAACTTGTTGATTTCGCGCGTTGATTCCAGTGTAAAGAATGGCTGGTTTTCCTCCAGGAAGAATTGTTGTTGAGCCTGACCAGCAACCATTGATATCACCCTTTTGTGTGGGAAAAATACCCGCGCGATGTGGAGTCCAGTTCACAAGATCTTTGGAAGTTGAATGCGCCCACACAATGTTCCCCCAGTCTGGGCCTTTTGGGTTGTATTGATAGAATAGATGATAAAGATTCTTGTAAACCAAGGGCCCTGTGATCAAGAATAAACTTTTAGACTAACATTTTTGTGTACAAGTTTCTTGATAAGATTAATGTACCTCAAACAAAATTCACATCTAACAACAACACCATTACAACAGATGCAAGAGTTGATAATTGAAGCAGCATCACAAGATCAACCGCCGACTATGTTAGAATATGTTGAGTTTTGATGATTTGCACAATTTGGCACATTGAACAACCCATTAGGCGCTTCATGTGTGTTGTTTGAAGTCAGTATACTTCGAACTCCTACATTAGGCGCTTAATGTACCTTGGTGGAGTCCAGTACACTTCGAACGCCTAGATTAGGCGCTTTATGTGAAGTGTCTGGATCTGCGAACACTTCGAACGCCTAGATTAGGCGCTTCATGTGTGTGTTTGAAAAACTGGACACTTTGAACGCCTAATTAGGCGCTTTATGTGACCTGTTGAAAAGTGCGAACACTTTGAACGCCTCTTTAGGCGCTTTATGCAGTCCACTATGCCAAAAGTACTTTTCCCCTGGCTGGGCACGTACTCCTAAGTACTTTCTCTGAGTAAAAGTCAGAGTTAGTTCGAACAAGCATGAAGTGCCACATTAAGCGCTTCATGTGACTTCGAACGACTTAAGAAGCCCACATTAGGCGCTTGATGTGACTTCGAACGACTGTTCATTTTCACATCAAGCGCTCAATGTCACATCGAACGCCTGTGCTTTTTCACTTTAGGCGCTTCATGTGACCAACGTTACAAAGGTCTTGAACTTCACTTTTTAACATCAGTTGACTCTTTGTACCCTCTCTTTTAGTGTCTTTCTTGCAGGCTCCTCTCTGTTAAAGTTTTTCAGGTTTCCCTTCTTGGCATTCACTTTGAAATCTCTCCAAGAATGTTGCTACATGCCAAAGGAAGATCTCCAATGATGAGGACTCACCAACACATGATGCCAAAACCCATTAATGTCAGTGCAGAGGGTTTCAAAACGGGAAGAAACTTTGAAGTTGATAAAAATAGGGTTTCTTCCACTTCCTTCAACAACTTTCTACATTGCAAGCTCTCAAGTTCTCTCAAGCTCAAGCTCTCAAAATATTTGTAATCTTTGTACATCTTTACTTTATTGTTGAGAGTGATTATTGTAAGAAGAAGAGTCTTCTTCTTGGTGAGATTATTCTGTGAGAGATTGGGTAGATTGTTGGTCAAGGAGCAAGGGTGCTCTTTGTTTAAGTTTTCTAGACTTTGAAGGGTTAGTTGATAGTGTGTGGTGCACTATTCTCCCTACAAGATTTCTTTGAGGGCAAAGAAGATCTTTGGAGGCTAAACTTCAAAGGGTTAGAATTCTTGGTTGTGGTCTAGGCAAGGTGCCTAGTTTTTGTATTTTCTGGATTTTGTTTTTGATTGTTGTTTCCCCCAAACGAAATAACAATCCCCATTTCAAAATCCTTCTTGTGAAACATCAAGAAGGTAGAGGAGTAGAGTCTCTTGACTTGAACCTCTATACATATTTGTGTTCTTTACTTTCATTCAAGTCTTCATTCTTTCTAAAGAACACATCCAAGTATTGGTTGCACTCAAAAACGAAAAATAGCCACAAGGTATCAGAGCCTCATCTTGCCTATTTGAGTTCAAATACAAGATTTGATCATTTCTAGTATGGATCCCTTTGTTTTTGATGATTTGGGTTCTCCTAGTGCTGAGACCTCCAGAAGAAGGAGGCAGGAAACCCTATTCCCTTCTATCTCAATGTTCATGTTAAAGTTCCCATGTTTGACCCTTTAAACTACCCACTGTGGAAGTCAAACATGGAAACCTACTTGCGTTCTTGTTCTCACAGAATATGGGTTGAGGTCTCTAGAGGATCTATGATTCCCATTGATATTGATGATCCTACTCCTGAGGAGGAGTTTCAGTTGGCCATAAATAGCAAAGCTCTTGCTATTTTAAATAGCTCTCTTTCCACAAATGAGAGAGCTCAGATTCAAGGTGTCCAATCCGCACATGAGGCTTGGACAAAGCTTGAGATGATCCACGAAGGAACATCTCAAGTAAGAAAGGCCAAAAGGAGACAGTTGATAAAACAATTTACAACATCACTGTCCCCAAAGGTGAAAAAGATTGAAGAATCCATCCAAAGATTCACCAAGCTTGTCAACCTTCTCAAAGCGGTTGGCAAGAAGATAGAACAAGAGGATCTAAACCATTGCTTCCTAAACAGTTTAGGAAGAGAATGGAACGTGAAAGTGACGGCCATTGAGGAGTCCAAGGATCTTGAAACAATCACCTTGGATGAGTTATACGGGAATCTCATCACTTATGAGATTCATTTGGATGCACAAGAGAAGAATGATCCTATTCGCCAATCTTCAAAGGCGTTAGTAGTTGAGTCGGAGGACTCGGATGATGAAGTCGGACTTCTTGTCAAAAGATTCCGACGCATTGCAAGAAAGAATGGTGACGAAGCCAAGAGATTCGTCAAGGAAAGGTACTCCAAGGACAAGGTGAAGGACCAAGAGAATAAATGCTACAAATGTGGGAAGTTTGGTCATTTCATGAAGGATTGTCGGGTGAAGGAGCCGCAACTCAAAGATAAAAAGGCCATCTACCAAAGGAAGAAGGCCTTGCAAGCGGAAGTAGCCCATTGGGAGAGTTTTCTTTCCGGGTCCGAGAGCGACAATGGCGATCGCGATGATCTTGCACTCACGGGGGTAGTGCAAGATGATCTTGACAAGGAGTTTCTTTGCACTCATGGCCATCGACGATGACAAGGAGGTATGCAACATTTCATCTCACTATAGAATTATTGATGAACGAGATGATTTAATACAAGAAAATGATCTCCTTGATTTAAAGTATCAACGTGTCAAGAAAGAGTTTAGAGCATGCATAAATGAGTATAATGACACGTTAGAAAATCACATTGCATTGCAACTTGAGCATGACATATTTTAACAATGCATGTGATTGCACTTGAAGAGAAACATGATTTGATGAAATCATGTGCTCAAGCCCTTGAGGATAAGAAAAATGAATCAAGTGTAAGTGCTAAAAAGGTAGAGATCAAAGATGCATCTAGGCCAAGCATGAAAGTCAAACCTAGTGTCATGTATGCATCTAAGAAGGGAAATAAAAAGGAACAAGCACAAGTGATCAAGGAGTCTAAAACCTCCTTGAAGAAGCAAAGGTACATGCCTAAACAAAAGGCTAATGCACCAAAGGTATCACAACCTTTGGTTCATGTTGTGAAACAAAAACCTTCTTCAATTCCGAAGAAGGTGGTTCCTAAGAAGGAAACACGACATGTGCCAATGCATAAACATTCGCACAAGCATGCACCAACACACAAGCATACTCCTACATGTTTTTATTGCAATAGGAAAGGTCATGTAGAAAGAGTATGTAGAGTTAAAAATAATAAGAATCTTGTGTGGGTGCCGAAAGGCGAGATGAAGGTAACTAATCTTCAAGGACCCAAAACAAAAAGGGTACCAACTTCATATGGTTCTTTTGTAGGCCCTAGCACTCAATGGAGAAAGCGAAGACAAGAAGGTCAAATGGGTCGTGGACAGTGGGTGTTCCAACCATATGACGGGAGACAAACGTCTCTTCCATAGACTCACTATGCAAGACGGAGGAGTTGTCCACTTTGGCGGTAGCAAAGGCCAAATCAAAGGACATGGTATTGTGGGTAACGATTCCTTCTCTCTTAGTGATGTCTTATATGTTGTAGGTCTTAAGTTTAACTTGATAAGTGTCAGTCAACTTTGTGATGCTAACTATGAGGTAACGTTTTTGAAAACAAAGTGTGTTGTGAAAAAGGAAGAAAAAGATTTTATTTGAGGCTTTGCGTTTCAAAAATATTTACAAAGTTAGCATCAATGATTTGGTTTCTCAAAATGTATCGTGTCTAGTTGCTAAGAATGATTTGACGCAACTATGGCATAGACGTCTCGGACATGTATGTTTCAAAACATTTAAATTTATTTGCGAAAATGATAAGTCCGAGGCCTTCCAAAAATGAGTTTCGAAAACAATGACTTATGTGACACTTGTCAAAAGGCGAAACTTGTGAAAACAAGTTTCAAACCCAAGACAAATATTCCACCTCTAAGCCCCTACAATTGCTTCATATGGATTTGTATGGGGATGTTGGAACAAGAAGCTTGGGTGGTAAACATTATACCTTCGTGGTAGTAGATGACTATACTCGTTATACATGGGTGATGTTTCTTGCTAAGAAAAGTGATGCATGTAGTGAGTTTATAAGTCTAAGTAAACGATTGGAAAATCATGTGGGTGACACCATCAAAACCATCCGTAGTGATCGTGGTGGTAAGTTCGATGGTGATTTCGAAAGGTTTTGCGTATCCAAAGGATACTCTCATGACCTTTCGGCACCTAGAACTCCTCAACAAAATGGTGTGGCCGAACGAAAGAATAGAACTCTACAAGAAATGTGTAGAGCAATGTTGAATGAGTTCGGTTTGCCTAAGTATTTTTGGACCGAAGCGGTTTAATGCCGCTTGCCATGTGAGCAATCGTGTCTATTTGAGACCATACCTAAATGTGACACCCTATGAGCTTTGGAATGGAAAGTTCCCAAAATTGGGTATTTCAAAGTCTTTGGTTGCAAGTGTTTTATACTTAATACCAAAGATACTTTGGACAAACTTGACCTCAAAGCGGATGAAGGTATCTTTTTAGGTTATGCCTCAAATAGTAAAGCATTTCGTGTTTTTCAACAAAAGGAGTCAAAAGGTGGAAGAATCAATCCATGTTAAGTTTAATGAGTCACTTAGTGATGAACCTAAACTTAATGAGGATTGTGAAGAGGATGAAGATGTGACTCCTCAAGAAGAAATTCTTGAGGATGTTCCTATGGTTGTTCCTCAACGAGAGATCGTTGATGATCCTCCAAATGGAAACATCTTCGTTGATTTGAGAGTTGAACCTCTTGAAGGCACTCCTCCACCTTGTGTAAATGAACTTAGTGAGTCAAGTAAAAATGTCTCTTCTACTCATGTTGATTCACAAAATGTAGAAAATGCATCACACTTTCCGGAACATGAGGTTCATGATAATGATGAAGGTTCATCTCTTCCGGAACATGATCAGGAGGAAGTTGGAGGTGATGTATCCAATCTTCCTAGATCATTTAAGCACAAAAGTTCTCACCCTCAAGAGTTAGTCATAGGTGATTTAAATAGAGGTATCACCACACGAAGGCAATATAGAGAGAATGCATTTGTCTCTCTTATAGAGCCTAAAAATATTAAAGACGCACTTCTTGATGAAAATTGGATCTTGGCTATGCAAGAAGAATTAAACCAATTTGAAAGAAGTGATGTTTGGGAGTTAGTTCCCAAACCAAACGATCATCCTATTATTGGTACGAAATGGGTTTTTCGTAACAAGATGGATGATCAAGGTAATGTCACTAGAAACAAGGCTAGGTTAGTTGCTCAAGGATACCGTCAAGAAGAAGGTATTGATTTTGATGAGACATTTGCACCCGTAGCACGGCTTGAAGCTATTAGAATGTTATTAGCATATGCTTGTTATAGAGATTTTACACTTTACCAAATGGATGTTAAATCCGCGTTCTTGAATGGTGTTATGCAAGAGGAAGTGTATGTTGCACAACCTCCCGGGTTTGAATGTCATGATTCACCACATCATGTCTTCAAACTTAAAAAGGCTCTTTACGGCCTCAAACAAGCTCCAAGAGCTTGGTACGAGAGGTTAAGTACTTTTCTTCTTAATAATGGTTTTTCAAGAGGTAAAGTTGACACTACTTTGTTCATAAAAGAACAAGGTAGGAATCATTTAATTGTTCCAAGTATATGTTGATGATATTATTTTTTGTGCTACTAACAATTGTCTTTGTGAGCAATTTGCTAGTCTTATGCAAGGTGAGTTCGAGATGAGCATGATGGGCGAGCTAAATTATTTCCTTGGATTACAAATCAAGCAAACCAAAGATGGTGTGTACATTTCCCAAGCCAAATACACAAGAGACTTGCTCAAAAAGTACAACTTTGGTGAAGGAAGAGAGGTGAACACTCCTATGAGCACAAGTGCAAAGCTTGACAAGGATGAAAAGGGAAAGCATGTCGAGGTAACCTTGTATCGTGGCATTATAGGTAGTCTACTTTATTTAACGGCTAGTAGACCTGATATTTTACATGCAGTATGCTTATGTGCTAGATTTCAAAGTGATCCTAGGGAGATGCATTTTATTGCGGTAAAACGCATCCTTAGATACCTTAGAAGTACTTTGAAATTTGGTTTATTTTATCCTAAGAATGCATGTTTTGATTTAAGAGGTTATTGTGACTCCGATTATGCGGGGAGCCTAGTTGATAGAAAGAGCACCTCCGGAACTTGTCAGTTTCTCGGGGATTGTCTCGTTTCTTGGTTCTCCAAGAAACAAAACAGTGTGTCTCTCTCTACGGCGGAATCCGAATACGTGTCGGCCGCCTCGTGTTGTGCACAATTGTTATGGATGACTAACACGTTAAATGATTATAACATTCACTTCTCAAAGGTGCCAATTTTGTGTGATAACACGTCCGCCATTAATATTGCACAAAATCCCGTCCAACATAGTCGGACCAAGCACATCGAAGTGAGGTATCATTTCATCCGTGATTGTGTACAAAAGAACTTGGTAAGTGTAGAATTTGTTCCTACACATGACCAACTTGCGGACATTTTCACGAAACCCTTGCGTAGCGATGTATTTTTATCCATAAGAAATAGGTTGGGGTTGCTCAATATGGGTTGATAAAACCATTTTG
>AP025066.1:6416955-6785442 GCA_036186865.1 Eustoma russellianum | reverse complement strand
TTACATGCAGTATGCTTATGTGCTAGATTTCAAAGTGATCCTAGGGAGATGCATTTTATTGCGGTAAAACGCATCCTTAGATACCTTAGAAGTACTTTGAAATTTGGTTTATTTTATCCTAAGAATGCATGTTTTGATTTAAGAGGTTATTGTGACTCCGATTATGCGGGGAGCCTAGTTGATAGAAAGAGCACCTCCGGAACTTGTCAGTTTCTCGGGGATTGTCTCGTTTCTTGGTTCTCCAAGAAACAAAACAGTGTGTCTCTCTCTACGGCGGAATCCGAATACGTGTCGGCCGCCTCGTGTTGTGCACAATTGTTATGGATGACTAACACGTTAAATGATTATAACATTCACTTCTCAAAGGTGCCAATTTTGTGTGATAACACGTCCGCCATTAATATTGCACAAAATCCCGTCCAACATAGTCGGACCAAGCACATCGAAGTGAGGTATCATTTCATCCGTGATTGTGTACAAAAGAACTTGGTAAGTGTAGAATTTGTTCCTACACATGACCAACTTGCGGACATTTTCACGAAACCCTTGCGTAGCGATGTATTTTTATCCATAAGAAATAGGTTGGGGTTGCTCAATATGGTTGATAAAACCATTTTGAGTTTTTGAGCTCGAAAACTTCAAAATTTTCAAGATCAGTACACATTAAAGCGCTTTATCTAAAAATGTTCAGGCGTTCGATGTCACATCAAGCGCCTGATGCTTAGGATGTCACTCGTTCGAAGTGACATCAGGCGCTTTATTGAGGTGTTCGATGTAGGATTAAGCGCTTGATCTGAGTTTGTTTACTCGTTCGATGTAACATAAAGCGCTCAATCCTCTTCTCCACAGTCGTTCCATGTGGCATTAGGCGCTTCATCCACTTTTGTGAAGTCGTTTGATGTCACATTCGGCGCTTTAACCCTATTCCTACACTGTCTTTTTCGCCGCCTCTTCAATTTTCGCGCCATTCAAGGACCATCAATTCACAGCCGCCTCTTTCTCTTCCCACTCTCCCACGTCTGCCTCTTCCCCTTCCCCATACACTTTAACCCTTCATCTTCTTCCTCAAACTTCTCTCTCCCACTCTCCCACTTCTCCCTTACTTCCTTCTCCCACCATTACTCCACAAACTCTTCCTCTTCCTCCCTTCACCCCTTAAAGTCCAACCTTCTCTTTCCTTCTTCCTCACTCTTATCTTCACCATTTCCCCTACAAATCTTCAAAACCTCTCCTTTTCAACTCCTTCTCCAATGGCTTCCGCTGGTCCTTCCAAACGCCCAAGAACACAAAAGCGAAAACAAACGGCTGGACAAGGAATTGTCGAGCCTCAAGAACTCATTGCTATCCATGAAGGGCTCACCAAGGACAATTTTCCTTGGTTGAAGAAGTCTCAAGCACCTTACTCAGAACATGCCGTTGGTGGATCGCATTCTGCTCGCGGTAGTCACCTACTGCATCAATGGTAAGGCCACTAGAAATCCAAGCAACATGGATTTCTATGTTTCTTACCGCCTCAAGCACCTTACTCAGCTGAATCTGGCCTGGATCATCATCGAAGTCATGTTTGCGGCTCTTCGAAAGGGGTCCAAAGCTCTGCCTTTTGCCAACATCGTCACAATCTTGATAAAATCAAAAGGCATTGTCATTAATGATGATGATTTAACCCCAGTTGCCAAATCCGAGATTTATGATCATTATAACATCGCCCAGGCCGTTGACTCACAGAAAAGGAAGGCCACCACTATTCCTGACGAAGATGAGGTCGAGGAAGGACCTCACGATGCCGCCGGTGGTAGTAATTCTTCGGAATTACTCTCACGCATTGCTGCCCTTGAACAGACTGTTCAACAATTGCATCTTCGTGATGCCGAGCATGAAGCTCGGCATGTTCGGAATGAAGCTCGTAATGAGCGTACTGAACTGCGCATGACTGCATTTCGCAATGCACTCATGCAAGTTTGTCCATGGGCTCTTCCTCCTAATTTTGATGATTTAGGGGGAGAAAGTGGTGGTGCTGGTGGCAGTGGCGGTGCTGGCGGTGGTGGTGATGCTGGTGGCTCGGGAGATGTTGGAGGATCCATGGGTGGATTCACAGATTTTGCCGCTAGTGTAGGTTTTGGCTTTAGTGGCTTTACACCACCAAGTGGTGGTGCTATGTAATTTGTTTTTTTCAGTTGGTGTCATTTTTCCTGCAATTAATGTACATGAAATTTTCATAACTTGATTTAAATTGTTCATCATCTCATTTTGTTCAAGTTATTTTTTTCATTGCACTTAGTGAGGGGGAGAATACATTAAGGGGGAGCTTTGATAAGCTATGCATGTTGTGAAATCATCAAAAAGAGGGAGAATGTTAGAATATGTTGAGTTTTGATGATTTGCACAATTTGGCACATTGAACAACCCATTAGGCGCTTCATGTGTGTTGTTTGAAGTCAGTATACTTCGAACTCCTACATTAGGCGCTTAATGTACCTTGGTGGAGTCCAGTACACTTCGAACGCCTAGATTAGGCGCTTTATGTGAAGTGTCTGGATCTGCGAACACTTCGAACGCCTAGATTAGGCGCTTCATGTGTGTGTTTGAAAAACTGGACACTTTGAACACCTAATTAGGCGCTTTATGTGACCTGTTGAAAAGTGCGAACACTTTGAACGCCTCTTTAGGCGCTTTATGCAGTCCACTATGCCAAAAGTACTTTTCCCCTGGCTGGGCACGTACTCCTAAGTACTTTCTCTGAGTAAAAGTCAGAGTTAGTTCGAACAAGCATGAAGTGCCACATTAAGCGCTTCATGTGACTTCGAACGACTTAAGAAGCCCACATTAGGCGCTTGATGTGACTTCGAACGACTGTTCATTTTCACATCAAGCGCTCAATGTCACATCGAACGCCTGTGCTTTTTCACTTTAGGCGCTTCATGTGACCAACGTTACAAAGGTCTTGAACTTCACTTTTTAACATCAGTTGACTCTTTGTACCCTCTCTTTTTAGTGTCTTTCTTGCAGGATCCTCTCTGTTAAAGTTTTTCAGGTTTCCCTTCTTGGCATTCACTTTGAAATCTCTCCAAGAATGTTGCTACATGCCAAAGGGAGATCTCCAATGATGAGGACTCACCAACACATGATGCCAAAACCCATTAATGTCAGTGCAGAGGGTTTCAAACGGGAAGAAACTTTGAAGTTGATAAAAATAGGGTTTCTTCCACTTCCTTCAACAACTTTCTACATTGCAAGCTCTCAAGTTCTCTCAAGCTCAAGCTCTCAAAATATTTGTAATCTTTGTACATCTTTACTTTATTGTTGAGAGTGATTATTGTAAGAAGAAGAGTCTTCTTCTTGGTGAGATTATTCTGTGAGAGATTGGGTAGATTGTTGGTCAAGGAGCAAGGGTGCTCTTTGTTTAATTTTTCTAGACTTTGAAGGGTTAGTTGATAGTGTGTGGTGCACTATTCTCCCTACAAGATTTCTTTGAGGGCAAAGAAGATCTTTGGAGGCTAAACTTCAAAGGGTTAGAATTCTTGGTTGTGGTCTAGGCAAGGTGCCTAGTTTTTGTATTTTCTGGATTTTGTTTTTGATTGTTGTTTCCCCCAAACGAAATAACAATCCCCATTTCAAAATCCTTCTTGTGAAACATCAAGAAGGTAGAGGAGTAGAGTCTCTTGACTTGAACCTCTATACATATTTGTGTTCTTTACTTTCATTCAAGTCTTCATTCTTTCTAAAGAACACATCCAAGTATTGGTTGCACTCAAAAACGAAAAATAGCCACAAAATATCCATACTTGGTGAACACACTATTCAACCCCCCCTTCTAGTGTGTTCTAAGGGACCTAACAGACTACTCCACCGATTGTGGGTGAAGATGGCAGGTTTCGTATACCTCCCAAATTATTGCGTCGGCATCATACGCCTCCTAAGATTCTTTCTCCTCCACTCACTCGATCACGGGCTGCACTCTCTAACTTTTTTGACGTTTTAACTTCCCAATAAAGATTATGATTTGAAATATTCGAGGTATTCGTACCTCTATTGATCGACTTCTGTGTATAGTTCGTCGTTATCATTTACACATATTGTTTGTTATTGAACCTAATGCTAGGCCGTCATCATTGATCTCCTATCGTCTTCAGCTTGGATTTTCTCAAGTAGTGGCTGCATGTAATGATCATATATGGATATTCTGTAGAGATGCCGCCTTTTGCCTAGAAGCAGAACGCCCGGGAATACAAAACCATTCAATGCAATTTTGTTGGCTGCCCTCAAGAGATTCATTTTGTTGTACTTTTGTCTACGGCTTACATTCTGCTTCGTCGTGTCGCCCCCTTTGGGCGGATATCTTATACATTTATACTGCAATTGATTTACCATGGCTAATTTGTTGAGATTTTAACACGTTTTTGACACTTGATGAGCATAAAAGGCCGATCTGCACCACCCCTTCGCACGTTGTAGGATTTCAATGATTGTGTGGCTGCATGTTCTCTGCAACCGATTAATTACCAAGGATCCCATACACTTGGTGTGATGGACAAGGATTAGGCAGAGTTTGGCGTCGTTTGGATCGTTTTCTTTGTTCGCCTGGTTTTTCGATCTATTTTCTTGGGTATCTTATCAACCTCTTAATCGGACTACTTTTGATCATTGTCCGCATTATTAAGAATGTTCTATGGATACTCCTCGCACCAGAGCAGCTTCCAGGTACTTGGATGTGTGGTCAACACGCTCAGATTTTGATAGTTTTGTTTTCCATCATTGGAAGTCTGTGGGTGGTATGTGGGGTTTTTATTCTGAGCAGGGATGTGTTTGAAAATATTTTTGATGTCGTGATAGTAGCCGAGACTGAGGGTCTACGATGTGAACACGCTTTAGATACAAGCTCATCGGCAGATACGTGGCAGGCCTATCATCAGAGTATGGCTAGACTGCATCTCGCAAAATCTCGATCCCTCCTATATTGGAAGCAGAAGGCCAATGTCAAATGGATGAAGGAGGAAGATGCTAATAGCCGATTCTATCATCAGACTGTGAAAGAAAAGAGACGTCAGTAGTCTATTTGTAAAATTATACGAGAAGATGGGGTGGAGTGTGATGATCTGGCGGACATTGAGCAAGAGGTTGTGTGGTATTATAAGACGTTATTTGAAGCTAATATCACTTCTTCACCAGAGTCCATTTTACAGTACGCTTATTCCTAAGGTACCAAATCCACAAACTTTTTAAGACTATCGACCAATTTATTTGACAAATTTTTTGGCCAAGGTTATTACACGGTTGATTGCCACACATTTGTCAATCCTACTTCCGCAACTTATATCTTCTAAGCAGGCTGGCTTCATGAAAGATAGAGATATCACAGAGCAAATTCTATTAGCACAGGAAATGGTACATGTCTTAGATTGGTAGTTACGCGGGGGCCATGTTATTATTAAATTGGACATGGCAAAAGCGTTCGACATGGTGAGTTGGTCATATCTCAGTCAGGTTCTATTAAAGATAGGTTTTCACCCCCGTTTAGTGAGGATACTTATGAATAATTTTGATGCCACGAGACGTTTTGTATTAATCAATGGTAAGCCATTGGGTTACTTCCAAGTATCTCACGGAGTGAAAGAAGGTGACCCTTTATCGCCTCTTTTGTTCATTCTGTCCTCTAAAGGCTTTTCGCGTGGGCTAAATTCTCTTATGTCGGCTGGTGCTATAAAAGAATTTCAGATAGGGCGAGTTTCGAAGGTGTCGAATTTAGGCTTTGCAGATGATCTTGTCATCTTTATAAATGGCTCTCTACATAATTTGGCTCAGGAGTCTCGGGCCCGTGAATATCTCAGGAATTGGGCATGTGAGTGGCTTCTCTACCCATAAAGTATCTTGGCTCCTTTCTTTACAAAGGTATTAATAGGGCGGATTATTGTACTACATTATTGGTACATTTTGACTCAAATTGAATTCTTGGTCATCTAAATTATTATCCTCGGCTGGTCGTCTTTTTTTAATAAGCCATGTACTTTGCTCTATACCTTTGCATATTATTGCCAGTTCACGTTTACCTAAAAGTGTCTTACGGGCTTTGAATCGTCAAATGTTGAATTTCTTTTGGAATAGCTGTCATCATCAGAAAGCTTGGGAGAGTCTTTGATGCCCCATAGAATATGGAGGTATCGGGATTCGTAACCTTGAAAAGGTGCAACATGCATATGATAGTCTTTTGTGGTGGAAATATCATCAATCTAATTCATTATGGGATGCTTTCTGTCGCGAACGCTATGGTCGTTGCAATGGAGTGTATGCACATATTTATGACTCCGATGTATGGAAGCGTATTTGTCAAATTCATTTTTATATGTAGCCTCGTGTGCAACACACGGATGAAGGCCTAAATTGGCTCGCTGACCCATCCGGGCAATTCTCATTAAGATTGGCTTATAGCCTGCTGTTTTCAGACTCTGTTTCATTTGATTGCTCTAAGTTTATTTGGTGGAAGAGTTCTCCCTCGAGGTCGCATCCATTTCTGTGGAAACTTTGGAGCAGGGCGTTGCCATTACCAGATCATATTTTTTTGATGTGCTTTTTGCAAAACACACTCTGACCAAAAGATCATATTTTTTTGATGTGTCCAGCAATTACACCTTTATGGCAAGAAATCGCAATTATGTGCTCTGGTGCAATGCCGCATCAATCGACTATTCGTGCTTATTTACTTCGATGGTGGAGGATCTCCTCTTCTAACTCTATGGTTGGGCAATATAAAGCAGTAGCGCCTTTACTTGTTACATGGGTTATTTGTAAGGAGTACACATCTATTAGATTTGGGAAAAGCAGCTTTTCATACAGTCACTTATTTGAGAGAGTCCGTGGTAATATCTACTCTTGGTGCGCTTCAACACAGGGCCGCAAGTTTTTGCATCATATCCCTGATTTAATTGCACGTTCTTTCCATCCATCATTACATGTTCGTAGACATCGGGTAATCCGATGGAAATTTCCACCATCCGGCAAATTGAAATTGAATGTTGATGCAACCATTGGCTCATCCATTTGTTTCACTATGCCTCATACTACTCTATTCTAGCGGAGTTGATGGCTATTTTATATGCATTAATCTTTTATACGTTGAACTACGATTAGATTATTGTGGAGACAGATTGCAAACAGTTGTTAAGTGCGCTCTCAAATCTAGACAGATATAGGGGCTCATTATTTGTTGACCTACAGCGCATATTTCATATACTATGCCTCAATGCATCCACGCTATTTATATTGTCCTAGAGAAGCAAATAGTTCAGCCCACACACTCTCCAGACATGGTTTACATGCAGCTGGAGTTCGATTATTTTCATCGCTTACTTCTCTGCCATGCGAGGTATTAGGTGCTATTTCTCTTGATAACTCAGTGCCGCACATGTGGCTTTAAAAGGTCTCCCGATGGGTTGGCGGGCATATTCTTTGGTTGCCTATGTCATCAGTTGGCATAGACAACATCGGTATGTTTTTGACTTCTTTCTCATGCTTCTTTTCATGCTGCTGTATTTCGCTATACTATTCATAGATAATGCTCTCTATTTTCCCGAGTATGATGAGGTACCAGCGGATAGTAGCAAGGACATCTCCTTCAGCCTAGACGATGCATTCATTGTTGGCCCGATATCTGCATTCTTGGTTTGCTACTGCTTTCGACTGTTGCCAGCAGCCATTAGGCTTCGGGCAACCTGGGTAAGTCTCTGCTATTTATTTATGATATATTATTTGTTCATGAAGCCTACTTTGCACATTAATCGCTTGGGTCTGCTCTTCCATCGAGGAACATCTCTTATGGACACTGCATGGATTGATGTCTCCCAAATGGTTGGCGTTATATATACATAGTTACCTCGGTCAACTTTTGACTGAGGTAACATTGGTACGTCCCTTAACCTCGCTATATCTTCACATACATTCTTTATTCATCATGCTCAATACTATCGCTATTAATCTCGTACTTTGCCATCTTTTCCTCATCAACAGTTGTCTATATCACGGTCCAACTGTTGTCCATACTGGAGTCGGCCATCATGTCTGTGGCATCACACTCAATAGGCTTTATGCTGTTGTTATTGTTTATTTCAATTGTATATTCTTCAGCCTATTGAACATTTACGATAGGACTTCTGTATTGTTTCCTTTCCACTTTGGGGGAGTCTCCCTCTAATATAGGATTTTATATGAAACTACGGTATTCCTCCACCATAAGTGAGGATATATTTTATTAATAAAATACCGGACGGTACTGCCCGTTTTTCTATATATATATATTTTTTTTAAACGGAAGGATACCTTCCGGCTTTTATTTATGTATCAATACCTCTCTCTCTCTCTCTATATATATATATATATATATAGATATATCATCATCATCCAGACCCAGTCCCAACGACAGCAAAAGCTATCGTTAGGGTCTGGAGAGGGTAAGTGGTAGGCAATCAATACCTCTATCCCAAGGGATAGAGAGTCTGCTTCCAGTGAGACCCCCAACTCTATATGTACCTGCATAAATGATATGATGATAGAGATATGTTGTACTAGTGTGTTAGTGAGGAGATTTAAGAAATACAAAGAAAGGGCATTCGATATTAAAATACACATCGCGTGTATATATACATGTAATGTAAAACAACGGTATGACATACGCAACCAAGTGGAAAGTCAACCTAAAACGTAGATGGTGTCTACGCCTATCGATGTCCGTAAATATATTGTAAAGTGTCTCTATATATGACCTATACCTCCTTAACCTTAATCTTATGTCTCCATGAACTTCTATCCTGGAATATGTCATCCGAGAGGTGCAAATCTAGTAGGTCGTGCCTTATCTGCTCATCCCAATTCAATTTGGGTCTGCCTTTACTCATGTTCCCCTCTACAATGAGGCTTTCCATTGCTCTGGCCGACGCCGTTGTTTGTCTCCGCTTGACATGCCCAAACCATCTCATTCTACCCTCCCTTATCTTATCTGCTATACGAGTCACGCCTAACCTTTCTCGAAACACCTCCTTTCTGATCCGGTCTAGCCTTGTATTCTCACACATCCATCTTAACATCTTCATCTCTGCCACTTCCATCTTCTGTAATTGTGACCTCTTGATGGCCCAGCAGTCTATCCCATATAGCATTGCCGTTCGCGTTGCCACCCTATAAAATTTTTCCTTTAATTTAGTTGGGAAATTTTTGTCACACAGCACCTTTGAGGCAGCCCTCCATCTACACCAGCCTTCTTGAACTCGATGTGCTACATCATTATCTATGACGCCATTCTGCTGCACAAATGATCCTAGGAACTTAAACTTACTTACCTGTGGTACCATTTGACCATCTATGGTGAGCTGACTATCCTCACTGTCTGCTATGCCGCTGAAGTCGTAGTGCAGATACTCGGTCTTAGAACGGCTAATCTTTAAGCCTTTTCTCTCTAAAACACCTCTCCACTGCTCTAATGTCATACTCAGGGTATGTCTACTTTCTGCAACTAATACAATATCGTCATTAAAAAGCATACACCACTGAACTGCCTCCTGTATCGGCTTTGACAACTCGTCAAGGACAACTATAAAAAGAAACAGGCTCAACGTAGACCCTTGATGGAGACCGACCTCCACCAGAAAGAAGTCTGTATTCCCCACAGGCGTACAAACGGTTGTTTTTGTCATAGCATACATATCTCTAATTAAATCTATATACTTCATATTGATCCCTCTTGCATCCTGACTATCCCAAATCAGGCTACGTGGCACACTATTATACGCTTTTTCAAGATCGATGAAAACCATATGTTAATCGCGCTTCTTCTCCCTATACTTCTCCATTAATCTCCTGAGAATGTGTATTGCTTCCGTAGTTGACCTTCCTGGTATAAAACCAAATTAGTCCACCGTAACCTGAGTTTCTCTTCTAATTCGGTAGTCGATTACTCTCTCCCATAACTTCATAGTATGGCTTAGCAACTTAATCCCTCTATAGTTCCAACAACACTGTGCGTCTCGTTTGTTCTTATATAAGGGGACCACGACACTCTTTCTCCACTCATCTGGCATCTTCCCTGTTTTGTAAATATGGCTAAACAGAGTAGTTAGCCATTGGACCCCTTCCTCTCTTAAATACTTCCATACCTCAATAGGTATGTTATCTAGGCTGACCACTTTAGCTCTTCCCATCTTCTTCAGTTCTCTCATCACCTCTCCTTGTGTGATGTTCGGACAATCGAAGTTATTATGTTGTCGTTGTTTGTTAGTGGTGTTTACTCGTTCTTCATAGTCGGCACTATTGCCATTGAAAAGATTGTGAAAGTATGTTTGTCATTTCAACTTGATGTCTTGTGCTTTGACTAACACATGTCTATCTTCTCCTGTTATAAACTTCCCGCCTCCTAGGTCTTGCCTCTTTCGATCCCTAGCTTCGGTAATCTTGAACATATCATGTTCTCCTTCTTTTGTTTCTAGTCTCTCATACATCTTTTTATAAGCTGCAGTCTTGGCCTCTGTCACTGCCTTCTTCGCCTCCTTCCTGGCGATTTTGTAATTCTCCTTCAATCGCACTTTTTCTTCCCCATTGGTGCAGCTTAACAGCCCTTTAAAAATCTTTTGTTTGTCTTTCATTTTTTGTTGCACATCCTTGTTCCACCACCACGTTTCTTTATGTACGTACTTCTTTCTGTTGTTACCCCTAGCGTTTCTCTCGCCGCTTGAGTAATAGTAGTCGATATAGCTTCCCACATCTGATTTGTGTCATCACCTAGACGATCTAGTTTTGCAGAGATGACCTTGTCTTTGAATATATTAATATTTTCGTCCTTCAAACTTCCCCATTGAATGCCGGGTGGGACTTTTCCAACCCCCTTACTCAGCTTTTGGCTCCATTCTATAACTACCACTAATAAACGGTGTTGCATCACTGCTGTCTCTCCTGGTATAACCTTGCAGTTTCTCCACAACCGTCGGTCTTCACGCCTCATCAGGAAATAGTCGATCTACGTGTGACGTCCTCCGCTGTTAAACGTGATCAAATGTGATTCTTTTTTCTTAAAAAACGAGTTTATAATGCCTAGGTCATAGGCTACTGCTAGGTCTAGCAGATCTCTACCCTATTCATTTCTATCTCCATAACTAAACCCGCCATGTACCGCTTGAAAAACATCGCTATTCTTTCCAATATGTCCACTAAAATCACCTCCGATACAAATTTGTTCCTCTCTGGGCATTGTCTTTAGCACTACATCTAAGCAATACCAAAACCTTTTCTTCTCCTATTCTCCTAGTCCCACTTGAGGTGCGTAGGCGCAAATCACTACCATTACCTCCTTATTTGGTACTAACTTGAACACCATAATTCTATCATTATATCTAATCACATCAATCACGTTCGTGTGTAAATCTATCTTTACTAGGAATCCTACCCCATTCTTGGTCTCATCTGACCCTAAACACAACAACTTATACCCATTACACTCTTTAACTTTATTCCCTTTCCACCTAGTTTCTTGGAGGCATGCTATATCTATCTTACGTCTCTTAAGTGTATCTATTACCTCGAATAATTTACCACTTAATGTTCCTACATTCCAAGAGGTTACCTTTAGACTATCTTCATTTTTCTTCCCCTTACCTACACCCCTCTTCCTTAGAAATGGTCTCACGGAAAAATCATGACGTCTTCTATCAATTATTGCAACTAAAACTAAAAATCCAAGGTATGCAGCAGATGTTGAAAATTTGAAACTAAATATATATATACATATATATATATATATATATATATATATATATATATATTACATGTACACAAACGGTTACAAATAAATAGAATATAAAATACAAATAAAATTCTAGAAAACCTAATATGATTAGGAATAGAAGAATCAAAGAGGTAGAATCCTATCAGAATTACAAGTCCCAAGTACTATAGAACTTAACTTTATACATACCTATATCTAGACACCTACACAACACAAGACAAATACCCTATTCTTCACATCAAATTGGTTGACAACAGTATTAGCATCTCCTAAATTCCCAATTTTGCCGCCACCTTATTCCTCCAAATTCAATTTCTTCACCTTCATATAACAAATAAACGCCAGCATCTTTATTTCTCCAAAAATTGCAACAATCAGCCGCCAGCCTAAGCCAAGAAATAAATAATTTTCTTGGTCCCTTCTTCATCCGTTCTGGCTGGTAGGGTCTTGGCAAGGTCGCTGACTCTGGCTGGCAGGCCGTGGCAGGGCCATGACAGGGCCGATGGCAGGGCTGCGGCAAGGCAACATGCGAAGATGGCAAGGCGATGGTAAGGTTGCGGCTAGGCATGAGCTGAGTCGTGAGCTCAAGGGTTACGCTAAGTATAAGCGTGTATATGCACGTGTATGGGAACAGACGTATACGTGGGTGTATTTATACGTGCATGATAAGTGGAAATTAAATTTGGAAATAAAGTAATAAACCAAAAAGTAAAATGGATATCGCATTTGGATGTCGTAAGTGGTAACCGCATATAGGTATCAGATATGGATACCGCATATGGATGCCACAAGGGATAACCGCATATGGATATCAGAAATGGATGTCGTATATGGATGCTGTAAGGGGTAACCACATATGGATATCAGAAATGGATATTAATCGGGATACTGTAAGGGGTAATCACCTATGATATCAGAAAATGAAAATGAATGAAAAATAGAAATGGATATCAATAGGGATACCGTAAGGGGTAATCACGTATGATATGAGAAACGAAAATGAAATATAAAAAATAGAAAATGGAATATGAAATGGAATTGAATAAAGGATAAATGGTTTTCGAGATGTTGCATTCATGAATTTTAAAAGTTGCATCACGATTTTGATTGTACAGACTCTTGTGGGCGATGACTAAGTTGTGTGTGCTTTACTTGCTTGATTGTTCAGGAAGGGCAAAAAGGGTAAATTTATTTGCGAAGAGAAGCATGCTATTTTATATATGTTATTTATTTATTTTATTTACACTTGCTTCTCCGTGTACGATCCCTTGGTAAATATAGTCTGGTTACTTGTTCGGCGATGTATGTCACTCACCCCCTCTATCATTCAGTTTTGCAGATAGACAAGTTATGATCTAGGATATTGTGGATGACCAGAATTGGAGATTTCGAGACTAAAGATATTCGGATGAGGATTTCGAGGAGTTAGTTGAGGTAGTTATATCGATATTTGAGGTTTATGTATTTTAAAGATTTAGAGATTATCTACATTTGACCAGTGTATTGATTTAGATTTGCCTAAACATTGTGCTAATGATGATGACGATTATTTTATCAAGGGTTTTAGATTATGACTTCTGCTGACATGGATCTACGTTATTTGGTTGACGTGTAATTGGTTGTATGGATGCCTTATATTCTCCTTAGTAAGATACAGCGGGTAAGCCGTTTCAAATACTAGGGCCCAGAACGGGTCGCTACAGGTGGTATCAGAGCATGACTCTAGATCCACGGCGGAAACATAGATTTAGGCTATGATCTTGGAAATTAAGTTATGATTTTTCTCCTAAGTCACAATCTTAGACATAAGTACCGATTTTTAGTCGTAAGCAATAATTGTATATTAAGCATATTATAAGAAATAAGATGTGACTTTACAAGTTAAGTGATGACCTTGCCTATAGGTTACGATCTTAGACTTACATAATGACGATATGAAATATCGACTCTAGAAATAAGGGGTGATTTGCACATTAGGTGATGGTTTGGACATATGTACTGATTTTAGTCATAAGTTGTGATTATATTCTAAGCATTGAACTTAGAAATAAGTAATGATTTTAGATGTAAGAAATGATGATACCAAGTAGCGATTCTAAAAATAAGCCATGACACTAGACCTAAGTGATGACCGGATAAGGGATATGCCCACGTATACCTAGGGAACCCTATACGACACTGAATTATTTGTCTGAACTAAGTGCTGATCATAACCATTTGTATAATTCCTTAGATCTGACCCCTGCAAACCCGATACCATTATGATAAATAAAGCAGGTTCATACCCCTACATTTGACCGTAGTGTCAGAGCGTGACTAATTCTAAGTTGGGATCGTAGTTCCTAAGAAATGATCTGTAGTGAAACGAATTACTAAGAAAGGGACTTATTAGTGTTATGATCAGTAGAGTTTAGAAAGAAATACCATACAAAGAGGTTTATATTTATGATTAAGATGTTGAACTTTAGGGTATTAAATATGCCGAAGATATTAGTCCTATTAGAGATGTTGATTGATAGTGATAAGTGAGCATTACTAAAATGAGTAAAGTGGAATGACAAATTATTACAAATCTGGGTTAAGTGTTGATTCAAGAAACACATAAGTATTGATGCATCGAGTAGGCTTAAACTGAAATTGCCTAAGTATGAATAAGTAGTGATTGCTTTTCAGGTGAGATCTAACTAAATTAGAATTAGCGCCTGAAATAACCAAGTGAAGAAGTGCGGTAAATCAGTGTGGCGCGCAGAACCATGTGGATTAGAATGTCCTAAGTCGATCAATATTTCGTGTGCCATACTAGGATTGTACAACTTAAGTTAAAGATTTATAAGAAACGGTATATAGCTGGATTTTTCATTGACATTAACGGGTGACTTAGAAAAAGTATACGAAGTATTGGACTATTATTTTTCAAGTAGTTAAACATTTTCTTATAAGCACATACACCAAGATATATTATATATTTCAAAGGTATTTCAAAGATTTTGCTTCTAACTATTTCAACTAATTTCATTCTTTTTATACAGTATATTACTTTACAAGGCTATATTTCTTTCCGAATTCGTAGAGCAACCTAATGGAACTTCGACTACCCCTGACCAAACTAATATATTTTAAAATAATGATTTTTCCTGAAACGATATGTTGATATATATTTCTTATATTATTCAAACTTTCATTTAGATATACTTATTTGAATTTTTTTTTCTCAACTATCAATATTGCAAGTATTTTACCCATTAAATGCTTTTAAAGTTATTTATCTGCTTGTGATGAACTTATTTTACTTATTTTAAAAAAATTCAAAATATATATACTTTTTTTTTTTAAAAAAAAAGTACCTCATTCAAATTGTTTTATGAAACTTTAAAATTGTTGAATTTTCAATTGTTGTATTTTGTGAAACAAAATATGGCTTTCAAAATATATATTTCATTGGGTTGAAGAAAATTATGTCCATACACATGCTTCCTATCTTAGGTTGTTGATGCTACCTCCGAAAAAAAGTAATAAGGGATGAACATAGAGGTAGTTCGTGTGTATACGAATTCATTTCAAGAATTTGGTTTTATGATAAGAGAGAATGAGGATTAGCGTATTGCAGGACTCGATGGATAGTTTAGATGATCATGTAACTAGGAGATGAATCATGTATGACGAGTTAAGAATTCGAAATCGTAGATCGGAAAAAGCTGAGTGATACACATCAAGTGGTGTAAGTAGAAGTTTGCAAGTTCGAATTATAGAGAATTAGGCTAACAGTTATAATACACCTAAGCCTTGATTTTAGAAGGCTACTCATGACCGTAGATATAAGTACGTTATAAACCAATGACTGGGATATGGAACCCCGGTATGACGACAATACCCTAAAGTTTGATCTTAGAGCTTTAAGAAGATAGGTTATGATCTTAAATAAGCGAAGAATAATGGACTTAGAAATTACCATGTAGTATACAAAGAATGATTTTGAGACCTTAGTCTATGATAGGGAAGTGAAATGGTTAACGTATTGGAATACACAATGGGTGTTTAGTACGATCATTATCTAGTTGAATGGATCATGTAGAAACATAATAAGTTGTTGATTACATCATACGCAAGTTTCGAAGACGGAACTTACAGTAAGGAAAGAGGTCTGCTATGTCCCGCGACTTTCCCCACGTAAAATATATACATGTGCATGCAAGTTAAATGCACACACACGTAACACAAAATAAACACAAAATAATATATATGTATTACATGTATACACACACGGTTACAAGGAAATAGAATTTAAAATGTAAATAAAATCTTAGAAAACCTAATATGATTGTGAATAAAAGAATTAAAGAGGTAGAATCCTAATACAATTTCAAGTCCTAAATGCTATAGAACTTTACTTTATACAAACCTATATCTAGACTCCTACACAACACAAAACAAATGCCCTATTTTTCACATCAAATTGGCTGGCAGCAATATTAGCATCTCCGAAATTCTCAATTATGGCGCCAGCCTTCTGCCACCACCTTATTCCTCCAAATTCAATTTCTTCACCTTCATATTACAAATAAACGACCAACATCTTTATTTCTCCAAAAATTGCAACAATCAACCGCCAGCCTAAGCCAAGAAATAAATAATTTTCTTGGTCCATTATTTGCGTAGTACGTTAATCGAGACACGAGACAAGTATCCTTACTATATTTACTATGATTTTTCGATGTTATTATGCTACTTTCATATCAAATTGGATCATGCGTATGTAATTGTGATTTGCATATATTGTTGATTATACGTACGTAATTGCTGTATCTATGGATCGATTATATGTATGTATATGTTATAATGGCATGAATCTAAAAGAAATATAGGCATATGGGAAGGCGGATTGGGTGGTGTGCCGCTGCCTAGGCAGCGACCATACATGAGAATATATATATATGTGTTATTGTGTGGTTTAATTGAATTATTATATGTGTTATTTGAAATTGAAATTGATGACGTTATGGGCAAAATATATTGTGCTGGCTGCAGGTTGGGCTGTGGCAGGGCCGCGACAGGGATGTGGCAAGGCCGAGTGCTCTGGCTGGCAAGGTCTTGGCAAGGTCGCTAACTCTGGCTGACAGGGACATGGCAGGGCCACGAAAAGGCTGTGTGCCAGATAGCAGGGTCGTGGTAAGACTGCGGCTGGGCACGGGCTGAGTCGCAAGCTCGAGGGCTATGCATAAGTATAAGCGCATATATGCACATATATGGACGTGACATACACGTGGGTATATTTATACGTGGTGGTAAGTCAAAATTAAATATGGAAATAAAGTGATAAACGGAAAAGTAAAATGGCTATCGTATATGGATGTCGTAAGTGGTAACCGCATATGGGTATTAGAAATAGATATCGCATCTGTAAGGGGTAACCGCATATGGATATCAGAAATGGATATTGCATATGGAAGCCGTAAGCGGTAACCACATATGGATATAAGAAATGGATATCGATAGGGATACCGTAAGGGGTAATCTCCTATGATATCGGAAAATAGAAATGAAAGGAAAATGGAAATGGACATCGATAAGGATATCATAAGGGGTAATCACCTATTATATGAGAGATGGAAATGAAATATGAAAAATGGAAAATGGAATATGAAATGGAATTGAATAAAAGATAAATGGTTGTCGAGACGTTGCATTTATGAATTTGAAAAGTTGCATCACGGTTTTGATTGTACCGACTCTTGTGTGCGATGACTAAGTTACGTGTGCTTTACTTGCTCGATTATTCAAGAAGGGCAAAAAGGGTAAATTTATTTGTGAAGAGAAGCATGCTATTTTATATTATGTTATTTATTTATTTCATTTACACTTGCTTCTCCGTGTATGACCCCTTGGTAAATATAGTCTGGTTACTTGTTGGGCGATGTATGTCGCTCACCCCCTCTGTGAATTAGTGTTTCAGATACGCTGGTTAATGATCTAGTATACTCTGGATGATCAGGATTGGAGATTTCGAGATTAAGGATATTCGGATGAGGCTTTCGAGGAGTTAGTTGAGTTAGTTATGTCAATATTCAAGGTTTGTGTATTTTGGAGATTTAGAGATTATCTACATTTGACCAGTGTATCGATTTAGATTTGCCTAGACATTGTGTTAATGATAATGATTATTTTATCGAGGGTTTTAGTTTATGACTTCCACAGACATCGATTTACGTTATTTGGTTGACGTGTAATTGGTAGTATGGATGCCTTGTATTCTCCTTAGTTTGATACGGCTGGTGAGTCGTTTCGAATACTAGGGCTCGGGATGGGTCGATACACCTTAGAATTTTGATGTTGGTTTCAAATTGAGTGGAAACAAACTCATAGAAACTTTGAGTGACAACTCTTGCGTCAAATTTTTTTTTCCAGCAAGTAAAGCCAAGTATTACATGTAAAGTCATCAACATTTTTGAGAAAATATTTCTGACCATACATGGTGGGGTGCCTATAAGACCCCTAGATGTCTATGTGGACTAACTCAAATGCCTTAGATGTTACAAACTCAGACGTAGGAAATGGACTCCTTTTCATCCTAGCTAGAGGACAAACTGTACAAGTATAGGTGTTGCCAACAACAGACATAGAATTATCAAGCTTCTGGACTTCCTTCATTCATAGGACAGATGAATGCCCAAGTCTGTAATACTAAAGCAGAGATGGTGTTTTAGAAAGATCAACAAAACTGGTAGCAGAAAGCAAAGCAGAAGGCTTAAAAGATTTGAGAGTTCCATGCAAATAGTAAAGTCTATTTCTCTTCTCAGCTGAACCAATCATCCTCTATGACACCTGATCTTGAATCAAGCAAGAGGCACCAGAAAAATTTACGGACAAGGAAGGATCAAGGGTGAGTTTGCTGGGAGATAACAAATTAAAATTGAAATCAGGCACATACAACACATTATGCACAGTTAGAAGTGTATTAATCAGACAGTGCCAATATGTGTAGCACAAACAGAAGAATTATTGGGCAAGTTGATGGATACATTGTCAATGGATTTGCAGGAATGGAACAGATCAAAGAAATGTGTGACATGATGTGTAGATCCTGAATGAAGGATCCATACGTTATTATTATCAATGCAATTTGTACCTTTGACATTAGCAACTTGTGCTGACATGACAGCTCCCTGAACTCCAGTGCTTGGCACTATTGGCTGCTGGTTATCATCAATTTTGTTCAACCAACTCAAAAGTTTTGTGTATATTCATGAGTCAAGATATGAGCTTGACAAATTATGTCATTCGGCTTATGTTGCTGAATCTCAAAATCTGTTTCAACTGCTTCCATTAAGTTTGTCTGATTCTTAAATTTGAAACCAGAAGGGAATCCATGCTTCTTACAAAACCTTTCTACTGTATGTCCTACCATTCCACAATGAGTACATTATGGTTTTCTGGTTCCATCTGGAAAGAATCTTCCACTACCCCTTCTGTAGCTATCTCCTTATCCTCTATAGGCAAAGGCATTAGCCATTAAACTCTCACTATCGTTTCCTTCCATCATCATGGCCGTGGGATTGTGAGCAAATGATCCTTGTCCATTCATATTAGTGACCTTCCTCTCGTGCTTAATTGCCATAGAAAATACAGTGTTAATGTCAGGTAGTGCTGTCATGATAAAGACTTGTGATTTCACGAGTTCATATTTCTCGTTTAAACCTTTAACAAACTTTGTTACATAGTCACTCTATACAAATGCATGCATCTTTGTAGCCACATCACAAGTACATCAAAGGGATGCGCATTTAGGCACTGGTCTAAGTGGCATCATCTCCTCCCAAACAACCTTAAGTCTAGTAAAGTAATCATTAACAGAAGACGTGTCTTGTTTAATAGAATAGAAATTTTCCAATAAATATAACAATCTAAAAAGATCTCCATTACCATACCTGAGTTTGAAATCAGACCACACCTCGTAAGCTATGTCATACCACATTACACTCTGTGCAATCGAAGGAGATACACAGTTCATAATCCACAAATGAACCATAGAGTTAACTTGTCTCCATGTCTGATACTGAGGGTCATTGGGCCTAGGTGTAGAATAGAACCATCGATAAAACCAACCTTGTTCTTGATGAGCAACGCCATCTCAAAAATTCTTCTCCATGAATGTATTTATGTGGATTCAGTGGAGGTTGAGCCAGGATGATATCGGGACTATCATTCGGATCCGAGTAAAGCAGATTAGACATAGGATTTTCTTGACCTTAATGGAAATTAGGTCTCTGATTATTTGATGTGGATGCCATATCAACACTAAACTTACAATCACTTGAATGAGAACTTGTAATATTGGAACAGAAGGATCAAACGCAAGAAACTAAGGAACACACACAAAATATCAAGAAGAATAGCAAATAACTAACTCTGATACCATGATAAAATTATCAATTCATGCCAAGAATTCAACTCAACAACACAGAAACATCAATTGCATTGAATTGCAAAGGCAAGAACGTGCCATACGAAGAAGAAGAAAAAAGAATTTTGAAATGAAAAAGTTGGCGCCAAAAAAATGCGTCAAGAACAAAGAATGGGAAGAACAAGTTTTTGTTAGGAAAATTCTGTAATTGGAATGATTAACCGTCTTGTACAACTTTTTGTATATATAATACATCAATGAAACCTCATAGAACTGAATTGCATATGTGATCAAATACAATTGAGCTAATCGGCTAGTTAACCATCTAACTACTATGTAACCACTGCGTGATCTGATGTGGCACTGTGCTTCTTAAGCTGGAGATGACTTGCTGCACCTTCTATTACATGTATGGATTGTTGCACCTGGATGTCACCACTTGTACTCGTCTGATCCTGCACACATTTCATACCACCCATATTTGCTACTGTAGAATGGCTCGCTGATTCTACACTGGATCTTGAGCACTTCACTGCCCTCTCTTCTTTTCCTTTAACAATTATAGTAGTTTTTCTAGACTATTATGATAGTGTGTTTTCTTATTAAAGCTAAACTGTAGTTTTGGCTTTCTCTTAATGGATAAACACCACCCAGTAAACTATGACGGATTGTTCAACCATCTCGTTTTGCAAACTGAATTGCTTTTCCGGTCAATTTAGGTGATCACATCAAGTTTTCTTGGGCCAGTATCGGCCTAACATGTCTTTTAGCACTAGAATAGAACTACAAATTTTGAAGAACATTTGGAAATCTGATAATATTTAGAAACTCCACGAACTCCTATCCTGGACCATATCCTCAAATAGGTGCAAATCTAATAGGTCATGCCTAATCCGCTTATCCCAAGTCAGTTTGGGTCTGCCTTTACTCCCCTTTCCTTCTACAATGAAGCTTTCAACTGCTCTAACAGACGTCGTTGTATGTCTCCTCTTGACATGCTCAAACCATCGCAGTCTCCCTTCCCTAATCTTATCTTCTATACTAGACACCCCTAACCTTTTCCGAAACGCCTCATTTCTGATCCGGTATAACCTTGTATGCCAACACATCCACCTCAGCATCCTCATCTCTGCCACTTCTATCTTCTGCAACTGTGGCCTCTTGATGGCCCAATAGTCTGCTGCATATAACATTGCCGGCTGCACTACCACCCGGTAAAATGTTCTTTTTAATTTAGTTGAAAAATTCTTGTCACACAACACTCATGAGTCCGTCCTCCATCTACACCAGGCTGCCTGAACTCGGTGTGCTACATCACTATCTATGTCCATATCCTGCTATACAAATGACCCTAGGTACTTGAACTTGTTTACCTGTGGTACCACATACTCTCGATGGTGAGCTGGTTATTCTCACCGCCAGCTGCGTCGCTGAAGTCGCAGTGCAGGTACTTGGTCTTAAAACGACTAATCTTTAAGCCTTTTCTCTCTAAAACACCTCTTCACTGCTCTAGTCTCATACTCAAGGCATGTCTACTCTCTGCGACTAATACAATATCGTCAGGAAAAGCATACACCATGGAACTAACTACTAGTTCGGCTTTGACAACTCGACAAGGACAACTGCAAAATGAAATGGGCTTAACGCAGACCCTTGATGGAGGCCTATCTCCACCGGAAAGAAGTCTGTATTTTCCATAAGCGTACGAACGGCTGTTTTCGTCCAAGCATACATATATTTAATTATGTCTATATACTTCATATGAACCAATCTTGCATCTAGACTATTCCAGATCAAGCTACGTGGCACGCTATCATATGCTTTTCAAGATCGATGAAAGTCATATATAGATCGTGTTTCTTCTTCCTATACTTCTCCATCAATCTCCTTAGGACGTGTATTTCTTTCGTAGTTGACCGTCCTAGCATAAAACCAAATTGGTTCACTGTAACCTGAGTTTCTCTCCTAATTCTAGTGTCGATTACTCTCTCCCATAACTTCATAGTATGACTTAGCAACTTAATCCCACTGTAATTCCCACAACACTGTTCTTATATAAGAGGGACCACAACATTCTTTCTCCACTCATCTGGCATTTTTTATGTTTTGAAAATAAGGTTGAACAAAGTAGTTGGCCATTGAACCCCTTTCTCTCCCAAATACTTCCACGCCCAAATGAGTATGTTATCCAAACCAACTGCTTTAGCTCTTCCCATCTTCCTAAGTGCTCTCATTGCCTCTCCTTGTGTGATGCTCTGACAGTCACAGTTATTATGTGGTTGTTGTTTGGTGGTGATGCTTTCTCTTTCTTCTTGGTCGGCACTCCCGCCGTTGAAAAAATTGTGAAAGTATGTTTGTCATTTCCACTTGATGTCTTGTGCTTTGACTAAAATATGTCAATCTTCTCACTTTATAAACTTCTTGTCTCCTCGGTCCTGGCTCTTTCAATGGAATAGTATGTCAAAATAGCATTCACATTACTTAAGATCAAGTTATGATGAATTACATGTGAAATTCTTTGATTATTTGATTTTAAACAGTGTTTGACAAACTATTTGTTTATCCTACTCTGATAATATTTTTAGGTGAGAAAGTATTATGGATGTTTAAATATTCGTGAATATTCTTTTAGTTTATAAATTGTAGTTAGCAACATATAAGTATTTTTTATGATGTCGAATGATGGAAAATATAAAGTGGTTCAAAAAGAGTTCTGTTTTTCTTTAAGCAAACAAAATCGTAAATTCATTGATTACCAAAGGACGGCCGTAGCTGGTGATAGTTGACTTGCAGCTGAGGCTCATGGTTCCTCGGTAGGGAGATTTTAAGTTTTTGTGTTCTCCAAGGAAAAAGCAGTTGTAAATAGAGGACTTCTTTTTTTTTTTTAAAAAAGGCTTTGCTAGAAATAAAAAGCATTAGAAAAGGATAATTATTTAATAGCAGACGACATACTAACTTCGTCGAATGATTCAAAGTTTTGATCCCTCCATATTTGTCAAATCGACCAGGAAAATGTTATCTAAACTCATTGGCATTTAATATATAAAAATAGAGTCACGCTAACGATAGAAATCAGATTGATACTTTATAAGTGTCCAAACAAACCAGATAAGATCTTCGGTAACTCTTGTCAGATTGAAATTTCTCAAATGTTCTGTCTCCTTTGGCGACACTATTTTATTCAAATTTAATTGTCATTCCATTAGTTAGCCCTTCCTTTATTGAATAAATATTGTTTTATACTACTTGGTCAATCTGCCAGCCAAGTATGAGTAATTTTGATATATTGTTGGAATCTAATGTGATGAGGTACAGGTGCCAAGCGGCAACAAAGACGAGGCAAGTCGAGGACAAGAGACAAGAAGTATGACAAAGAGTTTGAGCCAAGCAGTTGATGCATTCTTGTTCAGACATGTGCAAGACGAGCCTGTAAACAAAGAGTGTTGTTGGGTTCACTTACTTGAGCCCAATCTTTGAGTTTTTATGTGTTGTAACATATATGAGTCGTTCGTATTATTTCTTTCATTCATTGAGTCGTTTGCTTAAAGTTTCTTGTTTGTAAAGGTTGTTCTTTCAGTCTTGCATGACCAAACCTTGAGTCTTTTAGCTTGTTAGGCCTTTAGGGTTGTTTATTATGTTTCTATATTTATTATAATTATTTTAAGGACTTGTAAGGTTGCTGGAGACGTTTGAAGACCAAAGGAGTTGAAGAGAAGCAAGCCCATTTCAGAATGTAATTTTCTGGCAGAACAAGTTTTCGTAAAACAGGCGTATCTCTTCAACCACAAGGGCAAATCAAGTGATTCAAGTTTTGTTGGAAACACAAGACAAAGACCTAGCACATTCATGTTTCGCACATTTCCAAGATCTGTCTTTATAATGGCCAAAAACAACAATGAAGTTCAAGTATTGTTTCTGCCGAATTCTGTGACACATGTTTAGTAACTTGGACTTATCTCTTTAATGGATGGGCCAAATTCAGAGAACTGCATATGTTTATTTTCTACACTCAATTGACTACAATTCTCTAAGAGGAGTCAAGGACTAATTCGAGCTGCAAGTGATCCAAAAACAGGCCACCATTCATATAAGTTTTTCAGGAGCCCGTACAGAAAGCATTCAGGACACCCAAACTTTGGAGGGCCATATCTAACTCATCCCATATCCAAATGAGGTGATTCAAAAGCCCAAATTCAATTTTAAAACGTGATCTACAATTCTCAAGAAGTACCAAAGACCAGAATCTGCTTCTAGAAGGGGTCAAACCGTTTGTCAACAGATTACACATTTTTAGCCTTTTTTTGTAGCCTTTTGACTAGCCTTTTCTTTAGCTTTGTAGACTAGACTTTTTTTGTTCTTCTTGGCCCTATTTAAAGGAGTCATGCACGTCCAAAAAAAAAAAGCTGGAAATTTGATTCATAAGAATTTCTTGGGCAAAATTAGCCTATTTTCTCTTCATAAACACTTGTGAGTTTTGTTTCTTTTTGATTTTTCTTAAGAACAAGTTGAGTGTTTTCTTTGTTTCTTTGAAGATCAAAGTTAGAATCCAATCAAGGAGTGAGCAACCTTGTGGGGGATATCCAAAATCAAAGGTGTGGCCGTCCAAGAGGGTGCAAACTTGCTTGGGAAACGGGTAACTTTTGAAGGAGGAGGGCTCAAACAAAAACCTTGGTGATCAACGGCTAGGAGGGAGTTAAACTCTTGCCTACAACTGTTAAGGATCCAAGTGTTAAAGGAGACGATCCGTACGAGGCGTGACATCCGCGCATCAGTTTGGTATCAGAGCAAAGGTTCTCCTTTAATCTATCATTCATTTCGTGTCATCTTTTTTTTTGTCTTCATTTTTTGTGTCATCAAAAAAAATCCTGTTCCAAAAAAAAAATCAGCCTTAAAACTTTCATCCAACTTGATATATTATCAAAAAAAAAATAACAACCTATCTTTCTGGACTTGACAATATCAATACCTTGACATATTGAACAAAGGACCGAAATTTCCTTGACATATTGGACTATTGGACACTTTGTACCTATTTGACATATTGGACCTATTGGACACCTTGGACCTATTGGACTATATTGGACAATTTGGACAAATTGGACAGGACCAAATACCGAAATCTTTGGACATTTTGACAAAGGACTGTGACCTATTGGAGATACCTTGACAAGGACCCTATACAAGGACAAGGACAATCTTTAAAACATCTTAAAACATTCAAAAGATTGCATCTTTGTTGTTGTTCACAACTATTTTCATTTGGGTTACTTTGTCTTGTATCCACTCTTGCTTGAATACATACTTGGGTATTAGGATCGTTGCATAGATAGCTTTCATTTCAGCCACACTTATATTGCTTCTACTAGCCTAAAAAGCTACCGTTGTTAACTTTAAATCTTGTTGCTATTTGAAGCTCTTAGTCATGCTTGGATTTATGCATCTTACTTGCATTGTATGTTGTGTTTATTGATGCATACAAGTGATCCATACTCATACAATCCTTACACTACAAAAGATTGAGTCTCTTTTCACAAGAGCATCTTTAAACATCCTTTTGTACAAAATTCGCCTTAGAACAAAAAAAAATTTGGAGCAAGAAGGTTGTTGTGTTCTTTGATTAATCCTTTGGTTACTTTGAATTTCTTGTATTTCAGCCCCAAAAAAAAGAACATCAAAAAAAAAGAGGAGCGTTACAAAAAAAAAGAGGAACACAAAATAGCCGTTATTCAAAAGAGGCTATTTGAATTGCTTGAAACGGTCTCCTTGCACAATCAAAACACAAGAACTTCCTACAACACCTACGACCAAAACAAAACACCCTTTTATATACAACTTCGGACACTTCTTCCTTTATGCATCTTGGACATTACATACGTGTGATTAAGTGCATTGAGTCTAAGTGTGGTTAAGGATTGCCCAAGGCAACCCCTTAGCAATTCATTGTCTCAGCCCTTTACATCACATTTGGTTTCATAATTTTCTTGAATCTTAGAGTTTGTCCAAGTGTGTTTTGTGTCCTTTGCTCGGTATCTATTCTTACTTCGGTGATACTAACCCCGTTTTTGAAGATTGTACAAGCTGCTGAAGACCTCCACATTGTTGCTCGTCTTGGTTGCTTCTAGCCCACGATTGGATTAGAGGCACAAGAAAAGAGAGGTAAAAGGCTTGTAAGGGCTTGAAAGGACTTAAAGAGGGGAGGTAAAAGCCTTGAGTGTCAAAATACGAGTAAGAAAGGACAAGCACAAGTTGAAATTCTCTTTGCACTAACGTAACAAATCTTCTTTACTCTTTGTGTTAGTTTTCCTTTTTTTTGTGTTCTTTTAATTTTTTTTTTCAGGTTTAGATGGATGAGACACCGTTTAAAAATACCAATACTCCCCCACCTTTGGAGGATATGAGGAATTCCGTAACGGAAGAGAATGTACTTGGAATGCTTAGAAGGATTACTGAGAGGTTAGACCTACTGGAGGCTGAAAGATCTAACCCCCGCCACCAAACATCTCAACCAGGAACCATCGAAGGAAATGGCTCCATGATTAGAAACATGGCTACCCAATTTGAGGGTCCAAGTCGTATTCCAGTTGATCCACCACGGCAAGCCATTCGTGGTCAAATGATGGGACAAAGAGGACGAGGCAGAGGAGTCTTACAACACGCCCCAGTGTACATGCCACCATTAGAAGAGAGGTATCCTGAGGATGATCCACATATCCATGATGGTCAACGGGGAAGAGATTATGAGGAACCGTTTGATGTTGAAACCCGTAACTTTCAACGTCAAAACCGTGACTATGATGTTCCTAATCGTGGGTACTATCCTAGGCACAATCAGCATGATGATGATTCCCATAAGATCAAGATGAACATTCCTCCATTTCAGGGGCGAAGTGATCCCGAAGCATACCTCGAATGGGAAAGAAAGGTAGAACTCATTTACTCTTGTACTTCCTTTTCTGAACTAAGTAAAGTGCGTTTTGCAGCCATTGAGTTTACATAATATGCACTTCTTTGGTGGGATCAAACGTTAAGTTCAAGAAGAAGGAGTGGAGAAGGTCCCATTCAAACATGGGAGGAGATGAAAAGAGAAATGAGAAAAAGGTTTGTGCCTCAATTTTATGAAAGAACTATGATTCAAAGACTAACCCAACTCAAGCAGGGAAATAGAACTGTTGATGAATACTATAAAGAAATGGAGTTGTTGATGATGAGAGCACAGATTGATGAAAGAGAAGATGCTACCATGGCAAGGTTTCTAGAAGGACTGAACAAAGAAATTGCCCTTCCTGTGGAGTTGCAATCTTGTGCAACCTTAGCATCGATGGTACACTTGGCAGAAAAGGTGGAAAGACAGTTGAGGAGACCTTCAACACAAGGTAATATTCGGCCCTCTACCCAACCCATGAACAGGTTTAGCACACGACAGAATCCATTGTTTACACGGTCAAGCCAAGCTCCACACCGTCCACCACCACCATTTCAAGGCCGTGTGCAGCAGCCACTACACCGTCCACCTCAGCAGCAAGATCGTACACAACAAGCTCCCTCCCGAATCGACAAAGGCAAACAAAAGGTTGGTGAACAAGCTCAAGGTAAATCTTCTAACTCTTCTAGCAGATCTAGGGACATTAAATGCTTTAGATGTCAGGGTTTAGGTCATATTGCATCTGAATGTCCTAATGTTAAACGTATCATGTACATAGAGGAGAGTGGAGAGTATTATTCTGATTCTGAGCATGAAGAGGAAGAGCATGTTGACGAGGGAGTAGAAGAGAATGAGGTTGAGGAATGCACTATTGAGGAAGAACTTGTATCTACTGAGCTTTTAGTTGTTAAGAGATCACTTAATGCACAAACTAAAGTAGATGAGCATGAACAAGAGAGGGAGAACATATTTCATACACATTGCATGATAAAAGGAAAAGTGTGCACCATGATTGTAGATGCAGGATCTTGTACTAATGATGCTAGTGCAGAATTAGTTCGGAAACTTAACTTACCCATGACTAAACATCCGCGACCTTATAGTTTGACATGGCTTAATGACTGTGGTGAAATTAAAGTGAGTAAGCAAGTTTTGGTTTCATTGTCCATAGGTAATTATAAGGATGACATACTTTGTGACGTTGCACCCATGCATGCTAGTCATATTCTCTTGGGACGACCATGGCAATTTGATAGGAGAGTCATTCATGATGGTTACCTTAATACATATTCATTTAAGATGGATAATAAGACGTATAGATTGCGTGCATTGCCCCCGCACAAAGTCTATGAGGATCAAAAACGCCTTGCGCAAAAGCGTTCAGATCCTACTGAAAGAGAGGCTGAAAAGAAGTTTCTTGAAAGCCTCAAGCAAGAAAAGACTTGGCTCGATTCCCGTAAGGGCTTGGCCAAGGAGGGGACAACAAAAGAGGGTTCGGCCAAGGCTGAATCTTCGGCGAAGAAAAACTTAATCAACCAAGAAAAGAAGCATGCATTCTTTGCTAGTCATTCTGAGGTTTCACATGCTTTGTATGATCGAAAGACTGTTTATATGATGCTTTACAAAGAATCATTATTTTCTGTAAGTGACTTACCATCTACATTGCCTAGTGGAGTAGTATCTTTGCTTGAAGAGTTTTCAGATTTGTTTCCTGAGGAGGAACCTGCTGGATTGCCACCTTTGCGCGGGATAGAGCACCAAATTGATTTCATACCCGGTGCTACATTGCCTAACAGACCAGCCTATAGGGTGAATCCCGAGGAGACAAAGGAGATCCAACGCCAAGTAGAGGAGCTACTAGCCAAGGGCAAGGTGAGGGAGAGCATGAGCCCATGTGCTGTACCAGTGATTGTCGTGCCCAAAAAGGATGGCTCATGGAGAATGTGCATTGATTGTCGCGCTATTAATAAGATCACGGTAAAGTATCGGTACCCTATTCCTAGACTCGATGACATGTTAGACGAATTGCATGGAGCTAAATACTTTACTAAAATTGATTTGAAAAGTGGGTACTTTCAAGTGCGCATCAAAGAGGGAGATGAATGGAAGACTGCATTTAAGACTAAGTTTGGTTTATATGAGTGGTTAGTAATGCCTTTTGGTTTAACTAATGCACCTAGTACATTCATGAGGTTAATGAACGAAGTCTTACGTGCATTCATTGGGAAGTTTGTTGTTGTCTATTTCGATGATATCTTGATATATTCTAAGACATTGCATGAACATATAGGACACTGTTTTTGAGACTTTACAGAAAGAACAACTATATGCTAATTTTAAAAAGTGTTCCTTTTGCTTGGACAAAGTGATATTCTTAGGATATATTGTTAGTGAAAATGGCATTGAAATGGACCAAGAAAAGGTGAAGTCAATCCTTGAGTGGCCTATCCCTAAAACAGTTGGTGAAGTTAGAAGTTTTCATGGCTTAGCCAGCTTTTATAGGCGGTTTGTTAAGGATTTTTCATCTATTGCTGCCCCTTTAAATGAGATTGTAAAGAAAGATGTTGGATTTCATTGGGGGGAGGCACAACAATTGGCGTTTAATGAGCTTATAAGAAGATTAACGACAGCACCTATTCTTAAACTACCAAGCTTTGAAGAAACATTTGAGATTGAATGTGATGCTAGTGGTATAGGAATTGGAGCCGTGTTAACACAAGCTAAACGTCCCATTGCATACTTCAGTGAGAAATTAAAAGGTCCTCAATTGAATTATTCTACATATGATAAAGAGTTGTATGCATTGGTAAGATCTTTGCAAACTTGGCAGCATTACTTGCAACCTAAGGAATTTGTGATTCACACGGATCATGAATCTCTTAAGTATCTTAAAGGCCAAGGTAAGTTGAATAAAAGACATGCTAAGTGGGTGGAATTCATTGAACAATTTCCTTATGTGATTAAATATAAGCAAGGAAAAGATAACGTAGTAGCTGATGCATTGTCTAGGAGATATTCCTTGATTACTACATTGTCTTCTCGTTTGCTTGGATTTGAACTAATTAAGGAGTTATATGCTAGTGATCATGATTTTCATTCTATCTATGCAGCATGTGCTAAATCATCTTTTGGTAAGTTCTACATTCATGATGGATTCTTGTTTAAGGAAGGTAAGTTGTGCATACCACAATCATCTTTGCGTGAATTACTTGTTAAGGAGGCACATGGAGGCGGCCTTATGGGTCACTTTGGTGTCTTTAAGACTTTTGAGGCATTGCGTGAGCATTTTTTTTTGGCCCCACATGCGTGCAGATGTAGAAAAGATTTGTGCTCATTGCATTACGTGTAAGCAAGCAAAGTCTAAGTTGCATCCACATGGTTTATATCATCCACTACCCGTGCCCCTTTCACCTTGGGTTGATGTTAGTATGGATTTTGTTCTAGGACTGCCTAGATCAAAGACGGGTAAGGATAGTATTTTTGTTGTTGTGGATCGTTTCTCTAAGATGGCTCACTTCATATCATGCAGAAAAGTTGATGATGCATCCCATGTTGCTGACTTGTTCTTTAAGGAAGTTGTTCGTTTGCATGGTATGCTTAGAACTATTGTTAGTGATAGGGATACAAAATTTTTGAGTCACTTTTGGCGTGTCCTTTGGGGTAATTGGGTACTACGCTCTTATTTTCTACTACTGCTCATCCACAGACTGACGGTCAAACCGAAGTAGTAAATAGGACGTTGTCTCAACTTTTACGTTCTCTAATTCAGAAGAACTTAAAGAATTGGGAAGATTGTTTGCCACATATTGAGTTTGCATATAATAGGAGTGTGCATAGTGGTACTTTGTATTCTCCTTTTGAAATTGTTTATGGCTTCAATCCCCTTTCCCCACTTGATTTATTGCCTATACCTACAAATGAAAAATTAAACCTAGATGGTAAGGCAAAGGCTGAATTGGTGAAGAAGTTACATGCCAAAGTGAGACTACAAATTGAAAAGAAGAACAAGCAGTATGCTAAGCAAGCCAACAAAGGAAGGAAGAGAGTTGTCTTTGAGCCAGGCGACTTAGTATGGTTGCACTTGCGCAAAGAGCGGTTTCCTAATGAAAGGAAATCCAAATTGATGCCAAGAGGTGATGGTCCTTTCAAGGTGCTTGAGAGGATCAATGACAATGCCTACATCATTGACCTCCCGCAAGGTAAGTATGGTTCTATCTCAAATACTTTTAATGTTTCTGATCTATCTCCTTTTAGTGATGCTTTAGATTCGAGGTCGAATCCTTTTGAGGAGCGGGGGAATGATGAGGTACAGGTGCCAAGCGGCAACAAAGACGAGGCAAGTCGAGGACAAGAGACAAGAAGTATGACAAAGAGTTTGAGCCAAGCAGTTGATGCATTCTTGTTCAGACATGTGCAAGACGAGCCTGTAAACAAAGAGTGTTGTTGGGTTCACTTACTTGAGCCCAATCTTTGAGTTTTTATGTGTTGTAACATATATGAGTCGTTCGTATTATTTCTTTCATTCATTGAGTCGTTTGCTTAAAGTTTCTTGTTTGTAAAGGTTGTTCTTTCGGTTTTGCATGACCAAACCTTGAGTCTTTTAGCTTGTTAGGCCTTTAGGGTTGTTTATTATGTTTCTATATTTATTATAATTATTTTAAGGACTTGTAAGGTTGCTGGAGACGTTTGAAGACCAAAGGAGTTGAAGAGAAGCAAGCCCATTTCAGAATGTAATTTTCTGGCAGAACAAGTTTTCGTAAAACAGGCGTATCTCTTCAACCAAAAGGGCAAATCAAGTGATTCAAGTTTTGTTGGAAACACAAGACAAAGACCTAGCACATTCATGTTTCTCACATTTCCAAGATCTGTCTTTATAATGGCCAAAAACAACAATGAAGTTCAAGTATTGTTTCTGCCGAATTCTGTGACACATGTTTAGTAACTTGGACTTATCTCTTTAATGGATGGGCCAAATTCAGAGAACTGCATATGTTTATTTTCTACACTCAATTGAATACAATTCTCTAAGAGGAGTCAAGGACTAATTCGAGCTGCAAGTGATCCAAAAACAGGCCACCATTCATACAAGTTTTTCAGGAGCCCGTACAGAAAGCATTCAGGACACCCAAACTTTGGAGGGCCATATCTAACTCATCCCATATCCAAATGAGGTGATTCAAAAGCCCAAATTCAATTTTAAAACGTGATCTACAATTCTCAAGAAGTACCAAAGACCAGAATCTGCTTCTAGAAGGGGTCAAACCGTTTGTCAACAGATTACACATTTTTAGCCTTTTTTTGTAGCCTTTTGACTAGCCTTTTCTTTAGCTTTGTAGACTAGACTTTTTTTGTTCTTCTTGGCCCTATTTAAAGGAGTCATGCACGTCCAAAAAAAAAAAGCTGGAAATTTGATTCATAAGAATTTCTTGGGCAAAATTAGCCTATTTTCTCTTCATAAACACTTGTGAGTTTTGTTTCTTTTTGATTCTTCTTAAGAACAAGTTGAGTGTTTTCTTTGTTTCTTTGAAGATCAAAGTTAGAATCCAATCAAGGAGTGAGCAACCTTGTGGGGGATATCCAAAATCAAAGGTGTGGCCGTCCAAGAAGGTGCAAACTTGCTTGGGAAACGGGTAACTTTTGAAGGAGGAGGGCTCAAACAAAAACCTTGGTGATCAACGGCTAGGAGGGAGTTAAACTCTTGCCTACAACCGTTAAAGATCCAAGTGTTAAAGGAGACGATTCGTATGAGGCGTGACATCCGCGCATCATAATGTGAATAGCATTATATCAATAATAAAAATCAAAATCGCGCCTTGTTTCGTAGACTTAATTTGATTTAAACTCTAATTTTATTGAGATGATTTTGTTTCATATGTTGAAAATACGATGGAATTGCTGAAGGATGAGATAACAAAAAAGCACACCAGGGGAGATGAGGAACGATGAACAGAATTGTTGTAATCCGAGTAACAGAGCATCTGAATCGTCAAATAAGAAGTTTAATCCACGGTGTTTGTTGGTCGCGTCGAAGATTAAGCAACTAGAAGGTGGGATCACATGATGAGGTGAAGAGGTAAAGCGGTTGAGCTGTGGAGCGGAAGGAAGATCCAAACAAACCAGATAAGATCTTCGGTAACTCTTGTCAGATTGAAATTTCTCAAATGTTCTGTCTCCTTTGGCGACACTATTTTATTCAAATTTAATTGTCATTCCATTAGTTAGCCTTTCCTTTATTGAATAAATATTGTTTTATACTACTTGGTCAATCTGCCAGCCAAGTATGAGTAATTTTGATATATTGTTGGAATCTAATGTGAATAGCATTATATCAATAATAAAAATCAAAATCGCGCCTTGTTTCGTAGACTTAATTTGATTTAAACTCTAATTTTATTGAGATGATTTTGTTTCATATGTTGAAAATACGATGGAATTGCTGAAGGATGAGATAACAAAAAAAGCACACCAGGGGAGATGAGGAACGATGAACATAATAGTTGTAATCCGAGTAACAGAGCATCTGAATCGTCAAATAAGAAGTTTAATCCACGGTGTTTGTTGGTCGCGTCGAAGATTAAGCAACTGGAAGGTGGGATCACGTGATGAGGTGAAGAGGTAAAGCGGTTGAGCTGTGGAGCGGAAGGAAGAAGAAGAGTAGCGCAAGCGGGGAGAAATTAAATGTAGCGAAATTACATTTATACCCTTGACTTTGTTTTGTATGGTAGTTATTCAGTAGGGATATTCTTGTAATTTCATGGTATTTTATGTTACAACCGTCTTCTTCCTTGTATAAGGTTCGTTCGACGGTATTCAACCAGATGATGAAGAAATTCTTTTGGCAGTTATATCTCCGTCTCTTCGATGTCTTGCTTTCTCTCTCTCTCATTCATTTATCTTAGTTGTGCTTTGTGTATTGAGTTGTAGCTTGATTCGATTTGAGTCATATGCGAGTCACGTTCCTATTGAATCAAGTCGTGAATTCTCAATAGATTGTATTCCTAGATTTTTCACATGGTATCAGAGCATTTACTCGATTAATTGATGAATTTTGGTACATTCATGGCTTCAAATCATGATTATCCCAGCAGCTTCAGTCATTCTCCAATGACTACGATATCTGGTGCGGTTCATCCGTCTGAGGATCCACTTTACATTCATCCTGGAGACAGCCCCTCTCTAGTACTTGTACATCCTTTGTTGGATGGTAACAACTACCATGGATGGAGTAGAACCTTTCGCAGAGCGCTTGAATCAAAGAATAAGGTTGGCTTTACCTCTAGAAACCAACCGTAGATTCGCTGCTTGGACAAAGGCAAATAATATGGTTACTTCTTGGATTGTGAATTCTCTTATACCGTCTATTGGACAAAGTGTGATGTGGTTTGATAATGCCCTAGATATTTGGAATGATTTGAAACATAGGTATGGAAATGCTGATGTGTTTAGATTGTCTGACCTGCAAGAACAATTTTGTGCTACTAAACAAGAAGATGGATCTGTAACTGATTATTACACAAGGCTTAAGGTCCTGCAGGAGGAGCTCATGGTACTGAGAGCTATACCTAACTGTGTGTGTAATAGGTGTACATATAACATTTCCAGTCAAATTAACAAATTCATAGAGGATGACCATGTTATAAGGTTCATAAAGGGTCTTAATGATGAGTATGAGCCTGTGAAGTCGCAAGTATTGCTATCTAGCCCATTACTGGATTTAAAGACAACTTTTGGTATGGCAGTAAAACTGGAGAGAAAATTGCATTACTCTGGTGGTCACAATCAGTTCACTAATAATCAATCAATTGTTCTTAACTCTAATGGTGTGCCAAGACCAGGAAACGTTAGTTGGCAGAAGCCTGGTGGCAGAGGTGGCATGAAGGAGTTTCAGATCCAGAAATCTGGTTATAGCTCCAAAGCTCTTGTGTGCACTCATTGCAATATAACAGGCCACACTGTGGATAAATGTTATAGAAAACATGGCTTTTCTCCAGGGTATAAGGGTAAGGGACAGGTAAACTGTGTGAGTAATGATGTTAGTATACACCAAGATCCCACTATGTATGCTCAATTAGAGGTTGATGTATATCAGGCTGGTGATGTAGTGAATGATAATGTTACGCATGTGACTCCTTCCTTAACATATGAGCAGTATGTGCAACTTATTGGCTTGTTGCAAGAGCACAGGGACAAAGGAATTCTGATGAGTCCACACACTGCAAAAGGATCAAGGAACCAGCATGCCATACTGTCAGCCAAACAAGTCACTGACTCTGGTAAGTGGCAAGGCAATGTACCTCCTAATATTTCTCATATATGGATCTTGGATTCAGGTCCTACAGATCACATCTGTTGTTCCCTTTCCCTATTTGAATCTTATCAGCCAGTCACAGGGATATCAGTAAAACGGCCAAATAACCATTCTGTCATTGTCAAAGACATTGGTATTGTGAACATCTTACCTGATTTCAAGCTACATATATGTACTGCATATACCCTCTTTTGCTTTTAACCTCATATCCCTTAGCAAGCTTACATTGACTGGTGAAATTGACTTAGCATTTCACTCAAATATGTGTTTTATTCAGGAACATGTGAGCAAGAGGATGATTGGTTTAGCTGAAGTACTGTTAGGTCCGAAATACACTCTAGAGGGGGGTGAATAGAGTGTTTGGCTCTTTTTGTGGAATTTTCTCGTTTGTCTCAACTCAAAAAGGATATTTAAAATCAGAGCAAGAATGGAGATGAGAAGTAGTGAATGAGTACACCGGATATAGAGTGGTTCGAATCGTAAATGATTCTACTCCACTACCACTTTGTTTCCAAAGTGGATTTTCAACAACTACTCTTCTTATTATGAACAATAAGAATAACCACAGCAACACTTACACTAACACTTTAGTGTAAGCCACAACAACAGCAACTTCTTGCACAACACACTTGTGCAACCACAGCAACTACAGCTATTAGCAAAAACAACTTCTTGCTTCCTCACGACTTCAACAAAAGTTCCCTCAAGAACTTCTCACAGTGGGTTGAAGAAATATGGTAAGGATCACGCTTTCTCACTAGTCTAAGCACAAGCAAGAGATCAAATATTTATGGTTCCTCTTGTGCTTGACTCTTTTTCTCTCAATATACAATAATGAAGATCAAAGAAAAACTAGACAAGCTTTAAACAAATTTACAAGTATGAGAGAAATATACAACAATGGTAAATGAAGCTAGATGATGTTGAAAGTGTGTCATTGCTTCATCCAAGCCTCCTCTATTTATAGATGAAGTTCACCACGTTTTTGAGGCTCTCCACCAAGTCTTCATCTTCAAAAATGTCAATATAATGCCCAAATAGTCTCTAGCCACCCTATGGAGTGATTTGATCTTGGATAGCCACCCTAGAGAATCTTAGACATGTATACAATAGTCAAGGAAGCATGTAATAAGTTGGGTTAAAGTCCACAAGAAGTTTGAAGAAGATTGGAAAGAGAAAACCTTAAAAATCAACCTTAGATTTTATTCTAACGTTCAAAAAATTTGAATTCTGGAGGACATCGATCGATCGAAGTCCCTGAAAGGAGAGATCGATGTCCTCAGAAGATTTTCAAAATCTTACACTGTCTAACATCGATCGATCGATGTCAGGGGCTGAAGTGACATCGATCGATCGATGTCACCTGGTTTAGAGATCGAAGTATTCAGTTCAACATCGATCGATCGAAGTCAGGGGATCAAGTGACATCGATCGATCGATGTCCTTGTGGTTGAGGGTTCGATGTTCTCAGACAGACATCGATCGATCGATGTCAGGGGCTGAAGTACATCGATCGATCGATGTCCCCAACTTGAGAGATCGATGTCAACCAGTGACTTCTAATCTCAACCATCTTTGGACATAATGTGTTTTGCCCATCTTGCATTGAATATCAAACATAATTTTAACTCATTCAAAACATCTTTTCATCATCAAAACGTTTTACAACTTAACAATCTCCCCTTTTTGATGATTTCAAAACCACAATTCAAAAGATGTTTTTACATGATACTTTTTCAACTAAACTTGATATTTTACAACTCCCCCTTAGTTCATGCTCCCTTATCAATCTACCCAACATGCTCCCCCTTAAACTATGCATCATTTCAATATGTAAAGCATATCAAGAGACTTCATGTCATGTTATACCAAATTCAACTTCTCAAGCAAAATTATGTGATGAAAAACAACCAATTTAAGTTTAGCCATTTGAATACCCATGCCTATCCAAATCATGCTATCATGTCCAACTAAATATGCCAAAACACGCCATACACATGTTAATACCCAATTATGCTTCCCAACAATCCATCATGCCAAAAATATATCATCAACTAGTACTAACTTATCAATTTAGATATGCATAAAGCTATATCAAACCAAGGCAAAACAAGTCATGCCAAAACCAAACCATGTCAACACAACCAAGATCAATTATCATGTCAACATGCTAACGACATCATGCTAACGATACCAAAACATGCTAACGACATCATGCTAACAATACCAAAAACTTCTCGCCCTTTTTGAAAGCATCAAAAAAATGAGAGATACCAACACGAAAAGATAAATACCATGAAGAAAATATCAAGTTTTGAGATACATATGTAAACTCAAACTTGCAAAACTAGCATAAGTACGAGGGAATGGGGAATCATAAAGTACTACTCCTCATCGGAGGAGAAACATAGTCCGGAGAGGGCGGCTTTGAGCTTTGTTTTCAACTTTTGGTACTTGGTCTTTTGCACGTTCAACTCAGTTTGTAGTGTCTTGACTTCAGTGTCCACTTTTGTTTCTAGCGTTTTTAAGCGGTTCTGGAATGTCGTATAGCCTTTCTCCAAATCATCTATACGAACAGCCTCCATGGTCAATTCTTCACCCCATTGACCAAGAGTGCGTTGGATGTCATTTATCTCGGCTTCAACATCGAAATCATCCCCGGAGTCACTGTCTTCCTCCATTGGAGCTTTGCCTTTGTCTATTCGGGATGTAGGACTTGGAGGGTTAGGTTGGGGTTCAACAGTTGGCTCAATAGGGTGTGGTGGTATTTCCGGCTAATTCTCAGCTTCATCTTCCTCCGGGTCTTGAGCACCACCCCGTCGTTGCGCTTCTTTTCTTGACTTAAGAATCTGCTGGATGTTAGTCTTTGAGTATAGTCCTTATTTGTGATTACCTCTTCGTAATCGTCATCCAGTACCAAATTTGCGTTTCTCAATAATCTATATATCAGATTACTGTAAGGAAGTGACTTTGATTTTTTGGTAATTGCCTCCAACACATTTTCAAAAAATACTTCTCCAAAGTTTACCTGCTCTCTCATGGCTATGCGGTATGTGATGTAGAAGTCTAGGTTGCTCGGAAGTTCGGCTGATTTTCCATTTACACAGAAGGTGACTATTGCAAGCAAAACTCGGTAAAGCAAAGGCATATCATTTGTGTTTTTCGTAGGGTGAAAGCCAAGAAAGGTTTTGACTTCATTTTCAGTCACTTGGTATTTGTGAAAGTCCCACTTCCAAGGATCGAAATCCTTGACTCTCTCATTAGGTGCACCAAGAATATCATTAATTTGTGTGGTGTGAAATGAGACCACTTGACCATCAATAACCGAATTCAGAGAAAATGGATTTCCATTTAGATAGTCAATCCAGAGGTTGGCATAGAACAACTGGGTATAACGAGTAGACATTGAACCCATCTCAGAGGAATCCCACAGAAACATCCAGTTTTGAGCATATAGCAGATCAATGATTGGTTTCAATTCTGCACTGCTCAAAATGTCATCAATTTTGAGCAGTTTCAATGGAATAGTAGACCTATTGCTACTTTTCCATTCTGCAAATAATAATTGGGCTCTATGAGATATATGAGTGTATATACCTGATCCTAGAGGTGCAGCCCGTGCATTCTCATATTCTCTAGTTTTAAGCCAAGGGAAATTTCGAATATTAAGGTTTCCTCTGACCTCACGGATTAGATGTTCTTGGGATGGCTCTGGTTGCTTTTGCAGTCCTGCTGTCCTTGAGCCCGTTGGAGTTTGTTGTTGTGAAGTTCTTTGTTTTTTTTGGATGATTCTTAGTTCTTGGTGCCATTTGAGAGAATTAGGGCAAGAATTTCTTGAATATAGTAATGGAGGTGGAAGATGGATGTGAAATTTAGTGGCTTTGACAGGAAAATTGAAGCTTGATTGAGGATTTTGAGATTTTGGGGTCGAAGTTCTCTGATTTCGTAGGAGAGAAATGTAGGGTTCGAAGTTAAATGTTATAGAAATGAGACGGTTCGCAGGTTTTAAAAACTGATCCCGCTGACATCGATCGATTGATGTCAGGTACTTCGATCGATCGATGTCCTTAACATAGATCGATCGATGTCTTAAGAGACATCAGTCTCTGAAATGTTTAAATAGATCGATCTATGTATGCAGATTTCTGCAATTTTGACATTTTTAACCCTCTATCCTTGGTTTATCATTCCTAATCTTGTTCTAATTGATTCGAACGTCTCAGTGGGAAGGGATTTAGTAAAGATATCCGCTAGTTGGTCATTTGTTGGAACAAACTCAATACATACCAATCCTTTTTGGATGCAATCTCTTATGAAGTGATGCCTCACCTCAATGTGTTTTGTTCTACTATGATGAACTGGATTTTGCGCTATACTTATGGCTGATGTGTTGTCACATAGTATGGAAACTTTATCAAACTTAACATTGTAATCGTTCAAGGTGTTGATCATCCAAAGTAATTGTGCACAACACGAAGCGGCCGATACATATTCGGATTCCGCCGTGGAAAGTGACACACTATTTTGTTTCTTGGAAAACCAAGAAACTAAGAAATCTCCAAGGAATTGACATGTCCCGGATGTGCTTTTCCTATCAACAAGGTTTCCGGCATAGTCGGAGTCACTATACCCTCTTAAATCAAAACATCCATTTTTGGGATAAAACAACCCAAAGTTCAAAGTTCCTTTTAAATACCTAAAGATACGTTTGATGGCAACTAAATGCGATTCCTTAGGCATACTTTCAAATCTAGCACATAAGCACACAGCATGCAAAATATCCGGTCTACTAGCGGTTAAGTAAAGTAAACTACCAATCATACCCCTATATTTGGTTACCTCAACCGGCTTTCCTTTTTTGTCTTTGTCAAGCTTTGTACTTGTGCTCATCGGAGTGCTCACACTTCTTCCATCCTCGAATTTGTACTTCTTGAGCAAATCCTTTGTGTACTTTGTTTGAGATATGTACACTCCATCTTGAGTTTGCTTGATTTGTAGACCAAGAAAGTAGTTGAGTTCACCCATCATGCTCATTTCAAATTCTCCTTCCATCAATTTTGCAAAATGCTCACAAAGAGAATCATCAGTAGCACCAAATATGATATCATCAACATAAATTTGAACAAGCAATTGATGGTTTCCTTGTTCTTTAATAAAAAGAGTAGTGTCGACTTTTCCTCTTGAAAACTCGTTTTCAAGTAGGAAGTTACTTAATCTATCATACCAATCCCTAGGAGCTTGTTTAAGTCCACAAAGGGCCTTTTTGAGTCTAAAAACATGATTTGGATAATCATGACTTTCAAACCCCGGAGGTTGAGCTACATAGACCTCTTCTTGAATTATTCCATTCAAGAATGCGGATTTCACATCCATTTGATATAGTTTGAAATCCTTATAGCATGCATATGCTAATAACATCCTAATAGCTTCTAACCTAGCTACGGGGGCAAATGTCTCATCATAGTCTATGCCTTCCTCTTGCCTATAGCCTTGGGCTACTAACCTAGCTTTGTTTCTAGTGATGTTTCCTTTATAATCCATTTTGTTTCTAAATACCCATTTAGTGCCAATTACGGGATGATCACTGGGTTTAGCAACTAATTCTCAAACATCACTTCTTTCAAATTGATTTAATTCTTCTTGCATAGCTAATACCCAATCTTCATCGTTTACTGCTTCCTTTATATTTTTAGGTTCAACTTGTGAAATAAGAGCATTTTCATTGAATTTTCTCCTAGTCATTATGCATTGGCTAGTTTCACCTAGTATCAACTCTTTAGGATAATCTTTCATATACTTATATGAATCCGGTAAATTTGAGGTATCCCCTCCTACTTCTTCATCTTCCACCTTAGGTTCAAGAGGATCAATCCTAAGGTCAATAACGATATTACCTTTTGGATTCTCAAACTTCTCTATGTGACTTACTTCAATTATTTCTTCATCATCATCATCTTCATTAATGTTTGATTTATCCTCAGTGAGTTCACTAAACTTGACATGGATTGATTCTTCAACTTTCATGCTTCTTTTATTATATACTCTAAATGCCTTACTATTTTGAGCATAACCCATAAAGATTCCTTCATCCGCTTTGAAGTCGAGTTTATCCAAGTTGTCTTTGGTGTTAAGTATAAAACACTTACAACCAAAAACCTTGAAATAACCAATATTTGGTACTCGACCTTTCCAAAGCTCATAAGGAGTCTTTTTGAGAAATGGTCTCAAATAAACTCTATTGATCACATGACAAGCGGTATTTACCACTTCGGCCCAAAAATATTCGGGTAGCTCAAATTCGTTTAGCATGGCTCTACTCATTTCTTGAAGTGTTCTATTTTTCCTTTCCGCAACACCATTTTGTTGAGGAGTTCTTGGAGCTGAAAAATTGTGTCCATACCCTTTGGATACACAAAATTCTTGAAATTCTCCATCAAACTCACCACCTCTATCACTTCTAATTTCCTTAATTGTGTCTTCTCTTTGATTTTCTAATCTCTTATAAAGCTTTACAAATTCTTGACATGCATCATTCTTTTTAGCTAAGAACATTACCCAAGTGTACCTAGAATAGTCATCTACCACCACACAAGGTGTAATGTTTTCCACTTAGACTTGCTGTACCAATATCCCCATACAAATCCATATGAAGCAATTGTAGAGGTTTGGTGGTGGAGATTTCACTTTTGGGCTTGAAACTTGTTTTAACAAGTTTTGTCTTTTGACAAGTGTCACATAAGCCATGGTTTTCGAAATTTAATTTTGGAAGACCTTGGACTTTTTCATTTTTGCAAATCTCTTTGAAATTCTTAAAACTAATGTGTCCAAGTCGTCTATGCGATAGTTGAGTCAAATCATTTTTGGCAACTAGGCAAGAAACATTTTGTGATATCAAATCATGTGTGCTAAATTTGTAAACATCATTTTTACGAATAGCTTCAAAAACAATCTTATCGTTCTTTTTCACAACACATTTTCTTTTCACAAACTCAATTTGAAAATTAGCATCACATAGTTGGCTAACACTTATCAAATTATACTTAAGCCCTTCTACATATAGTACATTATTAATAGTAAAGGAAGAATTACCAATTTCTCCATGTCCAAGGATTTTGGCTCTCCCATTGCCAAAATGCACCGTTCCACCATCTTGGAGCTTGAGCTTGGTGAACAAGGTCTTGTCTCCGGTCATGTGAGTTGAGCATCCGCTGTCCATAAGCCATTTGGTTCCTTCTTCTTTGGCTACTCCATTTATCTTGAGAGCCTACAAAACCAAAAGATGTATGCATTGGTACCCTTTGATGGTTGGGTCCTTTAGGGTTAGTTTTTCGACCCTTAGGCTTCCAAACATATGTGCTTTCAAATCGAGCTTTACATGCTTTCTTTACATGTCCTAGTTTGTTGCAATAGAAACAAGTGGGTACATTCTTTTGTTTAGAAGATGATGAATTTTGTTGTGTTTTTCTATTGTTTGCCTTTTTCTTTAAGGACTTAGGTTTAATAGAAGATGATGAGTTAAATCCTAAACCGGATTTATCATTTCCAATCCTTTGATTTCCAAGTAGTATGTTTAAGTTGTTTTTCCCATTTGTTAGTCTTTGTAAGTCTAACTTTAGTTTCTCACATTCTTTTCTAATTTCTTCATTTTCAAGAGCTACGGTTTTATGCATGGTAAGTATGATATCATGCTCTTGAAACATCAAAATATTTTTGTCATGCAAGCTCTTATTTTCTAAAATGAATTTCTTGAATTCTTTCTTTAAATGCTTATATTTCAAATTTAATTTCTCAAAGTCATCTTGCAAATCTCCTATTTCATCATGCAAATTTGAAGGGTTAGAATTTACCTCAAGGTCATCTTCAATTGCCATAAGACAAGTATGTTGAAACTTTGGATTGTCAACCATTGCCACAAGTCCAACACCTTGATCTTCACTCTCTTCTCCTTCCGATTCCGAAAGAAGATCATCCCACGTGGTTACCTCCGCATTGAGGGCTTTCTTCTTTTGAGGAAAAACCTTCTTCTCTTGTTTTTGCGGCTCTTTTATGTGGCAATCGGCAATGAAGTGACCGGGTCAACCACATCTATAGCAATTTTCACTTGCTTCCTTTTCTTTAGATGGTTTCTTGAAAAACTTTCTTGCTTGAGCTTTGTTTCTAGTTGCCATTCTTCTAAATTTTCTTACTAGAAGGGGAACTTCCTCATTCGATTCATCGGACTCTACCACCAATCCTTTGTGTGATGTTTGTGTAGACTTGATGGGATTCATCCTATTTTGTTCATCAATAAGAATTTCATGAGTAAGAAGATTACCGGATAGCTCATCAAGGGTAAGAGTCTTGAGATTCTTTGATTCGGTGATAGCGGTGACTTTGGGTGTCCATTCTCTTGGCAAAGAGTTGAGGAGTTTTGAGACAAGATCTTCATTTGAGATTTTATTGTCAACCATGGAGAGTTGATTCACTATTCGTGTGAATCGATCGATTGTCTCCTCAATCTTCTCACCGCTTTTCATTCCGAACATCTCATACTCCTTCATGAGCATGAGTCTTTTGGCCATTCTTACTTGCTCAGTTCCTTCATGTATCATTTCAAGTCTTTTCCATGCCTCATGGGCTGTTTCAAGACCTTGGAGTCTAATGAGCTCAGTAGTGGTAAGAGCACTTGAGAGAATGTCAAAAGCTTTGCCATTGATGGCGAAATTTACCTTCTCTTCGTCGGTGTAGTCATCCTCATCTTTGAACATTGATTCTCCTTTTGAGTTGGTAATCATAGGAACTTCAATTTCTTTGACAACAGCTCTCCATATATCAAATCCACAGCCTTTCAAATGATTGATCATTCGAAATTTCCATAAAGAATAGTTTTGGGCATCAAACATAGGAGCTTTAGTGTTTGATCCGGAAAATAGTGCAGTAGGCTTGGGATATGAAGAGGTTGAGGTTGAGGTTGTCATTGCCATGATCTTTAGCCTTGCTACTTGCAAAGATAGGCCAAGCAATCAAGGTTAGGCTCTGATACCAATTGTTAGGTCCGAAATACACTCTAGAGGGGGGGGGGGGGTGAATAGAGTGTTTGGCTCTTTTTGCGGAAGTTTCTTTGTCTCAACTCAAAAAGGATATTCAAAATCAGAGCAAGAATGGAGATGAGAAGTAGTGAATGAGTATACCGGATATAGAGTGGTTCGAATCGTAAATGATTCTACTCCACTACCACTTTGTTTCCAAAGTGGATTTTCAACAACTACTCTTCTTATTATGAACAATAAGAATAACCACAGCAACACTTACACTAACACTTTAGTGTAAGCCACAACAACAGCAACTTCTTGCACAACACACTTGTGCAACCACAGCAACTACAGCTATTAGCAAGAACAACTTCTTGCTTCCTCACGACTTCAACAAAAGTTCCCTCAAGAACTTCTCACAGTGGGTTGAAGAAATATGGTAAGGATCACACTTTCTCACAAGTCTAAGCACAAGCAAGAGATCAAATATTTATGGTTCCTCTTGTGCTTGACTCTTTTTCTCTCAATATACAATAATGAAGATCAAAGAAAAACTAGACAAGCTTTAAACAAATTTACAAGTATGAGAGAAATATACAACAATGGTAAATGAAGCTAGATGATGTTGAAAGTGTGTCATTGCTTCATTCAAGCCTCCTCTATTTATAGATGAAGTTCACCACGTTTTTGAGGCTCTCCACCAAGTCTTCATCTTCAAAAATGTCAAGATAATGCCCAAATAGTCTCTAGCCACCCTATGGAGTGATTTGATCTTGGATAGCCACCCTAGAGAATCTTAGACATGTATACAATAGTCTAGGAAGCATGTAATAAGTTGGGTTAAAGTCCACAAGAAGTTTGAAGAAGATTGGAAAGAGAAAACCTTAAAAATCAACCTTGGATTTTATTCTAACGTTCAAAAAATTTGAATTCTGGAGGACATCGATCGATCGAAGTCCCTGAAAGGAGAGATCGATGTCCTCAGAAGATTTTCAAAATCTTACACTGTCTAACATCGATCGATCGATGTCAGGGGCTGAAGTGACATCGATCGATCGATGTCACCTGGTTTAGAGATCGAAGTATTCAGTTCAACATCGATCGATCGAAGTCAGGGGATGAAGTGACATCGATCGATCGATGTCCTTGTGGTTGAGGGTTCGATGTTCTCAAACAGACATCGATCGATCGATGTCAGGGGCTGAAGTACATCGATCGATCGATGTCCCCAACTTGAGAGATCGATGTCAACCAGTGACTTCTAATCTCAACCATCTTTGGACATAATGTGTTTTGCCCATCTTGCATTGAATATCAAACATAATTTTAACTCATTCAAAACATCTTTTCATCATCAAAATGTTTTACAACTTAACAAGTACATCAGGGACTATATCATCTGCTTGGTCAGTCCCTATGCAATGCTCCTATTGCTAATTCATGGCAAGCATTTGCAGTTTCCAAGTCTTCTTCTTTTCTTTAGCACTGCAGGCTTGGCCATCAAACTTCATCCAGAATGAATGAGATCAACAAACTTGACATCGATGTCAGGGGCTGAAGTACATCGATCGATTGATGTCCCCAACTTGAGAGATCGATGTCAACCAGTGACTTCTAATCTCAACCATCTTTGGACATAATGTGTTTTGCCCATCTTGCATTGAATATCAAACATAATTTTAACTCATTCAAAACATCTTTTCATCATCAAAATGTTTTACAACTTAACAAGTACATCAGGGACTATATCATCTGCTTGGTCAGTCCCTATGCAATGCTCCTATTGCTAATTCATGGCAAGCATTTGCAGTTTCCAAGTCTTCTTCTTTTCTTTAGCACTCCAGGCTTGGCCATCAAACTTCATCCAGAATGAATGAGATCAACAAACTTGACTCCTCAGTTGACATCTCTTTTGATTCTCAGTCATGTAGTATATGTCCTCTTGCAAAGCAGAAAAGGCTCCCTTTCCCAACCTCCTATTCTGTAACCAACTCTCCCTTCTCTATCATTCATATAGACATATGGGGCCCTTACAAACATCCCACCATGTATAACCAACGATATATTCTCACTATTATTGATGATCATAGTAGGTATTGCTGGATTTTTTTGATGACAGCAAAATCAGAAACCAGAAAAATTATCGAAAGTTTCTAGAATTATGTACATGTACAATTCAACGCCAATATAAAGGTGATTCGAACTGACAATGGTCTTGAGTTTAGCATGACTGAATTCTTTTCTTCCAAAGGGATTGTACATCAAACAAGTTGTATGTACACACCTTAACAAAATAGTATTGTTGAGAGAAAACAACAGCATATCTTAAATGTTGCTAGAGCTCTTAAACTTCAGTCTCATATTCCTACCTCATACTGGGGATTCTGTGTGCAACATGCCGTCCACATAATAAACCTGAACCCTACTCCTCTTCTAAACCAGAAAACTCCCCATTAAATGCTCTACAACACGATTCCTTCTTATAACAGTCTCAAGGTCTTGGTTGTTTATGTTATGCCACTGTCACCTCACCATTAAAGGACAAGTTTGGCCCCAGATCCAGAAGAAGTATCTTCCTAGGATTGTCTCACACTACAAAAGGATACATTCTTCAAGATTTCGCATCCAGAGATATATTTATCGCCAGGGATGTCATATTTCATGAATCCATATTTCCCTTCTCTACTGATTCATCACAAAAGGCCCCTATACATGATTCTTCCCTGCCTCACTCTTCTGATCACGTTACATTTCCATCTCAAACCGCTAGCTGCGGCATTGATTTCACACTTCTTCCCACTGCCACATCTGGGGGGGGGGCTCAACAACAGCCTTCTCAACAACTATCTCCCCAAAGCACATCCTTTCCTCAGCACAATTCCACTCCTCAACAGAACTCTCCTCAGTCCACACATCTTGGATCTGACACTTATCAGCCAAACCAGCCATCTATCACAGAAGCAGAAATTTCCTCAGACAATGAACAAATTAAAGAGCATGCCAATAATCCCAATGATTCAAGATCTATTCCATCAGATCCATTGATATAGAAATTCCTATAGCCAGACCTCACAGAATCAGACAACCACCTTCTTATTTGCAACACTATCATTGCAGCCAAGTGTCAAATCAGCCAGTGCCAACATGAAACTTGGTTAAACCAGACCACTTTCCCAGCACACAAAACACTCCGTCTTACACATCTCCACATTCTTTACACAAATACTTGACCTTTGATCTGTTAACACCTAAATTCAAATCATATATTTTAAATATTAATGCATTTACAGAGCCCAAAACTTATGCAGAAGCAGTTGGCTTAGTTGAGTGGTAGAAAGCTATGGAGGCTGAGATAACTGCTTTACAAGAGAACAAAACATGGACACTGACAGCGTTGCCACCAGGAAAAAGGACATTGGATGCAAATGGGTGTATAAAACAAAACGTAAAGCAGATGGTACAGTAGAGAGATTTAAAGCAAGGCTGGTTGCAAAGGGATACACACAGAAGCTAGGGGTGGATTATCAAGACACCTTCTCGCCCGTAACAAAGATGAGCACTGTGAGAATGCTTTTTGCTATGACTGCTAGACAGAAATGGCATGTGCATCAACTGGATGTGAACAATGCTTTCTTACATGGTGAGCTGCATGAGGAGATTTATATGACTCCAACCCCAGGACTAGTATTACTGCAAGAAGGATTGGTTTGTAAATTGGAGAGATCCATATACGAGTTGAAGCAAGCAAGCAGAGAATGGAATGCAAAATTGACGACCTTTCTCATCTAAAAAGGCTTTATGCAATCTAAAAATGACTATACGTTATTCACAAAGAGGACATAAAATTCATTGCTAGTGCTTCTGGTGTACGTAGATTATCTCATAATGGCTTGTGATGATTTGAATGCGATTGAATTGATTAAAGAGAATCTGCATAGGGAGTGTAAGATTAAGAACCTTGGTGATTTGAAATTGTTTATGGGCATACAAATTGCACGGTCTCACAAAGGAATATTGATCAATCAGAGGAAATATGCATTGGAAGTTTTAGATGAGTTTGGGTTTCTGGAATGCAAGCCAGCTATCAGCCCAATGGAAGTGCACCTGAAGTTGACTCATAAGGATTCTGAAGTGTTTGATGATATAGTTGCTTACAGAAGACTCATAGGTAAACTGATTTACCTTACCATCACCAGGCCGGATATATTATTTGTTGTACAGTAACTGAGTCAATTTCTTGACTGCCCCACACTTAATCATTTGAGAGCTGCTCATAGAGTCTTAAGATATCTTAAGGGAACCATTGGCCAAGCGTTGTTACTGCCTAGCACAGGAGATTTAAAGTTAAGAGCGTTTGTTGACTTTGATTGGGATGGATGTAAGGAAACTAGGAAGTCTGTGTCAGGGTATTGTGTATTTCTTGGAGAGACACTAATATCTTGGAAAGCTAAGAAGCAGACAATAGTGTGATGTTCCTCTGCCGAAGCTGAATATAGGGCTATGGCTTCTGCTGCATGTGAAGTCCAGTGGTTACTATATATGTGCAAAGATTTGGGAATAAGAGATCAAGAACCAGTAGAGATGTTCTGTGATAGTAAGAGCGCACTCTATATTGCTGAAAATCCAGTTTTTCATGAACGTACAAAGCATATTGAAATTGATTGCCATATAGTAAGGAATAAGGTACAAGAAAAGGTAATTAAGTTGATGCCCATTAGGACAAAATTCCAGCTTGCAGACTTATTTACCAAGGCGTTGGACAATAGGCGGTTAAACGAGCTTTTAGAGAAGCTTGGAGTATTCAACATTTATGGCAAGCACGGCTTGAGGGGGGTGTTGAAAATACGATGGAATTGCTGAAGGATGAGATAACAAAAGGCACACCAGGGGAGACGAGGAACGATGAACAGAATAGTTGTAATCCAAGTAATAGAGCATCTGGATCGTCAAATAAGAAATTTAATCCACGGTGTTTGTTGAAGATTAAGCAACTGGAAGGTGGGATCACGTGATGGGGTGAAGAGGTAAAGTGGTTGAGCTGTGGAGCGAAGGAAGAAGTAGAGTAGCGCAGGCGGGGAGAAATTAAATGTAGCGAAATTACTTTTATACCCTTGACTTTGTTTTGTATGGTAGTTATTCAGTAGGGATATTCTTGTAATTTCACGGTGTTTTCTGTTACAACCGTCTTCTTTCTTGTATAAGGTTCGTTCGACGGTATTCAATCAGATGATGCAGAAATTCTTTTGGCAGTTATCTCTCCCTCTCTTCGCTGTCTTGCTTTCTCTCTCTCTCTCTCATTCATTTATCTTCGTTGTGCTTTGTGTATTGAGTTGTAGCTTGATTCGATTTGAGTCATATGCGATTCACGTTGCTATTGAATCAAGCCGTGAATTCTCAATAGATTGCATTCTTAGATTTTTCACATAGTCGTTCAAATCAATTTTTTTTTACTGAGAATATCTAACATAATGGGACACACTTACAATAATAATAATAATAATGGAACAAGTAATGACCGATGTGCAATATAATTCGACGACAATGACTCAAATATTGAGTTCAAATACTATCTGGTATCATCAAATATTCCATACATTATTATTTTTTAACTAGAAAACTCCATTGGGTCCTTTACTGACGTGGACAATTTCATTTTACCCATAACCTTGAGCTATTATTTATAATATACAAGGCAGGAATTCTGAACCGTTCAGATTTTATGTGCTGCGTAGAATTTCTTTCAAACTATTTAGTGGACAATGACTATCTTACCTCCACAAGAAAAAAGGCGATTCTGTACTCCTACCACCCAAACGGTCGCTGCGCTTCATTACACCTTCAAGCTAAAAGGACACATTTTTATATGCCGTATTCTAACATGTAAAACAAAAAAAATCTGCTATAGAAAGTTAATTACGTAGTTATTATTGATTGACATAGACTTTTTCAATTGCTGAATAAATTATTGGTCGTCTCTTCATATTAAATAAAAAAATCAATAGTCGTCTCTTTATGTTCGCTCAAAGATGTTAAATGCGAGAAAGATTAGGAAGAAGTCATTTTTTTCCCTTTCACCAATGTCATTCAAAAAAGAAAGAAAAAAAAGGAAGAAAGGCTTTCTTCCAAGAGCAACTTAACATAACGAATTCAACAGAAGTTGATCGTTGATTTTTTGTGTAAATATTTTGCTAAGTTTATGGGAGGAGAATTTGAGATGAGCATGATAAGTTCAACTACGTCATTAAATTTAAAACTAAAAAAGGAAAAAGGTGTATACTTCTCAAACTAAATACCGCAAAGACATTCTATAGAAGTACAAGTTCGAGGATGGTAAGAGCATGACTACTCTAATGAGCACAAAATCAAAGGTCGATAAAGACGAAAAAGAAAAGCCAGTTTAGATTTTGGTTGTCATTCCATCAGTTACCCCTTTCTTTCTTGAATGTTGTTCTACACTAATTGTCCAATCTGCTAGCCAGCCAAGTATGAGTAATTTTGCACGATAAATTTTCGGAATCTAATGTGAATATCATCACCATCAAGGAAAAAAAAGAAGAATTCAAAGTTTACCATGTTTCATAGAGTTGATTTAAATTAAATTCTGGCTTGTTGAATGACCTGGTTTCATGATCGTTCAAATCAAGAGTGCATTTTCCTTTTTACTCACGACATGTAACATAATGGGACAGGCAATAACCTATGTACCGTCTGATTCGATGACTACAACAACAGCAGCAACAACAACCATATCCAATATATTCCAACGACAGTAAAAATTATCACTAGGGTCTGAGGAGAGTGAGAGGCAATCAAACAATATCTCCATCCCAATGGATAGAGAGTTTGCTTCCAATGAGATATCCGATCCTATATGTACCTGCGTAGATGACACAATAATAGGAATGTGACGTGCTAGTGTACCAGAAAAGGATTTAGTAAACACAAATAGAAAGCTTCCGATATTAAAATAGTCATAACCGTGTAAATGCACAAATAATGAAAGAGAAAGATAAAAACAAAAATCGTCAAAGTCAGCCTAAAATGTGAAGAGTATCTAAGTCTCTAAGCATACTCTAAGGTGCTCCTCTATCATATCTAAACCTCCTTAACCTTAATCATCTGCCTCCATGAACTTCTATCTGGACCATGTCCTCCAAGAGGTGCAAATCTAATAGGTCATGCCTAATCTACTCATTCCAAGTCAGTTCGAGCCTGCCCTTACTCCTCTTCGCCTCTACAGTGAGTCTTTCGACTGCTCTTACAAACGCCGTTGTTTGTCTCCTCATGACATGTCGAGGCCATCTCAGTCTCTCCTCATTTATCTTATACGCTATACTAGCCACCTCTAACTTTTTCTTAAATTCCTCCTTTCTATCTGGTCTAGCCTTGTATGTCCACACATCCGCCTCAGCATCCTCATCTCTTACACTTCCATCTTTTGCGACTTTGTCCCCTTGATCGTCCAACAGTCTATTCTTTATAAAATTTCCGGCCGCACTGCTACCCTATAAAAATTTTTCTTTAATTTAGTTATAAAATTCTTGTCACGCATCATTCCTGAGGCAGCCCTCCACCTACACCAACGTGCCTGAACTCGATGTGCTATGTCACTATCTATATCCCATCATGATGTAGAAACTATCATAGGTACTTGAACTTACATACCTGTGGGACCACTTGACCCTCCATGGTGAGCTGGCTATTGTCATTGTCGGCTGCACCACTGAAGTTGTAGCACAGATACCACTAGTCTTATACTCAGGGCATATCTACTCTCTTCAACTAATACAATATCGTCACTAAAAAAGACATACACCACGGGACTGCCTCTGGATCGGCTTTGACAACTCCTCTAGGATAACTGCGAAAGAGATGAACTCAAAGTGAACCCTTGATGGAGGTCTACCTCCACCGGAAAGAAGTATGTATTCCCCACTGGTTTTCATTCTAGCATACGTATCTCTAATTAAATCTATATGCTTTATGAGAACCCCTATTGCATACAGACTATCTCAAATCAGTCTACGTGGCACACTATCATATGCTTTTTAAGGATCGATGAAAACCATATGTAGATCGCGCTTATTTCCGCTATACTTCTCCATCAATCTCCTTAGAATTCGTATTGCCTCCGTAGTTGACCGTCTTGGTATAAAACCAAATTGGTTCACCGTACATGAGTTTCTCTCCTAATTGTGTCGATTACTCTCTCCCATAAGTTCATAGTATGGCTTAGTAACTTAATGCCCCATTAATTCCTACGACAGTATGTGTCTCCTTTGTTTTTATATAGAGGGACCATGACAGTCACCACTCATCTGGCATTTTTTCTATTGTTTTAAAAATAAGGTTGGATAGAGTAGTTAGCCATTGAACTCCTTCCTCTCCCAAGCACTTCCATGTCTCAATGAGTACGTTATCCAGGCTGATATAGCAAAATCCATTGTTCTGTACTTTTCATGAAATCAAATATTTATTTTAAAACATATCTATGTACATACTGTAATATATCTATCATCTTTGAGTCAATTTTGAATTTATTTTAACAACACTACAAACATTGAGATTAAGTCGTTGATGTTTCCTACGAAGTGGTCTAGTGGAGCAAAGTTCGCATATTTGAATCAATTTTGAATTCTATATGTATATGCCATCTATCGAGATGAGAAGCTATTGCAAGCTTTTGTGTATATCGGAGTCTCAGGCTAACAATTGCCGTGTATTCATGAGGTGAAGCAACTCTTACTTTATAGGATATGTTACAAGATTATTCTCCAAATACAACAACAACATTATCTCATTGCTTTAAAAGCTCCCGTCTATAGCAGGGTATGAGAGGTCAGATGTACGCAATCATACACATGCGTTATAAACACACAGAGGTTGTTTCCCTATTATTCATAATAAAATGATCCCCAAAAAATGAACCACCACTAGCAAACCATTCAAAGTCCTCATAACTATCACATATCCACAAACAGAAAATTTTCAAAGAAACCGAATCACCACTGAATCTGATAAAAGAAAATTTCTTGAGACTCAGATTACAAATCATCATCATCGTCCGGGTGTTACCTTTCCCGATCAATAGATTAAGAAAATTTCTTGAGACTCAGACTCAGATTACGAAAATTTCTTGTGACTCAGATTACAACAACCTGCAAACTCAAATTATTGAGTACAACCAAAAAATTTAACCAAGAACAAGCAACTTCGCTGACAAGTTAATGATCCAACTCGCAAATCTCTTGCGCAACAGCCTTAGTGCACAAAAATTTCAACCGAATTCTGAAAACTTGTGTATTGTCATCAAGCTTAACAGTGAGAATTGATCACTATGTGCCACATTAAAACAGAAAGCCATAGGAGGCAAGGAGGAGCGTCCACCTCACCCCGTGGACAACGGAACCGCCTACGCAAGGTGGGAACAAGATGCCAAATGTGTATTCATGTGCTTAATTCTCAACATCGAATCAAACCTAGTGAACAATGTTTCATAGTATCTGACGGCCAAAGCTCTAGGATGGACTGGCTATCACGTATAGAACGGGTACGGATCATTGCAAGTCTTTGACTCACACAAAGGGCTAATTCTCTACGACAAGGGAATAATACCCTTTGTGAAAAAACTACGAGGTTGCCTAATCAATCAAATACTGCACAATGATGCATAAAATCGCGAAGAAAAACAAATCAACAAGATCATGAAATCTTGGATCTAAGAAGGAGACAATTCTGGAAATTTTATTCCAAAGGAAGAGCTTTCTCTCTCTGCATTCCAACGACTGCAGAGCCAGTTATTTAACAAGGAAGAAGACTGCGAAATTACAAGAAAGTCCTCAACTAAATTCTTATTCTAGCGTAATGTACAGGGGCATATTGGTCCATTCATCACTTTTTAAACACTGCGCGCCCAAACTACTTCTTCCTTCTTCCACCAACGAGCACCCTCCTTCTCCCAGCTGTAACCGCTACTTCTGCTGCCTTCCTTAACTGTTTCAAGGCTCCTCTGTCTCTCCTCGCCAGCTAACCATCTCAATCTATGATTTTTTGATCCAGATTTTACATTGCCGCTTTTCTTTCCCTTTCATCCTTGCACCCTAATCCTTCTTGTCTACTTCTTGTTCATCATTCAAATTGCTCAATTCTTCAACACCCCTCCTCAAGCTCTGTTTGACGTAGAAGTTATAGACACCCAATGCATCAATCAACGTACTCAATCTCTTTGTGTCAAGTGCCTTCGTGAATATATCTGCAAGTTGCATTTTAGTTCTTATAGGGATCAACTTAATCACTCCTTCCTACATTTTATCTCGTACCACATGACAATCAATTTCAATATACTTGGTACGTTCATGAAATACAGGGTTCTCAGCAATGTAAATCGCGCTTCTACAATCACAAAATATCTCTATTGGCTTTTTCATGTTAATGCCTAAGTCATTCATCAAATATTTGATCCATTGTATCTCACAGGTAGCCATAGCCATAGCTCTGTATTCAGCCTCAGCTGAAGACCTTGACACCGTCGTTTGCTTATTTGCCCTCCAAGATATCAATATCCCGTAATAGATCTTCTGGTTTCGTTGCAGCCCCCAAGTCAGCATCTACAAAAACTTTCAACTACAGGTCTCCTTCTCTTGGGAATAGCAATCCTTGGCCTACAGTACCTTTTATATACCTTAGCACTCTGTGAGCAGCTTTCAAATGAAGCTCAGGGGGACAATCTAGAAACTGACTCAATTGTTGCACAGGAAATGCTATCTTCAACACTCCCCCTCACCTAGGCTTGGTGTAAATATTATACAGCCCAAGAGTAGGCACTCGCTGATTAAACTTTCTGATGTCAAGAGCCTTGGCAAACACATCTACCACCTGTAATTCTGTTCTAATGGGAATCAGGTTCAACACCCCTTCTTGCACCTTATCTCTAACAACCTGGCAATCAATTTCTATGTGCTTAGTACGCTCATGAAAAACGGGATTTTCAACTATGTATATGACACTTTTACAATCACAGAATACCTCTACAGGAGTCTGATCTTTCACCCTCAAATCCTTCAACAAAGCTAGCAACCACACGATATCACAAGTCACTATTGCCATAGCCCTATATTCAGCTTTAGCTGAAGATCTAGAAATCGTAGTCTGCTTCTTAGCATTCCAAGAGACCAATGCATCTCCAAGAAACACAGCATACCCTGCGACTGATCTCCTGGTGTCAATACAACCTCCCAATCCGCATCAACAAAAGCTTTAAGGCTAATATCTCCACTCCTAGGAAACAACAGACCTTTGCCAACAGTCCCTTTTACATACCTCAATGAGTTGCCTTTAATGGTTCTCTGTGAAAAAAATCTAAGAACTGACTTAGCTGTTGAACAGATAATGATATGTCTGGCCTAGTTATAGTAAGGTAAATTATCTTTCCTACAAGTTTCTTGTACTGTGACACTTCTGGGAGCAGGGCTGAATCATTCTTGGCCAAGCTGATATGACTCTCCATAGGACTCTTTGATGGTTTAGCATCCAAAAAACATGTCTGTTCAAGCAACTCAATAGTGTATTTCATTTGATTAATGTGTATCCCTCCTACTTGAGCCACCTCAATGCCAAGGAAATATTTAAGCCTGCCCAAGTCTTTGATCATAAACTCATCATGTAAAGACTTCTTTACATCTTCAATAACCCCCTTATTGTCACAAATGACAATGATATCATCAACATATACTAACGAAAACAGAAGCGAAGAACCAAAAAAATTGAAAAATAATGTGTAATCAGATCTAGACTGCTGGAAGTCATGAGCAACAAAGAACTTGGTCAATGTGGCATTCCACTCTTTACTAGCCTGCTTGATGCTATATAAGGATTTTTGAAGTTTACATACCAAACCAGGCTTAGGCAAAACAACCCCAGGAGGTGGTGTCATGTAAATATCCTCATGAAGATCTCCGTGAAGGAAGGCATTATTGATGTCAAGCTGGTGGATGTGCCAATGATGTTGTGCTGCTAATGCCAAGATCAACCTGACTGTGGTCATCTTAGCCACAGGAGAGAAAGTCTCCTGATAATGAACTCCATACCGCTGAGTATACCCATTTCTACCAGCCTAGCCTTGTACCTATCTACTTGTACATCAGGCTTCAGCATAACCTTGTACATCCACCTGCATCCAATAGGTGTCTTTCCTGGGGGCAATGAGACCAATATACATGCCTGGTTGCCATCTAAAGTTGCAAGTTCACAACTCATAGCCTCCTGCCATTCAGAAAAACTAGATGCTTCTGCATAACTGTTAGGTTCTCTATGTGCAACAAGACTTAAAGCATAAGATTTGTACTCTGGACTCAAATGATCATAAGACAAAAAATGATGCAAAGAGAAGAAAAAGTATAGACTTGATTACAGCAATAATCTTGTAAGTCTGCTGGCACAACTTTAGTAAGTTTAGATCTGTTTGGCACTGAATGCTAAGTCTGTAATGGAGAAGATGGCATGGGCAAGTCAATGACCAATTCATAGGGAGGATACTCAGATGTCAAGAGAGAAACAGTTGCTGGAGAAGATGGATTGGATGTTGAAGGAGAAGAAGATTGAGACTTTGAAGAGGAAGAAGATGAAGGTGTGCTTAGGGTTACAGGCTCTTCAAAATGTGAAGGACTAGATGAAGTAAAGGAAGGAGAATAATGAGAAAGTGCTGGGACATCACAAGTATAAGTTGACAAGATGGGGATAGACGGCTCAACATAAGAAAAGAAGGAGAAAACATCTTAGCATCAGAAGCAAAGGGAAACACTTGCTCATAAAACACAACATCCATATACACATAAACATCTTTACTTTCAAGATCTTGAAGGATATAACCCTTAGTAGTATATGATAATCCCAAGAACACAATTTTTCTGGCCCTTGGAGCAAATTTTTCAATTTGTGCCTCAGTGTTACTCCCAAAGGCTATGCACCCAAAAACTTGTTATTGTAACGTGGAACTGACTTGTAGAGAAGCTGGTAGGGAGTTGAATTGTTAAGGATTGAGGTTGGAGTAATATTGATAAGATAGGCTGAATGCTGGACACAGAACCTCCAGTATCAAGAGGGAAGGTTGGACTGAAATCTGAGGGCTCTTGGAACTGATACAAGATGCTGGTGCTTTCTCTCTACCAGGCCATTTTGTTAAGGAGTGTTTACGCAACTTGTTTGATGTACAATGCCATGGGTGGAATAGAATGAAGGCATGTTAAACTCCTGGCAATTGTCAGTTCTGATGATTTTCATCTTAGCATCAAACTGTATAGAAACAAATTGGTAAAAGCTTTGCATTATATGTCTTGCTTCTGACTTGGATTTCAGCAGACAAAGGCAGCAAAATCTGGAGTAATCATCCACAATAGTGAGAAAATATATTTGATTGTACATTCTAGAGTACTTATAGGCCCCTATATATCCATATGCACAAATGAAAAGGGGGAATAGGTAACATAAGAAGGAATTGGAAAGCGTGTCCGCTTTTGTTTAGCAAGGGGACAAACTTCACAGCTATAATCATTATTTGGTACAACTACTAAGGGTTCTAGTTTCTGTACTACTTTTATTCTTGAAGATGACATGTGTCCCAATCTTGAGTGCCCTAGCATTGAATCTGCTGTTCTGGTGATTGGATCAAGTGTAGTAATGGAAGAAATATGGGAAGCTGTTGATAATGAAGATTTGCAAGGACCATGGAGATGATACAGACCCTAGTTCACTTCAGCTAAACCAATCATCTGTCTGGTCTGTACATCCTGTATCAAATATAGATTAGAACGAAATATGATGGCAACGTACTCATACTTGTTCAATTCACTAAGAGATATCAAGTTAAAAGCAAAGATAGGCACATGGAACACATTCACAAGCACCAGTTGTGGATTCACAATGACTTTTCCAATATGGACTACAGGAACATAATTTTTATCTAACAATCTAACACAGAGGAAGGTAACTGGATAAAAGGAATCAAATAATTCAAGGATGTTTCAGACCTTGGGTTAATTGAACATTGGGACCAGAATTCTTCTAGTTATATCCATCACAAGCATCATACAACTCATAATCTCCTTGACTCCCTATCTAAAACATCTGTTAAGTACCACCAACATTACAAAAATCTCCACTTAGCATATTCACCTAAGCTTTGTTCTCCAGGAGGGTATCCATGCTTCTTGTAGCATCTGTCTATCGTGTGTCCTGTCATATTGCAGTGTGTACAGTTTGGTACTTTGGCACCACCTGACCCAAACTTACCACCATCCCTCCTATATCCTCTACCAAATTGCCTCTGAGAAGTCACTCCACCAGGACCATTAGGTCTTGACAAGAATTGAATCCAGATGCAGTGTTTACTTTCATTATTTTTGAAGGATTATTAATAAAATGACATGATCCTTCTGTAAAGGTAAGATTTCTCTCGAGTTTCACATCTATAGCAAAGGCTGATTTCAAGTTAGGTAATGGCATAGTCAATAGAATCTGAGATTTAACAGCTTCAAACTCATCGTTAAATCCTTTTAAAAACTTAATCTTACAATCATTTTCCAATTAAACTGAATAGATAGGTTACAAGTACCTTGTCTACACGCATAACTAGGCGCACACCTTAACATTGATAACTCTTCCCAAATTGCTTTTTGCTTGGTGTAATAATCAGTAATCGAATTGTTACCTCGCCTTATTCCATAGAATTCTTCTTGCAGATCTGATAGTCTGAAGGCATCTGCACTTCCATATCTGAACTTTAAATCACTCCATATATCTGCTGCCACATCTATCCAAGTAACACTTTACGCTATGCTTACAGACAACGAGTTAACCAGCCATGAGACACCATGTTATTAGCCTTCAACCACGCATTGTACCTCCTTGTTCCGTGCATTGGCTTAGGAATAGCTCCATCCACGAAACTAACTTTATTTTTGGCCTCCAAAGCTCTTCTTGCTGCTCTACTCCAGCTATGATAGTTGCTACCTTTAAGCAACAGTTGTACTAGAATCATTGCAGGATTATCGCTAGAATGTATATAATACGGATCCTCCGCAGGATCAGTGATTGTAGGATTAGGATCATGAAAATTCGAAGTTGAGGGAGAATGATTGCTGTTGATCGAAGCCATAAACGTGCCAAAGTTCATCAATAATGCTCTGATACCATGTGAAAATTCTCAATTTAGAATCAAATTGACAATGAACAAGAAGAATTAACAAGCTAAAGCATCAAATGAAAGAGAAAGAACGAGCAATGGAGAGAAGGAAACTGAAGAATTACATTAACATGCTGGAGAAATCAGAATTCCAGAATGCAGTTACACCCATTGCAATCCTGCGCTATGTAGAAGGAGAACACCAAGAAAATTACAAGAATGTCCTTCTACTAACTAAATTTAAAACATGACTAAAAAGTGTACAGTCGTCATTTCACATATTTAAACCGCCTTCCTGCTAAATACTTCTTACTCTTCCTGCTGCTTGCGCACCTGTGCATCACCTCTTTCATTCTTCCTTGCTGACACCACATGCCCCATTGTGTCTTCTCATCCAACAAATAAACACGGATTATAAACATTTCAATTGTTTATTTCTGTATTGATCCAATACTCATCCAACAATCTGACACGGATCAAGGCAAATACTTCAACCACCTTCAGCTGCACCATCATGCTCACCACTGCGCACGCAACTGTCTTCAACATGCCTTATGACTTCCCTTGTGAGATACATATTTATTGCCCGTAATTACGTGAGGAAAAATGCATAGCACAGTATCCATATTATCCATATCATAAAATTTGGCGTCTCAAAACTTAAATCCTGTGGACTTTCATGGAATTGCCCAGGGTTCATACTGTCATGGGAACAAATATATTTATAAATAAGATAAGAATATATTTGTCACCATAGGCGTTGTTAAAGATACAGATGAAGATAAGAAGAAGAATCAGTCTGTGATATAATCAGATGACATTGGCTGGCTAAGAAGATGGCGCTTAGTCTTGGCACGCATGGCACGGTTGTGTGCATGGCACGCTTAGTCTTGGCACGCCTGGCACGGTTGGCGTACATGGCACGCTTAGTCTTGGCACGCATGGCATGGTTGGCGTACATGTCACGCTTGGACTGTGGGATCTTATGAGGTTGGCATGGTGGCACGCTTGGTGCGTATAAGGATTGGCTTCTGCAGCAGAAGCTACTACTTCAACGTTAAACCGACTTGCTTCTCACGTGTTAATTTTTGTTTCTAGATAGTTCCTTAGATTAGTATAAATACAAGTAATGATTGTACTACTAAGGTGTTGAGCATAATAAAATTCTGATTCATTTTTCTTCTTCCTCAAGTTGAGGACATCAACTTTGGCGCCAGAGCATTCTTTACTTGTCATTCGATTTCTTCTTTCGCAATTGTTCTTAGTTTGTTATGCATTGATCAATTTGATCGTTAGTTTTGAATTTCACACGGATTTTGACATGGTATCAGAGCCATGACAATTCGTTGATAATTCCTTTAACACTCTTGATCAAGCTCTACATCACATCGGTGTTTCCTTTCGTAAATCACTTTGACTGTAGTATAAACATGGCGAATGCAAGTGCTGCTTCATCTAGCTCACGCAGTAATCATGTGAACAATGAGAATCCGGCAAGTAGCCCGTACTACTTGCATCCGAATGATAGTCCAGCAATCGTTCTGGTTCAACCTCCACTCAATCCGCATAATTTCCACTCATGGAGCAGAACATTTCAAATGGCGTTGTTAGTGAAGAACAAGACTTGTTTCATCGATGGATCCATACCTAAACCTACACAAAATGATCCTCAATTTCAGCAATGGAGGCAGGTAAACACCATGATCCAGTCCTGCATCATGAACTGCGTTTCTCCTTCAATTGCGCAAAGTATAATGTGGTACGATAGTGCTCTGGATGTATGGAATGATCTAGCTATGAGGTATGGAAGTGGTGATCCATTCAGATTATCTGATTTACTGTGTGAATTTTATGCTGTGAAGCAGGAAAGTCTTAGCGTAAATGATTATTTTACGAAACTGAAAGTGCTATGGAAGAACTAGCTTCTCTAAGATCCATACCAAAATGTGACTGCCTTCGATGTGTGTGTGACATAACTAAGAAGGTGAATGAATTCATTGAAAGTGACTACGTCATAAAGTTTGTTAAAGGACTGTTGGATCCAGTGAGATCACAAGTGTTTGTGATGACTCCTTTGCCGGATATTAAGACTGTTTTTGCAATGGCATTGAAGTTTGAAAGGAGAATTTCTAATAATACTATGTCAACTGGCTTTAACAATGCACCTACTGCGCTGGCTAGAATTGTGGTGATCAGGAAGGCTTTGTAGGGAATGCGTATGTTAATAAGAAGCAAGGGCAGTCATATAGAAGAGGAAATGGAAGATCTTATCAAGAAGGAAATAAGCGCTTGCAATGTAATCATTGTGGTATGATTGGACATACGAGTGACAGATGCTACAGGAAGCACAGATTCTCCCCAGATTCAAGTTTAAAAGTCAAGAGAATGCTGCTGAAATAGTTGAAGAGAGATCTCCGAACTGTGATGTTGAATTGCCTGTGTCTGTTTTGTTTCCACAATCTACACAATCTCTTACTCAAAAACAATTTACTAAACTCCTGAAATTGTTGGATGTTGATGATGTTGTTTCAGGAAGCATTGGAAATAAGGAGGTACAAGGAGCTGTCATGACGGCACAGACTCGTATGTTCACAGGTAAGCAATCTGTAGGCACTGGTTGTGTGTGGATCTTGGATTCAGGAGCCACTGATCACATTTCATGTTCCTTGTCACTGTTCCAGTCTTATAATCCTATTGATCATGTCTCTATTAAGCTTCCTAACAATGTCACAGTTGAATCCACTCATAAAGGAATCGTTGTTTTGCATAGTGGTCTGGTCTTGAAGGATGTTTTATACGTTCCTTCGTTTTCTTTCAACCTTGTCCCTCTCAGCAAGCTTACTGACTCTCCACATCTGCTTGTTTCATTTCATGATTCTGGATGGTTGATTCAGGATCAGTTGTCCAGGAGGATGATTGGTTCAGCTAGGAAGCATCATGGGCTTTATTACATACATGATTCCAGTGTAGCTCTGCAATGTGAAGTGTCCAGTACATGTCTTTTGCCTTTTGCTTGGTCTTCTGTTAGTCTTGAGTCTGATGCATATCTGTGGCATGCCAGACTTGGGCATGCCTCATCTGCTAGAATACAAGAGTTGCATAGGCTGCATCCAGACATACCTTCTTTTGATCAGAATAATGTTTGTACAGTGTGTCCCTTAGCGAAATTGAAGAGGTCACCATTTCCCACTTCTGTTACAGCCTCTAAGCTTCCTTTTGATATTGTTCATGTTGATGTTTGGGGCCCTTATAGGCACCCTACAATGTACAGTCAAAAATATTTTCTGACTATAGTTGATGACTGTTCAAGGTATACTTGGATATATCTCCTCAAAGCAAATTCTGAGGTTAGGCAAGTTTTGCAGAGCTTCTTTCATTATGTGTTTACTCAGTTCAACGTTCATGTCAAGATTGTTAGGAGTGATAATGGACTTGAATTCAAAATGTCTGAGTTTTATATGCAACATGGGGTAGTTCATCACACAACCTGTAACTATACTCTCCAACAGAATGGGGTGGTTGAAAGAAATCACCAACACCTTTTGGTTGTGGCTAGAGCACTTAGGTTTCATGCCTCATTGCCTATTGAGTATTGGGGATTCTGTCTTCAGCATGCCACTTATTTAATAAATTTGATGCCATCACCCGTACTTCAAAGTAAGACTCCTTATGAGATTTTACATCAGAATCAGCCCGTTTATATTCATCTCAGAGTATTTGGGTGTTTAGCGTTTGCTTGTGACAACACCCCTCATAAGGCAAAATTTGAGCCCAGGTCCATGCCTTGTGTTTTTCTTGGTTTTCCTATGAATACAAAGGTGTATATCCTTCAAAAACTGGAATAAAAATCTATCATTGTGTCTAGAGACGTTCTATTTTATGAAAGTTCATTTCCATTCTCCAATGGATCTTCTTTGCCAGCGGCGTCAGTCCCAGTTCCTCATGCTGTGGCTGACGTTCCTCTGACTTCTTGTCCATCTTCTCCTCAAGTGCATCCTTTACATGAGTTGCCACCTTCTCCTGGCACTCCTCATTCGACTGATACTGTGTCTCCTTCACAGTCACCATTGCCTTCAGTGTCATCTTCTCCTACTTCGTCCTCCAAGGCCTCAGGATTCCTTCCAAATGATCAGATACCTGTAGCTAGGTTGGAAGTTCATTTGCCTCCAGTGTCAGGTTCTGATCACAGACGTGCTAGACCAAGGCATGCCCCGTCCTATTTACAGGATTACTATTGCAATCTTAGTCACTCTTCTGACACTTTTGAATCTTCTACCTCTGTGCCATATCCTATACAAGCATATCACTCTCTTGAAGCTTTGGCTCCTGAATACAGATCCTACATCCTCTGCATCAGTGCTGAACAAGAACCTGTGACATATCAGCAGGCTGCTGTATCAGCAGCCTGGCAGCAAGCTATGCAGCTTGAGTTGGTAGCCTTAAAGGCCACACATACCTGGGACATTGTTCCCTCGCCACTGGGTAAGCAGCCTATTGGCTGTAAGAGGGTTTACAAGGTCAAACGCAAGGCGGATGGCTCCATTGAGAGATATAAAGCCAGGCTTGTGGCTAAGGGGTACACCCAACAACCAGGTATAGATTATGTTGATACCTTTTCCCCTTTGGCCAAAATGACTTCTGTGCGTCTACTTTTTTGCTTTGGCATCTGTGAATCATTGGCATGTGCATCAATTAGATATCAATAATGCCTTTCTTCATGGTGATCTATATCAGGAGATTTATATAGAGTTGCCTCAAGGTGTCTGGTCATCCATCCCTAATGCAGTTTGCAGGCTTCAGAAATCTCTTTATGGGCTTAAACAAGACAGTAGACAATGGAATGAAAAGCTTACTTTGTACTTGCTGTCTCAGGGTTATAAACAGTCTAAAAATGATTACACCTTGTTCACTAAAAGAGCTTCAGATTCTTTCATAGCTTTGCTCATTTATGTTGATGACATTATTGTAGCTAGTGATTCATTATCTCATATTCAGCATCTGAAAGAGCATTTACATTCTATATTTCAAATCAAAGATTTAGGTGTTCTTAGATATTTTCTGGGGCTTGAAGTGGCAAGGTCTCAGGGGGGGGGGGGTTTATGATTTGTCAAATAAAATATGCACTGGAATTGTTAGAAGAGACAGGTTTTTTAGCAGCCAAACCTATTTTGACACCTATGGAGCAGAATCTAAAACTGGAACATAATGATTCACCTTTATTTTCAGATGTGTCTTGTTACAGGAGGATTATTGGCAAGTTATTGTATCTCACTATTACAAGGCCTGATATTTCATATGCTGTCCAACAATTAAGCCAGTTTTTAGATTGTCCCACAGAAATGCATATGAAGGCTGTTCATAGGTTGCTTAGGTATCTGAAGGGTAATCCTGGTCAAGGACTATTGTTTCCTAGCACATGTTCGAAATTGCTTAAGGCTTATTCAGACTCAGACTGGGGTGGATGTACTGAAACCAGGAGATCTGTTACAGGGTATTGTATGTTCTTTGGTGATGCTCTGGTGTCTTGGAAAGCAAAGAAGCAGACTACAGTGTCAAGATCCTCTTCAGAGGCTGAGTACAGGTCACTTGCTGCAGCTACTTGTGAAGTACAATGGTTGCTATATTTGTTAAAGGACCTGGGGGTAGAACAGAAAGAACCTGTGGAGCTGTTTTGTGACAATAAGACTGCCATATATATAGTAGAAAATCCAGTGTTTCATGAAAGAACAAAACATATAGAAGTGGACTGTCATGTAGTTAGAGACAAGTTTCAAGAAGGGGTGATTAAGCCAATGCCAGTCAAGACTGAGTTTCAGGTGGCTGATTTGTTTACTAAGGCATTGAGTTCACAGAGAATGCAATTTCTGACTTCTGCTTTAGGGGTTTGCAACATTTACAAGAAGTCAGAATTGAGGGAGGGTGTTAAAGATACAGATGAAGATAAGAAGAAGAAGCAGTCTGTGATATAATCGGATGACATTGGCTGGCTAAGAAGATGGCGCTTAGTCTTGGCACGCATGGCACGGTTGTGTGCATGGCACGCTTAGTCTTGGCACGCATGGCACGATTGGCGTACATGGCACGCTTAGTCTTGGCACGCATGGCACGGTTGGCGTACATGGCACGCTTGGACTGTGGGATCTTATGAGGTTGGCACGGTGGCACGCTTGGTGCGTATAAGGATTGGCACGGGTGATGTTCGGTGACTTACCTGAGAGTTCTGCAGCAGAAGCTACTGCTTCAACGTTAAACCGACTTGCTTCTCACGTGTTAATTTTTGTTTCTAGATAGTTCCTTAGATTAGTATAAATACAAGTAATGATTGTACTACTAAGGTGTTGAGCATAATAAAATTCTGATTCATTTTTCTTCTTCCTCAAGTTGAGGACATCAACTTTGGCGCCAGAGCATTCTTTACTTGTCATTCGATTTCTTCTTTCGCAATTGTTCTTAGTTTGTTATAAACATTTCAATTGTTTGTTTCTGTGTTGATCCAATACTCATCCAACAATCTGACACGGATCAAGGCTAATACTTCAACCACCTTCAGCTGTACCATCATGCTCACCACTGCGCACGCAACTGTCTTCAACATGCCTTATGACTTGCCTTGTGAGATACATATTTATTGCCCATAATTACGTGAGGAAATATGCATAGCACAGTATCCATATTATCCATATCATAAAATTTGGCGTCTCAAAACTTAAATCCTGTGGACTTTTATGGAATTGCCCAGGGTTCATACTGTCATGGGAACAAATATATTTATAAATAAGATAAGAATATATTTGTCACCATAGGCGTTTTTACGTATTAATTAATATTCACTTGTTTACTCGATTTTGTACTATATGCTGGACACAACAATCTCCAGCATTCGTTATTTACCGGCACAGATTCTGACAGAAAATTTGTTGCAGTTGAAGTAGAAGACAAAGAAGTTTCATCTGAAATGAGGAGAGGGCATGCTTTACCAGTGTCTTCAAGTAGCAAAATCCTTCAAGCCTGTGCGTATGAAGCATGTACTAACGATAACACTGTATGTGAGAATCCTGAATATTGCGTTTGTGCAATATATGACGCTTATGGCGGAATATGCCGACCATTTTGAGACGGTTTCCTTTCACCTTTACTAAAGTTTCAGCATGGTCGGGTGAAGAGATTGAAGAATGAGTTTCTCTATGTTCTCACTGTTTTTTGTACGTTTTGTTATACTGTTTTCTTTTGAGCGTTTTATGTATTTTACTATATGTTTGCCTGTACGTTTATGGTTTCAGTATACTGAAGGTAAGGTTTTTCCTTCTAAGACTCGCATCATTATTTTCATTTCAAATAAATAGTGAAGTTATTTATCAAAGTGAGAAACGTTATATGAGACTTGAATGAAGTTGTGTACTAAATTTGAGTGATATAAACGTTCCTTAAATTGTCAAGTGATTAGTTTTTACAATTCCTTCTGCTGTTTGTGATCGACACAGTAAAATTTACGGGTTGGATGTCAATTTTGTGTGACATATGCACTCATCTTAAGTTCTATTTTTTGGGGTCGATTTTTCAGTTTTTTTTTTCCTAAACATTTCCTTACATGTAAAGTAATAGGAAATGTCATTGAAAACAAATTGATCGTAATCACGTCAAAAACACAAAAAGGCAGCTCCCAGAAGCAATAGTGTCATCGTTTTACATGCAATGCATGATTTTTGAATGATTATTTGATGATTTCATGAAATCATCCACTTTTTATGTACATAGATGTGAATATTCTGAAAGCAAGAACGCATGGCAGAAGATACATAGAACCCAACCAGCTCACAAAGTGAAATCTCGACATTCATCACTTTACAGCTTGTTTCAGCAGTTTCTTTTTGAGTTATATGTTAGGTCCTTTAAAACACACTAGAAGAGGGTTGAATAGTGTGTTCATCAAGTATGGATATTTTCTTGGATATTTTTCTTTTTGAGTGCAAATTAATACTTGGATGTGTTCTTGAAAAGAATAAAACTTGCGGAAGAATAAAGAACACAATATGTATAGAGGTTCAAGTCAAAATGACTCTACTCCTCTACCTTTTTGATTTGTCACAAGAAGAATTTTGAATGGCAGGATTGTTATTTCTTTTGGAAAAAACAACAATCAGAAAACAAAATCCAATACAATGAAAACTAGGCAATTCGCCTAGACCACAACCAAGAAAGCCAACCCCTTGAAGTCTAGCCTCCAAAGAACTTCTTTGACCTCAAAGAATTCTTGTAAGGAGTATAGTGCACTACTGTTGGACCGTGCACCTGCAATAAACACCACTAGTGGGGGGTGAATAGTGGTTAGCGGAAATTACACTACAACCCTTTGTTAAAATCCCCTTTGAAAACAGAATCTAAAACCACCTCAGATTCAGAACCCGTTTTTCAAATATTCACAAATAATTGTACACAACTCCAAAAATTATGAAACTTTCCAGAATTGAACTTCAATGAGTTAACAAGACTCTATCCAAAAATCAGACAAAAATAAGATCTTTTGACCCTTAAAACAAATAAAAAGATTCAGATGGTTAATCTGGACAGAATTGGACAGAATGTTGCTGATTTTGCAAAACGTGTTTCTCTTTGAATACTCAAACAAAAAAGTTGATCTTTATATCCAAACACTCCTTAGAAGGTGTAGATGAAGTTTTCAAAGGGTCCTAACCTTAAACAATTCTTGAAAAATACAGAATTTAAGTTTTCTCAAAACTGGTCAGATTGCAGCCAGATTGGAGCAGTTATCTTGCAAAGACTGAAAGACTAACTTTCCCTTGCTCAAATCAAGTGATTCTTGTTGCAAATGAAAGATAACCGTCTGAAGTCTAACTCCACCAAAAATCACTAATTTGGAAAATGTTTAGCTATTTTTCAAATTGTGAGAAGTTGTGTGAAAACTGCAGTCAGAAATAGGTAAAAACAGAAATAAAGAAACAAGAGAAGAACACCGAGGATTTATCCTGGTTCGGTCAATGTGACCTACTCCAGTCCCAAGGAACACCTTTCCTTGGATTTCACTATCAAATGAACACCTTACAACAAGTGCCAAGCTTGATCCTTGGGTTATACACCAACCCTATTCAAGACTTGGATAACCACCTCTATGCAACTCTTGGTTACAACACCTCTACCACCTATTGATGTAGCCTTATAAATTTGGCTAATCAATCATACAAATCCAACCCAAGAAGGTGTGTATAGTGTAGCTGGACAACAGAAAAATTGGAACACCTTAGCTACACAAAGTATGAACAAAAATATGAGAAGAGAATAGCAAGACAACGATCTTCAATTTTTGCTTTCAAGTGTGTGTCTTCTCTTCTTCACCTTGCCTCCTATTTATGGTGTGAATAGATGACATATTCTCTCCAACTTTTAGACCATGTGATGGCTGAGAATTTTGAATTAAAGCATCTCCATAATCATCTCCAACAACCTTGTCTCCATTACATTCAAATTTGAAATTTCAAGTTGGCAAAAGTTGCCAACTAGCTTGTTTTTGAATTTTCCACTTGTCCAAAAGTCATAAAATGAGTGCACCACCTTCTCCACCTGTTTATGGACGTTTTTGATGTTGTATGTATGTATACCAACTCAAATTTTGTGAATAAAAAATAATGAATAAGTGTTGACAAGATTATGTCAACATATAACACCAAAATTCATACTTTCTTCTCCTTTACATATTGTGATGAATCTTGCACCAAGGACACCTTGTAATCTCTAAAAGATGATGATTAATATCCTCTTATAACATATATAAGAGGGTCTTCAAGAAAAAATAGAATGTGACATCTCAAATCGTCACATATCCAGCTATAGTCAATAATATCATCGGTTGAGAGAATAAGATATAAGATCACCATATAATCTTCAAAATAATAATAACACAGCTCCAGAATGAAGATAATAATATGCTCAAGAGATTCCTTGAGTGAAAATACCAAAAATACCCTTGGGGGTAAAATGACCAAAATACCCCTGGTATGAGAAAACTTCAGAAATGCCCCCGATGGTCAGAAATAATCGCAATACCACCTTTGTTATGATAAATAAGATAATAATATGCACTTGACATATTTTCACCATATGATGTTCCTACAAAACTCAAAATACCAATTTTGCCCTTTTTGGTAAGTTGTAGAAACTTCCAAGGCACGTTAGTCACAAGACAATAATAATCACAAAAAAACACATAATAAGCACATAATGAGCATGTATAAATCATGTACAAATGAAAACAACCATATTATCACATTTTAGAAAATTATTTCTAAAAACTCTAGACATCGATCGATCGAAGTGCCTCAGCTTCATAGATCGATGTCTCACATAAAGGTTCAGGTTTTGTCTCTGACCTACATCGATCGATCGAAGTGAGAGTTCGATGTACATCGATCGATCGATGTGTCTCAGGTTTAGAGATCGATGTCTCAAAGAAAGGTCTTAAACTTTTCTGCCTCACAAAGATAGATCGATGTGAGAGATCTATGTACATAGATCGATCGATGTGCAAGAGATCGATGTCAACTTGTTCAACTTTTTCAACTTTTAATCACATATAACACCATGTGTGACATTTTTACGTATTCATCACTTAAAATCATTGTAAGGTCCGTGATGAACACTCTAGAGGGGGGGTGAATAGAGTGTTGGGCAATTTTGCGGAATTTTCTCGGTTTAGCTCAATAAAAAACAGAGGCACTCAAAATCAATCAAGAAGGAGATGAGAGATAATGATTGAAGACACAAGATTTAGAGTGGTTCGAATCTACTCCACTACCACTTTGCTTTCAAAGTGGATTTTCAACAGCAACTTTCTTATTACCTTTGATAAGGAACAAGAACAACAACAGCAACACTTACACTAACTCTAGTGCAAGCAACAACTACAACAGCAGCAACTTATTGCACAACCAATATGTGCAATTCCAACAACAGCAGCATCAACTTGTTGCACATACACTTTGTGCAACCTCAACAACAACAACTATAAGCAAGAACAAGTTCTTGCTTCCTCACAACTTCAACAAAGTTCTCTCAAGAACTTTCTCACAGTGGGTTGAAGGAAGTAGTAGGGATCACACTTTCTTTCTAGTCTAAACACAAGCAAGAGATCAAATGTTTATGGTTCCTCTTGTGTTAGACTCACTATCTCTCAATATACAACAATGAAGAACAAAGAAAGGCTTAACAAGCTTTAAGCACTTTTACACATATGAGAGAAATATACAACAATGAAGAATGAAGCTTGATGATGGTGAAAGTGTGTAATTGCTTCATCCAAGCCTCTTCTATTTATAGATGAAGTTCACCACGTTTTTGAGGCTCTCCACCAAGTCTTCATCTTCAAAAATGTCAAGAAAATGTCTAAATAGTCTTTAGCCACCCTATGGAGTTATTTGATCTTGAATAGCCACGCTAGAGAATCTTAGACATGTATACAATAGTCAAGGAAGCATGTATTATGTTAGAGTAAAGTCCACAAGAAATTTGAGCAAGATTGGAAAGAGAAAACACCATGAATCTCCCTTGGATTTTGTTCCAACGTTCATAAAATTTGAATTCTGGGGGACATCGATCGATCTATGTGAGGGTATGATGTACATCGATCGATCTATGTGAGGGTATGATGTTGGACAGTATGATTTCAGAAAGATTCTGGATGACGTCGATCGATCTATGTCAGGGTATGTTGTACATCGATCGATCTATGTCAGGGTATGATGTACATCGATCTCTGTTTTAGAGATCTATGTCAGGGTGTGATGTACATCGATCTCTGTGTAGAGATCTATCTCTCACAATAGATTTTTCTCATTTTGTTCTAATTCTAAATTATGAAATATCTTTTTATGGGTATGATGTACATCGATCTCTGTTTTAGAGATCTATGTCAGGGTGTGATGTACATCGATCTCTGTTTAGAGATCTATCTCTCACAATAGATTTTTCTCATTTTGTTCTAATTCTAAATTATGAAATATCTTTTTATCTCATTTTCAACAATCTTTTAAATTCATCAAAACAATTCATTTTTCAACAATCTCTCCCTTTTTGATGATTTCAAAACCATGACTCAAAAGATATTTTTGCTTGATAAATTTACATCTAAAATTGATATTTTACAACTCCCCCTTAGTCCATGCTCCCTCATCATATGAACACATCAAAAACTCTCCCTCAACATGTAATTTTCCCAAAATCAATAAGTATGATGACAATATCAAAATGCTCCCCCTCAATAGATAATTCTCCCAAAACCAATAGGTGTGATTAAAAACTTTTCAAAACTTCCTCTCAACCAAACCATGCATCAAAGCATATATCAAGTCAAGCTTCACCATGTCATACCAAATAAACACATCAAGTAAGCATACCATATCCATCAAGCAAGCAAGCATATCATGTTTATCACATGCATATCTATCAAGCAAGCATACCCAAACCTTCATTTCTACACAATCATCCATCATATCCAAGAGCATGTTTAAACACAAGCTTATCCAAGCAAGCATGCCTAAGCATATACCATTTTGTCCCATATACCGTATATCAAGTCTCATACACAAGCTACATACATGAGTCATATATCAAGCCTCATATACAAATATGCCAATGTACCAACATACGTATTAATGTACCAACATGCGTATTAATGTACATATACCATTTGTCCCGTATACCGTATATCAAGTCTCATACATAAGCTACATACATGAATCATATATCAAGCCACATATACAAATATGCCAATGTACCAAAATACGTATTAATGTACCAACATACGTATTAATGTACCAACATGCGTATTAATGTACCAACATGCGTATTCTCCCCCTTTTTGTAATCATCAAAATTCTATAAGACAAAGCAAAAAAATTTATTGCAGTTCCTCTTATTCAAAGTATTCAGGCTCCCCCTCAACGTATGCTATACTCATATTTGCACATACCTATTAACCTTAAAATACATATCATCTTATATTAATCCCATATTGTATCACACGCCTTTTATATATACTATTCATTATATACTCTATATATCCGTATTTTTTTCTTCCCCCTTTTTTTAAGGACAATAAGGCGAAATAAAAAGACCATATAAAGGAGATGAAAAGAAATCATAAGATCATGCAATTTTTTAAAGTACAATTTAATACAAAATAAGTGATAAACTAAAACCTAGTTAGGAAGGGGTAAATTTTTTCTCTGGAACCCGCACTTTCTCTTTTCTAGCCTTAAGGACTTGTTTGATGTTAGTATTATCATAACAATTTTTGTAAAAATTCTTCTCAACATCATTTTCATCCATCACTATATCCGATTTCTTTAACATGGAGTAGATGAGGTTGCGATAAGAAGCGAATTGTGTGACTTAGTGGCTGCTTCTACCATATTTGCCATGGATAATTCCATAAAGTTCAAAAAATTTCTTGTTGCAAGGAGGTGGGATATGTAGAAGTCAAAGTTACTGAGAAGGTTACAGAAATTCCTAGTTACACAAAATATGACTCCCACAATCAACACTCGATATATTATTGACATATTGTTTTTGTTCTTGGTAGGATGGAAAACTAAGAAGCTTTTAACTTGGTCTTCATCGACCTTTCATCTTGCCCCATCTCATTTTCATATATCAAATCTTATATAACCCTTCATTAGGAGCCACAAGCAAATCATTTATAATCATAATATTCCATTCTAGATGTGTACCATGAATCACATTGAGCATTGCATAGGGAAAGTATTCAAGTATTCCACATACAAGTGTGCATAAAATAGTCTAGTGTACATTCTAGACATTTTGTTCATCTACTTCTCATTCCAAAGAGGTCTCTATTTTTGAACGTCTATCCAATCTAAGACTAGCATCAACTCATAATTTTTTTTTAAAAAAAAATCCTTGATTTTCAACAACTTCAAGGGAGTGGTTATCCTCTCATTTATCTCCCATTCAGTAAATGATTCTTAAGCATAAGAAGAAATATATTTAAAGTTACCTGGCACATCTAATGCTCTAAATTTTGCAAGTTTTATCAACAAGAAGGTGTAGATGATTAACCATCTCCTTAATTCCATCAACTTCTCAGTCTTGGCAAAATTCGTGCCTCTAGCCTTAACCGTCCAGCTTGTTAGTCTAGTAGGGACTATGAGCTTTGGTTTTAAGAAGGATTGCTTGACCCTCCTTCACTATGTTTAGAGTTTCTTGGTCTCTTGTAAAGTATTCTTGCTCCTTAACAAGATTCTTAAATTGTAGGGAGACAAATTCAACACAATCTAACTCTTTTTGTATATAATCCCTTATAAAGTGATGTCTAACCTCAGTATGCTTGGTTCTACTATAAAGAGCCGGATTTTGTGATATATGAGGCATTATCACATAAAATAGGTACTTTTCAAATTTAATATTATAGTCAAGTGTGTGTCACCCACAGTAATTTTGCAAAACACAACACGTCCTTTGGATTCCACCATGAAAAGTTGCACCCTATTTTGTTTCTTAAGAGTCCAAGAAACCAATCAATCTCCAAGGGATCTATATGTCTCAAAAGTGCTTTTCTTATGAACAATCCTAGCATAGTCAAAATCAATATACTCTCTTAAGTCAAAACACCCGCACTTGGATTAAAACAACCCAAAATTTAAGATACCTTTTAAATCCTAAAGATAAGTTCTTAAGGAAACTAGATGCAATTTCTTAAGCATATTTTAAAATCTAGCACGTAGACACATAGCATGTAATATATTCCTCTAGCTAACAGTCAGACAAAGTAAACCTCCAATCATATTCTTATACTTTGTTACCTTGATCGGCTTTTCTTTTTCACTTTTATCAAGCTTTGAACTTGTGTGCATGCCTATACCCCTTCCATTCCCAAGTTTGTATTCCTTGAGAAGTTCCTTGGGATACTTTGTGTGAGAGACGTACACTTTATACTTGGTTTGCTTGATTTAAAGCACAAAGAGGTAGTTGAGCTCATCCATAATGCTTATCTCAAATTCTTTTTCCTTAGCAAAATGCTTACTAAGACAATCATTAGTAGCATTAAAGATATATATTTGAGAAAGTGTATGACTTCTTCCTTGGTCTTGGAGAAACAAGAAAATATCAATCTTTCTTCTTAGAAGACCATTTTTTTAACAGAAAATTTTCAATTTCTCTAGGTGTTCAAGTCCATAGATGGTTTTTTTAAGGATATGATTTGAACAATCTTAATCTTTAAGACCTAGTGGTTTAGCTACAAAAGATTTAAAGCCATTTGATATTGCATTTAACCTTTATAATCATGTTCTACAATTCTCTTACTTTTCACGTAAGCGAATGTTTTCACACATAGTTTGAGTCAAATGCATTTCATAGTTTGCATAGTGTGGAACTCAAGAGGACAATTGAGTTTTTCATATAATACTTTCATCAAGCTTATCATGCATCGGCTTATGCAAATCTTCCACAAACTTTTCTATATTTGACCCAAATATATCATCAACATGGATATTAACAAGAATATGCGTATAGTTTTTTTTTGTTGATGAAGAGTGTGATGACTCATTTTCTCTTTTCAAATTATCTTGACCTCTTATACCAAACTATATGAGTGTGGCTCAAGTCATACAAGGATGCTTCAACCTTGAAGCATTATTTGATACATCATGGTCTTTAATATTGAATGATTTGGCTATATATTTTGCATCTATTTATTCAAGATGATCAATTTTGCATATAGTTGATTTTCTATGCGAAATATAGCTTAGAAAGCTTCTTTTTAATCTTACAAGATAAAACATAATTTTCATCCATATCATGATACTAGTCTAGAGCTATAGTTTAATATTTCATCTTCATTTGTCTCATTATTCCTTATTCTTTAAGCTAAAGCTTGGATGATCCTCCAAATTCCATATGTTTTGATTTTTTTAGACCTTAAAGGACTCATATAGCTTAAGAGTTTTTCTCTTTGCTTTTGATCCTCATGAATGTTCAAAGACCTTTATCGTCTAAACATTTGAATCCTCAAGTTCTACATAGGATTTCTCCGAAAGTGAGATATTTAAGTTAATACTTGTTCAACTACATGCTCTTGTTGTTATGTTCATCATCTATTAAAGTTTAAGTGTTTCTAAATCATCTTTGGTGTTAATTTTGAAAACTTTACATCTAGAAATAGTAAAATATTTTAGAGTATGAATTCTATCATTTCAAGACTCATAGAAAGTCATATTAAGACAATTCCTTAACTACACCATATTGATGATCAACCAACACTTAAGTCTTTCACTTAGAAGTGTTTTAACAGAGGAAATTCAAGAGAAACTCATCCCTAGAAATATTTTATTTTTACTTTCTTCAATCCAATTTTTTTGTTAGAAGTTTAAATATCAAGACATGGTGAAATACATCCTCTCAATTGACAAAGATCTTGGTATTTCCTTTAAGCTTCCAAATTCTATTTCACTTGATAGATTAATCTTATAGGCATTCTTATTTTCAAGCCTTTTTATAGACTCATGATCATGCATCATAGTTCATAGCAAGAAACATATCCAAGTAAATGACATGGAATCAATTAGCTTCAAACACTCAAGCAAGTCACATAAATCAAACAAGTTGTAAAGAAATCATTTAATACCACAAGCATGCATAATGCTCCTATAAAGAATTGAAACATTTAGAGAGTCTAGAGAATGTACCTTTATTACAAAACTTAAATCCTTACTTATCAACGCTTTAGACATATGCCATCACGGTTCGTAAATATTTTGATAGGTTGATACTTTCAAATGTTTATAGAAACTTTGTAACCAACATATCTAGGTCAGCTATTCCATGAGATTGATCAAGTCCAAAATCTTGGCATATGAGTTTTTGACAATAAAGCCTTGTAAGCTAAACATTTTTTTTTCAAAAATCTCAAAACATTTTCTTCCCTTTTGCAAATATCTTATTATTTTAAAAAAGTTTAAGTATTATTATCACCCAAATAAATAGCATATCAAATTTTAGCTCATGTCCCTACTATATATATTATAGGACTAAAAGAATAGTTATAAAGTTTACCAACTCTTCAAACTCCAAGGGTCTAGCCTTTCCCATTGCCAAAATGGGCTTCCACACCACCTTTGATCTTGAACTTGATATAGTGGTGCTCTTTGGTGGATATATGGATTGAACATTTTAATTCCATGAGCTATTTGATTTCTTTCACTTTGCATTCTCCATAGATTCCATGTACCTACATAAGACAAATGTCTATCCATAGGTACCCTTTTGTTTTTGGGTCCATCTTGGTTAGTTCTCATGCCTTTAGGCCTCCAATAATACTTAGAGCTTTTCTTTGCTCTACAAACACTTACCACATGACCCTTTTTGTTACAAAAGAAACAAGTAGGTGTATGATGTGATTGTGTGTTTTTAGGCTTGGAAGGTTTAGCTACCTTCATAGACTTAGAAATCTTGTTGACATTTTTAAGTACTTCCTTTGGAAGTATCAAATTAGCCTTAGGTGAATCACTTAAAGATGCCTCTTTTATCTTTGATAATTTTATCTTGGTTGAAGTAGTAGAAGCTTTAAAACCTAAATTTGATTTTCTATTTACTACTTTTTGTATACCAAGAGGTTTTTCATGGACAATCTTCTCACATATCGCCTTATGAAGTTCTTCAAGTTTAACAGATTTATTCTTAATCTCTATGTTTTCTAGAGCTAAAGATTTATGTGTCTCTAAGATGACATCATGCTCTAGATGAAGCAAAACAAGAGAGTCATGCAAATTGTCATTTTCTAATTTGCATAAATTAAGCTCCTTTTTGGCATGCTTGTATTTTAAAACAATTTTTTCAAATTCCTCATGTAAAGTGATATATTCATCTTGTAATTTATCAAATGAGGAAGTTGAAAGAGATACCTCTTCATCATCTTCAAAAGCTATGAGGCATATTGATTCTGTGTCATTGAGATCATCTTCATCTTTGTTTGATTGATGACCATCGTTTGATAACTCCTCAAGCTTCTTCCATGTATCATGTGGAGAGAAGATGCCTTGAACTTTTATTAGCTCATCGTGTGAAAGAGAGAGATGGAGGATTTCTAGGGCTTTTCCTTCTAGCTCGAAATTTTTCTTATCTTCATCATTGTAGTTATCCAACTCCTTCATGACTACTCTTCCATTTTCATCCAATCTAGTTGGCGGGGGTATTCCCTCTATAACCGCTCTCCATATGTCATAACCACATCCACACAAATATGAACTCATCCTATATTTCCATAAAGAATAGTTTTGGGTATCAAATAGGGGAACTTTAGTGTTTGGTGCTGTGAATATAGTGGATGGTTTGAGAATTGAGCTATATGATGTAGAGGTTGTCATTGCCATAATTTCAAATGATCTTTAACCTTGCTACTTGCAAAGATTTGGCCAAGCAATCAAGTTTAGGATCTGATACCAATTGTAAGGTCCGTGATGAACACTCTAGAGGGGGGTGAATAGAGTGTTGGGCAATTTTGCGGAATTTTCTCGGTTTAGCTCAATAAAAAACAGAGGCACTCAAAATCAATCAAGAAGGAGATGAGAGATAATGATTGAAGACACAAGATTTAGAGTGGTTTGAATCTTAAATGATTCTACTCCACAACCACTTTTCTTTCAAAGTGGATTTTCAACAGCAACTTTCTTATTACCTTTGATAAGGAACAAGAACAACAACAGCAACACTTACACTAACTCTAGTGCAAGCAACAACTACAACAGCAGCAACTTATTGCACAACCAATATGTGCAATTCCAACAACAGCAGCATCAACTTGTTGCACATACACTTTGTGCAACCTCAACAACAACAACTATAAGCAAGAACAAGTTCTTGCTTCCTCACAACTTCAACAAAGTTCTCTCAAGAACTTTCTCACAGTGGGTTGAAGGAAGTAGTATGGATCACACTTTCTTTCTAGTCTAAACACAAGCAAGAGATCAAATGTTTATGGTTCCTCTTGTGTTAGACTCACTATCTCTCAATATACAACAATGAAGAACAAAGAAAGGCTTAACAAGCTTTAAGCACTTTTACACATATGAGAGAAATATACAACAATGAAGAATGAAGCTTGATGATGGTGAAAGTGTGTAATTGCTTCATCCAAGCCTCTTCTATTTATAGATGAAGTTCACCACGTTTTTGAGGCTCTCCACCAAGTCTTCATCTTCAAAAATGTCAAGAAAATGTCCAAATAGTCTTTAGCCACCCTATGGAGTGATTTGATCTTGAATAGCCACCCTAGAGAACCTTAGACATGTATACAATAGTCAAGGAAGCATGTATTATGTTAGAGTAAAGTCCACAAGAAATTTGAGCAAGATTGGAAAGAGAAAACACCATGAATCTCCCTTGGATTTTGTTCCAACGTTCATAAAATTTGAATTCTGGGGGACATCGATCGATCTATGTGAGGGTATGATGTACATCGATCGATCTATGTGAGGGTATGATGTTGGACAGTATGATTTCAGAAAGATTCTGGATGACATCGATCGATCTATGTCAGGGTATGATGTACATCGATCGATCTATGTCAGGATATGATGTACATCGATCGATCTATGTCAGGGTATGATGTACATCGATCTCTGTTTTAGAGATCTATGTCAGGGTATGATGTACATCGATCTCTGTTTAGAGATCTATGTCAGGGTATGATGTTGATTTCTTATTTCCAAGTATAAAACGACTTTTCATTCCCTTTTCAAACATCTTTTAGGCTTCATCAAAACATTCATATCCCAACAATCTCCCTATATGTGAGAGATCTATCTCTCACAATGGATTTTTCTCATTTTGTTCTAATTCCAAATTATGAAATATCTTTTTATCTCATTTTCAACAATCTTTTAAATTCATCAAAACAATTCATTTTTCAACAATCATGACTTTGAAAATTATCCAAACATATTTCTCAACATTCTCCCCCTTTTGGATGATTTTCAAAATAACCTAACATGATTTTAATGTCACAACTTATAACCAAAAGTTTAACCAAATGTTTAACCAAATGTTTTCAACTATGTTTTCAACTTTTAAATAGTATGCCGCTCCCCATCAACTCATACTCTCCCCCTTAACCTATGCTCCAAAATTTATACCAATAAAAACTTAGCATATGATTCATCATGACTTACCAACTAAAATCATGTTCTTATTCTATCTCCCCCTTTATTTTGCAAATCATGCAAAAGATAGAACTATACAATGGTATTCCTAATTTGGCTCGTAAGTTTTCAAAAGTGGCTTGATTAAGGGGTTTGGTGAAGATGTCAGCGATTTGGTGATCAGTTCTTATATGGTTTATCACTATGTCCTCATAATCTATTCCTTCTTGTTGATTATAATCTTGTGTGACTAGTCTAGCCTTATTCCTTGTAATATTTCCTTGTTCATCCATTTTATTCCTAAAGACCCATTTAGTTCCTATGATAGACTTGTCTTCAGGTTTAGGTACTAAGTCCCACACGTTGTTCCTTGTGAATTGATTTAATTCCTCATGCATAGCATCTATCCATGATATATCACCTAAGGCTTCCTTTACACTCTTAGGTTCTAATTGTGAGATTAAGCTGTGTCCTTCAAGTTGACTTATATTTCTACGTGTTCTAACCCTAACACTTGGATCCCCAATGATTAATTCTCTAGGGTGCCACCAATTCCTCGATTGACTAGGTTCACCCTCATCTTGTTCAAATGTTTCATTAGTGTGAACGTTATCATATGTAATTGGATCATTAGTTGTATCTTCTAATTGCAGAGTCTCTTGATTTATTTCATCTAAGGGTTTATGTATGTCTTGATCAGGGGGAGTTGGTTCTAGATGATCAAGTACAGGCTCAAGTAATACATCATCATCAAACATATTTTCAACATTTGTTTCTTGTTTATGTTGATGTTTATCACTAACTTCAAAGCATGCATTTTCATTGAATTTCACATGTATGGATTCAATTATTTTTCTAGATGCAGGATTATAACACCTATATGCTCTTGAGTTAGTTGAATACCCAACAAATATGCATTCAATAGACTTTTGTTCAAATTTATCTAGATTATCCTTAGTGTTCAGCATAAAACATTTACATCCAAATACTTTAAGATAATCTATCTTAGGTTGTCTATTGTTTAGCAATTCATAAGGCGTTTTATTTAATTTCTTTCTAATAGTGAGCCTATTTATAATATAGCATGCACAACTAACAGCTTCAGCCCATAAATATTTAGGTAATTTATTTTCACATAGCATTGTCCTAGCAACTTCTTGAATCGTTCTATTTTTATGTTCAACAACTCCATTGAGTTGTGGTGTTCTAGGTGGTGAGAATTCATGTTTGATTCCATATAGTTCGCAAAATTTGATTACGTCTTTGTTTTTAAATTCTCCACCTCTATCGCTTCTAATTCTTTTAACATTTTCTTCATAAATGTTTTCAAGTTGCTTAATAAGGGTTTCGATTGCTAATGGAGCATCGTCTTTGTGTGTTAAGAACAACGTCCATGTGTAGCGTGAGTAATCATCTACTATGACACACACATAGTAGTGTCCACCTAGACTTCTTGTCCTACTTGGACCAAATAAGTCTAAGTGAAGAAATTCTAGTACATGACTAGTACTCACTTCATGTTTTGGTTTTAAGGTTTCTTTAATGTGTTTTCCCTTAATACATGTTTCACACATTTGAAAATTATCTAAGTCTAACTTAGGCATTCCTCTAATTAAATTCTTCTTAGACAATTTCTTAATAGTTGAAATTCCTATATGGCCTAATCTTCTATGCCATAAATTTACATCTAAGTCATGTGATATTAGACACTTAACCTTAGCATCTAACATGTTATCTAAGGTAAGAGTATAAATATTTCTATCTCTATTTCCTTTTAAAACCGTTTCTCCTTTTTCATTTACTATATCACAAGAATTGGGAAGAAAGGAGACATTATAACCACAATCTATAAGTTGAGAAATACTAAGTAAATTATAAGATAGATTGCTTACTAATAACTCATTTCGTATTTGAAATGTGTTAGGGTCCCCAATTGTTCTTTTTCCAACAACTTGTCCTTTGTTGTTGTCACCGAATGTTACTTTTCCTCCATTCTTGATATGTTCCAATTCGATGAATAGTTTGGGGTTCTCCGTCATATGCCTCGAACATCCACTATCTAAAAACCATTTGGTTTTTAGATTCTTTGACTTTGCCTCCTTCTTGCATTCCTTGCGTTTATCCTACAATGGAGACAAAGTTTTAGGTACCCCTTATTTGGGTCCTTGAATGTTAGGGACACTATTCTTGTTTAGATATCCCTTAGGTATCCAAACTTGAATATACCTTCTAGGCACATTTTTAGCATTGTTATAATTTGGAAAATAAGAAGAATTAGCATATACATAATTATTCCACATAAGTGAAGATGCATTGTTATACATGTTGTGCCATGGTTGATAATTATTATAGGATGGTCGAATTTTATAATGTGCATAAGGCATGCGATTTTGTTTCTTATATGGCGCTATATAAGTGTGTTTGTAGGCATTTCTATAAGACTTATAAGAGTGTTGCCTATATTTAGGTTCATAATAAGTTGTATGTATTTTATTTGGTCTAGTTGCATTTGTATACATGTAGGCATAATTTCTAGGTTGTCTAGATACAAAGTTTGGCCTAGATGTATAGTTATGCGTGTGTGTTTTTATGGGTGCATGCTGCATCTTTATCTTTGAATAAGAAGAAGGAGTAGAAGAAAATTTAGCAGACAAGCTTGTTTTATAACTTTATAAGGTTGTTTCATAGTTGATGATACAAAATTAGTCTTTTTATCTAATTTGTCATCTTCTTCTTTATATCCCAATCCAGTTTTATCATTTCCATACTTTTGTGATGATATAAGTGTATCTAACATATTTGCACCAGATTTAAATTGTTCTATCATTTTTTCTAAGGTAAATTTAGAAGACTTAAGTTGCACTATTTCATTTTCACAACTTTCTAACTTAGATTTTAACATTTTATTTTCCATTTTTATCTTATGTTCATCTTTCCTATATGATTCAATTTTATTCTCTAAAGAATCAAGAGTATTAGTAGACTCTTGTTTAAGAGATTCTAGTTGATCGGAAAATTCCAAGTTGGACGTCTTCAACTTGTCATTTTCTTCAACTAGTTTCTTCTTTTCTTTAGAGAGCCTCTTACAGTGAGCATGCATTCTTAGGAATTCTTCATACATTTCATCAGATGTCATGTCACTATCAGAATCACTATCAGAAGAAGAACATACCTCGTTGGATACGAAGCAGACTGAGCTTCCTCAGTTTCAGATTCTGAGTCGGATGAGTCGCTCCATGTGCTCACCTTCATTGCTCGTTTCCCTTTTCTCGCCTTAGACTCTTTTGCCTCTGTCGTTTGAGCCTCCTTGTCCTTGGCTTGTTTATTATTGTTGTCATTATTATTATTTTTCTTCGTGGGACAATCGTATGAAATATGTCCTTTTTGACCGCATTCATAACACTTTAATTCTTTATTATACCATTTGCTTGTGTTATTCTTCCTAGGTTGAGAAGAAGAAGAAGAAGAAGAATTACGTTGTCTATTCCTATTTGGACGTTTGAAAAACTTTCTAAGTTTTCTAGCTATCAATATCAAGTCATCGTCTAATTCAGTATCACTATTACTATCATCGTTACTAGCATGTGTTTCGATTGTTTTGAAAGCTATTGACTTACCGGATGACTTAGACGATTCAGACTTTCGTTGGTTCAGTTTTACCTCATAAACTTTAAGAGACCCGATCAATTCATCCATTTTAGTGATTGACTTTGTCTCCTCGATTGCAGTCACCTTTAGATCCCATTCAGTAGGGAGGCTTCGTAGCACCTTTCGAACCTTTTCACTGTTCGAAAATGACTTCCCTAAAGCTTCAAGGGCATTGAAAATATTAGTAATCCTCAAATCCATAGATTTTATGGATTCGTTTGGCAACATTTTGAAAGTCTCTAATTCAGTCATAAGCATGTTTATTTTTGACTCTTTAACACCACTAGTACCTTCATGCTTTAATACAAGTGATTTCCACATGTCGTGTGCGCTTGTGCAATTTGAAACATATCTTGTTTCAGACGTTGTAAGTCCATTCAAGAGTACATGCATAGCTTTAGCACTCATTGACATTTTCTCTTTATCTTCCGATGTCCATTCACTTTTATATTTTTCTACTTCTTGAGTGACTCCACTAACTTGTGTAAGTTTCGTTGGAATGTACGGCCCATCTTCAACTATAGACCATAAATCGATGTCTATAGCCATTAAGAATAGCCTCATTCTTAGTTTCCAATGAACAAAATTATTGCCATCAAAAAGAGGAGGGCGTTGTGTAGACATACCTTCCGACTCACCTTTGTGAGAAACAATAACCATAGTATGTACCTTGGATTTGAGACAAGCAGTATATAATGAATCGTTGTTTCTTGGCCTTGTATTGTTCGTATGGTGTTGAATCTAGCTCCTTTTGAGTGGTGTTAGTCTGGCTCTGATACCAAATGTTGGACCGTGCACCTGCAATAAACACCACTAGAGGGGGGAGTTAATAGTGGTTAGCGGAAATTACACTACAACCCTTTGTTAAAATCCCCTTTGAAAACAGAATCTGAAACCACCTCAGATTCAGAACCCGTTTTTCAAAAATTCACAAATAATTGTACACAGCTCCAAAAATTATAAAACTTTTCAGAATTGAACTTCAATGAGTTAACAAGACTCTGTCCAAAAATCAGAAAAAAATAAGATCTTTTGGCCCTTAAAGCAAATAAACAGATTCAGATAGTTAATCTGGACATAATTAGACAGAATGTTGCTGATTTTGCAAAACGTGTTTCTCTTTGAATACTCAACCAAAAAAGTTGATCTTTATATCCAAACACTCCTTAGGATGTTTAGATGAAGTTTCCAAAGGGCCCTGACCTTAAACGATTCTTGAAAAATACAGAATTTAAGTTTTCTCAAAACTGGTCAGATTGCAGCCAGATTGGAGCAGTTATCTTGCAAAGACTGAAAGACTAACTTTTCCTTGCTCAAATCAAGTGATGCTTGTTGCAAATGAAAGATAACAGTCTGAAGTATAACTCCACAAAAAATCACGAATTTTGAAAATGTTTAGCTATTTTTTCAAATTGTGAGAAGTTGTGTGAAAACTGCAATCAGAAACGGGTAAAAACAGAAATAAAGAAACAAGAGAAGAACACTGAGGATTTATCCTGGTTCGGTCAATGTGACCTACTCCAGCCCCAAGGAACACCTTTCCTTAGATTTCACTATCAAATGAACACCTTACAACAAGAGCCAAGCTTGATCCTTGGGTTATACACCAACCCTATTCAAGACTTGGATAATCACCTCTATGCAACTCTTAATTACAACACCTCTACCACCTATTGTTGTAGCCTTATAAATTTGGCTAATCAATCATACAAATCCAATCCAAGAAGGTGTGTATAGTGTAGCTGGACAACAAAAAATTGGAACACCTTAGCTACACAAAGTATGAACAAAAATATGAGAAGAGAATAGCAAGACAACAATCTTCAATTTTTTCTTTCAAGTGTGTGTCTTCTCTTCTTCACCTTGCCTCCTATTTATGGTGTGAATAGATGGCATATTCTCTCCAACTTTTAGACCATGTGATGGCTGAGAATTTTTGAATTAAAGCACCTCCATAATCATCTCCAACAACCTTGTCTCCATTACATTCAAATTTGAAATTTCAAGTTGGCAACTTTTGCCAACTAGCTTGTTTTTGAATTTTCCACTTGTCCAAAAGTCATAAAATGAGTACACCACCTTCTCCACCTGTTTATGGATGTTTTTGATGTTGTATGTATGTATACCAACTCAAATTTTGTGAATAAAAAATAATGAATAAGTGTTGACAAGATTATGTCAACATATAACACCAAAATTCATACTTTTTTCTCCTTTACATATTGTGATGAATCTTGCACCAAGGAAACCTTGTAATCTCTAAAAGATGATGATTAATATCCTCTTATAACATATATAAGAGGGTCTTCAAGAAAAAATAGAATGTGAGATCTCAAATCGTCACATATCCAGCTATAGTCAATAATATCATCGGTTGAGAGAATAAGATATAAGATCACCATATAATCTTCAAAATAATAATAACACAGCTCCAGAATGAAGATAATAATATGCTCAAGAGATTCCTTGAGTGAAAATACCAAAAATACCCTTGGGGGTAAAATGACCATAATACCCCTAGTGTGAGAAAACTTCAGAAATGCCCCCGATGGTCAGAAATAATCGCAATACCACCTTTGTTATGATAAATAAGATAATAATATGCACTTGACATATTTTCACCATATGATGTTCCTACAAAACTCAAAATACCAATTTTGCCCTTTTTGGTAAGTTGTAGAAACTTCCAAGGCACGTTAGTCACAAGACAATAATAATCACAAAAAAACACATAATAAGAACATAATGAGCATGTATAAATCATGTACAAATGAAAACAACCATTTTATCATATTTTAGAAAATTATTTCTAAAAACTCTAGACATCGATCGATCGAAGTTCCTCAGCTTCATAGATCGATGTCTCACATAAAGGTTCAGGTTTTGTCTCTGACCTACATCGATCGATTGAAGTGAGAGTTCGATGTACATCGATCGATCGATGTGTCTCAGGTTTAGAGATCGATGTCTCACAGAAAAGTTTTAAACTTTTCTGCCTTACAAAGATAGATCGATGTGAGAGATCTACATAGATAAATCGATGTGCAAGAGATCGATGTCAACTTGTTCAACTTTTTCAACTTTTAATCACATATAACACCATGTGTAACATTTTTAAGTATTCATCACTTAAAATCATGACATTGAAAATTATCTAAATATATTTCTCAAAAACTACCACACTATCAACTAACCCTGCAAGGTCTGGATTTCTTAAACAAGAAGCACCCTAACTTCTTGACCAACAATCTACTCAGTCTCTCACAATCTTTACTCACCAAGAAGAAGATTCTTCTTCTTCTTTACAAACACAATTCTCAACAATAAAGTAAAATATACAATGTTTACAACTATTTTGATATCTTGAACTTTGAGAGAAAACTTGAGAGCTTGAGGATAGAAAGTTGAAGATGAATGAAGATGAAACCCTTGTTTGTATCCAACTTCAAATTTCCAGCCGTTTGGAACCTTGCAGGGGCCAATAATGGGTTTTGTCTTCTTGTCATGACATGTCCTCACCTTTGAAGATCTTCCCTTAGATGGATAAGAGCTTCTTGAGGAAGCCTCTTGCTGAAAGATCAAAGAGGAAAGGTAACTCCTTCAAGAAAGAGATAGAACATGTGGAAATTGCACTAACAGGGAGAATACAAATGTCAAGCAAGCATTATAAAACAAAACATAAGACATTCGTGACGTTGGTCACATGAAGCACCTTAACTGGTTAATGAATAGGCGTTCAATGTGACATGAAGCGCTTAATGTGGTTTTGAATAGGCGTTCGATGTTACATGAAGCGCCTGTTGTAGGCAGTTGAACGCATTCGAAGTAACATGAAGTGCCTAATCTCAGCCTTCATGCTTGTTTGAAGTAGTTCTGACATTCATCAAAAAGTAACTTGATGTGCGTGCCCATTTAGGGGAAAAAGTACATTTGACTTGGGAAGACACATGAAGCGCCTTGTTCAAGCGTTCAAAGTGTAACTGTTTTACACATCAACACATGAAGCGCCTAATGTAGGCGTTCAAAGTGTACTGGAATCCAAACACTTCACATAAAGTGCCTAAAGTAGACGTTCGAAGTGTACTGGATTTTAACCACTTCACATAAAGCACCTTATGTAGGTGTTCGAAGTGTACTGACTTTCAGACATTTCACATTAGGCGCCTTATGTAGGTGCTCGAAGTGTCAATTGTGCAAATCATCAAAACTTAACATATTCTAACATTCTCCCTCTTTTTGATGATTTCACAACGTGCATAACTTTTGAAAGTTTAGCTCCTCTTGAACATATGCTCCCCATCACTTCATGCGCAAGCATTTCTTAATTTTAACTTGATGAATCAAATAAAATGATGTAAACAATGCTTAACCACAAACCATCATCAAGTTCAAAAATAAAATGAGTCTAGTTTACTTCCATGTAAAGAAGAATTTATCCATGTCATAAAACAAGAAAAGAAGAAACAATTTTCAACAAGACAAAAACCTAAACAAATTAAGCACCACTAACACCTCCACCTGGAGGTGTAAGTCCTCCAAATCCAAAAACTCCGCCACCAGTTGCAAAATCTGCAAATCCGCTCATTGACCATTATGTACCTCCGCCAGAACTACCAACACCTCCAGCACCATCTCCGCCACCACCACCACTGTCGCCATCGCCTGCAGCACTTTCTCCCTCTAAATCATCAAAATCCGAGGGAAGTTACACCCATAGATTCATTTGCAAGAGGGCATTCTTGATAGCAAGCATACGGTATTCGTTTCGGACATGTCGAGCTTCATGCTCTGCATCACAAAGCTCCAACCATTGAATAGTTTGCTGCATTTTCTGAATTGTCGATAGCAGCACAATGGATCCTCCTTTGCCATCATGAGGTCCTTCATCGACCTCATCTGCAATATCAGGAATGGTAGTGGCCTTCCTTCGTTTTTAGTCAATGGTTTGGGCAATGTTGAAATTGTCGTAGTAGTTTGTCTTTGCCACAGTTGTATGTTCTCCATCAGGTATCTCAATACCTTTGGATTTCATCAAGATGGTAACAATATTGGCAAATGGAAGAGGCTTTGAGCCCTTTCGGAGGGCAGCCATCATAACTACCACTAAGATCCAACCAAAATTTAACTGTCTCATGCAAGAGATGATAAGTAACGTAGAAATCCATATTGCATGGATTTTGAGTTGCCTTACCGTTGACACAGTATGTGACAACAACCAACAAAATTCGGTTCAGCAGAGGCATGTTCTGAGTCTTCTTTGTGGAAAAGTATCCTAGATTAAATTTCACATCCTACTCACAGACTTCGTATTTGCTGCTCCAGTCAAATACGGAGAAATCGCTGAGACCTTCATTACTGACAAATTTCTTTATCCAAGGAAAGTTATCCTTGGAGAGCCCATCACGAAGAGTTGTGATTTCTTGGGGTTCCATAATGCCAGCAGTTTGCTTGAGTTTGTGGCCCCTTTGAATGCATCTTGAAGGACCTTCTGAAGACATCTTTGAGTAGAAGATTGAAGTTTTGAGAGTAGGAGTGAGGAGGGTGTTAGAAGTTTTGTGAGAAGAGCGGAAGTGAAGGATAGAATTTAAAGGAAAGGAAGGGAAGAGGAGGAGACAGACTGGTAAAAAAATGGGAGAGTGGGAGTAATGGGGAGTTATGGTGGAAGGAGAAGAGTTGGAAGAAGAAGACGAAGTGGAGGAGGAAGAAGGGGAAACGTTTGGAAATGGAGGATAAGTGGAGAAACGTGGGAGTGATTGCGTAGGGAAGAGATAAAAATGGCGGCAAGAATTGATGTCTTTTAATTGGTGCGAAAAGTTGAAGAGACGCTTGGTCTGACAGTGAATTACTAGGGTTTAGGCGCCTAATAACTTCGAAAGGCTTCATAAACTTGGATGAAGCGCCTGAAGTTTCTTAGAACGGTTGTGGATATGTGGATTAAGCGCTTAATGTCACATTGAACGAGTGAACCATTTTAAATGAAGCGCTTAATGACACTTCAAACGCACATAATGAGAAACAAAAAGTGCTTGATGTCACTTTGAACGAGTGACATCCTTAGCATCAGGCGCTTAATGTGACATTGAACGCCTGAACTAATTGTGATGAAGCGCGTTATGTATATTGACCTTGAAAATTTGAAAATTTTCTTACTCAAACTTAAAATGGGTTATTATCAACCTATGTTAAGCAACCCCAACCTGCTTCTTATAGATGCAAAGAAATCACTAGGCAAAGGTTTTGTGAATATGTGTGCTAATTAGTCATGTGTTGGAACAAATTCAACACTAACCAAGTTCTTGTACACAATCACGGATGAAATGATATCTCACTTCAATGTGGTTAGTCCGACTGTGTTGGACGGGATATTGTACAATGTTGATAGCAGACGTGTTATCACACAAAATAGACACCTTAGAGAAGTGAATGTTATAATCATTTATACTGTTTGTCATCAATAACAATTGTGCACAACAAGAGGCAGCCGACATATATTCGGATTCTGCCATAGAAAGAGAAACACTGTTTTGTTTATTAGAGAACCAAGAAACAAGACAATCACAGAGAAATTGACAAGTCTCGGATGTGCTCTTTCTATCAACAAGACTCCCCCGCATAATCGGAGTCACAATATCCCCTTAAATCAAAACATGTATTTTTAAGACAAAATAGCCCAAATTTCAAAGTACATCTAAGATATCTAAGAATACGTTTTGCCATAATTAGATGTATTTTCCTATGATCACTTTGAAATCTAGCACATAAGCACACTGCATATAAAATATCGGGTCTACTTACAGTCAAATAAAGTAGACTACCTATAATGACATGATACAAGGTTACCTCGATATGCTTTCCTTTCTCATCCTTGACAAGCTTGGCACTTGTGCTCATTGGAGTGTTTACTTCTCTTCCTTCACCAACGTTGTACTTTTTGAGTAAGTCTTTTGTGTATTTGGTTTGAGAGAGATGCACACATTCTTCAGTTTGCTTGATTTGTAGTCCAAGGAAGTAATTTAGCTCTCTCATCATGCTCATCTCGAACTCACCTTGCATTAAGCTTGCAAATTGCTCACAAAGACAATTGTTAGTAGCACGAAGAATAATATCATCAACATATACTTGTACAATTAATTGATTTCTACCTTGTTATTTGATAAACAAAGTAGTGCCAACTTTACCCCTTAAGAATGCATTATTAAGAAGAAAAGTACTTAACCTATCGTACCAAGGTCTTGGAGCTTGTTTAAGGCCATAAAGAGCCTTTTTAAGTTTGAAGACATGATGTGGTGAATCATGACATTCAAACCCGGGAGTTGTGCAACATACACTTCTTCTTGAATAACACCATTCAAGAAGGCGGATTTAACATCCATTTGGTAAAGTTTAAAATCTCTATAGCAAGCATGTGCCAATAACATTCTAATGGCAAGCCCTGCTACTGGTGCAAATGTCTCATCAAAGTCAATATCTTCTTTTTGGCGGTATCCTTGATCAACTAATCTAGCTTTGTTTCTAGTGACATTTCCTTGATCATCCATCTTGTTAAGAAATACCCATTTAGTACCAATAATGGGATGATCAAGTGGTTTGGGAACCAACTCCCAAACATCACTTCTTCCAAATTGGTTTAATTCTTCTTGCATAGCCGAGATCTAATTTTCATCAAGAAGTGCATCTTTAACATTTTTAGGCTCTATGAGAGAAACGAATGCGTTCTCTCTATATTGCCTTCGTGTAGTGATACCCCTATTTAAATCACCCATGACCAACTCATGTGAGTGAGAACTTTTATGCTTGAATGATCTAGGAAGGTTGGAGACATCTCCTCCAATTTCCTCATGATCACTTTTCGGAAGTGACGTATCATCATCGTTTAGATGATTTTCATTTTCCCGAATATGAGATGCATTTTTAACATTTTGTGTATAAGCAAGATGAGTATGAGAAATATTTTTATTTGACTCACTAAATTCATGCACATTAGGTGGAGGATTACCTTCAATTGGTTCTACTCTCAAGTCAATGAAGATGTTTCCATTTGGAGACTTATCAACAATTTTCCTCAAAATCCTCATTAAGTTTAAGCTCGTCATTAACTGACTCGTTAAACTTAACATGTATTGATTCTTCCACCTTTTGACTTCTTTTGTTGAAAAAACGAAATGCTTTACTATTTGAGGCATAACCTTAAAAGATACCCTCATCCGCTTTGAGGTCAAGTTTGTCCAAAGTGTCCTTGGTGTTAAGTATGAAACATTTAGAACCAAACACTTTGAAATACCCAATATTGGAAACTTTACCATTCCAAACCTCATAACGTGTCATATTTAGGTATGGTCTCAAATATACACGATTAATCACATGGCAAGCGGCATTTACTGCTTCGGTCCAAAAATACTTGGGCAAACAGAGCTCATTTAACATTGCTCTACACATTTCTTGTAGAGTTCTATTCTTTTGTTTGGCTACACTATTTTGTTATGGAGTTCTAGGTGCTGAAAGGTCATGTGAGTATCCTTTGGATTCACAAAACCTTTCAAACTCATCATCAAACTCACTACCACGATCACTTCGGATGGTTTTAATTGTGTCACACATGTGATTTTTCAATCGTCTACTCAAATTCACAAACTCACTATATGCATAATTTTTCTTAGCAAGAAACATCACCCATGTATAACGAGTATAGTCATCTACTACCATGAAGGTATAATGATTACCATCCAAACTTTTTGTTCCAACGTCCCCATACAAATCCATATATAGTAATTGTAGGGGTTTGGAGGTGGATATGTTTATTTTTGGTTTAAAGCTTGTTTTCACAAGCTTTGCCTTTTGACAAGTGTCACACAAGTCATAGTTTTTCAAACTCATTTCCAGAAGGCCTCGGACTTTATTGTTTTCGCAAATAAATTTGAATGTTTTGAAACATACGTGTCTGAGACGTCTATGCCATAGTTGCGTCAAACCATTTTTAGCAACTAGACAAGATACATTTGTGAAACCAAATCATTGATGCTAAGTTTGTAAATGTTTTTGAATCTCAAAGCCTCAAATAAGATAGTATTGTCTTTTTTCACAATACACTTTGTTTTCAAAAACGTAACTTCATAATTAGCATCACATAGTTGACTGAAACTTATCAAGTTAAAATTTAGTCCTACAACATATAAGACATCACTAAGAGAGAAAGAATTGTTACCCACAAAACTGTGTCCTTTGATTTGGCCTTTGCCACCTCCAAAGTGGACAACTCCTCCATCTTGCAAGTGAGTCTATGGAATAGACTTTTGCCTCCCGTCATATGGTTGGAACACACACTGTCCACGACCTATTTGACCTTCTTGTCTTCGCTTTCTCCATTTAGTGCTAGGGCCTGCAAATGAACCATATGATATTGGTACCCTTTTTATTTTGGGTCCTTGAAGGTTAGTTACTTTCACTTCGCCTTTCGGCACCCACATAAGATTTTTATTATTTTTAGCTCTACACACCCTTTCTACATGACCTTTTTATTGCAATAAAAACATGTAGGAATGTGTTTTATGTGAGTGATGATGGCTATCATGCTTGTGTATAGGCACATTCCGTGATTCCCGTTTAGGAACAACTTTCCTTGGAGTCAAGGAAGATTTTTGTTTCACAGTTTCAACCAAAGTTTTTGACACCTTTGTTGCGTTTGCCTTTCCCTTAGGCATGTGCCTTTTCCTTCTCAAGGAGGTCTTAGACTCCTTGACAACTAATGCTTGTTCCTTAGATTTTTCCTTCTTCGATGCATACATGGCACTAGGTTTGATTTTAGCTTTCATGCTTAACCTAGATGCATCTTTGTCTATGTCTACTTTTGTAGCACCTACCCTTGGACAAATTTTCTTTTTGTCAAGGTTTTGAGTGCATGATTTCATCAAATCATGCTTCTCTTCTAGTGCAATCACATGCATTTTCAATAAAGTGTCATGCTCAAATTGTAATGCAATATGATTTTTCAACGTGTCATTATATTCATTTAAGCATGCTCTAAAATCCTTTTCGACACGTTTATACTTAATATCCAAAAAATCATTTTCTTGCACTAAATCTCTCTTTCATCTATCAATCTATAATGAGATGAAATATTGCATACCTTTATGTCATCGTCAATGGCCATTAGAGTGTACGATTCCTCGTCAAGATCGTCATTGATAACCCCCGTGAGAGCTAGGTCATCGTTGTCTCCATTGTCACTCTCGAATCCAGAAAGAATGCTCTCACAATGGTCTACTTCCTCTTGTAAGGCCTTCTTCCATTGGTAGATGGCTTTCTTATCTTTGAGTTACAGCTCCTTCACCGAACAATATTTCATGAAGTGACAAAACTTTCCACATTTATAGCATTTGTTGTCTTGGTCCTTCACCTTGTCTTTGGAGAACTTTTCTTTGATGAACCTTTTAGCTTCATCTTCATTCTTTCTTGCGAATCGTCTAAATCTTTGGACAAGAAGTCCGACTTCATCATCCGACTCTTCCGATTCACATGCGAGAACCTTTGACGAACTTTTTATAGGGTTATTTTTCTCTTGAGCTTCAAGGTGAATCTCATAAGTGTGAGACTCCCATAAATTTCATCCAAAGTGATAGTCTCTAAATTCTTGGATTCCTTGATGACTGTTACTTTTGCATTCCATTCCTTTCCTAAGCTATTTAGGAAGCGATGGTTGAGATCCTCTTGCTCTATCTTTTTGCCAACCGCTGTGAGTAGGTTGACAAGCTTACTGAACTGTTATATAGACTCTTCAATCTTCTCACCTTTGGGGACATGGAAATTGTAGAATTGTTAGATGAGTTGTCTCCTCTTAGCCTTCCTCACTTGAGATGTTCCTTCATGGATCATCTCCAACTTAGTCCAAGCTTCATGGGTGGATTAGACTCCTTGTATTTGAGCTCTCTCATTTGGTGAAAGAGAGCTATTTAGAATAGCAAGAGCTTTACTATTTATAGTAAATTGCAACTCCTCCTCCGGAGTAGGATCATCAACATCAAAAGGAATGGTGGAACCTTTTGATACCTCTCTCCATATGTTGTACCCACAAGAACGTAGATATGTCTCCATGTTTGATTTCCATAGTAGGTAGTTGAGAGGATCAAACATAGAAATCTTGACATGGACACTAGGGATAGAAGGAAGTAGTGATTCTTGCCTTCTACGTCTAGAAACATCACTAGGGGAAATAGTATATTTAAAACTAAAAGGATCCATACTTTAAGATCAAATCTTGACATTTGAACTCAAATACTCAAGATGAGGCTCTGATACCAATTGTTAGGTCCCTTAGAACACACTAGAAGGGGGGGTTGAATAGTGTGTTCACCAAGTATGGATATTTTCTTGGATTGTTTTTGTTTTTGAGTGCAAACCAATACTTGGATGTGTTCTTGAAAAGAATAAAACTTGCAGAAGAATAAAGAACACAATATGTATAGAAGTTCAAGTCAAAATGGCTCAACTCTTCTACCTTCTTGATTTTTCACAAGAAGGATTTTGAATGGGGAGTCATTATTTCTTTTGGGGGAAACAACAATCAAAAAACAAAATCCAATACAACGAAAATTTGGCAACTCGCCTAGACCACAACCAAGAAAGCCAACCCCTTGAGGTCTAGCCTCCAAAGAACTTTTATGCCCTCAAAGAATTCTTGTAGAGAGTATAGTGTATCACCACACTACGAACTAACCCTCCAAGGTCTGAATTTCTTAAACAAGAAGCCCTTAGCTTCTTGACCAACAATCTACTCTGTCTATCACAATCTTTACTCACCAAAAAGAAGACTCTTCTTCTTCTTCTTTACAAACACAACTCTCAACAATAAAGTAAAATATACAATGTTTACAACTATTTTGAGAGCTTGAACTTTGAGAGAAAACTTGAGAGCTTGAAGAAAAAAATGTTGAAGATAAATGAAGATGAAACCATTGTTTTTATCCAACTTCAAATTTCCAGCCGCTTGGAACCTTGCAGGGGCCAATAATTGGTTTTGTCTTCTTGTCATGACATGTCCTCATCTTTGGAGATCTTCCCTTGGATGGATAGGAGCTTCTTGAGGAAGCCTCTTGTTGAAAGCTCAAAGAGAAAAGATAACTCCTTCAAGAAAGAGAGAGAACATGTGGAAATTCCACTAAAAGAGAGGGTAGAAATGTCAAGTAAGCATTAGAAAACAAAGCATAAGACATTTGTGACGTTGGTCACATGAAGCGCCTTAACTAGTTAATGAATAGGCGTTCAATATGACATGGAGCGCTTAATGTGCTTCTGAACAGGCGTTCGATGTTACATGAAGTGTCTGTTGTGGGCAGTTGAACGCGTTCGAAGTAACATGAAGCGCCTAATCTCAGCCTTCATTCTTGTTCGAAGTAGTTCTGACTTTCATCAAAAAGTAACTTGATGTTCGTGCCCATTTGGGGGAAAAGTACATTTGACTTGGGAAGACACATGAAGCGCCTCGTTTAAGCGTTCAAAGTATACTGTTTTACACATCAACACATGAAGCGCCTAATGTAGGCGTTCGAAGTATACTAGAATCCAAACACTTCACATGAAGTGCCTAATGTAGGCGTTCGAAGCGTACTGGATTTCAACCACTTCACATAAAGCGCCTTATGTAGGCATTCGAAGTATATTGACTTTTAGACACTTCACAGTAGGCGCCTTATGTAGGTGTTCGAAGTGTCAATTGTGCAAATCATCAAAACTTAACATATTCTAACATTATACATGTCTTTTTCGTTTTCAGTAGTTTATGCATATACACATTTATAACTATTTTAATATCAAAAGTTTTCTATTTGTATTTACTAAACTTTTTCACTAATACACTAGCATACTACCATACCATATTCCTATTATTGTATCCTCTATACAAGTACATATAGAACCGGGAGTCTCACTGAAATCAAATTCTCTATCCCTTGAGATGGTTATGAAATACTGAATATGGTGGTTGTTGTATGTCTCACTATTAGGACTCAAAAGAGGATTTGATCCGGCTATAGTTGATTTTACTTCAAATAAACATATGATTACGCAGTTTCCAATACCCTTTCGATAAAAATACGGGAAAACACATTGGTACCGTATGATACCGGTCTTAGTTCTGTTTCTGGTACCAGATTAAAAAAATACATAAAATATTTTTTCTTTTATAAGATTAAGATTTCCTCATATTTTATCTGATTAACTCGTGAAATCATTAAAAGTTCGATACAAATTTCCAGACTTCAATATCTAATTGATACCTAGCGAATATTTAATAGATACACACCGAAAGTCAAAAATATTACGATTTTAACAAAAAACCTTTACAATTATTGATAAAATCTTCAATTCACGTCAAGAATTCAACTCAACAACACAGAAACATCAAGTGCATTGAATTGCAAAGGCAACAACGTGCCATGCGAAGAAGAAGAAAACAGAATTTTGAAATGACAAAGTTGGCGCCAAAAATATGCACCAAGAACAAAGAATGACATGAACTAGTTTGTGCTGGGAAAATTCTGTAATTGGAATGATTAAACGTCTTCTACAACTTTTAGTATATATAATACGTCAATGGAACCTCCTAGAGCTGAATTACACACGTGATCAAATACAATTGAGCTAAGCCGCTAGTTAACCACCTAACTACTATGTAACTGCTGCGTAATCTGACGTGGCACTATGCTTCTTAAGCTGCAGATGATTGATGCACCTTCTATTACATGTATGGGTCGTTGCACCTGGATGTCACCACCCGCACTCGTCTGACCCTACACACATTTCATAACTGCCATATTTGCTACTATAGAACAGCTCGCTGCTTCGCAATGGTGCTTGAGCACTTCATTGCCCTCTCTGCTTTGCCTTCAACATCCCCCCTCAAACATGACTTCAGAAATATATTATGCATTTCCTAATGCAGAAATGAGGCTGTGTAACCTTTTAGAATCAAGAGCCTTAATGAAAAGATCATCCAATTGGTACTCTGTCCTCATAGGCATAGGTTTCACCACTCCTTCTAGATACTTATCTTTTACAATGTGACAATTTATTTCTATATGCTTTTTTGTCCTCTCATGGAAGACAGGATTTTCCACTACAGTCTCATCCTGATTGATGTTCAAATCTTTCATCAAATACAGTATTCATTGGATCTCACAGGTGGCTGAGGCTACGCCCTGTACTCTGCCTCAGATGATGACTTGGAAATAATGGTCTACTTCTTTGCCTTTCATGATATCAAGGCATCTCCAATAATAGCCTGTAATGGACTTCCTGGTCTCCACAAGACTTCCCAGTCAGAATCTGCAAAAGCCTTCAATTCAAATCCCCTTAGCTAGGAAATAGTAGGCCTTGACCAACTGTACCTTTAATATATCTCAAAAGTCTATGTGTGCCCTGAACATGTAACTCAGTTGGAGTGTCTGAGAACTGACTAAGCTATTGTACCACATATGAAATATCAGATCTAGTAATATTGAGATAGAACAGTTTGCCCACCAGCTTTCTATACTCAAACACATCATCGATAAGAGGATAGTCATTGTGTGAAAGTTTGAGATGCAGTTCCATTGGAGTACTAGCTTGTTTAGCACCTAGGAGCCCTGCCTCATCTATAAGCTCCATAGCATATTTTCTTTGACATACTCTGATCCCCCCTGGGACCTAGCCACTTCTAGTCCCAAGAAGTACTTGAGAGGCCCTAAGTCATTGATCTTGAATGTCTGATGCAGGGTGGTTTTGAGTGAATTGATAGCCTCCAAGGAATTACTAGCCATAATGATATCATCTATATATATGAGAAGGACCAGGAAAGAAGTAGTTGTTTGCCTGATAAAGATGGTGTAGTCACATACTGATTGGATGTAACCTTGAGTGTCCAAAACGGTAGTAAATTTAGCATTCCACAACCTACTAATTTGTTTAAGCCCATAAAGGGATTTATGAAACCTGCATATAGTGTTGGACGGTAAAGGAGAAAACCCCCCTAGAATACTCATATAAATCTCTTGATTAAGATCACCACGTAAGAAGGCATTGTTGACATCTAATTGATGGATGTGCCATTGCTTAAAAGCATCTATTGCTAAAAGTAGTCTAACAGTAGTCAAATTCGCAATAGGATAGAATGTTCTAATATAGTCAATGCTAGTTTACTGGGTACAACCCTTGCCATAAGTCTGGTCTTATATCGCTCAATGGTACCATCTGACTTGTGTTTCATTTTTGTAAACCCACTTGCAGCCTATTGGGGTCTTGCCAGGGGGCAAAGGAACCACAGACCAAGTATGATTGGCCTCCAGAGCTGCTAGCTCTTGTTGCATTGCCTCTTGCCAGTGAGTTGACATGGAAGCCTGCTGATAAGATGAAGGTTCCTATTGCAAACTGATACTAAGAGCATATTTTCTATGATCGGGAGCTAATGCATCAAATATCTTGCATGCCTCAATAGGATGTGAAGCGGAACAATGTAAAGATGATGAACGGGGAACTGAATGTAGAAGACTGCAATAATAATCATTCAAGTACCTTGGTAGGATGTCTGTGTCTAATAGGATGAGAAGGAGTTTGTATAGGAAAAACAATTTCCAAGATACCCTGAGGGTATGATGTGTCAACAGAAAAGTCAGAAGAGGAGGAATGATTAGTTTCCAGAATGTTTCTAGTAGATCTAATAGATTGGTCCGTAGGAGGATTATCTTGGTATGGAAGATGAATCAAGGTTGAATAAGGTTCCTGGTGTTGATGTCTCTGGTAATGGAGAATTAGCAGTAGTAGAAGCAGACATAGGGATTATGACTTGCTGAGGACAAGAAGTAACTGAAAGTGGAACATTATGTGATGAGGGGATGTCAAATGAGCTTGATTGTGATTTGGTGTCAGAAGAAAAAGGGAAGGCATGCTCATGAAATTTGAAAAAGGGAAGGCATGCTCATGAAATTTGACACCTTAGAGATAAACAGAGTCTTGCTGGTCAGGCTGGATAGGATATAACCCTTGGTAGAATGAGGCACACCAAGGTATACTGAAAGAATTGATCTTGGAGCAAATTTGGCTTTATGAGGTGTTGTATATGAGGCAAACGCCAGGCATCCAAACACTTTAAGGTCTTTATAAGCAGGAATGCTATTGAACAGCACAATGTAAGGACAAGAATGTCTCAAGAGAGGGGTTGGTAGAATATTAACTAAATGAGTGGCATATTGAACACAGAAACCCCAAAATTTTATAGGTAGATTGGCTTGGAATCTTATTGCCCGGAAAACATTCAGTATATGTTGATGTTTTCTTTCAACCACTCCATTTGCTGCGGAGTGTTTATGCATGAAGTTTGATGAATAATGCCTTTTCTCATCTAATGTGATTTCATTTTAGACTTTTGTCCATCATCACTCCTTATGTATGTCCCAAGACTTTCCCCATGTATAATAAGTACATTTGCATGCAAGTTAAATGCACACTCACGTAACACAAAATAAACACAAAATAATATATACATATATGGAGAAATATGCCCTCCCGTCGTCTCTCGTGCGATTCTCAGAGGATGGCGGCATAGCCGCCGCCATTCTCCTTCTGCGCTCCTTCTTTCCTACATTCCAATTCTGCCTCTCTCCCTTCTTAATCGGTGACCACTTTGTTAATCATGGCTTCGATATGGGCTTCACAGCCTTCATCTTGAAAAAACATATGCTTCGCTATTCACCGAGACAATTGCACCAGCGATCTCTCCTAAGTCGATTCAAAGGTATAAAGGGAGCCCCATGATTGAATTCTCCAATGACGAAATAGCTTCCCTTGTGGTTCCTTACCATTTTACGTTGGTTGGCACATTTTGGCATGGCGGCCGCCGGTGGCTACCATTCGAGTGAGCATTGATCGCATTGGATTCACAGTTACTATTCGCACGGGCTTACTTGATGAGACTCATATACTGCTGCACTTTGATCAAGAAGCGGATTATCTCTGCTACTTTGCGAGGCAAAGTTGGACTATTGCATGAAAATATATGCGTATCACTAAACGGACTCCAACTTATGATCCGAAGATTGATGTCCCAATTGTTTCTATATGGGTACCATTCCATGTCTTACCCATACACTTTCATCAAAAGGATACCTTATTCCAGATTGGACGGATGATTGGAACACCTATGAAGCTCGATGCGGTAACGATGGTATCGTCCATCAGTAACACGAATGTGTGTGGAGATCGATATTTCTTAAGAGCTACCTTCTCGAGTTTTTATTCAGGTATCAAATCGCATTCTCAATCAGACTATTATATATGATTATCTTCGCACAATCATTGAAATACAGCCACACAATCATTGAAATCCTGCAATGTGCGAATGTAATAGTCTGATTTATTAGCCGATTCTATCATCAGACTGTGAAAGACAGGAGACGTCAGCAGTCTATTTGCAAAATTATACGAGAAGATGGGGTGGAGTGTGATGATCTAGCGGACATTGAGCAAGAGGTTGTGTGGTATTATAAGACGTTATTTGAAGCTAATATCACTTCTTCACCAGAGTCCATTTTACAGTACGCTTATTCCTAAGGTACCAAATCCACAAACTTTTTATGACTATCGACCGATTTGTCTGACAAATTTTTTGGCCAAGGTTATTACACGGTTGATTGCCACACATTTGTCAATCCTACTTCCGAGACTTATATCTCCTGAGCAGGCTGGCTTCATGAAAGGTAAAGATATCACAGAGCAAATTCTATTAGCACAGAAAATGGTACATGTCTTAGATTGGCAGTTACGCGGGGGCCATGTTATTATTAAACTGGACATGGCAAAAGCGTTCGACATGGTGAGTTGGTCATATCTCAGTCAGGTTCTGTTAAAGATAGGTTTTCACCCCTGTTTAGCGAGGATACTTATGAATAATTTGGATGCCACGAGATGTGTTATATTAATCAACGGTAAGCCATTGGGTTACTTCCCAGTATCTCGTGGAATGAAAGAAGGTGACCCTTTATCACCTCTTTTGTTCATTCTGTACTTTAAAGGCTTTTCGCGTGGGCTAAATTCTCTTATGTCGGCTAGTGCTATAAAAGGATTTCAGATAGGGCGAGTTCCGCATGTGTCGAATTTAGGCTTTGAAAATGATCTTGTCATCTTTATAAATGGCTCTCTACATAATTTGGCTCAGGAGTCTCGAGCTTGCGAATATCTCAAGAATTGGGCATGCGATTGGCTTCTCTGCCCATAAAGTATCTTGGCTCCTTTCTTTACAAAGGTATTAATAGGGCGGTTTATTGTACCACATTATTGGCACATTTTTGACTCAAATTGAATTCTTGGTCATCTAAATTATTATCCTCGGCTGGTCGTCTTGTTGTAATACGTCACGTACTTTGCTCTATGCCTTTGCATATTATTGCCAGTTCACATTTACCTAAAAGTGTCTTACGGGCTTTGAATCGTAAAATGTCAAATTTCTTTTGGAATGGCCGTCATCATCGAAAAGCTTCGGAGAGTCTTTGATGCCCCCATAGAATATGGAGGTATTGGGATTCGTAACCTTGAAAAAGTGCAGCATGCATATGATAGTCTTTTATGGTGGAAATATCATCAATCTAATTCATTGTGGGCTGCTTTCTGTCGCGCATGCTATGATCATCGCAGTGGAGAGTATGCACATATTTATGACTTCGATGTATGGAAGTGTATTTGTCAAATTCATTTTTATATGTAGCCTCGTGTGCAACACACGGATGAAGGCCTAAATTGGCTCGCTGACCCATCCGGGCAATTCTGATTAAGCTTGGCTTATAGCCTGCTGTTTTCAGACTCAGTTTCAATTGATTGCTCTAAGTTTATTTGGTGGAAGAGTTCTCCCTCGGGGGCGCATCTATTTCTGTGGGAACTTTGGAGCAGGGCGTTGCCTTTACCGGATAATATTCGGGCTTGGCAGACAATCTATCCTTCTCAGTGTGTTTTTTGCAAAACACACTCTGACCAAAAAGATCATATCTTTTTGATGTGTCCAGCAATTACACCTTTATGGCAAGAAATCACAATTATGTGCTCTGGTCCAATGCCACTTCAGTCGACTATTCGTGCATATTTACTTCGATGGTGGAGGATCTCCTCTTCTAACTCCATGGTTGGGCAATATAAAGCAGTAGCGCCTTTACTTGTTACATGGGTTATTTGGAAGGAGTACACATCTATTAGATTTGGGGAAAGCAGCTTTTCATACAGTCACTTATTTGAGAGAGTCCGTGGTAATATCTACTCTTGGTGCGCTTCAACGCAGGGTCACAATTTTTCGCATCCTATCCCTGATTTAATTGCACGTTCTTTCCATCCATCATTATATGTTCGTAGACATCGGGTAATCCGATGGAAATTTCCACTAGCTAACAAATTGAAATTGAATGTTGATGCAACCACTGGATGCTCTTCGGCAGCAGGAGGAATGGTGCTTCGTAATGACCAGGGAGTTTTTGTCTCATCCATTTGTTTCACTATGCCTCATACTACTCTATTTCGGGCGGAGTTGATGGCTGTTTTATATGCATTAATCTTTTATGCATTCAACTACGATTAGATTATTGTGGAGACAGATTGCAAACAGTTGTTAAGTGCGCTCTCAAATCTAGACAGATATGGGGGCTCATTATTGGTTGACCTACAACGCACATTTCATATACTATGCCTCAATGCATTCACGCTATTTGTATTGTCCTAGAGTAGCAAATAGTTCAGCCCACACACTCTCCAGGCATGGTTTACATATAGCTGGAGTTCGATTATTTTCATCGCTTACTGCTATGCCGTGCGAGGTACGAGGTGCTATTTCTCTCGATAACTCAGTGCCGCATATGTGGCTTTAAAAGGTCTCCAGATGGGTTGGCAGACATATTCTTTGGTTGCCTATGTCATCAGTTGGCATAGGCAACGTCGGTATGTTTTTGACTCCTTTCTCATGCTTCTTTTCATGCTGCTGTATTTCCCTATACTATTTATAGATAATGCTCTCTATTTTCCTGAGTATGATGAAGTACCAGCAGATAGTAGCAAGGACATCTCCTTTAGCCTAGACAATGCATTCATTGTTGGCCCGATATCTGCAATCTTGGACTGCTAATACTTTCGACCGTTGCCCGCAGCCCAACCTGGGTAAGTCTCTACTATTTATTTATGATATATTATTTGTTCATGAAGCCTACTTTGCACATTAATCGCTTGGGTCTGCTCTTCCATCGAGGAACATCTCTTATGGACACTGCATGGATTGGTGTCTCCCAAATGGGTTGGCGTTATATATACATTGTTACCTCGGTCAACTTTGACTGAGGTAACATTGGTACGTCCCTTGACCTTGCTATATCTGCACAACATTCTTTATTCATCATGCTCAATACTATCGCTACTAGTCTCGTACTTTGCCATGTTTGCCTCATCGACAGCTGTCTATATCACGGTCCAACTGTTGTCCATACTGGAGTCGGCCATCACGTCTGTGGCGTCACACTCAATAGGCTTTATGATGTTATTATTTTTTATTTCAATTGTATATTCTTCAGCTTATTGAACATTTACGATAGGACTCCTGTATTGTTTTCTTTCCACTTTGGGAGAGTCTCCCTCCAATATAGGATTTTATATGTAACCACTGTATTCCTCCACCATAAGTGAGGACATATTTTATTAATAAAATACCGTACGGTACTGTCCGTTTTTCTGTATATATATATATATATATATATATATATATATATATATATATATATATATATATATATATATATATATATATATATATATATATATATATATATATATATATATATATATATATATATATCATCCGGACCCAGTATATCCCAACGACAGCAAAAGCTATCGTTAGGGTATGGGGAGGGTAAGTGGTAGGCAGACAATACCTCTATCCCAAGGGTTAGAGAGTCTGCTTCGAGTGAGATCCCCCGCTCTATATGTACCTGCATAAATGATATGATAATAGAGATATGTTGTACTAGTGTGTTAGTGAGGAGATTCAAGAAATATAAAGAAAGGACATTCGATATTAAAATACACATCGCGTGTATATGTACGTGTAATATAAAACAACGGTATAACATACGCAACCAAGTGAAAAGTCAACCTAAAGCGTAGATAGTGTCTATGCCTATCTGTCCCTAAAAATACTGTAAAGTGTCTCTATATATGACATACCTCCTTAACCTTAATCTTATGTCTCCATGAACTCCTAACTTAGACCATGTCCTCAGAGAGGTGCAAATCTAGTAGGTCGTGCCTTCTCTGCTTATCCCAAGTCAATTTGGGTCTGCCTTTACTCCTGTTCCCCTTTACAACGAGGCTTTCAATTGCTCTGACCGACTCCGTTGTCTGTCTTCGTTTGATATGCCCAAACCATCTCATTTTGCCCTCCATTATCATATCTGCTATACTAGTCACGCCTAACCTTTCTCGAAATACCTCGTTTCTGATCCGGTCTAGCCTTGTATGCCCACACATCCATCTTAACATCTTCATCTCTGCCACTTCCATCTTCTGTAATTGTGACCTCTTGATGGCACAGCAGTCTGTCCCATATAGCATTGCCGGTCGCACTGCCACCCTATAAATTTTTCCCTTTAATTTAGTTGGGAAATTTTTGTCACACAGCACCCCTGAGGCGGCCCTCCATCTACACCAGTCTGCTTGAACTGATGTGCTACATCATTATCTATGTCGCCATTCTGCTGCACAAATGATCCTAGGAATTTAAACTTACTTACCTGTGGTGCTACTTGACCATCTATGGTGAGCTGGCTATCCTCACTGTGTGCTACGCCGCTGAAGTCGCAATACAGATACTCAGTCTCAGAACGGCTAATCTTTAACCTTTTCTCTCTAAAACACCTCTCCACTGCTCTAGCCTCATACTTAGGGTATGTCTACTTTCTGCAACTAATACAATATTGTCTGCAAAAAGCATACACCACGGAACTGCCTCCTGTATCGGCTTTGACAACTCGTCAAGGACAACTGCAAAAAGAAATAGGCTCAACGCAGACCCTTGATGGAGACCGACCTCCACCGGAAAGAAGTCTGTATTCCCCACATGCGTACGAACAGTTGTTTTTGTCATAGCATATATATCTCTAATTAGTTCTATATGCTTCATATTGATCCCTCTTGCATCCAAACTATCCCAAATCAGGCTACGCGTCACACTATCATACGCTTTTTCAAGATTGATGAAAACCATATGTAAATCGTGCTTCTTACCCTATACTTCTCCATTAATCTCTTGAGAATATGTATTGCTTCCGTAGTTGACCTTCCTGGCATAAAACCAAATTGGTTCACCGTAAATGAGTTTCTCTCCTAATTCGAGTGTCGATTACTCTCTCCCATAACTCCATGGTATGGCTTAGCAACTTATCCCTATATAGTTCCCACAACACTGTGTGTCTCCTTTGTTCTTATATAAGGGGACCACGACACTCTTTCTCCACTCATCTGGCATCTTCCCTATTTTGTAAATACGGTTGAACAGAGTAGTTAGCCATTGGACCCCTTCCTCTCCTAAATACTTCCACACCTAAATAGGTATGTTATCTAGGCCGACCACTTTAACTCTTCCCATCTTCTTCAGTGCTCTCATCACTTGTCCTTGTGTGATGTTCGGACAGTCAGAGTTATTATGTTGTCATTGTTGGTTAGTGGTGTTTGCTCGTTCTTCATAGTCAGAACTACTGCCATTGAAGAGATTGTGAAAGTATGTTTGCTATTTCAACTTGATGTCTTGTGCTTTGACTAACACATGTCCGTCTTCTCCTTTTATAAACTTCCCGCCTCCTAGGTCCTGCCTCTTTCGATCCCTACCTTTGGCAATCTTGAACATATCATGTTCTCCTTCTTTTGTTTCTAGTTTCTCATACATCCTTTTATAAGCTGCAAACTTGGCTCTGTCACTGCCTTCTTCGCCTCCTTATTGGCAATTTTGTAATTCTCCTTCAATCGTACTTTTTCTTCCCCATTAGTGCAGCTTAACAGCTCTCTAAAATTCTTTTGTTTGTCTTTTATTTTTTCTTGCATATCCTCGTTCCACCACCACGTTTCTTTATGTACGTACTTCTTTCTGTTGTTACCCCTAGCGTTTCTTTCGCCGCTTGAGTAATAGTAGTCGATATAGCTTCCCACATCTGATTTGTGCCATCACCTAGATGATCTAGTTTCACAGAGATGACATTGTCTCTGAATATATTAATTTTTTTGCCCTTCAAACTTCCCCATTGAATGCCGGGTGGGACTTTTCCAACCCCCTTACTCAGCTTTTGGCTCAATGCTATAACTACCACTAATAAACGGTGTTGCATCACCACTGTCTCTCCTGGTATAACCCTACAGTCCCTCCGGTTTCACGCCTCATCAGAAAATAGTCGATCTGCGTGTGACGTCCTCCGCTGTTAAACGTGATCAAATGTGATTCTTTTTTCTTAAAAAATGAGTTTATAATGCCTATATCATGGGCTACTGCTAGGTCTAGCAGATCTCTACCCTATTCGTTTCTATCTGCATAACCAAACCCGCCATGTACCGCTTGAAAACCATCGCTATTCTTTCCAATATGTCTATTAAAATCACCTCCGATACAAATTTGTTCCTCCCTGGGTATTGTCTTTAATACTACATCTAAGAAATCCTAAAACCATTTCTTCTCCTGTTCTCCTAGTCCCACTTGGGGTGCGTAGGCGCAAATCACTGCCATTACCTCATTATTTGGTACTAACTTCAACACCATAATTCTATCATTATATCTAATTACATCAATCACGTTTGTGTGCAAATCTATCTTTACTAGGAATCCTACCCCATTCTTGGTCCCATCTGACCCTGAATACAACAACTTATACCCATTACACTCTTTACCTTTATTCCCTTTCCACCTAGTTTCTTGGAGGCATGCTATATCTATCTTACGTCTCTTAAGTGTATCTATTACCTCAAATAATTTACCACTTAATGTTCCTACATTCCAAGAGGCTACCTTTAGACTATCTTCATTTTTCTTCCCCTTTCCTACACCCCTCTTCCTTAGACATGGTCTCACGGAAAAATCATGACGTCTTCCATCAATTATTGCAACTAAAACTAAAAATCCAATGTATGCTGCAGATGTTGAAAATTTGAAACTAATATATATATATATATATATATATATATATATATATATATATATATATTACTTGTACACACATGGTTACAAAGAAAGAGAATATAAAATATAAATAGAATTCTAGAAAACCTAATATGATTAGGAATAGAAGAATTAAAAAGGTAGAATCCTATCAGAATTACAAGTCCCAAGTACTACAGAACTTAACTTTATACACACCTATATCTAGACACCTACACAACACAAAACAAATACCCTATTCTTCACATCAAATTGGTCGGCAGCAGTATTAGCATCTCCCAAATTCTCAATTTTGCCGCCACCTTATTCCTCCAAATTCAATTTCTTCACCTTCATATTACAAATAAACGCCAGCATCTTTATTTCTCCCAAAATTGCAACAATCAGCCGCCAGCCTAAGCCAAGAAATAAATAATTTTCTTGGTCCCTTCTTCATCCATCCTTTGCATAGTACGTTAATCGAGATACAAGACAAGTACCCTTGCTATATTTACTATGATTCTCCAATGTTATTATGCTATTTTCATATCGAATTGGATCATGGATACGTAATTGTGATTTGCATAGATTATTGATTATACGTACGTAATTGTTGTATCTAAGGATTGATTATATGTATGCATATGTTATAGTGACATGAATCTTATGGAAATATAGGCATATGGGGCAGCGGATTGGGTTGTGTGCAGCTTCCTATACATGAATATATATGTGTTATTGCATGTTTAATTGAATTATTATATATGTTGTTTCATGCGATTGATTTACGTGTTATTTGAAATTGAATTGGATGAACTTGATGACGTTATGGCCGAAATATATTGTGTTGGCCGTAGGTTGGGATGTGCTAGGGTTGCAGCAGGCCCGATGGCAAGACCGCGGCATGGCTATGGCAAGGCCGCGGGCTCTGGCTGGTAGGGTCTTGGCAAGGTCGCTGACTCTGGTTGGCGGGCTGTGGCAGGGCCATGACAGGGCCGATGGCAGGGCTGCAGCAAGGCAGCATGCCAGGATGGCAAGGCGATGGTAAGGTTGCGGCTGGGCATGAGCTGAGTCGTGAGCTCAAGGGTTACGCTAAGTATAAGCGCGTATATGCACGTGCATGGAAACGGACATGTACATGAGTATATTTATATGTGCATGATAAGTTGAAATTAAATTTGGAAATAAAGTAATAAACCGAAAAGTAAAATGGATATCGCATCTGGATGTCATAAGTGGTAACCGCATGCTCTGGATGGTAGGGTCTTGGCAAGGTCGCTGACTCTGGCTGACAGGAACGCAGCAGGGCCGATGGCAGGGCCACGACAAGGCAGTGTGCCAGGATAGCAGGGTCGTGGTAAGACTGCGGCTGGGCACGGGCTGAGTCGCAAGCTCAAGGGCTACGCATAAGTATAAGCGCATATATGCACATATATGGACGAGGCATACACGTGGGTATATTTATACGTGGGTGGTAAGGCAAAATTAAATATGGAAATAAAGTGATAAACGGAAAAGTAAAATGGTTATCATATATGGATGTCGTAAGTGGTAACCGCATATGGGTATCAGAAATAGATATCGCATCCGCAAGGGGTAACCGCATATGGATATCAAAAATGGATATCGCATATGGAAGCCGTAAGGGGTAACCACATATGGATATAAGAAATGGATATCGATAGGGATACCGTAAGGGGTAATCGCTTATGTTATCGGAAAATAGAAATGAAAGGAAAATGGAAATGGACATCGATAAGGATACAATAAGGGGTAATCGCCTATGATATGAGAAATGGAAATGAAATGTGAAAAATGGAAAATGGAATATGAAACGGAATTGAATAAAAGATAAACGGTTGTCGAGACGTTGCATTTATGAATTTGAAAAGTTGCATCACAATTTTGATTGTACCGACTCTTGTGTTCGATGACTAAGTTGTGTGTGCTTTACTTGCTCGATTGTTCAAGAAGGGGAAAAGGGTAAATTTATTTGTGAAGAGAAGCATGCTATTTTATATTATGTTATTTTTTTACTTCATTTACACTTGCTTCTCCATGTATGATCCCTTGGTAAATATAGTCTGGTTACTTGTTGGGCGATGTATGTCGCTCACCCCCTCTATCAATCAGTTTTTCAGATACGCTGGTTAATGATCTAGTATACTGTGGATGATCAGGATTGGAGATTTCGAGACTAAGGATATTCAGATGAGGCTTTCGAGGAGTTAGTTGAGTTAGTTATATCAATATTCGAGGTTTGTGTATTTTGGAGATTTAGAAATTATCTACATTTGACCAGTGTATCGATTTAGATTTGCCTAGACATTGTGTTAATGATAATGATTATTTTATCGAGGGTTTTAGTTTATGACTTCCACAGACATCGATTTACGTTATTTGGTTGACGTGTAATTGGTTATATGGACGCCTTGTATTCTCCTTAGTGTGATACGGCTGGTGAGTCTTTTTGAGTACAAGGGCTCGGGATGGGTCGATGCACCTTAGAATTTTGATGTTGGTTTCAAATTGAGTGGAAACAAACTCACAGAAACTTTGAGTGACAACTCTTGCCTCAGATTTTTTTCAGCAAGTAAAGCCAAGTATTACATGTAAAGTCATCAACAATTTTGAGAAAATATTTCTGACCATACATTTTGGGGTGCCTTTAAAGCCCCTAGATGTCTATGTGGACTAACTCAAATGCCTTAGATGTTACAACCTCAGACGTAGGAAATGGACTCCTTTTCATCCTAGCTAGAGGACAAACTATACAAGTATAGGTGTTGCCAACAACAGACATAGAATTATCAAGCTTCTGGACTTCCTTCATTCTCAGGAGAGATGAATGACCAAGTCTGTAATACCAAAGCAGAGATGGTGTTTTAGAAAGATCAACAAAATTGGTAGCAGAAAGCAAAGCAGAGGGCTTAAAAGATTTGACACTTCCATGCAAATAGTAAAGTCGATTTCTCTTCTCAGCTGAACCAATCATCCTCTATGACAACTGATCTTGAATCAAGCAAGAGGAACCAGAAAAATTAACAGACAAGGAAGGATCAAGGGTCAGTTTGATGGGAGATAACAAATTAAAATTGAAATCAGGCACATACAACACATTATGCACAGCTAGAAGTGTATTAATCAGACAGTGCCAATATGTGTAGCACAAACAGAAGAATTATTGGGCAAGTTGATAGATACATTGTCAATGGATTTGCAGGAATGGAACAGATCAAAGAAATGTGTGACATGATGTGTAGATCCTGAATGAAGGATCCATACGTTATTATTATAAATGCAATTCGTACCTTTGACATTAGCAACCTGTGCTGACATGACAGCTCCCTAAACTCCAGTGCTTGGCACTATTGGCTGTTGGTTATCATCAATTTTGTTCAACCAACTCAAAAGTTTTTGTGTATATTCATGAGTCAAGATATGAGCTTGACAAATTATGTCATTCTGCTTATGTTGCTGAATCTCAAAATCTGTTTCAACTGCTTCCATTAAGTTTGCCTGATTCTTAAATTTGAAACCAGAAGGGAATCCATGCTTCTTACAAAACCTTTCTACTGTGTGTCCTACCGTTCCACAATGACTACATTATGGTTTTCTGGTTCCATCTAGAAAGAATCTTCCACTACCCCTTCTGTAACTATCTCCTTATCCTCTATAGGCGAAGGCATTAGCCATTAAACTCTCACTATCGTTTCCTTCCATCATCATGGCCGTGGGATTGTGAGCAAATGTCCTTGTCCATTCATATTTGTGACCTTCTTCTCGTGCTTAATTGCCATAGAAAATACAGTGTTAATGTCAGGTAGTGCTGTCATGATAAAGACTTGTGATTTCACGAGTTCATATTCCTCGTTTAAACCTTTAACAAACTTTATTACATAGTCACTCTATACAAATGCATGCATATTTGTAGCCACATCACAAGTACATCCAAGGCATGCGCATTTAGGCACTGGTTTAAGTGTCATCATCTCCTCCCAAACAACCTTAAGTCTAGTAAAGTAATCATTAACAGAAGACGTGCCTTGTTTAATAGAATAGAAATTTTCCAATAGATCCGACAATCTAAAAGGATCTCCATTACCATACCTGAGTTTAAAATGAGACCACACCTCATAAGCTATGTCATACCACATTACACTCTGTGCAATCGAAGGAGATACACAGTTCATAAACCACAAATGAACCATGGAGTTAACTTGTCTCTATGTCTGATACTGAGGGTCATTGGGCCTAGGTGTAGAATAGAACCATCGATAAAACCAATCTTGCTCTTGATGAGCAACGCTATCTCAAAAATTCTTCTCCATGAATGTAATTATGTGGATTAAGTGGAGGTTGAGCCAGGATGATAACGGGACTATCATTCGGATGCAAGTAAAGCGGATTAGACATAGGATTTTCTTGACCTTGATGGAAATTAGGTCTCTGATTATTTGATGTGGATGCCATATCAACACTGAACTTACAATCACTTGAATGAGAACTTGTAATCTTGGAACAGAAGGATCAAACGCAAGAAACTAACGAACAAACACAAAATATCAAGAAGAATCGCAAATAACTCGCTCTGATACCATGATAAAATTATCAATTGATGCCAAGAATTCAACTCAACAACACAGAAACATCAATTGCATTGAATTGCAAAGGCAAGAACGTGCCATACGAAGAAGAAGAAAAAAGAATTTTGAAATGAAAAAGTTGGCGCCAAAAAAATGCGTCAAGAACAAAGAATGGGAAGAACAAGTTTTTGCTGGGAAAATTCTGTAATTGGAATGATTAACCGTCTTGTACAAGTTTTAGTATCTATAATACATCAATGAAACCTCCTAGAACTGAATTGCATATGTGATCAAATACAATTGAGCTAATCAGCTAGTTAACCACCTAACTACTATGTAACCACTGCGTGATCTGATGTGGCACTGTGCTTCTTAAGCTGGAGATGACTTGCTGCACCTTGTATTACATGTATGGATTGTTGCACCTGGATGTCACCACTTGTACTCGTCTGATCCTGCACACATTTCATATCAGCCATATTTGCTACTGTAGAATGGCTCGCTGATTCTATACTGGATCTTGAGCACTTCACTGCCCTCTCTTCTTTGCCTTTAACAATTATAGTAGTTTTTTAGACTATTATGATAGTGTGTTTTCTTATTAAAGCTAAACTGTAATTTTGACTTTCTCTTAATGGATAAACACCACCCAGTAAACTATGACGGATTGTTCAACCATCTCGTTTTGCAAACTGAATTGCTTTTCCGGTCAATTTAGGCGATCAGATCAAGTTTTCTTGGGCCCGTATAGGCCTAACAACTCTTTTAGCACTAGAATAGAACTACAAATTTTGAAGAACATTTGGAAATCTGATAATATTTGGAAACTCCATGAAATCCTATCCTGGACCATATCCTCAAATAGGTGCAAATCTAGTAGGTCATGCCTAATCCGCTCATCCCAAGTCAGTTTAGGCCTGCCTTTACTCCCCTTCCCTTGTACAATGAAGCTTTCAACTGCTCTAGTAGACGCCGTTGTATGTCTCCTCTTGACATGCTCAAATCATCGCAGTCTCCCCTCCCTAATCTTATCTTCTATACTAGACACCCCTAACCTTTTCCGAAACGCCTCATTTCTGATTCGGTATAACCTTGTATGCCAACACATCCACCTCAATATTCTCATCTCTGTCACTTCCATCTTCTACAACTGTGGCCTCTTGATGGCCCAACAGTCTGCTGCATAACATTGCCGGCCGCACTACCACCCTGTAAAATTTTCATTTTAATTTAGTTGAAAAGTTCTTGTCACACAACACCCCTGAGCCCGCCTCCATCTATACCAGCCTGCCTGAACTCGGTGTGCTACATCACTATCTATGTCCATATCCTACTGTACAAATGACCCTAGGTACTTGAACTTGTTTACCTATGGTACCACATACTCTCGATGGTGAGCTGGCTATTCTCACCGTCAGCTGCGCCGCTGAAGTCGCGGTGCGGGTACTTGGTCTTAAAACGACTAATCTTTAAGTCTTTTCTCTCTAAAACACCTCTTCACTGCTCTAGTCTCATACTCAAGGCATGTCTACTCTCTGCGACTAATACAATATTGTCAGGAAAAGCATACACCACGGACCTAACTACTAGATCGGCTTTGACAACTCGACAAGGACAACTGCAAAATGAAATGGGCTCAACACAGACCCTTGATGGAGGCCTATCTCCACCGGGAAGAAGTCTGTATTCCCCATAAGCGTACGAGCGGCTGTTTTCGTCCAAGCATACATATCTTTAATTATGTCTATATACTTCATATGAATCAATCTTGCATCCAAACTATTCCAGATCAAGCTACGTGGCACACTATCATATGCTTTACAAGATCGATGAAAACCATATGTAGATCGCGTTTCTTCTTCCTATTCTTCTCCATCAATCTCCTTAGGATGTGTATTGCTTCCGTAGTTGACCGTCCTGGCATAAAACCAAATTGGTTCACTGTAACCTGAGTTTCTCTCCTAATTCTAGTGTCGATTACTCTCTCCCATAACTTCATAGTATGGCTTAGCAACTTAATCCCACTGTAATTCCCACAACACTGTTCTTATATAAAAGGGACCAAAACATTCTTTCTCCACTCATCTGACATTTTTTCTGTTTTGAAAATAAAGTTGAATATAGTAGTTAGCCATTGAACCCCTTTCTCTCCCAAATACTTCCACGCCCAAATGAGTATGTTATCCAAACCAACTGCTTTAGCTCTTCCCATCTTCCTAAGTGCTCACATTGCCTCTCCTTGTGTGATGCTCTGACAGTCACAATTATTATGTGGTTGTTGTTGGGTGGTGATGCTTTCTCTTTCTTCTTGGTTGGCACTCTCGCCGTTGAAAAGATTGTGAAAGTATGTTTGTCATTTCCACTTGATGTCTTGTGCTTTGACTAAAACATGTCAATCTTCTCACTTTATAAACTTCTCCTCGGTCCTGGCTCTTTCAATGGAATATTATGTCAAAATAGCATTAACATTACTTAAGATCAAGTTATGATGAATTACATGTGAAATTCTTTGATTATTTGACAAACTATTTATCTATCCTACTGTGATAATATTTTTAGGTGAGAAAGTATTATGGATGTTTACATAGTCGTGAATATCCTTTTAGTTTATAAATTGTAGTTAGCAACATTAAGTATTTTTATGATGTCGAATGATGAAAAATATAAAGTGGTTCAAAAAGAGTTCTGTTTTTCTTTAAGCAAACAAAATCGTAAATTCATTGATTACCAAAGGACGGCCGTAGCTGGTGATAGTTGACTTGCAGCTGAGGCTCATGGTTCCTCGGTAGGGAGATTTTATGTTTTTGTGGTCTCCAAGGAAAAAGCAGTTGTAAATAGAGGATTTTTTTTTTAAAAAAAAGGCTTTGCTAGAAATAAAAAGCATTAGAAAAGGATAATTATTTAATAGCAGATGATAAAGCCGGATCTTCACCAAGGGTCTAGTTGACCTCAAAATAGCTTCGTCAGTTAAGTTGAAGAGTTGTTAACTGGGATCGAAGGAGCGTAGCTGGAATAGCGCCAAATATCCTGCACAAGTAAGCACAGGTCAGAGGTCCCGGGGGGGTTGGCCCCGGGAAAAACCCTCCGACGCTCAAGTCAGTTTGAGCCATATCTCACTGAGATTTATAATGTAAAGGGTGAGTTAGGAATATCTCACAATGTATGCCGAAGAGCAAAGGGTGTGAGCTTGCTTTTGAGTATGAATGTTTTAATTCTGGATTCAGATCTTGGTCCCCTTTCTTTGTCTTGGTTGGCTTGCCTTTATAGACCTTTTTCTGCCTTTAACTTCTGATAATAAATTGTGGACAGGGTGCTTACTTGGGGCAGAAATCCTAGGAAGCTGTAGGTCTGCTGATATGATCAATAGTCTGACTGATGTGACTAATAGGCCGGCCTGGTTGATGTGATTAATAGGCCGATTGTTATAACCTTAGCGTGTTCAGGAAGAATACCCGTTGTAGCCACTATATTTGAATTGCAGCTCTGTCCAAGGGTCCCATGAAGTATTATCGTGATGGGTTCATTTGTTGTGGTACATAGCTGAACCCTGCCGAAATGCATGCCTTGCTGTGGTACACAGCTGAACCTTGCCGAAGTGCATGACTTGGCCTTATCCCATGGAAGTGATCTGAAGTGCGGTATCTAGACATAGGATAATGTTGATGCCGAGGTACATACTTTAGCACATTCTCCGATGTTATAAGGACGTCATGATGCCCTGCTGAGGTGCCGATGAGGCTGAACAGCTAGACTTAGGCGCTGAACTGCTGAACTGCGGTACTTTGTATGTTGGGCCACTGGAATTGAGCCGTTTACTGTTGTTGACTAACGGATGATTCAGTTATGGTTTATCATTTGCCCTCAGATTTTGTGTGGCTGAGCTGAACTGCGAAAGCAGACAAATCTTGCTTTAATAGACCCGTGACGTGGCAGTCCTTTATTAATTGTGCGGTTAACCTTCTATTTGCAGAGTAATTCTCACTTTCAATGTAAGCGCTAATTTTGACACCTCACCATTACTTTTTCGGCGGTTCCATTCCCCAAGGGAGGGAAATTCGTGAACTTCTGGCTCTTCGCATTTTAAATGAAAAAGGTGCAACCTTTCGCTTTCTCTCTCTTATAAATAGAAACAATTTCCACTTCACTCTTTTCTTCATCCTTTATCCTGCTCATCTTGTTATTTTGGTGTATTGTTGATTTGCTCCTCCTCTTCTTCTCTGACCTTACTCCCGCTCTTTCAACTTGCGTCTTCAATATTTTGTAAGCTTTCTTACTCATGGCTTCGTCTTCTTTTTTCTTGAAACCCATAGCTCCTTCTCATTCGGTGCATAACTCAATGTGTATCTTGAAAGATAATGACATTTCTGAACTATGTCAACATTATAAGGTTGACAGGAGTACTTTTGCTCCCATTCTTCCCCCAGCCTCATCAAACTGCTAATGACCCCCCTTCTGGCTACGAAGCAGTCTATGAGGAGTTTTTTAGATCTGGTTTTAATTTACCCATTCCGGCCCCCTTACTTCAAATACTGTTCTGTTATAAACTGAGGCTTCCCCAAATAACTCCTAACGGGCTGAGGGTTATTCTTAGTTATCTGCTCTACCTAAGAGCGTCTGAGAAGAACTTCTCATTCGCATTTTTTAGGGAGATATTCGTATGCAATCAGGAGGGTAGCTGGTACAATTTTGATAGGAGATCTCAAAGTAGTGGAGGGTCTTTTGTAATAAACCTTCCCTCCCCTTACAAAGATTGGAAGGGGAATTTTTTTTTTGTTAAAAGTTTAGGATTGCCTGAAGGGATCCTTTGGAACACTGGTAGCGTAAATAACAGGAGGCCAAGTGAACAATTTCGCAATGAAGCCTCACGATTGTTACTTTCCCCCTGGGTCATAGACTGGAAGAAAGTTAATAGGCAAATTGTAGAGGTTGCTGGCCTGGATCATTTGGGGCCGGAGTGTAATTTTCGACCTCTCATTCCCCTAGCTTTGTGGATAGTTCAGGGTATATGGCAACATTCCTGAAAATCTTTGGCTGGTTTTGACGTTTCACCAGTGTTTTGACTGTTTTGTTCCTTGAATCTTGCAGAAATCATGGTACGTGGGACCCTTGAAAGGCTGAAAAACTTGGTCTCCAGGAAGAGAACGTGGTTAGAATGCCAACCATCCATTTCAGAGACGGCCTCCGCTAGCTCATCGTCTGAAGTGCATGCGTGTTCAGGTAAAGTTTCTCCCTGCATTAGTCTTGGATGTGCTTGATTTTTATTATAGTCATTTGGATATTTTCTCCCTTGCAATTGAAACTCCTAATAATCTTCCCCAAACCGAAGCTCAGGTTCCTGTCCCAACCTTAGCTCAACCTGGGGAAGGTAGTGGGGGAATTAATTCCCCCATCCTAATTCCTTCATCTCCTGCTGCTGAGGCTGAGGATGTTCCTCCCCCAGGTTGGGTTGTTGATGAGGCTGGGCCCTCCTTTAAACTTTTAAGAGAGGCCCTGAAGTAAATGTCTCCGGGGATGGACCCTCTGAGGTGAAAGCGTTGGAAGGAGAGCCCCCCAAAGAAAAAGATCTTGAGAAGGAAACTTCCAGAGTAAACGTACCTGAAGGAGAAGCCTCTGCAAAGAGTATACCAGAGGGGGGACCTTCTTCTCGACCGCAGCGGGAGAAAAAGATGATAGAGTTCAGCTACGACAACTCTGCCGAAGATCCTGGAGTAGCTAGGAAATTGACAGAGATGTCAACACTTCCTAAAAATTGGCAGACATATGACAGCCTGGATTGGAATAATGCTTTTAACTTATTTGTGAAAAATATGGCCTTGGTATGACCTTCGTCAGTTTTCCATATTTCCCTTTGATCCTCCATGCTTTTCTTAACTGGTTTGACTTTTGCAGTATCGGGTCCAAGAATATAATATTCTCAGACGAGCTGAAGAGCTCAATTCCAGATTCTTCAAAATCTCTGAGACCAATGCCCACCTCAGAAAGGCCTGTAACGAGTTAACTGAGGCGGCAAAACCTAACAACACAAAGTTGTCCGGGCTGGAGGCTAAAATGAACAATCTGAAGTCTCAAATTGCTGCACTTACTGAAGATAATTCTAAGCTTCAGATGTTAAAGCGAGACTCAGATTCCAATCTGGCCTCGCTTATGTAGGAGAACTCCAGGCTTCAAGCTGAGAAGCGAGATTCTGACGCTAAGCTAGCTGCTGCCAAGTCCCAAGTGATTCGACTGAAGGAAAAATTGGCCAACTCTGAGTTAGTTTCTTCCAAGGCTCAAGCTGAACTGGAGTTCTACCAAAAGGAAATCAGTAATTTTGATCAAGTATTGTCCAACAGCAGGGCTGAGCTGAACCAGCAACTGGAGGCTGAGAAGAAGAGCAAGGCTGATCTCATCCATCATTTTGAAATTCAAGCTGAGGAGATGAAGGAGAAAGCCGTTGCTGAGTTCAGACAATCCGAACTTTTTACTGGAAATTTTTTGAAGATTCAAGGCTCAGCAATTGCTGTTGGACAAACTTGGGCGATTGATGCTTGCTCTGAGGTCTGCCCCAGCCTTGACAAGAAACATCCTCGAATTGCTGTGATGTATAACCCTGAGGCTGGAAGTTTACTTGAGAACCAAATAGATCGGTTTCAAAGTGGAGCTGACCTTAGAGATGATGAGGAGGTTGTAAAGTAGAATAGGTCTTTTCTTGCGAATTGTAGTTGTAATAGACTTTCTTCTTAATGAAAAACCCAATTTTCTCCACTCTTGCTCTTCAGCTTCTTTCATTTTTCCTTAACCGTCTCTATCTTCAGCATGTGAAGTTTTATTTGCTTCGCCCCAATAGTGAATGCAAGTATTTGTCCTCAGCTTCACTTGCTCTATTTTAATAGTTTGCAAGTATTTGTCCTCAGCTTTACTTGCTCTATTTTAATAGTTTGCAAGTATTTGTCTTCAGTTTCACCAAAAGAGTATCTTTTGTGTGCTGTTTCTTTACTGAAGTACTAAGCTTCAGCTTTTATACTTGGCTCTTTAGCTCTGCTGCGCCTTGATGAATTTTGAGAGGTGAGAAAACCTTTATCCTTTTTTTGTCAACCTCTCAGTCCTGCTGAGTTGAAGATATAGGGGACTTATCCCGTTGTTGAGACCTGCTCAACTTCTCAGTTCTGCTGAGGTGAAAATATAAGGAACATATCCCGTTGTTGAGACCTGCTCAACCTCTTAGTCCTACTGAGGTGAAAATATGGAGAACTTATCCCATCCTGCTGAGACCTGCTGAGCCTCCCAGACCTGCTGGGGCAAGATAATGTTGAGGCCTGCTCAACCTCCCAGACCTGCTGGGGTAAGAATATCGGGAAACTTGTCCCATCCTGCTGAGACCTGCTCAGCCTCCCAGAACAGCTGGGGTAAAGATAATGTTGAGACCTGCTCAACCTCCCAGACCTGCTGGGGTAAGATAATGTTGAGACCTGTTCAATCTCCCATACCTGCTGAGGTGAAAATATGGGGAACTTATCCCATCCTGCTGAGACCTGCTCATCCTCCCAAACCTGCTGGGGTAAGATAATGTTGAGACTTGCTCAACCTCCCAGACTTGCTGGGGTAAGAATATCGGGAAACTTGTCCCATCCTGCTAAGACCTGCTCCGCCTCCCAGACCTGCTGGGGTAAAGATAATGTTGAGACCTGCTCAACCTCCCAGACCTGCTGGGGTAAGATAATGTTGAGACCTGCTCAACCTCCCAGACCTGCTGGGGTAAGAATATCGGGAAACCTGTCCCATCCTGTTGAGACCTGCTCAGCCTCTCAGACCTGCTGGGGTAAAGATAATGTTGAGACCTTCTCAACCTCCCAGACCTGCTGGGGTAAGAATATCGGGAAACCTGTCCCATCCTGCTGAGACCTGCTCAGCCTCCCAGACCTGCTGGGGTAAAGATAATGTTGAGGCCTGCTCAACCTCCCAGACCTGCTGGGGTAAAAATATCGGGAAACCTGTCCCATCCTGCTGAGACCTGCTCAGCCTCCCAGACCTGCTGGGGTAAAGATAATGTTGAGACCTGCTCAACCTCCCAGACCTGCTGGGGTAAGATAATGTTGAGACCTGCTCAACCTCCCAGACCTGCTGGGGTAAGATAATGTTGAGACCTGCTCAACCTCCCGACCTGCTGGGTAATAATATAGGAAAACCTGTGCCATCCTGCTGAGACCTGCTCAGCCTCCCAGACCTGCTGGGGTAAAGATATATATGCCCCCACTTTCGCCATGGGTGATAGACAGACATAAATTATCGCTTCGCGCACCATAAGGTGACTTACCTTTTCCCGACTGAATGCCAGATAAGAATAGTTAAATATAAGAAATTGATCCTCGGATAACATAAGGCTGGGCCATGAGATACGGGATAAACCCCAAAAGAGATAAACCATGATTTGATTGGATCAGGTATGGTTGCTGTTATATCAGCCTTATGTGCTCAGGAGCCCATAACCCCCTTTCCTCAGGATCTGAATCCTCATCACTTAGAAGACCTTGTTGAGGCCCAGGTTTACAACTTTCATCTGGAGAAGGTCCGCCAAAGTTTAGGCTGTTATGGAGCCTAGACCTCGGATTATAAAAACGTTGCAAGTGACCCAGCTCAATAAGACGCCCAATATCTTGCCCGAGCTGCCTACAATCTTCTGTATCATGGCCAATATCATGATGATAAAGGCAGTACAATCGATGGTTTCTTTTGTGGATTGGTCCAGCCATGGGCTGGGGTTCTTTTGCCAGTGATTTTCTCCTCATGTAGGAAAGAACATGGGCTTTTGAAGCCAGCAGAGAATTTCTTTCCTTTCCCCGGCCTCCTAACCGAATCTTGACAGAGCACCTTTCCTGCAACAGCGCTTTGCCCTTATTGTCAACTTTTCTGCCATGCTTGAAAGGCAGGGAAACTTTTTGATTACACTTTAAGCTCTGGTGGCTAGACTTTTGTTCTGACCGTCTTACCTCACCCATAAACTCAGCCCGTTGCCTATGACAATAACTAGGCCGGGTGGGAGAATACTCTATGTGCTCCAGTGGGTGCTTAAACGAGGCGCTTCACGTGTCTTCCCAGGTCAAATGTACTTTTTCCCCAAATGGGCATGAACATCAAGTTACTTTTTGATGAAAGTCAGAACTACTTCGAACAAGAATGAAGGCTGAGATTAGGCGCTTCATGTTACTTCGAACGCGTTCAACTTCCCACAACAGACGCTTCATGTAACATCGAACGCTTGTTCAAAAGCACATTAAGCGATCCATGTCATATTGAACGCCTATTCATTAACCAGATAAGGCACTTCATGTGACCAACGTCATAAATGTCTTATGCTTTTTTTTCTAATGCTTACTTGACATTTCTACCCTCTCTTTTACTGCAATTTCCAAAGGTTTTTTCTCTTTCTTGAAGGAGTTATCTTTCCTCTTTGAGCTTTCAACAAGAGGCTTTCTCAAGAAGCTCCCATCCATCCAAGGGAAGATCTCCAAAGATGAGGACATGTCATGACAAGAAGACAAAACCCATCATTGGCCCCTGCAAGGTTCCAAACGGCTGGAAATTTGAAGTTGTATAAAAACAAGGGTTTCATCTTCATTCATCTTCAACTTTTTATCTTCAAGCTCTCAAGTTTCTCTCAAAGTTCAAGCTCTCGAAATAGTTGTAAACATTGTATATTTTACTTTATTGTTGAGATTTGTGTTTGTAAAGAAGAAGAAGAAGAGTCTTCTTCTTGGTGAGTAAAGATTGTGAGAGACTGAGTAGATTGTTGGTCAAGAAGCAAGGGGCTTCTTGTTTAAGAAATTCAGACCTTGGATAGTTAGTTCGTAGTGTGGTGATACACTATACTCTCTACAAGAATTCTTTAAGGGCAAAAAAGTTCTTTTGATGCTAGACCTCAAGGGGTTAGCTTTCTTGGTTGTGGTCAAGGCGATTTGCAAAATTTTCGTTGTATTGGATTTTGTTTTTTGATTGTTGTTTCCTCCAAAAGAAATAACGATCCCTCCATTCAAAATTCTTCTTGTGAAAAATCAAGAAGGTAGAAGAGTTGAGCCATTTTGACTTTAACTTCTATACATATTGTGTTTTTTAGTGTTCTGCAAGTTTTATTCTTTTCAAGAACACATCCAAGTATTGGTTTCCACTCAAAAACAAAAAAAAATCCAAAAAAATATCTATACTTGGTGAACACACTATTCAACCTCCCTTATAGTGTGTTCTAAGATACCTAACAATTGGTATCAGAGCCTAATCTCGAGTATTTGAGTTCAAATATCAAGATTTGATCTTAAAGTATGGATCCTTTTAGTTTTGAATATACTATTTCCCCTAGTGGTGATGCTTCTAGACATAGAAGGCAAGAATCACTACTTCCTTCTATCCCTAGTGTCCATGTCAAGGTTTCTATGTTTGATCCTCTCAACTACCTACTATGGAAATCAAACATGGAGACATATCTATGTTTTTGTGGGTACCACATATGGAGAGAGGTATCAAAAGGTTCCACCATTTCTTTTGATGTTGATGATCCTACTCCGGAGGAGGAGTTGCAATTTATCATAAATAGTAAAGCTCTTGCTATTCTAAATAGCTCTCTTTTACCAAATGAGAGAGCTCAAATACAATGAGTGTAATCCACCCATGAAGCTTGCACTAAGTTGGAGATGATCCATGAAGAAACATCTCAAGTGAGGAAGGCCAAGAGGAGACAATTCATCTAACAATTCTACAATTTCAATGTCCCCAAAGGTGAGAAGATTGAAGAGTCTATATAACGGTTCACTAAGCTTGTCAACCTACTCACAGCGGTTGGCAAAAAGATAGAGCAAGAGGATCTGAACCATTGCTTCCTAAATAGCTTACGAAAGGAATGGAATGCAAAAGTAACGGCCATCAAGGAATCCAAGAATTTTGAGACTATCACCTTAGATGAGCTTTATGGGAGTCTCACACTTATGAGATTCACCTTGAAGCTCAAGAGAAAAATGATCCTATACAAAGTTCGTCAAAGGCTCTCGCATGCGAATCGGAAGAGTCGGATGATGAAGTCGGACTTCTTGTCCGAAGATTTAGACAGTTCTCAAGAAAGAATGAAGATGAAGCTAAAAGGTTCATCAAAGAAAAGTTCTCCAAAGACAAGGTGAAGGACCAAGAAAACAAATGCTATAAATGTTGGAAGTTTGGTTACTTCATGAAAGATTGTCCGGTGAAGGAGCCACAACTCAAACATAAGAAATCCATCTACCAACGGAAGAAGGCCTTACAATAGGAAGTAGCCCATTGGGAGAGTATTCTTTCCGAATCCGAGAACGACAATGGAGACACTGATGACCTAGCTCTTACAGGGGTCATCAATGACAATCTTGACGAGGAAGTGTACGCTCTAATGGCCATTGACGACGATATAGAGGTATGCAATATTTCATCTCATTATAGATTGATAGATGAAAGAGATGAGTTAGTGCAAGAAAATGATTTTTTGGATATTAGGTATAAACGTGTCAAAAAGGACTTTAGAGCATGCTTAAATGAATATAATGACACGTTAGAAAATCATATTGCATTACAACTTGAGCATGACATTTTATTGACAATGCATGTGATTGCACTATAAGAGAAGCATGATTTGATGAAATCATGCACTCAAAACCATGACAAAAAGAAAATTTGTCCAAGGGTATGTGCTACAAAGGTAGACATAGACAAAGATGCATCTAGGTTAAGCATGAAAGCTAAAATCAAACCTAGTGCCATGTATGCATCGAAGAAACAAAAATCTAAGGAACAAGCATTAATTGTCAAGGAGTCTAAGACCTCCTTGAAAAAGCAAATGCACATGCCTAAGGGAAAGGCAAACGCAACAAAGGTGTCAAAAACTTTGGTTGAAACTGTGAAACAAAAATCTTCCTTGACTACAAGGAAAGTTGTTCCTAAACGGGAATCACGGAATATGCCTATACACAAGCATGATAGCTATCATCACTCACATAAGCACATTCCTATACGGTTTTATTGCAATAAAAAGGGTCATGTAGAAAGGGCATGTAGAGCTAAAAATAATAAAAATCTTATGTGGGTGCCGAAAGGCGAAGTGAAGGTAACTAAACTTCAAGGACCCAAAATAAAAAGGGTACCAATATCATATGGTTCATTTGCAGGCCCTAGCACTAAATGGTGAAAACGACGACAAGAAGGTCAAATAGGTCATGGACAGTGTGTGTTCCAGCCATATAATGGGAGACAAAAGTCTATTCCATAGACTCACTTGTAAGATTGAGGAGTTGTCCACTTTGGAGGTGGCAAAGGCCAAATCAAAGGACACGGTAATGTGGGTAGCAATTCCTTCTCTCTTAGTGATGTCTTATATGTTGTAGGACTAAATTTTAACTTGATAAGTTTCAGTCAACTATGTGATGCTAATTATGAAGTTATGTTTTTGAAAACAAAGTGTGTTGTGAAAAAAGATAATACTATCTTATTTGAGGCTTTGAGATTCAAAAACATTCAAAAACATTTACAAACTTAGCATCAATGATTTGGTTTCACAAAATATATCTTGTCTAGTTGCTAAAAATGGTTTGACGCAACTACGGTATAGACGTCTCAGACACGTATGTTTCAAAACAGTCAAATTTATTTGCGAAAACAATAAAGTCCGAGGCCTTCCAGAAATGAGTTTGAAAAGCCATGACTTGTGTGACACTTGTCAAAAGGCAAAGCTTGTGAAAACAAGCTTTAAACCAAAAACAAACATATCCACCTCCAAACACCTACAATTACTATATATGGATTTGTATGGGGACGTTGGAACAAAAGGTTTGGATGGTAAACATTATACCTTTGTGGTAGTAGATGACTATACTCGTTATACATGAGTGATTTTTCTTGCTAAGAAAAATGATGCATATAGTGAGTTTGTGAATTTGAGCAGACGATTGAAAAATCACATGTGTGATACAATTAAAACCATCTGAAGTGATCATGGTAGTGAGTTTGATGATGTGTTTGAAAGGTTTTGTGAATCCAAAAGATACTCACATGACCTTTCGGCATAACAAAATAGTGTATCCAAACGAAAGAATAGAACTCTACAAAAAATGTGTAGAGCAATGTTAAATGAGCTTGGTTTGCCCAAGTATTTTTGGGCCGAAGCGGTAAATGCCGCTTGCCATGTGATTAATCGTGTATATTTGAGACCATACCTAAATATGACACCTTATGAGGTTTGAAATGGTAAATTTTCTAATATTGGGTATTTCAAAGTGTTTGGTTGTAAATGTTTCATACTTAACACCAAGGACACTTTGGACAAACTTGACCTCAAAGCGGATGAAGGTATCTTTTAAGGTTATGCCTCAAATAGTAAAGCATTTCGTTTTTTCAACAAAAGGAGTCAAAAGGTGGAAGAATCAATCCATGATAAGTTTAACGAGTCAATTAATGACGCCTAAACTTAATGAGGATTGTGACGAAATGAAGATGTTGCTCCTCAAGAAGAAATTCTTGAAGACATTCCAACGGTTGCTCATCAACAAAAAATTGTTGATAAGTCTCCAAATGGAAACATATTCATTGACTTGAGAGTAGAACCAATTGAAGGTACTCCTCCACCTAGTGTGCATGAATTTAGTGAGTTAAATAAAAATATTTATCATACTCATCTTGCTTATACACAAAATGTTAAAAATGCATCTCATATTCGGAAAAATGAAAATCATCTAAACGATGATGATACGTCACTTCCGAAAAGTGATCATGAGGAAGTTGTAGGAGATGTCTCTAACCTTCCTAGATCATTCAAGCATAAAAGTTCTCACTCACATGAGTTGGTCATGGGTGATTTAAATAGGGGTATCACTACACGAAGGCAATATAGAGAGAACGCATTCGTTTCTCTCATAGAGCCTAAAAATGTTAAAGATGCACTTCTTGATGAAAATTGGATCTTGGCTATGCAAGAAGAATTAAACCAATTTGAAAGAAGTGATGTTTGGGAGTTGGTTCCCAAACCACTTGATCATCCCATTATTGGTACTAAATGGGTATTTCTTAACAAGATGGATGATCAAGGAAATGTCACTAGAAACAAAGCTAGATTAGTTGATCAAGGATACCGCTAAAAAGAAGGTATTGACTTTGATGAGACATTTGCACCAGTAGCAGGGCTTGCCATTAGAATGTTATTGTCTGCCTACCACTTACCCTCCTTAGACCCTAACGATAACTTTTGCTGTCGTTGGGATATACTGGGTTCGGATGATTATGATGATGATGAAACTTTACCAAATGGATGTTAAATCCGCCTTCTTGAATGGTGTTATTCAAGAAGAAATGTATGTTGCACAACTCCTGGGTTTGAATGTCATGATTCACTACATCATGTCTTCAAACTTAAAAAGGCTCTTTATGGCCTTAAACAAGCTCCAAGAGCTTGGTACGAGAGGTTAAATACTTTTCTTTTTAATAATGGATTCTTAAGGGGTAAAGTTGACACTACTTTGTTTATCAAATAACAAGGTAGAAATCAATTAATTGTACAAGTATATGTTGATGATATTATTTTTGGTGCTACTAACAATTGTCTTTGTGAGCAATTTGCAAGATTAATGCAAGGTGAGTTCGAGATGAGCATGATGGGAGAGCTAAATTATTTCATTGGACTACAAATCAAGCAAACAGAAGAAGGTGTGTATATCTCTCAAACCAAATACACAAAAGACTTACTCAAAAAGTACAACGTTGGTGAAGGAAGAGAAGTAAATACTCCAATGAGCACAAGTGCCAAGCTTGTCAAGGATGAGAAAGGAAAGCATATCGAGGTAACCTTGTATCATGTCATCATAGGTAGTCTACTTTATTTGACTGCGAGTAGATCCGATATTTTATATGCAGTGTGCTTATGTGCTAGATTTCAAAGTGATCATAGGGAAATACATCTAATTACGGCAAAACGTATTCTTAGATATCTTAGATGTCCTTTGAAATTTGGGCTATTTTATCTTAAAAATGCATGTTTTGATTTAAGGGGATATTGTGACTCCGATTATGTAGGGGAGTCTTGTTGATCGAAAGAGCACATCCGGGACTTGTCAATTTCTCGGTGATTGTCTTGTTTCTTGGTTCTCTAAGAAATAAAACAGTGTTTCTCTTTCTACGGCAGAATCCGGATACGTGTCGGCTGCCTCTTGTTGTGCACAATTGTTATTGATAACAAACAGTCTAAATGATTAAACATTCACTTCTCTAAGGTGCCTATTTTGTGTGATAACACATCTGCTATCAACATTGCACGAAATCCCGTCCAACACAGTCGGACTAACCACATTGAAGTGAGATATCATTTCATCCGTGATTGTGTATGAAAGAACTTGGTTAGTGTGGAATTTGTTCCAACACGTGACTAATTAGCACATATATTCACAAAACCTTTGCCTAGTGATGTCTTTGCATCTATAAGAAGCAGGTTGGGGTTGCTTAACATAGGTTGATAATAACCCATTTTAAGTTTGAGTAAGAAAATTTTCAAATTTTCAAGGTTAGTATACATAACGCGCTTCATCACAATTAGTTCAGGCATTCAATGTCACATTAAGCGCCTGATGCTGAGGATGTCACTCGTTCAAAGTGACATCAAGTGCTCTTTGTTTCTCATTACGTGCGTTTGAAGTGGCATTAAGCGCTTCATTTAAAATGGTTCACTCGTTCAACGTGTCATTAAGCACTCAATCCACATATCCACAACCGTTTCAAGCAACTTCAAGCGCCTCATCCAAGTTTATGAAGCCGTTCGAAGTTATTAAGCGCCTAAACCCTAGTAATTCACTCTCAGACCAAGCGTCTCTTCAACTTTTCGTGCCAATCAAAAGACATCAATTCCTGCCACCATTTTTATCTCTTCCCCACGCAATCACTCCCATGTTTCTCCACTTCTCCTCCATTTCCAAACATTTCCCCTTCTTCCTCCTCCACTTCATCTTTTTCTTCCAACTCTTCACCTTCCACCATAACTCCCCATTACTCCCACTCTCCCTTTTTTTTTACCGGTCTGTCTCCTCCTCTTCCCTTCCTTTCCTTTAAATTCTATCCTTCTCTTCCGCTCTTCTCACAAAACTTCTAACACCCTCCTCACTCCTACTCTCAAAACTTCAATCCTCTACTCAAAGATGGCTTCAGCAGGTCCTTCAAGACGCATTCAAAGGGGCCATAAACACAAGCAAACTGCTGGCATTATGGAACCACAAGAAATCACAACTCTTCGTGATGGGATCTTCAAGGATAACTTTCCTTGGATAAAGAAATATGACTCCGATATCATAGATCCACCTCTGATTGTAGACAAAGGTCTCCATCTATCACTTCATTCTCACATGCTCTATGAAGAATAGAGGAGTAACAACAGACCTATTGTACCTATCAAACTGATCCGCCTCAGCAATTTCACTGATGCTCACAATGCCAAACAAATCATCACCCTGCTAGATCATCAGGGTTGGACCTCTCTTTGGTCCAGACGTGATATGCAAAAATTCTTCAGAGACTACACTCGGCTGTTCTATGCCAACATGTGGATTACTCTACAATCAGAGTTCCAACAATTCTCTCTGCACACAATCGTTGCTGGCACACTCATCCATTTCTCAATTCAATAAATTTTTTATTCTTTTGGCGTCAGAAATAAAGGTCTCAGCGATTTTTCCGTATTTGACTGGAGCAGCAAATACGAAGTCTTTGAGTTGGATGTGAAATTTAATCTAGGATACTTTTCCACAAAGAAGACTCAGAACATGCCTCTGTTGAACCGAATTTTGTTGGTTGTGGTCACATACTGTGTCAACGGTAAGGCAACTCGAAATCCAAGCGATATGGATTTCTATGTTACTTATCGTCTCTTGCATGAGACACAGTTAAATTTTTGTTGGATCTTAGTGGAAGTTATGATGGCTGCCTCCGAAAGGGCTCAAAGGCTCATCCACTTGCCAATATTGTTACCATCCTGATGAAATCCAAAGGTATTGAGATACGTGATGGAGAACTTACAACCATGGCAAAGACAGACTACTACGACAATTTCAACATTGCCCAAGCCATTGACTCAAAACGAAGGAAGGCCACTACCATTTCTGATATTGCAGATGAGGTCGATGAAGGACCTCATGATGGCGAAGGAAGATCCACTGATCCTGTGCTGCTATCAACAATTCAGAAAATGCAACAAACTATTCAACGGTTGGAGCTTTGTGATGCAGAGCATGAAGCTCGACATGTCCGAAACGAATACCGTATGCTTGCTATCAAGAATTCCCTCTTGCAAATGAATCCGTGGGTGCAACTTCCCTCAGATTTTGATGATTTAGAGGGAGAAAGTGCTCCAGGCGCTGGCGATAGTGGTGGCGGTGGCGGTGGCGGTGGCGGAGATGGTGCTGGAGGTGTTGGTAGTTATGGTGGAGGTGCTGAATGGTCAATGACCGGATTTGTGGATTTTGCAATTGGTGGCAGAGTTTTTGGATTTGGAGGACTTACACCTCCAGGTGGAGGTGTTAGTGGGCTTAATTTGTTTAGGTTTTTGTCCTGTTGAAAATTGTTTCTTCTTTTCTTGTTTGATGACATGGATAAATTCTTGTTTACATGGAAGTAAAATAGACTCATTTTATTTTTGAATTTGATGATGGTTTGTGGTTAAACATTGTTTACATCATTTTATTTGATTCATCAAGTTAAAATTAAGAAATGCTTGCGCATGAAGTGAGGGGGAGCATAGGTTCAGGGGGAGCTAAACTTTGATCTTTCAGCAAGAGGCTTCCTCAAGAAGCTCCCATCCATCCAAGGGAAGATCTCCAAAGATGACGACATGTCATGAAAAGAAGACAAAACCCATTATTGGCACCTGCAAGGTTCCAAACGGCTGGAAATTTGAAGTTGGATAAAAACAAGGGTTTCATCTTCATTCATCTTCAACTTTCTATCTTCAAGCTCTCAAGTTTTCTCTCAAAGTTCAAGCCCTTAAAATAGTTGTAAACATTGTATATTTTACTTTATTGTTGAGAATTGTGTTTGTAAAGAAGAAGAAGAATCTTCTTTTTGGTGAGTAAAGATTGTGAGAGGCTGAGTAGATTATTGGTCAAGAAGTTAGGGTGCTTCTTGTTTAAGAAATCCAGACCTTGGAGGGTTAGTTGATAGTGTGGTGGTGCACTATACTCCCTACAAGAATTCTTTGAGGGCAAAGAAGTTGTTTGGAGGCTAGACTTCTAGGGGTTGGCTTTCTTGGTTGTGGACTAGGCGAATTGCCTAGTTTTCATTGTATCGGATTTTGTTTTTTAATTGTTGTTTTTTCCAAAAGAAATAACAATCATGCCATTCAAAATCCTTCTTGTGAAAAATCAAGAAGGTAGAGGAGTAGAGTCATTTTGACTTGAACCTCTATACATATTGTGTTCTTTATTCTTCCGCAAGTTTTGTCCTTTTCAAGAACACATCCAAGTATTGGTTTGCACTCAAAAACGAAAAACGTCCAAGAAAATATTCATACTTGTTGAACATACTATTCAACCCCTTCTAGTGTGTTCTAAAGGACCTAAGATATAACTCAAAAAGCAACTACTGAAACAATCTGTAAAGTGATGAATGTCGAGATTTCACTTTGTGAGCTGGTTGGGTTCTATGTATCTTCTGCCATGCGTTCTTGCTTTCAGAATATTCACATCTATGTACATAAAAAGTGGATGATTTCATGAAATCATCAAATAATCATTCAAAATTATGCGTTTAATGTAAAACGATGACACTATTGCTTCTGGGAGCTGCCTTTTTGTGTTTTTGACGTGATTACGATCAAATTGTTTTCAATGACATTTCCTATTTCTTTACATGTAAGGAAAAGTTTAGGGGTAAAACTGAAAAATCGACCCCAAAAAATAGAACTTAAGATGAGTGCATATGTCACACAAAATTGACATCCAACCCGTAAATTTTACTGTGTCGATCACAAACAGCAGAAGGAATTGTAAAAACTAATCACTTGACAATTTAAGGAACGTTTATATCACTCAAATTTAGTACACAACTTCATTCAAGTCTCATATAACGTCTCTCACTTTGATAAATAACTTCACTATTTATTTGAAATGAAAATAATGATGCGAGTCTTAGAAGGAAAAACCTTACCTTCAGTATACTGAAACCATAAACGTACAGGCAAACATATAGTAAAATACATAAAACACTCAAAAGAAAACAGTATAACAAAACGTACAAAAAACAGTGAGAACATAGAGAAACTCATTCTTCAATCTCTTCACCCGACCATGCTGAAACTTTAGTAAAGGTGAAAGGAAACCGTCTCAAAATGGTCGGCATATTCCGCCATAAGCGTCATATATTGCACAAACGCAATATTCAGGATTCTCACATACAGTGTTGTCGTTAGTACATGCTTCATACGCACAGGCCTGAAGGATTTTGCTACTTGAAGACACTGGTAAAGCATGCCCTCTCCTCATTTCAGATGAAACTTCTTTGTCTTCTACTTCAACTGCAACAAATTTTCTGTCAGAATCTGTGCCGGTAAATAACGAATGCTGGAGATTGTTGTGTCCAGCATATAGTACAAAATCGAATAAACAAGTGAATATTAATTAATACGTAAAAACGCCTATGGTGACAAATATATTCTTATCTTATTTATAAATATATTTGTTCCCATGACAGTATGAACCCTGGGCAATTCCATAAAAGTCCACAGGATTTAAGTTTTGAGACGCCAAATTTTATGATATGGATAATATGGATACTGTGCTATGCATTTTTCCTTACGTAATTATGGGCAATAAATATGTATCTCACAAGGCAAGTCATAAGGCATGTTGAAGACAGTTGCGTGCGCAGTGGTGAGCATGATGGTACAGCTGAAGGTGGTTGAAGTATTAGCCTTGATCCGTGTCAGATTGTTGGATGAGTATTGGATCAACACAGAAACAAACAATTGAAATGTTTATAAGCTGTGTTTATTTGTTGGATGAGAAGACACAATGGAGCATGTGGTGTCAGCAAGGAAGAATGAAAGAGGTGATGCACAGGTGCGCAAGCAGCAGGAAGAGGAAGAAGTAGTTAGCAGGAAGGCGGTTTAAATATATGAAATGACGACTGTACACTTTTTAGTCATGTTTTAAATTTAGTTAGTAGAAGGACATTCTTGTAATTTTCTTGGTGTTCTCCTTCTACATAGGATTGCAATGGGTGGAACTGCATTCTGGAATTCTGATTTCTCCAGCATGTTAATGTCATTCTTCAGTTTCCTTCTCTCCATTGCTCGTTCTTTCTCTTTCATTTGATGCTTTAGCTTGTTAATTCTTCTTGTTCATTGTCAATTTGATTCTAAATTGAGAATTTTCACATGGTATCAGAGCATTATTGATGAACTTTGGCACGTTTATGTCTTCGATCAACAGCAATCATTCTCCCTCAACTTTGATTTTCATGATCCTAATCCTACAATCACTGATCCTGCGGAGGATCCGTATTACATACATTTTAATGATAATCCTGCAATAATTCTAGTACAACTGTTGCTTGAAGGTAGCAACTATCATAGCTGGAGTAGAGCAGCAAGAAGAGCTTTGGAGGCCAAAAATAAAGTTAGTTTCGTGGATGGAGCTATTCCTAAGCCAATGCACGGAACAAGGAGGTACAAAACGTGGTTGAAGGCTAATAACATGGTGTCTCATGGCTGGTTAACTCGTTGTCTGTAAGCATAGCGTAAAGTGTTACTTGGATAGATGTGGCAGCAGATATATGGAGTGATTTAAAGTTCAGATATGGAAGTGCAGATGCCTTCAGGCTATCAGATCTGCAAGAAGAATTCTATAGAATAAGGCGAGGTAACAATTCGATTAATGATTATTACACCAAGCAAAAAGCAATTTGGGAAGAGTTATCAATGTTAAGGTGTGTGCCTAGTTGTGCGTGTAGATAAGATAATTGTAACCTATCTATTCAGTTTAAGAAATTCTTGGAAAATGATTGTAAGATTAAGTTTTTAAAATGACTTAACGATGAGTTTGAAGCTGTTAAATTTCAGATTCTATTGACTATGCCATTACCTGACTTGAAATCAGCTTTTGCTATAGCTGTGAAACTCGAGAGAAATCTTACCTTTACAGAAGGATCAGGTCATTTTGTTAATAATCCTTCAAAAATAATGAAAGTATACACTGCATCTAGATTCAATTCTTATATGTCAAAACCTAATGGTCCTGGTGGAGTGACTTCTCATAGGCAATTTGGTAGAGGATATAGGAGGGATAGTGGTAAGTTTGGGTCAAGTGGTGCCAAAGTTCCAAACTGTACACAGTGCAATATGACAGGACACACAATAGATAGATGCTACAAGAAGCATGGATACCCTCCTGGTTACAGAACAAAGGCTTAGGTGAATATGCTAAGTGGAGATTTCTTTAATGTTGGTGGTACTTAACAGATGTTTGAGACAGGGAGTCAAGGAGATTATGAGTTGTATGATGCTTGTGATGGATATAACCAGAAGAATTCTGGTCCCAATGTTCAATTAACCCAAGGTCTAACACAGGAGCAATATGCTCAGCTCGTTAGTATGTTGCAGGAAAGACAAGAGAAAGGCAACAAGCCACTTCAGGAGGTCAGCATTAGCAATGACACACCTCATGCCATAGTGTCAGCTCAGAAGGCTACTGCGGAAGGTAATGTGTCAGGTAATCTATAAAAATTATGCTCCTGAAGTCCATATTGGAACGGTCACTGTGAATCCACAACTGGTGCTTGTGAATGTGTTCCATGTGCCTATTTGCTTTTAACTTGATATCTCTTAGTGAATTGACCAAGTATGAGTACGTTGTCATCATATTTCGTTCTAATCTATATTTGATACAGGATGTACAAATCAGACAGATGATTGGTTCAGCTGAAGTGAACTAGGGTCTGTATCATCTCCATGGTCCTTGCAAATCTTCATTATCAACAGCTTCCCATATTTCTTCCATTACTACACTTGGTCCAATCACCAGAACAGCAGATTCAATGCTAAGGCACTCAAGATTGGGACACATGTCATCTTCAAGAATAAAAGTAGTACAGAAACTAGAACCCTTAGTAGTTGTACCAAATAATGATTATAGTTGTGAACTTTGTCCCCTTGCTAAACAAAAGCGGGCACCCTTTCCAATTCCTTCTTCTGTTACCTATTTCCCTTTTTCATTTGTACGTATGGATATATGGGGGCCCTATAAGTACTCCAGAATGTATAATCAAATATATTTTCTCACTATTGTGGATGATTACTCAAGATTTTGTTGCCTTTATCTGCTGAAATCCAAGTCAGAAGCAAGACATATAATGCAAAGCTTTTACCAATTTGTTTCTATACAGTTTGATGCTAAGATGAAAATCATCAGAACTTACAATTGCCACGAGTTTAACATGCCTTCATTTTATTCCACCGATGGCATTGTACATCAAACAAGTTGCATAAATACTCCTTAACAAAATGGCCTTGTAGAGAGAAGGCACCAGCATCTTGTATCAGTTCCAAGAGCCCTCAGATTTCAGTCCAACCTTCCCTCTTGATACTGGAGGTTCTGTGTCCAGCATTCAGCCTATCTTATCAATATTACTCCAACCTCAATCCTTAATAATTCAACTCCCTACCAGCTGCTCTACAAGTCAGTTCCACGTTACAATAACATGTTTTTGGGTGCCTAGCCATTCGGAGTAACACTAAGGGAGAAATTGAAAAATTTGCTCCCAGGGCCAGAAAAATTGTGTTATTGGGATTATCATATACTACTAAGGGTTATATCCTTCAATATCTTGAAAGTAAAGATGTTTATGTGTATAGGGATGTTGTGTTTTATGAGCAAGTGTTTCCCTTTGCTTCTGATGCTAAGATGTTTTCTCCTTCTTTTTCTTGTGTTGAGCCGTCTATTCCCATCTTGTCAACTCCTACTTGTGATGTCCTAGCACTTTCTCATTCTTCTCCTTCCTTTACTTCATCTAGTCCTTCACATTTTGAGGAGCCTGTAACCCTAAGCACACTTTCATCTTCTTCCTCTTCAAAGTCTCAATCTTCTTCTCCTTCAACATCCAATCCATCTTCTCTAGCTTCCGTTTCTCTCTTGACGTCTGAGTATCCTCCCTATAAATTGGTCATTGACTTGCCCATGCCATCTTCTCCATTACAGTCTGAGCATTCAGTGCCAAACAGATCTAAACTTACTAAAGTTGTGCTAGCAGACTTACAAGATTATTACTGTAATCAGGTCTATACTTTTTCTTCTCTTTACATCATTTTTTGTCTTATGATCATTTAAGTCCAGAGTACAAATCTTATGCTTTAAGTCTTGTTGCGCATAGAGAACCTAACAATTATGCAGAAGCATCTAGTTTTCCTGAATGGCAGGAGGCTATGAGTTGTGAATTTGCAACTTTAGATGCCAACCAGGCATGTATATTGGTCTCATTGCCCCCAGGCAAGACACCTATTAGATGCAGGTGGATGTACAAGGTTACGCTGAAGCCTGATGTACAAGTAGATAGGTACAAGGCTAGGCTGGTAGAAAGGGGTATACTCAGCAGTATGGAGTTCATTATCAGGAGACTTTCTCCCCTGTGGCTAAGATGACCACAGTCAGGTTGATCTTGGCATTAGCATCACAACATCATTGGCACATCCACCAGCTTGACATCAATAATGCTTTCCTTCATAGAGATCTTCATGAGGATATTTACATGACACCACCTCCTGGGGTTGTTTTGCCTAAGCTTGGTTTGGTATGTAAACTTCAAAAATCCTTATATAGCATCAAGCAGGCTAGTAAAGAGTGGAATGCCATATTGACCAAGTTCTTTGTTGCTCATGAATTCCAGCAATCTAGACTTGATTACACATTATTTTTCAAGTTTGTTGCTTCTTCGCTTCTGTTTTTTTCAGTATATGTTAGTGATATCATTGTCATTTGTGACAATAAGGGGGTCATTGAAGATGTAAAGAAGTCTTTACATGATGAGTTTATGATCAAAGACTTGGGCAGGCTTAAATATTTCCTTGGCATTGAGGTGGCTCAAGCAGAAGGAGGGATACACATTAATCAAAGGAAATACACTATTGAGTTGCTTGAATAGACAGGTTTTTTGGATGCTAAACCATTAAAGATTCCTATGGAGAGTCATATCAGCTTGGCCAAGAATGATTCAGCCCTGCTCCTAGAAGTGTCACTGTACAAGAAACTGGTAGGAAAGATAATTTACCTTACTATAACTAGGCCAGACATATCATTCTCTGTTCAACAGCTAAGTCAGTTCTTAGATTGTTCCACAGAGAACCATTAAAGGCAGCTCATTGAGGTATGTAAAAGGGACTGTTGGCAAAGGTCTGTTGTTTCCTAGGAGTTGAGATATTAGCCTTAAAGCTTTTGTTGATGCGGATTGGGAGGTTGTAGTGACACCAGGAGATCAGTCACAGGGTCTGCTGTGTTTCTTAGAGATACATTGGTGTCTTGGAATGCTAAGAAGCAGACTACGATTTCTAGATCTACAGCAGAAGCTGAATATAGGGCTATGGCAATGGTGACTTGTGATATCGTGTGGTTGCTAGCTTTGTTGAAGGATTTGAGGGTGAAAGATCAGACTCCTGTAGAGGTATTCTGTGATTGTAAAAATGTCATATACATAGTTGAAAATCACGTTTTTCATGAGCGTACTAAGAACATAGAAATTGATTGTCAGGTTTTTAGAGATAAGGTGCAAGAAGGAGTGTTGAAGCTGATGCCCATTAGAACATAATTACAGGTGGCTGATGTGTTTACCAAGGCTCTTGACATTAGAAAGTTTAATCAGCTAGTGCCTACTCTTGGGTTGTATAATATTTACACCAAGCCTAGGTGAGAGGGGGTGTTGAAGATAGTTGCACGCGCAATGGTGAGCATGATGGTGCAGCTGAAGATGGTCGAAGTATAAGCCTTGATCCGTGTCAGATTGTTGGATGAGCGTTGGATCAATACAGAAATCAATGATTGAAATGTTTATAAGCTGTGTTTGTTGGATGAGAAGACACAACGGGGCATGTGGTGTCAGCAAGGAAGAATGAAGGTTGTGATGCACATGTGCGCAAGGAGCAGGAAGAGGAAGAAGTAGTTAGCGGGAAGACAGTTTAAATTTGAAATGACGACGTTTTAGTCATGTTTTAAATTTAATTAGTAGAAGGACATTCTTGTAATTTTCTTGGCGTCCTCCTTCTACATAGCGCAGGATTGCAATGGGTGTAACTGCATTCTGGAATTCTGATTTTTCCATCTTGTTAATGCAATTCTTCAGTTTCCTTCTCTCCAATGCTCGTTCTTTCTCTTTCACTTGATGCTTTAGCTTGTTAATTCTTCTGCTTCATTGTCAATTTGGTTTTGAATTGAGAATTTTCACAAGGAAAGACAAAAAAAAGAAACAAAGGAAAATTACTTTTACTATCAAGATCCATATACTTTCATGCCTTTATTTTATTCTATGGGTTACAGACGAAGTCTAATATGGAAGGGAAAGTGGGCCGGTGAATCATAGATCAAAAAGCATTTTAGAGAGATTCTTCATCGATCTAGTGGTCGGTGAGTCACGGATCATCATTGCATATGGAAATATGGAAAGTAAAGAAGAAAAGGCATAACAAGTGTCCAAAAAAATGCTTGTAACGTTCTCTGAGATACCAATTGTGGCGTTTCTTGAGTATGTTTCTGTCCTAAACTAAGAAAGAGTATCCTTCTGTTTTTTAAGTTCAAGAGTTTCTTGTGTTTTCTTATTTTAAATTTTTTAAATGTTGAGAACCAACAAAACTTTAAGTGTAGAACATAGGTGAAGATAAATGGTGTAGGGGAGGGGTCCTTATAAACAAATAGAGCTGGATGAGAAAAGACGTACGGAGAAGAATATGGGTGAGAATGGAGGGAGACGGCGGAGAAGAAGAGGTGTAGGGGAGGGGGTCGCTTTCCATATATTGCAAAAGAAAATCTGTTCGTTACAGAACCAAAATAGATAGGTATTGTTGGGTAAATTTCTCCCGCAATAGATAGGTGATTGCTGGAGAGAAGTGAGATTGGAGGCAGAGATTGGAGGAGGGAGAGGGGGTTGGAGAATGGGGCAGGGGCAATTAACATGGAGGCTTGGGATGATCCATGGTAGTTGGATAAATGGGGGAGTTCTATTCTCTTATTCACTTATGTAACTACAACCTTAGTGATGGTAATTTCTTTACTGTGAGGTACTCTTCTGTTACACTGGAGGTGATTGGTGTTTAATACTGAGATTTCTGTGTTAATAATTATACATGACTATAACAAAACCAAACATTGTAAAGCAACATTTCTGGCAAATATGGTGGGTAAAACATAAACAACTGACAAACTTCAGGATATAAGTTTTTCAATACGAAAGGTTGAGCTTACCCGGCGGCTCTGCCAACCGATGGCGGGGGACCGGATTTGCAACCGCAGATGGTGCACGGTCCAACGTGTCATCCTTTCCGTTACTTGACAAAATGGCTGAAAGGAGTGCTGCAAAATCCAAAACATGCACCATTGTTGTTAAGTTAGCATAGCCAAAGGAATCGACATTGCTGAATTTGCCCATACCCATTCCAACTATAATCTCTTTCAACAAGACAATGTCCACGGTCCATTTTGAACGAGATGAAAGATTATTTTGTTTGTGAGGCAGAACGTAGAATAAAATATTAGAAGATACCCCTAGCAAATTCATGCACTAACAAGTAGGAAATCAAGGGGAAACTGCTGAAGGATTTTATAGTGTATTGGTTTTTATGTTCCCGAGTGCAAGTATATGATGGGAACTTTTGCATGAAGCAGTGTCAATTACAGTTTGTTCATAGATAGCCCTTGCAAACTGAAAAATACACATTATGTATGTAAGCATATAATGTATGTATACAGATACGTATACATACATGCATGCATATATATATATATATATATGCATACCTACATACATACAAATATGTATACGTACATGCACACATTATACGTGTCCACATATACATATGCATATATGTGTAAAAAGGCCTGAAGAAGGCTAGTGCTCGCTTTATAATCTCAAAGAAAGACTTACAGAAGATCAACAGAACAAAAAAGGTCATCAAACAAAATATTTTTGCCATCTCCTTTGATTGCAAATGTTTGATGCAAATCTTATCTCCTTAAGTAAACCTAATCGCTTTGCTCAGGCATTGGTGAAGATCCCGAAACAATAATCGGCTTTAGGCGAAGAGCGATAGATAGTTGGTGACATTTCCATAGCTAGATGGAGACACATTGTGCAAAATTGCCCATACCTACATGCAGATTTAACAGTTAGTGTAATACAACATTCAAATCCTCTGTGTGTCTATATATACACACACATCACACACTTATATTTTTAATGGATTGAACATTGCTGGTTGTTAGAATTTTTCCATGACCGGCAACTGATAATATTCCTTCCGGCAAGCTTATGCCATTTGTGTAAGGCTGGTTTTTTAACTGATTTCAACTTAGTAAGAATCTATTTCATAAACAAAAGAAAACAAGTAAACAAAAAAATGTTCAGAATGAAAGACGTTTTTTATTTAGTTGTTACATCATACAATGTCATATGTATAATACAGGCGTACAACTAAAAAAATGATATCTACAAGCTATAATTTTGAAACTCGATTTGATTCAAATTGGTCCCCATGATAGAATATTCCTATTCTAAAACATTGTGATCTTATCTTCTTTGATGGACTGTTATCTTCTCAACACTCCCTTTCAAGTTGTGTATTGGGGTCGTCAATACCAACTTGCACAATACCAACTCCAAATCTCTCCCGGTGACTGCTTTCCTAAGATTATCCACGAGCTAATCTTCAGACCAAACAAATGGAATATCAACAACTCCTTCCTCGAGCTTTTTCTTAATGAAGTTTTGATCTATCTCAATGTGCTTTTATCGGTCATACTGTATTGTGTTCTCAGAAACGCTGATCACAGCCTTATTATCACACAGCAACAGTGTCGGAAGTCAAAACCGAAAACCAATCTCACACATGACCTTTTTAAGAACATAATCTCCATGACGCCTTTTGCAATTCCTCTAAACTCATCATCTACACTAGACGGTGCCACCAACTTTCGCTTCTTACTCTTCACGTAACTAAGTTAATGTCAACTATTGCAAAGTATGAAGTTGACCGTTGGTCGTTCGGATTTCCAGCCAAATCTGCGTGAGTAAAAACCTCTACATACAAGTTCCCACATTTTCTAAATAAGATCTCTCGTCCTGCTGTCCCTTTTAAATGTCTGATTATCCTCCTTACGACCATCATATGTTCTTCTTTAGTAAAATGCATAAACTCGCTAATGACTCTCATCGCATAAGCTATGTCAAGTCTTGTACGTAAAAGATAAACAAACTCACCCACAAGCTTTTCATATTACTTCTGATCAGTCATAAGGGTTGTTTTCGTCATTTGCATCTTGTGATTTAGGACGATCAGAGTGTCACACGGCTTATAGTCTGACATCCCAACCTCAGTCCACAAGTCCAAAACATATTTCGCCGAGGTATAAAAATTTCCTCACTCAAACGGAGAACATCAATGCCAAGAAAATACTTTAACTCCCCAAGTCTCATCCCAAATCTTTGAACAAATTATGCCAATGCTATGCGATTTCTTTTATGTCACTCCCTGTGATAATCATGTCATCGACATCGATAATAAGATAAGTTATTAGATCTCCCCTCTACTTGAAGAATAACGTGTGATCCACGCTGCTCTGCTTATAACCGTTTTGTTTCATAGCCAGAGTAAATTGTCCAAACCATGTTTGCAGGGACTGTTTTAACTCGTACAAGGCCTTTCTGAGTCTGCACACCTATCAATTCTGAAATTCGCCTAAGAAACTCGGTGGAACATCCATATATACTTCCTCCTTCAGTAGGTTAGTGAAGTGGCCAATCCTTATTTGCTGTCGCAAAAATAACACTCGAATAGTATCAATCTTTGCGACCAAAGAGATTGTTTATGAGTAGTTTATTCAGTACGTATGGGTATATCCTTTTGTTATAAGTCTGGCCTTATATCGTTCAACACTCCATCTACTATTTAATTTATGGTGAAGACCTACCTGCAACCCACAGTTTCCTTCCTCGAGGCACCACACACTTTTCCCATGTCTCATTTTCTTTAGAGCCTACATTTCAATGTTCATCGCCTCTCTCCATTCAACTTTGTTACTAGCCTCCTGAGCCGAATGTGAAATGTCTTCAGAGCACAACGTAGTCAGTAGCAACTTTGCATTTCCCTGGCAACATTCACTGTGTTATGACCCGTGAATATATGAAAAAAGTAATAAAAAAGAAAAATAATTAAATAATAGGTAGTAGTTAGCTTATGTTATACGATTGGAATATGAAATATGTGATAGAAAAAACTCTAAGGGATTAACCTCAACATATATATCTCCAAGACCCCTTAGGAAACCCAAGTGGCTATATATATGCACATGACTAAAACCTACCCAAACCCACACACAAAATCGGTTAGCCACGCCCCCAACACTTGCTTTTTGGCCGCCACCCACATAGGAGAAGAAAGAGTGATTTTTAAATCCAATAGACCCTAGTTCAATAATTCGGTATAGTAAATACGCGTACAGGCAAGTGCCTATCTGTATTTGTTATGAATTTACGAAATACATAATTACATTTTTTTAGTTTGATCGAGAGGATCATGTATATGTGTTTGTGATTGCATAAATGAGTGGGTGTTTATATATGTTTGACCATGTGTATCTATATACATATATGGATGGAGTTTTTGTACTATATACGTATAAAGAGAAAAAATTATATTTCGTATTGGTATAGGCAGCAGTCAAATTGTATTTTGATATATGATTGATGCATAATTTTCGTATGCATATGATATATCATCTATAAAATATGTATGAATATGTGTATGATTATTTGTATGAATTTTGTATTTTATGGAATTGAAGATGACAATTTTAATTGGTAGCCTATAAATTGGTAGCCTATACGACCAGCGGCCGATTATAGGTTTAAGTCTATGATTGATGTATAAATTTCATAAGTGTATGAGTTAAAATCTAAGACGGATGTATGATTGTAGGTGGGATGAATTTTTTTGAGTTGGTATATATTTTGGATGAATTCAATGGTGGCATAAGTTTGGATTTTACATTATTTGATGGTGGAATAAGGTTGAAAATTGCATAAGATGAATTCTGGTGGAAGACGGCTACGACAGCGGCAGCGCATGAGCCACACACGCCGTTGAAGTGGCGGCACATTAGCAGCGTGTGCATTTGTGCAGTGTTTAGGAAATAAGTATACATGTTGTTTATGATACATGGTGTGTGAATATATGGGTGATGTGTGTTTTAGAGAGATGTCGAGGGGTAGAAAATGGTGGTATGTGAAATTAGGGTTTTGGGAGAGGGGAGGGGGCTGGCCGAGAGAGTGGGATGGGGTAAGGGTTTTGGTTAGGGGGCCATGAGGGGTGCCGAGGGAGTGGGGTTGTGGGAGAGGTGAGTTGGAAAGTGAGTTGGGTAAAAAGCGGGACGAGGGACGTACATGTATATATATACGTGTATATGCACATTTATGGGTGTGGGCATATATATATATAGACACACACACACATGGGAGACAGAAGTTAGGAGTCATTTGGATATTTGAAATTAATTGTGATTGTTTATTTAGAAATATCTGTGATTGGGATTTGGAAATATTGTGCTTGGTATTTTGAAAATATTTGTGACTGGTATTTAGAAATATTTATGATTAGTATTTGGAAATATTTGTGATTGAAAATTTAGAAAGATTGACTTTTGATTTTTTTTGAAAATATTTGGCATTTGAAAAAGTTTGGATACTTTGGAATTTTTTTTTGAAATCGTGTATTGCATATTGTGAATTTCACCTTCACAAGGAAAATACATCGGTAAGCTGGATTGATCCCAAAGAAATGGGTCCATGTTTAATTACATGTCTAGGATAGAGTGCACGGACATATTAGACCGCCATTGGGGCGCCACAGGCGTAATGACATATCTCGGATATCATGTCTGGGCATATTGGACTATTATGGTGATCAATTCGTAACTCTTACGGTATAAGTCACTTGTAAAGAAAGTGCTATAGCGATTGCAGTGAAATTAGATTTGGATTTGGAATTGTACAGATTTGGAATCGGAATCGGATTCGGATTTGGTACATGTTTGGAATCGAGTTAGGTTTGGAAATCAGAAAATCAGAATTGGATTTGAAATTGAAACTTTTATTTGGACTTTGCATACATCGATTTTGTAACTCGCATTATTGGATTTGTACTGTATTTGATTGGATATTGAGTGGATGATTGATTTGGTTGACTGTGATGTTTCTTTGACTATAAGGGTAATATAGTAATTTATTAACGAACAGAAAACTCGATATTTTCTTAAATTGCTAAATATGTATTTACACTTGTTTCCTCGTGTCTTTCCATTTCTGATGGAGTTAAGGACACACTCTTTCTTGACTTTGGAATATGATGGAATAAAGCAAAATGACTCGCTAAATTCGCTGCACTTCTTATATTGTGAAGTAGCAGTTGATCGACATGCGATCTTCATTATGGGTCATCGGGAAACAACCTCCATGTGTTTCTAACACATGGGCATAGTTGCGTACATCCGACCCCTCCATACCCCGCCATAGACGGGAGCCTCTAAGGCAATGGGGTAATGTTGTTGTTGTTATTGTACTTGTTTCTCCGTGTACGATCCCATAGTGGGTACAGGCAGGTTATTTACTGGCGCTGTTTTGTCACTCATACTATACCTTATTGTTGATTTCCAGAGAATCAGGGTTATGATTTGATGTTCGTAGAGGTCGTTTCCGAGTGGGGATATTGATGATCGAGGACATGTTGGAAAGACTTATTTCGAGACTTTATTTTATAGATTTGAGATATGTTATTTTGAGAATCAGAAATTTTGGCTAAAGTTTATGATTCGTATATTGGATTTTGTTATTGCCTAGACATATATATGAATGATTCTTTGAGGTTTTTAATTTTATGACTTCCGCTGACATTAGTCTATGTAACTTTGCTGACGTGTATTTGATTTGATATCGATATTTCTTTTAGAAAAATACGACGGGTGAACCGTTTTGAGTGCTAATGCTTGGGACAAATCTCTACAGGCTTCAGTTTGCCTCGATGCGGAAGCGATTACTCTTTCGCCTTGCATCAGTACACATACTACAATAAGAGTATTATGCCATAATTAATATCTATTCAGAATCATCCAACTCATAATTTGAAGCTTGCCGCAGTAGTGTTTGCACTAAGGATATGGCAACGCTACTTTTATGGAGAAAAGTGTGAAGTGTACACTGATAATAAGAGCCTCAAGTGTCTATCCACACAGAAGGAGCTAAATATGATGCAGGGGACATGATTAGAGTTGATTAAGGATTATGATGTGACTATCAGCTACCATCCAGGCAAAGCGAATAGAGTGATGGATGCACTAGGCATAAAATCGAGACACTCAAGACAAACTCTGCTAGAGAGATCGAAGAGTTTGAGTTGGATATCATGGATTCCACAACGAATGTTGTGGCTGCACTTTATTTTATAAAAATATTTCTATGTTGCTGCGCAAAACATTCAAAACTTATAATTCAGTACATATCCAAATCTTGCTAATTTTTTACACAGTATCAATTTTTTATGAGTAACAACAATGTGATTTTAAAAATAGCTATTATTGAATGACCAAAATATATATTTAGTGTAACAAATTAAGAAGATTTGGATAATTTTCATTTCGAAAGGTTTAGATATTTTGCCAACTAACGAAAAACTTTTGGGTAACAAATCTTGTTAATCGAGTAAAAAATAAAAAAACGGAAACAAAAAACACGAAAACAAAGAAAAAAAGAAATATTTAGAACGAAATTCGTTTTTCATTAAGTAATTATATCGTATAACGTACTATGTATGATACTGGTGTGTAACTAATAAATTATATCTGCAAGCTATAATTGCCGGATTTGATTTGATTCAAATTTATCTCCATTATAAAATATCCATATTATAAAATATTGTGATCTTATCTCGTTTGGTGGAACTTATCTCCTCAATAAAACAAACTTGTCATCGTTTGACTTTTGGGAATATAAAATTCGTACCGCTTTTACAAAGTGATATTATCTCGTTTGACTTTCGCGAATATAAGATTCCTGCCGCTTTTACAAATGGGTTTTCGTTGCCTGCTGTATTACCATCTATATTAAAGTCATTTCTATATGTTATCGTCTAATTACGACCGAGTCTCTAGATGACAACATTATTGCCGCTTTTACACATGAATTTTCTATGACCAACTAGGGTCGTACTTATCACATTTTAATCTTCATGCTTTTGGAATAGGTTATACTCCGAGAAACAAATCAAAGTGGTCGTATAAACCGCAACTGTTGAAGCTTTGTGATATATGTATATATGTGTGTGTAAATATATATATATATATATATATATATATATATATATATATATATATATATATATATATATATAAACATACATACACACACACATAAACATTCTCCCAAGGTTCTGGCCAGCTTATGGCATTTGTATAAAGGGTTGCTTTTTAACTGATTTCATTTTTGTAAAAACTCTGTTTGCTAAGTCATCAGATAGTTTCAGCATCATATACATATATACATATATATACACACACACATACTCTCCCGGGGTTCTGGCCAGCTTATGGCATTTGTGTAAAGGCTTGCTTTTCAACTGATTTCATCTTTGTAAAAACTCTGTTTGCTAAGTCATCAGATAGTTTCAACATCATATACATACATACATACACATATATATATATATATATATATATATAGATATATATATATATATATAGATATATATACACACACACATATATACACACACACACACATATATATATGTATATATATATATATGTATGTATATATACGCAAAAAGATATATATATATATATATATATATATATATATATATATATTTTAAACCGAAAATTTTATTATGAAAAAACCTCACTTTTGGCGGAGAAAAACCATATTACAATGTCAGAGTATGCGAATAAATGAAATAATGAACTAAGTATGACATTTTTTTTTATAAAACGGAAGGACACCTTCCGGTCTTTATTTATTCAATAAATATTCCGCGTTAAATGGCCGAGGGTAGCCGTTACTACATACTAAAAAAAGGAAAAACGAAATCAAATGATCATTCGTTGAACATAAGGCATGCTAATCACACCATATTTCAAAAGAACGATGACTTCCTCGTCTAGTAACCATTGAGGACGGTGGAGGTGGTGGTAGATTCTTCCTAGCTCTGCGCTTTTTCTGAGATAGTCCTCCAAGAAGAGTCCCGCCACCAGTCGATGTCATGCGACAATCCATATCATTCGCCGCAATGAGCAAACTCTCCCGTATATCATCATAGTCATTCCCTTTACGCAAATTTGATGAGTGAGAAGCTTCATTGTCTGAACCTACTGCAAGATAAATTTCATCGTCCTCCTCCCGAAAGTGGTCTTGATAAAATTGTTCAATTAAATGATCATAATCGGGGATGGAAGGATGGTCACTGGCTGGCAGTATCGCCAGTGGCAATGGCAATTCTATTTGAACGGATTGAATTTGGACTTCCGGAGCCACTTCAGATGTTGGGTTCACCTCTTGAACATGTTGTACATTCACTTCTGAAATCTCCAAGGGCGGAGGAGACATGTATACTGTTCCCTCTCCTATGTTAGATTCATCGGCATGGATAGATAGCGTAGCAGAGTAGGATGTATCCATTTGCTTCTCATCATGCTGCTCTTGAACATCTAATGTTGGCGGCACTAATAGTACGGGACATAAATCTGCAGTCAGCCGAGAGAAAATCTGCAATATAGACGTTTCTGCAGTAGTCGCAAGGTCCAGTGATTCCTTGGCAAGAATGGGTTGTGCTGTTGCCTGCTGTAGTTCTTCCCTGTCATCACCTTCCGCTGCCCCAACATCAACCAATTCCTGCTGTAGAGTCTCCTCAGATTCTGCATGTGAGTCTCCTGTCTGGACCAGATGCTGATTAGTAATAAAATCTCCAACAGGTTGCTCTCCAGCATCTTTCTGCATATTTTCTTTTGGAATCCAAACCTCACTCTTTCCTGTATTCTTCATCGGATGCGCTGGGGCATGAACCTTCCCTTCTCCACATGAAACCACTAAATGGCCAAACCGACGGCATTTGCTGCAGTACCTAGGGAGATCTTCATACACAACTACTTGAAAGAAAGAATGCTCTCCACAATCTATGGATATCTTAGATGGTAAATCCATGGTGACATCCACTTCAACACAAAACTGCGCCACAGAGGGACGATGAAAACTTAATGTAGCCGAGTCTATCTTTAATGGTGTACCAATCAACTTTGCAATCTCATATAACGTACGATAATCGTGGAGATGAATTGGAAGACCCTCAAGTGCAACCCACACCGGGACAATTGGGGTATCCAGACTTGGATGAAAAGATGGAGTCCATTTTGTAACCTTCATATCGTAACCCTGGAAACGCCAGTGACGACGATAAAAGAATCGCGTATAATCATCTTCGTTAACAAAGTTTAGCAGCACATGTCCCTCATCAAGGAGACCAATATTAACTGAACCTTTGAACCCAATTCTGTCAATCGAAGCGCGCAAGCCAGCCATAGATGGCCGGCCACGCCAAAAGGCTCCAACCAGGGCGTATTTAAAGCAATTTGCAACAATGGCAATTTCATCTTGCGTAAAAGAAACAGCGGGGTATCCTTTATAGCGTCCCGTCTCACGCGATGGGAATCTGCCTGCTACTGCAGACGATACCATAGCCGCAAATGATTTGGAGAGTGGCGGCGGTTCCATCTCAGACCAAATATGGATTCAAGACCAGTAGTAAATGATGATGTAGCATTACAATTAAAAAGGTTGAATCTTTGGTTATCTTTGTGGCCGCCGGTCGACAACCGTTAAGAACAAAACCAAGAAAGAATTGAAACAATTGAGAGTTACCCGTGGAAGGATCGCCACGCCGCCGAAATCGTTCCGGCACTGAAATGAAAGTGGTATCGATTTCAGTGAAGAAATGCTGCAAGCGATCCATTGTGCACCGCTGTCATTGTCGCCGCCGCCATCCGCTTTTCCTCTTTTTTGCTGTTGAGTCAAATTATTAGTACATGACCTTTTGTATTGAACTAAGTATGACATATATATATATATATAGACACACACACACACGAAACAGAAGAAGTCAGAGAAGCGGCGGCGCTCAAAGGCCATCGTCGGCACTGAAGCCAGCGCTTCTGCTTCAATTCGATTCTCTTTTCACATATTTCTTTATTTGCGACCCGGAGTATACATTGCGCGACGCTGTTCGATTTCTGCAATTCCACTGGTAATTGTTTCTTCATTTTTGGTTCTTTGCGGCAAGTTCTACGGGCTTCGGCCTTATATTTTGCAAAAGTTTCAACCTTTTCAATTGTAATGTTGCATTATCATTTACTGCTGTTCTTGAATTCATATTTGGTATGAGATGGAACCGCCGCCACTCTCCAAATCATTTGCAGCTATGGTATCGTCTGCTGTTGCAGGCAGATTCCCATCGCGTGAGATGGGACGCTATAAAGGATACCCTGCTGTTTCATTTACGCAAGATGAAATTGCCATTGTTGCAAATCGCTTCAAGTATGCCCTGGTTGGAGCCTTTTGGCGTGGCAGGCCATCTATGGCAGGCTTGCGCGCCTCGATTGACAGAATTGGGTTCAAAGGTTCAGTTAATATTGGTCTCCTTGATGAGAAACATGTACTGCTAAACTTTATTAACGAAGATGATTATACGCGATTCTTTTATCGTCGTCATTGGCGTTTCCAGGGATATGATATGAAGGTCACAAAATGGACTCCTTCTTTTGATCCATGTCTGGATACCCCAATTGTCCCGGTGTGGGTGGCACTTGAGGGTCTTCCAATTCATCTCCACGATTATCGTACGTTATATGAGATTGCAAAGTTGATTGGTACCCCGTTAAAGATGGACTCGGCTACCTTAAGTTTTCATTGTCCCTCTGTGGCGCGGTTTTGTGTTGAAGTGGATGTCACTATGGATTTACCATCTAAGATATTTATAGATTGTGGAGAGCATTCTTTCTTTCAAGTAGTTGTGTATGAAGATCTCCCTAGGTACTGCAGCAAATACCGTTGATTTGGCCATTCAATGGGTTCCTGTGGAGAAGGGAAGGCCCCAGTGCATCCGACGAAGAATGCAGGAAAGAGTGAGGTTTGGATTCCTAAAGGAAATATTCAGAAAGAGGCTGGAGAACAACCTGTTGGAGATTCTAATCCTAATCAGCATCTGGTCCAGACTCCAGAATTGCATGCACATTCGGAGGAGACTCTACAACAGGAATTGGTTGATGTTGGGGCAGGGGACGGTGATGGCAGGGAAGCACTACAGGAGGCAACAGCTCAACCCATTCTTGCCAAGGAATCACAGAATCTTGCGACTACTGCGGAAACATCTACATTGTAGATTTTTTCTCGGTTGACTGCAGATTTAAGTCCCGTACTATTAGTGCCGCCAACATTGGATGTTCAGGAGCAGCAGGATGAGCAGTAGATGGATACATCCTGCTCTGCTACACTATCTAACCATACCGAGGAATCTAATATAGTAGAGGGAGCAGTATGCATATCTCCTCCACCCTTGGAGATTTCGGACGCAAATGTACAGCATGTTCAAGAGGTGCACTCAACCTCTGAAGTGGCTCCGGATGTTCAAATTCAATCCATTCAAATCGCATTGCCAGCGCCACTGGCGATACTGCCAGTAAGTGACCTTCCTTCCTTCCCTGATTATGATCCTTTAATTAAACAATTTTACCAAGACCACTTTCGGGAGGAGGAAGATGATGTTGATCTTGCAGTAGGTTCGGACAATGAAGCATCTCGCTCATCTAATCGGCACAAAGGGAATGACTATAACGTGAGAGTTTGCTCATTGCGGCAGATGATATGGATTGTCCAATAACATCGACTGGTGGCGGGGCTCTTATTAGCGGACTATCTCGGAAAAAGCACAGAGCTCGGAAGAACCTTCCACCACCTCCACCGTCATCAATGGTTACTAGACGAGGAAGTCATCGTTCTTTTGAACTATAGTGTGATTAGCATGCCTCATGTACCGTGAAGAATCATTTGATTTCGTTTTTACTTTTTCTTGTTTGTAGTAAACGGCTGCCCTCGGTCATTTAACGTGGGATATTTATTGAATAAATAAAGACCGGAAGGTTTCCTTCCGTTTATTAAAAAAATATATACACACACACAGATATATATATATATATGTATATATATATATATATGTATATATATATATGTATATGTATATGTGTGTGTGTATATCTATATCTATATATATATATATATATATATATATATATATATATATATATATATATATATATATATATATATATATATATATATATTTATAAACGGAAGGATGCCTTCCGAGCTTTATTTATGCATCAAATATCCCACGTTAAATGGCCGAGGGTAGCCGTTACTACAAAGTAAAATAAAAGAAAACGAAATCAAATGATCAGTCGTGGGACTACTAAGCTATCTATATTTCAAAAGAACGATGACTTCCCCGTCTGGTAACCATTGAGGATGGTGGGGGTGTTGGAAGATCCTTCCGAGCTCTGCGCTTCTTCCGAGTTAGTCTGCCAAGAAGAGTCCCGCCACCAGTCGATATCACGCGACACTCCATATCATCTCCCGCAATGAGCAAACTCTCGCGGGTATCATCATAGTCATTCCCTTTACGTCGAGTATATAAGCGAGAAGCTTCATTGTCCGAACCTAGTGCCAGATCAACTTCCTCTTCCTTTTCCCGAAAGTGGTCTTGATAGAATTGTTCAATTAAGGGATCATGATCAGACTGGCCACTGGCTGGCATTATCGCTAGTGGAACTGGCAATTCAATTTGAATGGATTGAATTTGGACTTCCGGAGCCACTGCAGACGGTGGGTTCATCTCTTGAGCATGTTGTACAGATGTGTCTGAAATCTCCAAGGGCGGAGGAGATATGTGGACTGCTCTCTCTTCTATGTTAGATTCATCGGCCTGGATAGATAGTGTAGCAGATGAGGAAGTATCTATCTGCTGCTGATTCTGTCGCTCTTGAACTTCCAATGTTGGCGGCACTAATAGTACAGGACATAAATCCGCAGTCAACCGAGAGAAAATCTGCGATATAGATGGATCTGCAGTAGTCACAGGGTGCTGCGATTCCTTAGCATTAGTGGATTGAGTTGTTGCCTCATGTAATTCTTCCCTATCATCAACGTCCTCTACTCTCAGATGCTGAATAGGAATAGAATCTCCAACAGGTTGTTCTGCAGCCTCTTTCTGAATATTTCCTTTAGGAATCCACACCTCATTCTTTCCTGCATTCTTTGTTGGAGGTGCTGGTGCATGACCCTTCGCATCGCCACATGAACCCAGTAAGTGACCAAACCGACGGCATTTGCTACAGTACCTGGGGAGATCTTCATACACAACTACTTGAAAGAAAGAGTGTTCTCCACAGTCTACAAATATCTTGGACGGTAAATCCATGGTGACATCCACTTCAACACAAAACCTCGCCACAGAGGGGCGATGAAAACTTAAGGTAGCCGAATCCATCTTTAACGGTGTACCAATCAACTTTGCAATCTCATATAAGGTACGATAATCGTGTAGATGAATTGGAAGACCCTCAAGTGCTACCCACACTGGGACAATTGGGGTATCCAGACATGGATCAAAAGATGGAGTCCATTTCGTAACGTTCATGTCATATCCCTGGAAACGCCAGTGACGACGATAAAAGAATCGCGTATAATCATCTTCGTTAACAAAGTTTAGCAGCACATGTCCCTCATCAAAAAGACCAATGTTAACTGAACCTTTGAACCCAATTTTGTCAATCGAGGCGCGTAAGCCTACCATAGACGGCCAGCCACGCCAAAAGGCTCCAACCAAGGCGTACTTGAAGCGATTTGCAACAATGTAAATTTCATCTTGCGTAAATGAAACAGCGGGGTATCCTTTATATCGTCCCGATTTACGCGATGGGAATCTGCCTGCAACTGCAGACGATACCATAGCCGCAAATGATTTGGAGAGTGGCGGCGGTCCCATCTCAGACCAAGTATGAATTCAAGACCAGTAGTAAATGATGTTGCAGCATTACAATTAAAGGTTGAAGCTTGTGCAATAATTGAGGCTGCTGAACAACCCGTAGAGAAAACGCAGGAGCGAAGATAAGAAAATTACCGGAGGGAGTCGAGTCTGTCGCGATGAAAGATTAAAGTTTGAAGCTTCGAAGTCGCAGATGCAGCGTGAAGGAGAATTGAAACATAATTCAGTAAAAGCCAAATTCGATGAAGATTCAAGTGGAGTCATGGTGCAATTGTGAAATCGCCTGCGCCGCTAGAGCTCTCCATCCCCTATTCGTTTTTCCAGGCATATATATCTATTTATTTTCCTATATATATATATATATATATATATATATATACACACATACATATACATATATATATATACACACACTCCCGGTGTTCTGGCCAGCTTATGGCATTTGTGTAAAGGCTTGCTTTTTAACTGATTTCATCTTTGTAAAATCTCTGTTTGCTACAGCTTGTATTGAATTCTCCATCTTAGGTTGTTCTTGGAAGAAAACTTCCTTCAATTGTTTTTCTTTTTTTAGTGGCTTTATTGGCAAATGAATAGACGACTTTTTAATCTTTCCCTATTTGTGTACAGGTAATATGACGAGACGACCATTGATTTTGGCCTTATTTTAATAACTAACCCAAACCTTTTGAGTTCTCGTGATCATCAATTTAGTCCGCAAATTTATAATAATGATTATAACTTATCTAAAAAATAAATAGAAATCCAATTACCTGAAAATGTCTATTTCAAATAACAATAACTAATTAATTAGTTATCTTATAAATTAATTATTCCAGCAGTCCATGCTATTGTTTGCAATCTTCTAGGTTTCTAACACGAATACAGTAAATCCATACAGATCAAGGTAAATGACTAACATGAGTTGTTAGTCATTCAATACGATAGAAAAATGGCGGTAATCTATCAACCTCTTGTAAACAATTGGAGTGTAATTAATTCTTTTCGTTTTAATATCAAAATTATTATATACTTGGTTTTAGAAATAACTTGAATCGACTTTATTACTAATACGTCACGCCATGGCTATGGACTTATCAAGTCACTTATATTTTAACCTAGAGATGGGGACATAAACTTATAATCGAAGAAACCAACGAATCATCTTGTGATACTATACTACTTCCTCTACATTTCATGTACTATCCTAACTCGAGTTAAATATAGACGTTTTTCCGTACTATGTTGAAAAGAAATCAAAATAATACAATTAATGCATGAAGCAAATAAATATCTCTAAGGCTAGGGATTACTACACTTTGTAAAAGTTGAGAATGAACTAATAACCCTAAATACATGTAATATTCTCAATGACACTCGCTTCAATGAACTCTCTCAACTTTAAAGCAAACACTATAGGACTTGGAAAAATATCCCTCGGTCAAACAAGAATGACCTCCGGTAGTCATATGCAAATTATTAATGTCCACTGGTAATAATTAATCCGACCAAAGACGATATCTAATAACACAAATGTCAAAATTTTTATGATAAATCCTTAATTACCAGTGTATGAGATCATACTAATGTTCTAAGGATTTTATTATTTAATTATCGTAAGCGAAAAAGAAATTAAATTAATATTAAATTTGGAACAAAAAATATTCGTAAGTACATCTAGTGTCTGGATACATTGTGCACAATACTTTCAAGGACAATCAATAAATATCGAGATATACCATTCTCTTTTTACCTATGATCATGGTTTTCACATTTCCTTTTTTATTAATTGTATTTCTGCATGTTTCGTTGAACATTAGGAACCCGGTTACAGATATACGGTGTTCACAATTGTTCAAAAGTAACCAGTTGGATCCTGGTGTCAAAATTCATGTGAGATTCATAATTAACGATCAAATTGATCAATGTATAATGAACTAAGAACGAATGTGAAAGGAGAAAATCAAATGACGAGCAAAGAATGCTCTGGCGCCAAAGTTGAATGTCTTCAACTTGAGAAAGACGAAAGAATCAGAAATTTTATTATGCTCACTCTCTTAGTAGTACAATCATTACTTGTATTTATACTAATCTAAGGAACTATCTAGAAACTAAAATTAACACGTGAGAAGTAAGCTGGTTTAATGTTGAAGCAGTAGCTTCTGCTGCAGAATTCTCAGGCAAGTCACCAACCGTGCCACCGTGCCAACCTTGCCATGCGTGCCAAGACTAATCGTGCCATGTATGCCAACCGTGCCATGCGTGCCAAGACTAAGCGTGCCATGTACACCAACCGTGCCACTCGTGCCAAGACTAATCGTGCCATGTACGCCAACCGTGCCATGCGTGCCAAGACTAAGCGTGCCATGCACACAACCGTGCCATACGTGCCAATGTCATCTGATTATATCACAGACTTCTTTTTCTTCTTATCTTCATCCGTATCTTTAACACCCCCCTCAATTCTGACTTCTTGTAAATGTTGCAAACCCATAAAGCAGAAGTCAGAAATTGCAGTCTCTGTGAACTCAATGCCTTAGTAAACAAATCAGCCACCTGAAGCTCAGTCTTGACTGGCATTGGCTTAATCACCCCTTCTTGAAACTTGTCTCTGACTACATGACAGTCCACTTCAATATGTTTTGTTCTTTCATGAAACACTGGATTTTCTACTATATATATAGCACTCTTATTATCACAAAACAGCTCTACAGGTTCTTTCTGTTCTACCCCCAGGTCCTTCAACAGATATGGCAACCACTGTACTTCACAAGTAGCTGCAGCAAGTGACCTGTACTCAGCCTCTGAAGAGGATCTTGACACTGTAGATTGTTTCTTTGCTTTCCAAGACACCAGAGCATCACCAAAGAACATACAATACCCTGTAACAGATCTCCTGGTTTCAGTATAGCCACCCCAGTCTGAATCTGAATAAGCTTTAAGCAATTTTGAACCTGTGCTAGGAAACAACAGTCCTTGACCAGGACTACCCTTCAGATACCTAAGCACCCTATGAACAGCCTTCATATGCATTTCTGTGGGACAATCTAAAAACTGGCTTAATTGTTGGACAGCATATGAAATATCAGGCCTTGTAATAGTAAGATACAATAACTTACCAATAATCCTCCTGTAACAAGACACATCTGAAAATAAAGGTGAATCATTATGTTCCAGTTTTAGATTCTGCTCCATAGGTGTCAAAACAGGTTTAGCTGCCAAAAAACCTGTCTCTTCTAACAATTCCAGTGCATATTTTCTTTGACAAATCATAAACCCCCCCTGAGACCTTGCCACTTCAAGTCCCAGAAAATATCTAAGAACACCTAAATCTTTGATTTGAAATGTAGAATGCAAATGCTCTTTCAGATGTTGAATATGAGATAATGAATCACTAGCTACAATAATGTCATCAACATAAATGAGCAAAGCTATGAAAGAATCTGAAGCTCTTTTAGTGAACAAGGTGTAATCATTTTTAGACTGTGTATAACCCTGAGACAGTAAGTACAAAGTAAGCTTTTCATTCCATTGTCTACTGGCTTGTTTAAGTCCATAAAGAGATTTCTGAAGCCTGCAAACTGCATTAGGGATGGATGACTGGACACCTTGAGGCAACTCCATATAAATCTCCTGATATAGATCACCATGAAGAAAGGCATTATTGATATCTAATTGATGCACATGCCAATGATTCACAGATGCCAAAGCCAAAAATAGACGCACAGAAGTCATTTTGGCCACAGGGGAAAAGGTATCAACATAATCTATACCTGGTTGCTGGGTGTACCCCTTAGCCACAAGCCTGGCTTTATATCTCTCAATAGAGCCATCTGCCTTGCGTTTGACCTTGTAAACTCATTTACAGCCAATAGGCTGCTTACCCAGTGGCAAGGGAACAATGTCCCAGGTATGTGTGGCCTCTAAGGCTGCCAACTCAAGCTGCATAGCTTGCTGCCAGGCTGCTGATGCAGCAGCCTGCTGATATGTCACAGGTTCTTGTTCAGCACTGATGCTGAGGATGTAGGATCTGTATTCAGGAGCCAAAGCTTCAAGAGAGTGATATGCTTGTATAGGATATGGCACAGGGCCAGAAGAATAAAAAATGTCAGAAGAGTGACTAAGATTACAATAGTAATCCTGTAAGTATGACGGGGCATGCCTAGATCTAGTATGTCTGTGATCAGAACCTGATACTGGAGGCAAATGAACTTCCAACTGAGTCACAGGTATCTGATCATTTGGAAGGAATCCTGAAGCCTTGGAGGACGAATTAGGAGAAGATGACACTGAAGGCAATGGTGACTCTGAAGGAGACACAGTGTCAGTTGAATGAAGAGTATCAGGAGAAGGTGGCAACTCATGTAAGGGATGTACTTGAGTAGGAGATGGACAAGAACTCAGAGGAACGTCAGCCACAGCATGAGGGACTGGGACTGATGCCACTGGCAAAGAAGATCCATTGGAGAATGGAAATGAACTTTCATAAAACAGCACGTCTCTAGACACAATAATAGATTTGTCTTCCAGTTTTTGAAGGATATACCCCTTTGTATTCATAGGAAAACCAAGAAAAACACAAGGCATAGACCTAGGCTCAAATTTTGCCTTATGAGGGGTGTTGTCACAAGCAAACGCCAAACACCCAAATACTCTCAAATGAATATAAACAGGTTGATTCTGATGTAAAACCTCATAAGGAGTCTTATTTTGAAGTACGGGTGATGGCATCAAATTTATTAAATAAGTGGCATGCTGAAGACAGAATCCCCAATACTCAATAGGCAATGAGGCATGAAACCTAAGTGCTCTAGCTACAACCAAAAGGTGTTGATGCTTCCTTTCAACCACCCCATTCTGTTGGGGAGTATAGTTACAGGTTGTCTGATGAACTACCCCATGTTGCATATAAAACTTAGACATTTTGAATTCAAGTCCATTATCACTCCTAACAACCTTGATATGAACATTAAATTGAGTAAACACATAGTGAAAGAAGCTCTGCAAAACTTGCCTAACCTCAGACTTTGCTTTAAGGAGATATATCCAAGTATACCTTGAACAGTCATCAACTATGGTCAGAAAGTATTTTTGACTGTACATTGTAGGGTGCCTATAAGGGCCCCAAATATCAACATGAACAACATCAAAAGGAAGCTTAGAGGCTGTAACAGAAGTGGGAAATGGTGACCTCTTCAATTTTGCTAAGGGACACACTGTACAAACATTATTCTGATTAAAAGAAGGTATGTCTGGATGTAGCCTATGCAACTCTTGTATTCTAGTGGATGAGGCATGCCCAAGTCTGGCATGCCACAGATACGCATCAGACTCAAGACTGGTAGAAGACAAAGCAGAAGGCAAAGGACATGTACTGGATACTTCACATTGCAGAGCTACACTGGAATCATATATGTAATAAAGCCCATGATGCTTCCTAGCTGAACCAATCATCCTCCTGGACAACTGATCCTGAATCAAACAACCAGAATCATGAAATGAAACAAGCAGATGTGGAGAGTCAGTAAGCTTGCTGAGAGAGACAAGGTTGAAAGAAAACGAAGGAAAGTATAAAACATCCTTCAAGATCAGACCACTATGCAAAACAACGATTCCTTTATGAGTGGATTCAACTGTGACATTGTTAGGAAGCTTAATAGAGACATGATCAATAGGATTATAAGACTGAAATAACGACAAGGAACATGAAATGTGATCAGTGGCTCCTGAATCCAAAATCCACACACAATCAGTGCTTACAGATTGCTTACCTGTGAACATACCAGTCTGTGCCGTCATGACAGCTCCTTGTACCTCCTTATTTCCATTGCTTCCTGAAACAACATCATCAACATCCAACAACTTCAGTAGTTTAGTAAACTGTTTTTGAGTAAGCGTAGGTTGTGAAAACAAAACAGACGGAGGCAATTCAACATCACAGTTCGAAGATCTCTCTTCAACTGTTTCAACAGCATTCACTTGACTTTTAAACTTGAATCCGGGGGGAAATCCGTGCTTTCTGTAGCATCTGTCACTCGTATGTCAAATCATACCACAGTGATTACATTGCAAGCGCTTATTTCCTTCTTGATAAAATCTTCCATTACCTCTTCTATATGATTGTCCTTGCCTTTTATTAGCATACGCATTTGCTACAAAGCCTTCCTGATCATCACAATTCGCAGCCAACGCAGTAGGTGCATTGCTAAAACCAGTTGACACAGCATTATTAGAAATTTTCCTTTCAAACTTTAATGCCATTGCAAAAACAGTTTTAATATCTGGTAGAGGAGTCATTACAAATACTTGTGATCTCATTGGATCAAATTCCTCATTCAGTCCTTTAACAAACTTTATGACGTAGTCACTTTCAATGAATTCATTCACCTTTTTAGTTATGTCACACACACATCGAAGGCAGTCACATTTTGGTATGGATCTTAGAGAAGCTAGTTCTTCCCATAGTAGTTTCAGTTTCGTAAAATAATCATTTACGCTAAGACTTTCCTGCTTCACAGCATAAAATTCACATAGTAAATCAGATAATCTGAATGGATCACCACTTCCATACCTCATAGCTAGATCATTCCATACATCCAGAGCACTATCGTACCACATTATACTTTGCGCAATTGAAGGAGAGACGCAGTTCATGATCCAGGACTGAATCATGGTGTTTACCTGCCTCCATTGCTGAAATTGAGGATCATTCTGTGCAGGTTTAGGTATAGATCCATCGATAAAACAGGTCTTATTCTTCACTAGCAACGCCATTTGAAATGTTCTGCTCCATGAGTGGAAATTGTGCGGATTGAGAGGAGGTTGAACCAGAACGATAGCTGGACTGTCATTCGGATGCAAGTAGTACGGGCTACTTGCTGGATTCTCATTGTTCACATGATTAATTCGTGAGCTAGATGAAGCAGCACTTGCATTCGCCATGTTTACACTATAGTCAAAGTGATTTACGAAAGGAAACACCGATGTGACGTATAGTTTGATCAAGGTCGTTCAAGGAGTTAATAACGAATTGTCATGGCTCTGATACCATGTCAAAATTCATGTGAGATTCAGAATTAACGATCAAATTGATCAATGTATAATGAACTAAGAACGAATGTGAAAGGAGAAAATCAAATGACGAGCAAAGAATGCTCTGGCGCCAAAGTTGAATGTCTTCAACTTGAGAAAGACGAAAGAATCAGAAATTTTATTATGCTCACTCTCTTAGTAGTACAATCATTACTTGTATTTATACTAATCTAAGGAACTATCTAGAAACTAAAATTAACACGTGAGAAGTAAGCTGGTTTAATGTTGAAGCAGTAGCTTCTGCTGCAGAATTCTCAGGCAAGTCACCAAGCGTGCCACCGTGCCAACCTTGCCATGCGTGCCAAGACTAATCGTGCCATGTACGCCAACCGTGCCATGCGTGCCAAGACTAAGCGTGCCATGTACACCAACCGTGCCACTCGTGCCAAGACTAATCGTGCCATGTACGCCAACCGTGCCATGCGTGCCAAGACTAAGCGTGCCATGCACACAACCGTGCCATGCGTGCCAATGTCATCTGATTATATCACAGACTTCTTTTTCTTCTTATCTTCATCCGTATCTTTAACACCTGGTGAAGAGTGTTAGGATGACGGTGCTGATCAAATAACGTAAAACTAGGATCACAATATTTCAAGGTTCATTCGTCCAAACGGAATCGCAGTATTTAAGGTCCAATGATCAAATCATATGAACAACAAGTCATCAGTATATCATAAAATGACTTTTTTATAATATTAAACAAGTGATTTGAAATATAATAACAAAAATGCCTTATATGTCCTTCTCATGTACATGAAGAAAATATAAAAAAAAAAGTTGAAAAAACAAATATCCTAAAATCATCGAGAGTATGTCCTTACTGGAAGGGGTTGTCAAACACATATCAACTATTCCAGCCCCAGATTTGTCACATTTCGTAGGCCTAAACCTTTAAACATTCTAGTTTTTTGAGACTAAGTTTGTAACATATCCTATAAAGTTAAAGTTGCTTCAGCCCACAAATACACGACAGTTTTAGTATGAGACTCCGATACACACAAAAGTTTGTAATAGCTTCTCATCTCGACAGAATTAGGTACTGATCCCAAGATGCCAAGTCTGATCCATCAGACCATTTCGTAGGAAACAGCAACAACTTAATGCCATAGAGCAGCATCATTTGAACCATACCTTTTTTTTGTGAGCTATAACTTCATATTCTGATTAACTCTTGATCTAGCATCAACGTCAAAGCTCTCAACACGACCATTTTACTCTGGGTCTTTCTAAAATTTATAGTATCCTCAAGCTTCATCGTCATGTCTTGAACATCTTAGTTACTTACAGCAGCTTTGAATGTTCTAATACATTAAGTACATATTAAGACAATATTAAGAAAAAAAGAAGAGAAAACTAACGGAGAATAGAAACTGTTACTAAAAAAACACAACATACCGTACCTATCATTACGTCTGTCATCAGAGTATATCTTCCATCTTACATATAAATATATATTAAAAAAAACTTTTGTCTTACTCTCCATTTTTAAAGAGGGCATAAATATATTTAAAAAAAGTGTTTGGTATGTATTTTTGTAGATAATAATATAGCTAGACAAGTGTGGTTAGTCAATAAGTTATAATGTCCTAAAGTATTAGTTGACTTCGTTAGTGTCATTTTCCATCTTCTCTAGATTAAAATATAGCTAGACGAGTCTGTTAATCAATGAGTTAGAGTGTCTTCAAGTATCGGTTAACCTCGTTAGTGCCATTTGTCAATAGTTTAATGTATTTGGTTGTTGGTTGTTTGACTTTCTGGTTGCTGAATAAGCTAATATTCTCAGCTAATAATCTCAACAAAACATCCCTTTTACTTAGCTATCACCTTTGTCGTCATACCGGTTGTATGGTTCTCATTTAGCAGTCCAGGTTCTATGTTCTATTTTCTTTTAATTGGTAAAAGAATTCACAAGTCACCTGCTTTTCAATCAGACCGTTGAATTTAGCCTTTGTGGTTAAACTCGGTTACTCTTTTACTGGAAACTCGTCTTAGTCTCCATTTTCAAGGAGGGCATAATTATAAAAAAAATGAAGTGCTTGGCAAGTATTTTTCTAGTTTTAAAATATAACATTCGTCATGATAAAAAGTAGTTGATTAAGTCATTATATATATATATATATATATATATATATATATATATATATATTAAAAGGTATACAACAACAACAATAATCATACTCAGTATATATTAAAAGGTATGTAATTATTTATTAAAACAAAAAAATTGAAGATACAAAACTGGAGATAACCGTGTATGCAAATTTGCTTTATGAGATAATTAAAATAAGATAATCTATCTTTATTCATTTAGTTTCTATTTTCCAATGAAGTCAAGGACACTTTCATTTTTGACTTTAGAATATGATAGAATAAAATAAATGACTCAATAAATTGGCTGCTTCTTATATTGTGAAGTAGCAGTTGATCAATACAGCTCGATGCAATTTTCATTATAAATCATCAATTTTTATTATGAATCACTGGGAAACAATCTCTGTGTGCTTATAACACATGGGTATGGTTGTGTACTCCGACCTCTTAATATCCCGTCATAAGCAGAAGTCTAAATGACAATGGGGTAAGACAATTGGTAATGTTGTTGTTGTATCCTCATTTGGTAGATGGGGGTTTTGCACCAAAATTACTCCAGCGACATCATCGGGTCGTCCTTTAGGAGTTACCGCCATCAGGTCGATTTAAACTAAACGTTGATCCCATGGTTGGACGGCTGGGAGTGACTGCAGGAGCTATACTACATAATGATTTGGGCGAATTTATTTCGGGGGTTGCTTTCCCTCTGCCGGCAGCAACGCCATTGTGAGCTGAGCTTATGGTGTTGATCTGTAGTCTATTATACTTTGCGTGAGATTATGACAGGCTAATCGTTGAGACTGATTGTCGTCGCTCACTACTATCCTTTCTATCACATCCAGAACGTTACACTGGCACTTTCTTAGTGGATCTTCGTCGAGCTGTCGAGTTCCTTTGTCTTAATGCTTCATCTTTACAATATTGCCCGCGTGAAGCCAATGCAGCGGCGCATTCGCTCTCACGTCATGGGCTGCGTTCATCAGGAGCAACCACATAGTCGTCATTGTGAAGTTTGCCTATGTCACTAGTTGATATAGGCAACGTCGGTATGTTTTCATCCCTTGCCTTTAAATTCGCTTTTGTTGTCATAAATAGTGTAGATAATGTTGTTTTTTATGCGCATGCGAGGGCTCCATATCCTGAATGGCGGCACATGTTGATTCCACTATGGCTGAACATAACTGGAGTTTCTTGTATTCGTATCGAATGCAGGCAACATGGGTATGATATAGAGCTACGATATTGTTTTGTTCGTATACATGCTTCCATTACTTCTGATCGATTTTATATTGAGGTACACAACACTGAGGAGAGCTGCAATACTACGTTTACACACCCCAGCATTCATCAGTGTTGAGAAATCAAGGTTTGAATGATTTACAAGTGCATGATTTATATGTTACATGATTACATGATCTAAATGTTATGAGATTTCAAAATGCATATGCCTATATCTATCACTGTTGTACTAACAAGCCATGAAGCATTAAGGCTTAAATCATATGGCAAACATTGTTGTATTTATTCTCAGGTGATATACACGGCATACATACAACTCTTGGATATGGTATATATATATTTCTTGGATATCTCGACACACGGCGTATATATTTCTTGGATATCTCGACATATATCTTATGGACACACGTCATATATATCTCTTGGAGATACACTCTAAACATATATCTTATGGATACTCATGGCATATATATTTCTTGGAGTCTCACGGCATATACATATATCTCATGGATATACATACGACATATATTCTATCTCAGACGACAAGCTACATTATTCGATCTCGACATTTCGTCAACATGTCATCAACATATGTCAACGACAAGAGAGTCATATATACATCATATACACATCCATGATACTCTCAAGTCATATACTTCATGTCATCAAACTTCCAAAATTACATCCACATGACAAAAGTGCAAAAACCGAAATGTATCATATCATATGACTACCGAGCCATCTCCAACACATCATATACTTATCATACAAAGATGTCCAGCCAATATACATTTCCAACACTCAAAAATTTCATGCACTAAATGGAGAAATCAATACCAAAGTCCATCATCTTCCTTATTTCTCAGAAAATCAAATTCTAAATTCATATACCCCTTGGCCGAAAATCTTACACACATTGGAGCTGAGATTATACATGTTTATATGTGTATTACATGTTACATTACATATTTTATATGTTGAAGGGGTTTGAGACAAAACGGAGAAAAACCGAACAATCAACTGAAGTTGAAACTTGAAGTTCATACATCATCGTACATGGAACGTTTTTACTATATGTTATTACATGTATTTATACATGTCCTTCACAGCAATATAATGATCTTGAAAGCTTCTAGAAGACAAGGTAAAATGGTGATTGAAAGTTACCATAATGCTTGAAGATTTTTCTTTCTACCATGCAAGATAAAAATTATATCTCAGCATGTGCAAACTTCAAACATGCGTTGGTTTTATTCCATTTGGAGACAAGATGGAGCTTCTTTTTGTTGTATAATTGATAAAGAAGAATCTACTCAAATATCTTAGTATTTTTGAAAGCCTAAATTATGCAAAAGAAAGCATAAAATACTCAAGATGAGGTGGAGAACTTTTAGCATGTTGGCTGAAATTTTGCAAGGAATCTAGCAAGGAAAATGTGGTCAAGTGGTGCAAAGAATATTCAAAGGAGAAGTCTCAAGAGCTTACAAGACAATTCAAAATCAAATTTGGGAGGCTCCTCTCAACCTTCTAGGCGCCCCAAATGACTATAAAAAGGACAAAAGATGATCAACACAAGACAAGAACAACAAGTGCAAAAATTCTGTTTAGTGTTTGCAAGACTACAATTCATTTTCCATATTCATCTCTTGTATATACCCAAAGCCTATCATACTTACATGTCATATTCAGTATAGGCTTCATACACATCACCCAAATAAGATTCATTGGTGTACAAGGTTGATCAAGGTGTGATCAAACCTTCATTTGGTGAGGTGGTGCTGATTGGTGATTCTTTGGTGTTGTTCTTTGTGTAGAACATTGTAAAAGTGTTTGGATTGAAGGAGTTGGTGTATAACTCTATCCACCCTTATTCTAAGGTGACTTTGGTGACTAGTGAAAACCAAGGAAGGTGTCCTTGAGGACTGAAGTAGGTCACGTTTGGCCGAACCAGTATAAAATTCTTGGTGTTCTTACTTTCAGCATTTTTACTCTGAGTTTCTGTTTTTGCATCATCTTTATGATCTCGGTAAAAATAGCAAATAATTTTCAAAAATCATACAAATTTTCAAAAACATAGCCTTGTGTCTTAGGGTTCATTTCCCACTGATTTTATCAAATTTGGATAAGTATAAATCATCCAAACATTCATAGTTCTGAGACTAGTGCAAATCTATTTTTCAGATTGGCAGAGGTTGAGAACATCAACTTGGCTGACATACTTCCCAAAGGAATTTTTCAAAACTGTTTTAACTAAGTATACTACACATCCTAAGGGTCATCTCATAAAAGTTTCAGGTCATATGGTGTTGTCACCAAATAGGAATAAGTTTTTCATTTTAAGGTACAGGTTCGGTCCAAACTGACACAGTCAGATCACGTACCACATTTGAGTGACTTAACCTTTGCGTTTTAATCGGAAATTTTTATGACACCTTCATAATACCTGAGAGTACATTGTGTCAAACTTTCACTATTTTTGGAGGTCTACAACCCAGTCAACGAAGTGTTTAAAAACGGGTCCTGAAAGCAGTCTCTGTTTTCAGAAGTGAGTAATTGGTCCTTAAAATTTTTATAAACCAATTTTTTCCGCACTCACTATTCAACCCCCCTTCTAGTGGTGCTATACAGGTCCAACAATTGGTATCAGAGAGAGGTACACTTACAACAAGAAGATATAACAATCTTTGTGAGATGGCATCAACTAGTCGCAAAACCGAGCAAGAGGGTTCGTCAAGTCAAAGGTCTCCACTTCTTAATCTTGAGGTAAATTGTGATTCTGATTATGAAATGAATCTTGATGAAATATATGATGAATTGATGAAAATGAATGTTCTTGGTAAGAGTTTGTCAAAAGAGAAAAAGAGACTAGTTAAGGAAAATGACAAGTTGAAGACAACCAACTTGGAACTTTCAAATCAACTAGAATCTCTCAAACAAGAGTCATCAGATACTCTTATCCTTTTAGAGAATAAATTTGATTCATATAGGAAGAATGAGCATACATTGAAAACTGAAAATAGCATGTTGAAAACTAATGTAGAGAGTTGTGAAAATGAAATAGCACAACTTACAAAGTCTAAGCTAGACTTAGAGAAAATGTTAGAACAATTTAAAACCGGAACTAATATGTTAGATACATTGATATCATCACAGAAATATGGAAATGATAAAATTGGATTACGATATAAAGATGAAAATGTCAAGGTAGACAAGAACACTAACTTTGTTTCATCGAGTACAAAATTGCCTTACAAAGTTAAGCCAACTTTGTCTACTACTCCTTCTTTTACCTATCCTAAGGTAAGAACACAACGTGCACTTCCAAAAGCAACTGGGCAAAACTATGCATCTAGACAACCAAAAAATTATGCATACATGTATACAAATGTGCTTAGGCAAAATAAAGTTCATCCAACTCATTTTGATGCATATAAACCGAAATATAGGCAACTTCCTTGTAAGGCCTATAAGAATACTTATGATTATACATACAAGGCACCGGTTAAGAGACAAAATTATATGCCTCGTATGTCATATCAAAATCGGTCACAACACAATACATTTAGACCAAGAAATAACACTTATATGCGTACACCTAAATGGAATGATCAAATGGTCTATGATTCTTTATGCTCTACAACTTACGGTGATGCTAAAATTGTGCCTAGAAGGTACATCCAAGTTTGGATACCTAAAAGGTATATAAACAAGGATGGTGCAACTAACATTCTATGACCCAAGTAAAGGGTACCCAAAACTTTGTCTCCATTGTAGTAAAAACATAAAGATATCATGAAGGAGACAAAGCCAAAATATCTAAATACCAAGTAATTTTTAGATAATGACGGAAGATTCAAGTTTGTTTTTAAAGATAAAGGAAGTTACGAAAGGTGCATAGGTAATATTTGGAGATAACAATAAAGGTCGGATAATTGAAAAGGGAAAAATCGAAAATCCAAGTAGTCTTCAAATCTCCAATGTGTTCCTAGTAAGTAATCTATCATACAACTTACATAGCATGTCACAATTCCTCAATAATGGTTATAATGTGTGTTTCTCTCATCCAACTGCAACATATTTAATAAAAATGGAGAAACCGTACTAAAAAGAAAAAGAGAAGGAAATATTTCTACACTATCCATAGATGACATGCTAGATGCTAAAGTAAAATATTTTATGTCAAATGAACCAAATGTGAACTTATGGCATAGACGTTTAGGACATATTGGCATATCAACTCTTGAAAAACTTCAACGAAAGAATCTAGTACGAGGATTGCCTAAACTTGATACGGATAACTTTAAGTTATGTGAATCTTGTATTAGAGGCAAACAAACATGTGAATCACTTAAGTCTAAGAATGAGATTAGCACATCTACTATCTTAGAATTATTACACATTGATTTGTTTGGTCCTAGTCGTACTAAAAGTCTTGGAGGGAGACACTATGCATGTGTCATAGTTGATGATTTTTCTCGCTATACATGGACTTTATTTCTTGCAAATAAAGATGATAGTGCTATTGAGATTGCCAAATTAATAAAACAACTTGAAAATGAATATGGCATAAATGTGAAGAAAATTAGAATCGATAGAGGAGGTGAATTTAAGAATAAAGATATGATTGCATTTTGTGAAGAAAAGGGGATTAAACATGAATTTTCACCACCTAGAACACCTCAATTAAACGGCGTAGTAGAAAGAAAGAATAGGACACTACAAGAAATTGCAAGAACAATGTTATGTGAAAATAAACTACCTAAATTCTTGTGGGCAGAAGCTGTAAATTATGCATGCTATATAGTCAACCGTTTATCAATTAGAAAGAAAATAAACAAAACCCCTTATGAGATTTTAAATAATCGAATGCCTAAGATTGACTATTTTCGTGTGTTTGGATGTAAATGCTTTGTACTTAACACAAAATACAATCTAGATAAATTTGAGTCTAAATCCATTGAATGCATCTTTGTTGGATATTCTGTAAATTCTAAGGCATATAGATGTTATAATCCTATCACTAGGCAAATCTTAGAATCTATTCATATGAAATTCAATGAATTTGGTGAACATGAAACAACTAAAGATTATGATGGTGATTTTGAACTCAAACCTGTGAATGATGATATAGAAGAAAATATAGTACATGATGAACAAAACACACATGATCACTTAGAAATGCATGAGAACTTAGAAAATAATCAAACAAGATTTCATAAGAATCATCCACATGAACTTATCATAGGTGATATATCACAAGGTGTACGACCACATAGAAGAATCAAGATGAAATAAATCAATTCCATGCTATGATTTCGGAAATAGAACCCAAGAATGTGTTTGATGCTTTAAATGATTCTTCTTGGATTGATGCTATGCATGATGAACTTAATCAATTTACAAGAAATGATGTTTGGGATTTAGTACCAAAACCACAAGATAAAACAATAATAGGTACGAAATGGTATTTAGAAACAAAATGAATGAGAATGGTAAAGTGGTTAGAAACAAAGCTAGACTTGTAGCACAAGGATATAATCAAGAAGAAGGCATAGACTATGATGAAACATTTGCACCCGTAGCACGATTAGAAGCTATACGATTACTACTTGCTATTGCTTGCATAAAGAATTTTAAACTTTACCAAATGGAAGTAAAAAGTGCATTCTTAAATGGTTTTATACAAGAAGAAGTCTATGTAAAACAACCACCTGGCTTTGAGGATATGAAATATCCCCATCATGTTTACAAGTTAAAGAAAGCATTATATGGTTTAAAACAAGCTCCTAGAGCTTGGTATGATCGTTTTGCCACTTTCCTCTTAGAAAATGGATTTAAAAGAGGAACCATCGACAGTACACTATTTTTAAAACATGAAAAATCAGATTTACTTATTCTTCAAATTTATGTTGATGATATTATCTTTGGATCTTATTGTGATAAATTAGTTGAAGAATTTGAAAATTTTATGAAATCCGAATTTGAAATGTCAATGGTAGGCGAACTAAATTATTTCCTTGGCTTGCAAATTAAACAAACTAATAAAGGAATACACATAAGTCAAGCAAAATATGTGAATGACATGATTAAAAAGTTTAGCTTTGAGAATTTAAAGCCATCTACAACCCCCATGAGTATAGCAACTAAGCTTGATAAAGATGAAACTGGAAAAGACTTTGACAACGGATTATATAGATCTATGATTGGCTCTTTGCTTTATCTTACTGCAAGTAGACATGATATCATGTTTAGTGTGTGTATGTGTGCTCGTCAGCATTTGGGGTTTGCAGACGACTTATTGGTTTTTCTAAATGGTCATCCACGTAACTTATCTAAATTTCGGCAGTATTTGGATATATACCAACAAGCTTCAGGTCAGTTGGTAAATTATCATAAAAGTCAATTTGTTGTGGGACAAGGAACCTCATTGGCTCAAGCATCCACTGCTTTAGGTATGCGTTCTACATCGCTGCCCCTTAAGTACTTGGGATCATATTTATACAAGGGAATAAATAAGGCCAGCTATTGCACCAATCTTCTCGCTCATTTTGATGCTAAGTTATCGTCTTGGTCTACCAGTTTCTTGTCCATGGCGGGCAGACTAACTCTTATCAAGCATGTCCTGAATACTTTGCCCACACACCTCATCGCGAGCTCTAGATTGCCTAAGAGCATCATACATACTCTGCATAAGCGAATGGCGTCATTTCTGTGGAAAGGTCGTCATCATTGGCAATCATGGGCTGCTATATGCCAATCACGTGAAGCGGGTGGATTAGGCGTTCGGTCTCTATTGCATGTCCAGCAGGCATATGATTGTCAAATATGGTGGATATATTTCACTTCCAGCAATCTTTGGACAGCCTTTTGTAGGTCCAATATGGACATCGTCCATCTATCTACTCACATATTTACGACTCATCTACATGGAAACGCATAACACGCATGCATGACTTCATGGAGGGTCATACTACCTTCACGAATGGGCAGTTACATTGGACACCAGAGGAAAATGGACAATTTTCAATTCGGTCTGCATACAACTTGATTTCAGCTAGGTTGCCTAAAGACGAGGCTAAGTACATTTGGTGGAAAAATACACACCCAAGACAAAAGGTTTTTCTTTGACGTCTTTGGCATTGCTCGCTCCCGATGGTGGACAACTTCAGCGGCTGGCTCACAGTTTATCCATCCTAATGTGTATTTTGTCGGCAATCTCATGATTCCCAAAAGCATGTCTTCTTACATTGCCCGCTTATTCGTCCACTTTGGGTTGACATGTCTATTACATTCCATGGTCCGATGCCTTCTTCGCATACAATCAAGTGTCATTTGCTTTGCTGGTGGCATAGATCATCATCTGGAACGATGGCAGGACAGCTTCTTGCTGTTGTTCCATCTATTGTGGTGTGGGAAATATGGAAAATGTATACTTCCTGCAGGTTTGGAGAAGAAAGTTTTGATTATGGGCAGCTTTATCTGAAAGTCAAGAGCTCAATCTACATATGGTGTTCTTCGGTTAATGGGAAGAAGTTTGCTTGCAACATGCCGCATCTTGTGGCACAACACTTCTCTCCTCCTTTGCGCATCAAACGCGCCACTATTGTACGTCGGACACTTCCACCCTCAGGTAAATTAAAATTAAATGTGGATGCGGCTGTAGATAAACACATGTCAGCGGGTGCGGCAATACTTAGGACGTGCCAAGGTTCCTTTCATTCGGCTCTTAGTTTTCCTTTGCCGCTTTTGAGTCCCCTCCGAGCTGAAATTCATGCTTTGACAATTGCTCTTATGTACTACGCTCAGCATCATGACAGTCTTATAATTGAAACGGATTGTCAATCCTTGCTTACCTTGTTAGCTAATCATGAACGCATCACTGGAGAGCTACGATTGGATATTGCCCGAGCATCACAATTCCTCATACTTAATAGCTCTACTCTTCAATATTGCCCAAGAGAAGCAAACATGGCACCACATAAGCTTGCAAGATATGGATATCATTCTCCCGGTCTCACTCGCTACTCTTCGGTCCAAGCCTTACTGTGTGAGGTACGAGGTGCATTGTATTTGGACCGTAATCTACCAACTCTTCGACTTTGATCATGCCAGCATACTTCTTTGGTTGTTGCCTGTGTTTTCGAAAGCAGGCAACCACGGTGCGTGTTCCCTTAGTCTGTCTGATTCTTTGGCATGCCACATTTATGATTAATTTTACATTGTCTCGGTTCATTTTTGCTTTGGTGTCTATTTTTTCATGCTGGCACATCCACATGTTGTCCACAAGGAGCTATCTGCGCACATCCCGCCGACTGGATAAGGAATTTTGCATGGCTCTCATTTGCGTTTGGTCGTCTTGGTTATCTTGCCAAGACGACTTCGGTACGTCTTCTTCTTCATTTGGTTGGCTGCTGTCCTCATCCAATTTACTACTACTAACGCCTTTTCTCCCTGTTGCTGAGGTACAACACATTACGCCTCCACAACTTCCTGGCAAGCTCTCTCAGCCATTTCACAAGAGTATGTGCGGCCATGCAGTGCATCCAGGCTGCATCGCCAACATCCCAGCCCTTTACATAGCATTTCACATTATTCCCAGTCGAATAAATATGTACGCTTTTTCCTTCGTCAAGGTTTTATCCACAAGGGTGGTTTTACTTGACAAGGTTTTAATGCGGCATATCATATTCGACTGGAGAAGCGCAATCATTTGATTTCTGTATTATGTTTTTGCATATACTGACTTTTTGTAATATGGTTCTCTCCGCCACAAGTGAGACATTAAATAAGATACTCTCTTCATAAAAAAAATATATATATATGTATATATATATATGTATATATATATATATATATATATATATATATATATATATATATAACATTCTCCCAGAGTTGTGGCAAGCTTATGGCATTTGTGTAATGGCTTGCATTTTAACTGATTTCAACTTTGTAAAAGTTCTGTTTGCTAACTCATCAGATATTTTCAACATTAGGTCTTGTGATGTAATGTGGATATATTTGGTCTTATTTTAATAACTAAAGTGTATGTATATACAAATTTATGGGTGTGGGCATAAATATATATAGATACACGGGAGTTAAGAGTTATTTGGATATTTGAAAATAAATGTGATTGGTTATTTAGAAATATTTGTGATTAGTATTTGGAAATATTTGTGCTTGGCATTTGGAAATATTTGTGATTGGTATTTGGCGATATTTGTAATTGGAACTTTGGAAATTCTGACATTGAATTTTTTTTGGAAAATATTTGTGTTTGGAAAAGTTTGGATACTTTGTAAAATTGCTTTGTAATCGTGCATTGCATATTGTGAAATTCACCCTTATAAGGGAAATATATCGGTAAGCTAGATTTATACCACACAAACGGGGAGTCTAGCTTAATTACCTGTCTGGGATTGGATGCACAGACATATTGGACCGCCATTAAGGCAAGACAGGCATAGTGACTTTTCTGGGATAGGGTGTTTTGGCATATTGGACTATTGAGGTCATCAATTCGTAAGTCTTACGGTATAAGTCACTTGTTTGGAAAATGCTATAGCCATTTCATTGAAATTGGATTTGGATTTTGAATTATACCCATTAGAATCAGATTTGGATTTGGTTTTGGTATCAGTTCGGAAACGGATTTGGATTTTGAAATAGAAAAATTGGAAATTGGATCTGAAAACGAAACTTTGGTTCTGACTTTGCATACATCGATTTTGTAACTTGATCATTGGATTTTGTGTTTTGCCGGATTTGATTGGATATTGAGTGGATGATTGATGTGGTTGACATTGATGTTTGTTTGACTATAACGGTAATATAGTATTTTATTTGCAAATGGGAAACTCTATATTATCCTAAATTGTATGTATTTACACCTGTTTCTCCGTGTATGATCCAATAGTGTGCACAGACATATTATTTAATTGGCGGTGTTTTTTCACTTATGCTATACCTTATTGTTGTTTGCAGAGAATCAGGTTATGATTTGATGTTCGTAGAGGACGATTTTGAGTGGGGATATTGATGATCGAGGACTTACTGGGAAGATTTATTTATGAGATTTATTTTGGGACTTTATTTTATGGATTTGAGACTCCTTATTTTTGAGACATATAAATTTTGGCTTAAGTTTACGATTCGTGTATTGGATTTTGATATTGCCGCGATATATACATGAATGATTATTTGAGGATTTTAATTTTATGACTTTCGCTGACATCAGTCCATATCACTTTGCTGACGTGTACTTGATTTGTTATTGACACCTTGTATTTCTCTTAGTAGAATACAACATGTGAACCATTTCAAGTGGTAGGGCTCAGGATGGGTCGCTACAGTTTTCAATTGCCTCGATGAGTAAGCGATTACTCTTCCGCTTACATCAGTATGCATCCTACAATAAAAGTGTTATGCCGCAATTTATATGTATACAGAATCATCCGACTCATGATTTTGAGCTTGCCGCAGTAGTGTTTGTACTGAAGATATGACGAAGTGTTAAGTGTACACTGATTATAAGAGCCTCAAATATCTATTTGAGCAGAAGGAGCTTAACATGATAAAGAGTAGAAAGTTAGAGTTGATCAAGGATTATGATTTGACCATCAACTACCATCTAGACAAAGCGAACAAAGTGGCGGATGCACTCAAAGACACTCGAGATAGACTCCGCTAGAGAGAGATCGAAGAGTTTGAGTTGGATATCGTGGATTCCACGGCGAATGTTTTGGCTGCACTTTATTTTATAACAATATTTCTATATTGCTGTGCAAAATATTCAAAACTTATAATCCAGTGTATATCCAAATCTTGCTATTTTTAAATAGAATATAAATTCTTTAATATGTAACAACGAGTAGATAGTAAAAATAGCAACTGTTTGTCATACCCCGCGACTTTTAAGCACGACTTTTAATACTTCAAGGTCAACCTTAAATGCAATTTAATTAGTGATGTAGGATGTGAGACTTAGTTACTTAAAATATAGAAAAATAAGAAAAAAGGGTTAAAAGTAGAATTAAAGGTAATTAAGGAAAATTACCTAAAAGGTCCCTACTAAAGGATAGGGGAGTTACACAACACATAGTATAACTCCCCATTAATCTAAGGGGGACGGTTAAAACAGAGGAAAAGGAGGAGAAACCGCAGGAGAAAGAGAGAAAAGAGAAAAAGAGAGGAAGAAGAAGAAGAGGAGAAGGAAAAGGAAGGAAGAATGCCAATCTAGGTGCAATCCTTACCGAAATTCTGCAGTAAACTCGTAAGATTAGCTGGAAGCAAAGGCAAGTAAAATTTCTATATGCTTTACGCAAATTTTGTTACTTTAGGCCCTATGTTTGTTAGGAAATCAACCGAGATTACTGCAAAACGCGCAGCGGAAAACAAAAACTTGATCTCCGATTTCCTACCAAGGATCCATGTTGTTCGTTTAATTCGATGAAAGAAATTGGAAAATTACCTTTGTAGATCCGAATTACGCAGATGAAGCAGGTGCGAAAATATGATCACCCTCTGTCGGTATCCACACGAATGCTTCCGTCCGGAGTGCTAGCTCTTCAAACAGCGCGGCTGAAGAACTCGGGTTTTCACAAAAACGGCTCTAGGGTTTCTTTGATGATTCTGTGTATTTTTCGTGTGTGTAGTGTATACGAGATACACAAGTATATATACACATACATAGACATCAAAATCCGAGTCCTAATCGGATTAGTTGATGCCAATCAAAATCCATATCAGATACGGATTCTATCAGGATATTCAAAATCCATATCAAATATGGATTCTCTCGTTATTATCCGATAATACACATGTATATATAATCACCAAAAAAACGAAAATAATAATAATAATAATAATAATTAATATCCAATATTAATATTATTAATATTAAAAACGATAATAATAATAATAATAATTAATATCCAATATTAATATTATTAATATTATTAATCTCAGCCTTACGCATTCTTGTGTGTGACCTGATAGACCCATATTAATTGGCAGTTGATTAAATCTCTATTAAACCAACAAGTCGTAATTGGCCTCTAGCAAGGCATTACAACCACCCAATTAATACGAGTAAAGTCCAACTAGCCTAATAATAGTACATGCATTAATCCCTTTGTCACACGATATCTAGTTTGAACATAAGTCATGGTCAGCGTCATACTTATATAGTTTAAACATATGATTACTCGATCTCAAAGTAGACTGATAAAACAAATGATATTGATCACACTATCAATTCATTTGAGCACGGCCATGCATTTCACAGTCTCACTAATCGAGGGGCCCAAAGATATCTCTCTCAAAAGAGAGGGACAAATTCTATCTTGATTATTCAATATCCTCTACATAATTTCTATCACATTCAATCATGACCTTTATTATTATCCAGTTACGGATAACGTTTGATCATGTCAAAATATAATAGTCCTTATGTTGGAAACTATGACAATGTCAAGTCAAAGGATTAAAACATGACTATCATGAGATTTACTTATGATGCAAATCCATGTAGCAATCTCATGGTGGGTCTATCCAATACACTGTTCTCTAACAAGTATTTATGAGATTGATTCGTATCACCATACACATAATCATCTCATGATTATCAAATCAATACTCATACTGATTATAAATTATTTTATCTCCATAACAATAATGAATCAGGGACATATATCAAAATTGTGTAACACACTAACCAACAATAATGATAATAGAACCTCTTTTATTAATAATAAATGCATAACATATATATCCAAATCATGGCCTATGGCACATACACTAACAATGTTCTTACAAAGAGAAAACTTGGATCACACATTAGTAGTTTTGATTTGTTTAGGTTAAATGCTTTACTATATGTAATTGTTGTTGTTAGTTGTGTAAAGTCATGTTCTTTGGGCCAAATTTCTGAGAATAGCTATGTGGTGCTTTGTTGTTTGTCAAGCATGCCCATGAAAGTGTATTTTTGATGTGTTTATTGTCTTGTTATGTTCTTGTGTGGGTTGTCTACACCTTAGATGTTTGAGAGGAGTTGCAGAGAATTGAAAGATGATTGATAGCCTTGCTATAGTCTTATTGTGTTGGGAAGGTTGAGGACACCTATTGAAGGTTGTGAATGATAGAAGGTTAAGAGTGGATACTATTAGACATGTCTAAGAATCAATTCATGTTAGTGGTGTGTTAAACATGATGAATCAAGGTGCTAAGATTGGTCTTGAGGTGTTGAACATGAAAGGGGTGGAAGAAGAAAGGCGTTGGGTGGAAGTTACTGCAGAAAAACTGCAGTTTAGAACCGTCAGAACACTTCGAACACCTACATTATGCGCTTCAAGTCACATTAGGCGCCTAATGTAGGCGTTCAATATGTCCCAGAGCATCCCCGTACACTTCAAACACCTACATTAGGCGCTTCATGTCACATTAGGCGCTTCATGTAGGCGTTCGATGTATACGGCACATCTCCGAACACTTCGAACACCTAGTATAGGCACTCCATGTGCACATTAGGCGCCTCATGTGGCGTTCGAAGTATACTGGAAGTCTTTTTGACCCTTTAGGCGCCCTATGTATGTGTAGTAACTCTATACACTTCATGTGAACATAAAATGCAAGGGTATTTGAGGTGTAATTGTAGTATAGATGGTAAGTTCGACTAAGTAAGAGTAAGATTGAATTACAAGTGAATTAGTGAGACGAACGGACTTGGAAAGATACGAACGTGGAGTGTTTGAGGTGAAAGACCGTATACTTGATATGTATGATGTATGTGTGTATATTACATGTTTGATACGAAGTTGCATGAGCATCTTGCATCATGACATGGGTACTTGCATTTGACTTGAGAATTGCTTTGCGAAAGAACATGTGTTTACAAGAGAAGTTTAAAGTTTTCGAAAGGCAAACTATGACTGCTGGTTGATCGCAAGGTATAAAAGTCACGCCTGCAAAAGCAGGGTATAGAAGCGTGACCTATGAATCAACAGCAGGGTATAAAATATTTTATGAGGCCGTGGACCTATCAGCACGGATATATGATGTATGTAATGGGTCATGGACCTTTCAGCACGAGGTATAAAGTTATATGTTATGGGGCCGTGGACCTTTCAGCACGGGGTATAAAGTTCTGTTTGCTGTGGACTGATCACCCACAGGATATAAAGTTCTGCTACGCGAAGAATACGATAAGAAGAGTTATGAAATGTTTTGTGAAATGACACGCATGACATGTTTATGAAAGAGGACATATGCATGGGTGTTGTGTGTGGTTTTAAAGAAGTACATACATTATGATACACGAAACATAAGATTTGACATGCAAGAAATGTGACTAGCTTATGACTTGCTTACGTGATATGTTGTTTTAGTACATGGGTGTTCTCGTATCCGTGTATCATTTAGGTGTTTTATCTGCTTTGAGGAATTCTTATAAAGATGCTATTTGCTAACCCGAGCACCTTATTTTGGGCAATGACTTATACACTGGTGACTCGTCGTGTGTGATCCCGTAAGGTGTATAGACGGGGTACTTTCTGGCGAGATTTTCGCTAAGAACATATACTCTATTCCTTTTCGGGTGAGCCGGAATATGAAATGATATTTGTCGAAGACGATGGCGAGTGGGCTCAATGGGATGATGGGCATGGAAGTAGATAGATGCTGGATTACTCTCTTTAAATTTGGAAACTCCATGTTTATTATGTTGTACTGGAAGTTATGTTAGACAGTTGATCAAACACCTTTTATTTCCACTGTATTTTCTGGTTACATTAATGATGGTGAAGTTTTAAGTTTTACAACGTTTCTGCTGATTTATCTTACATCATGGATGATGTATGCTTGATCTGCTTTGACGCTTCGTAGTTCTCATAGTAGACTACGGCGGGTGCAAAGGTTCTGATGACAGTTTCGGACCAGGGCGCTACAGGTGGTATCAGAGCGTAGGCTTCAGATCTATCTCGGAAACTTAGGTTCATGATCTTTTAGCAAATTAAGATATGATTTTCCCTTAAAATTGATCCTTAGATATAAACGTTGATTTCTTTAGAGTTTAAGTATGATCATGGTTGGGTGTGTGTGAGCGCATCTAGCATTTGATTTTTGCATTAATATTTTATTTTATAACACACCCATTCTGGTGCATTAAAGATTTCAGTAACATCTTGTGTTTACTGGATGCTAATCCAATGTTGACCTTTCAGAGAAAATGCCTCCAATAAGAGAGAATACAGGAAACTCTAGCACATGACAGGAGAACCAGCCACCACAAGTGGTTTTACCCCAAGTGCTCACTGATGCACTAACGGTGATCGCACAAGGATTTTCTCAGAAGCATCAGCCTCCGCCTCTTCCGCCACCACAGCACAATATCCGGTTCTTCTACGGTGAGATGAGGAAGGTGAGAGTTCCGGAGTTTGGAGGACGTACTGATCCGGAGGAGGCTCATCACTGGTTGGCTGAGGTGGAGAAATGTTTTCGGCTAGTGCAAGTACCGGAGGAGATAAAGGTTGATGTGGCCACACCCCTTCTAAGTGGCAAGGCTGGTGAATGGTGGGACAGAATGGTGTTGAGAATGACCCCACCAATCTCATGAGCACAGTTTTGTGATGTGTTCCTAAAGTACTATGTACCGGAGGCTGCGATATTAGAAAAGATAAGAGCGTTTGACAGATTGGAGCAAGGAAGAATGACGGTGTCGAAGTATGCGGATCGTTTTCATACCGTGGGTAAGTTTGCCCCGGCGATTATTTCTGATAATCGCCTTAAGATGACGAAGTTCGAGATGGGTTTGGACTCGAGGATGCAGTCGGCAATAGTGAACACAGGAATGAAAACTTACGAAGACATGTTGGATGCATGTTTCCGGGTTGAGAGCGATTTCCGCAGAGTAGCGGCAAGAGCAGCTAGTGCAGGAGGGTCTGATAGAGGCAAAAGGCCAAGAGATGATGTGAGAGTTGGTGGAAGACCCGGACGTTGGGTCAAGATTCCGAAAAGAGGCCCAGTTGGAAATTTTCAGAGACTCCCACCCCAGAATCCAGTAGTTCAACAGGCTATAAGAGTTTGTCCACATTGCAACAAGAATCACGTTGGAGAGTGTAGAAAGGTGGCTGGAGCATGCTTCCGATACGGTCAAGTGGGTCACATGATTAGGGACTGCTCGGAGATGAAGAAAAATATTCCTGGAGAGGCGGCTCAGCAGCCGAGAGCAAAGCCATGAGCAAATGCCCATGTACATCTTATGACGGACACTAATGTGCAGGAGGCTACCGATGTAGTAGCAGGTACCACTTAAACTAAGTTTAAATCCTTATTGAATTAAGTATTTACGTGCTTAACCTTCTGTGTAAAACTTGATATGACCTTAGGTGCGATTTTAGTAAATAAGATACCTGCCAACATGCTCTTTGATAGCGGCGCAAGCCACTCCTTCGTAGCAAAGAGATTCACTAAACACCTTGGTAGTTTGCCTGAATGGTTAGAAACTCTGTATCATGTTCAAGCGGCCGGAGATCAAATTATGGTTTCGTATCATCAGTACCGGGATTGCGAATTTGAGTTTGAAGGACAAACATTCTCCGCCACACTGATCCCTATTCAGATGTATGACTTTGACGTGCTATTGGGAATGGACTGGTTGGCCAAGTATCATGCCAACATTGACTGTCGATTGAAGCAAGTGGCAATTAAGAGTGCTAAGATGGAAGAGGTAATGTTTCAAGGAGATGCGGAACGAAAGAAAGTTCCCAAAAAGGTATATGTGTCCGTTGCACAAGCACGCAAAGCCTTGAGGAAGGGTGATGAGGGATTTCTAGTGTATGCCATGGATGCTACTCAGGAAGTACCGTCTATTGGGCAAATTCCAGTGGTTAATGAATTTCTTGATGTGTTTCTGGAAGATTTACCAGGAGTACCACCCCCAAGGGAAGTCGAGTTCGAGATAAACTTGATTCCAGGAACTGAACCTATCTCTAAAGCCCCTTATAGAATGGGTCCCGCAGAGTTGAGAGAGTTGAAGGAACAACTGCAGGAGTTATTAGACAAGAAGTTTATCCGCCCTAGTGTATCGCCTTGGGGAGCACCTGTTTTGTTTGTAAAGAAGAAAGATGGTAGCATGAGACTTTGAATCGATTATAGAGAGTTGAATAAAGTTACCATCAAGAATAAGTATCCCCTTCCACGAATTGAGGATCTATTTGACAAGCTCAAGGGTGCTAAAATCTTCTCTAAAATTGATCTCCGATCAGGGTATCATCAGTTGCGAGTAAAGGCCGAGGACATCGCAAAGACAGCCTTTCGCACAAGATATGGCCATTATGAGTTTTTGGTGATGCCGTTTGGATAAACAAATGCCACTGCAGCTTTTATGGACCTTATAAATACCGTCTTTCGAGAACAGTTGGACAAGTTTGTAGTGGTATTCATAGATGATATTATGGTGTATTCTGCTGACGAACAAACTCACACTGAGCATTTGAGAACCGTTTTAGGCATTTTGAGGCAGAAACAACTATACGCTAAGTTTAGCAAGTGTGAGTTTTGGTTAAGAAGTGTGGCTTTTCTAGGTCACGTGATATCGGAGGAGGGGATTGCTGTTGACCCGAAGAAGGTGGAAGCTATAACTGAATGGCCTAGACCTACCAACGTCATCGAAGTGCGAAGTTTCTTGGGTCTAGCGGGTTATTACAGAAAGTTTGTGGAGGGATTCTCAAGGATAGCTGTACCTCTTAGTCGTCTTACTCAAAAGAAGTCCAAGTTTGAGTGGACGGCGGAATGCGAGCAAAGCTTCATGGAGCTTAAGAGGAGGTTAACGACGGCTCCAGTATTGGCTCAACCCTCTGGAACTGATGGGTTTGTGATTTATAGTGATGCATCGAAGAACGGTTTAGGTAGGTAAACTGTAGTATAAGGTTATGATCTTGCATACCAGTTATGTTTAGAGTAATACCTTGTTTGTAGGTTATGTTTTGATGCAAAACGAATGAGTCATTGCATATGCCTCAAGACAGCTAAAGCCTTATGAGCAAAACTATCCAACACACGATCTTGAACTCGCCGCGGTTGTATTCGCATTAACGATTTGGCGGCACTATTTATATGGAGAAAAGTACGCGGTATTCACGGACCACAAGAGTTTAAAGTATTTATTCTCTCAGAAAGAATTAAACATGAGGCAGCGGAGATGGTTGGAGTTGCTAAAAGACTATGATTTGGCAATCCATTACCACCCAGGAAAGGCTAATAAAGTGGCAGTTGCGTTAAGTAGGAAGTCCAGACTTGCGCGACAATCACCATTGGAAAGAGAGGTAGAGGAATTCGGTTTAGATTTGGTTGACTCCATCGTGAACGCTTTGACAACGTTGACTATCACACCAAGTTTGGTTGATCGGATAAAGGAGGCTCAGAAGAATGATAAGACCCTCAAAGAAATAATGGGAAGGGTGAAACATAGTCAACCTCAAAGATTTCGGACCAAAAAGGATGGGAGCTTATGGTTTAGAGAAAGATTATGCGTACCTGATGTTGACGAACATAGAAAGGAAATTTTGCAAGAAGCTCATAGTTCGAGGTTATCAATACACCCTGGTAGCACCAAGATGTATAGAGATCTCAAGCAATATTATTGGTGGTCCGGAATGAAACGACATATTGCTGAATTTATAGAAAGGTGCTTAGTTTGTCAACAAGTCATGGCGGAACACCAACGGCCTGGTGGATTGTTGATGCCATTAGAAATTCCATAATGGAAATGGGAAAATGTCACGATGGATTTCGTAGCTGGTTTACCAAAGACAAAAAGTGGTTATGACATGATTTGGGTCATCGTGGATAGTTTAACAAAGTCTGCCCATTTCTTACCCGTTTCAAGTGAAGCACCTCTTGACAAGTTAGTGAATTTATATATGGAGAATATTGTTAGCTTGCATGGTGTTCTAGTAAGTATAGTGTCCGACCGAGATTCACGGTTTACATCCAAGTTTTGGATAGCATTCCAGAAAGCCATGGGTACGGAATTAAGGTTGAGTACGGCGTATCATCCCCAAACCGATGGATAGTCCGAGCAGACTATTCAGACCTTGGAAGATATGCTAAGGGCTTGTGTGTTGGATTTTAAAGGGAGTTGGGATGGAATGGTAAAGCTAATGGAGTTTTCTTATAACAAAAGTTACCACAGCGCAATTGACATGGCTCCTTTTGAAGCTTTGTATGGAAGGAAATGTAGGTCCCCGGTTTATTGGGTCGAAGTAGGTGTGAGGACCATCACCGGACCTGAGCTATTGGAGAAAACGCTAGAAAAGGTGAGAATCATCAGGGAAAGACTCAAGGCAGCTCAGGATCGCAACAAGAGTTGGGCAGATTCCAAACGACGTCCATTGGAATTTAAGGTGGGTGAAAAAGTCTATCTGAGGGTATCACCTACGAAGGGCATTATGAGGTTTGGAGTCAAGGGCAAGCTAAGTCCCCGCTTTATTGGTCCCTATGAAATACTGGAGAAAGTAGGAGCTTTAGCATATAGGTTGGCGTTACCTCCGGTGTCGGCACAAGTTCACAATGTCTCCCACGTATCACAACTAAGGAAGTACGTGACGGATCCAAGTCATGTACTTGAGGGACAACCTATGGAACTCAAAGACGATGTTACTTATGAAGAGATACCGATGAAGATAGTAGACCGGAAGGGCCAAGTTTTGAGAAAACAAGTGATCCCTTACGTGAAAGTTCAGTGAAGCAACCACACAGAACGCGAGGCCACTTGGGAACTCGAAGAGCAGATGCGGGAAAAGTATCCACAGCTCTTTGACTAAGGTACGAGAGTTTCGAGGACGAAACTTCTTGTAAGGGGGGTGGAATGTCATACCCCCTGACTTTTAAGCATGACTTTTAATACTTAAAGGTCAACCTTAAATGCAATTTAATTAGTGATGTAGGATGTGAGACTTAGTTACTTAAAATACAGAAAAATAAGAAAAAGGGGTTAAAAATAGAATTAAAGGTAATTAAGGAAAATTACCTAAAAGGTCCCTACTAAAGGATAGGGGAGTTACACAACACATAGTATAACTCCCCAATAATCTAAGCGGGGCAGTTAAAATAGAGGAAAAGGAGTAGAAACCGCAGGAGAAAGAGAGAAAAGAGAAAAGGAGAGGAAGAAGAAGAAGAGGAGAAGGAAAAGGAAGGAACAAGGCCAATCTAGATGCAATCCTTACCGAAATTCTGCAGTAAACTCATAAGATTAGCTAGAAGCAAAGGCAAGTAATCTTTGTATACGCTTTACGCAAATTTTGTTACTTTAGGCCCTATGTTCTTACAAAGAGAAAACTTGGATCACACATTAGTAGTTTTGATTTGTTTAGGTTAAATGTTTTACTATATGTAATTGTTGTTTTTAGTTGTGTAAAGTCATGTTCTTTGGGCCAAATTTCTGAGAATAGCTATGTGGTGCTTTGTTGTTTGTCAAGCATGCCCATGAAAGTGTATTTTTGATGTGTTTATTGTCTTGTTATGTTCTTGTGTGGGTTGTCTACACCTTAGATGTTTGAGAGGAGTTGCAGAGAATTGAAAGATGATTGATAGCCTTGTTATAGTCTTATTGTGCTGGGAAGGTTGAGGATATGTATTGAAGGTTGTGAATGATAGAAGGTTAAGAGTGGATACTATTAGACATGTCTAAGAATCAATTCATGTTAGTGGTGTGTTAAGCATGATGAATCAAGGTGCTAAGACTGGTCTTGAGGTGTTGAACATTAAAGGGGTGGAAGAAGAAAGGTGTTGGGTGGAAGTTACTGCAGAAAAACTGCAGTTTAGAAACGTCAGAACCTTTCGAACACCTACATTAGGCGCTTCAAGTCACATTAGGCGCCTAATGTAGGCATTCAATGTGTCCCAGAGCATCCCCGTATACTTCGAACACCTACATTACGCGTTTCATGTCACATTAGGCACTTCATGTAGGCGTTCAATGTATACGGCACATCTCCGAACACTTCGAACGCCTAGTATAGGCGCTCCATGTCCACATTAGGCGTCTCATGTGGCGTTCGAAGTATACTGGAAGTCTTTTTGACCCTTTAGGCGCCCTATGTATGTGTAGTAACTCTATACACTTCATGTGAACATAAAATGCAAGGGTATTTGAGGTGTAATTGTAGTATAGATGGTAAGTTCGACTAAGTAAGAGTAAGATTGAATTACAAGTGAATTAGTGAGACGAACGGACTTGGAAAGATACGAACGTGGAGTGTTTGAGGTATAAGACCGTATACTTGATATGTATGATGTATGTGTGTATGTGCGTATGTTACATGTTTGATACGAAGTTGCATGAGCATCTTGCATCATGACATGGGTACTTGCATTTGACTTGAGAATTGCTTTGCGAAAGAACATGTGTTTACAAGAGAAGTTTAAAGTTTTCGAAAGGCAAACTATGACTGCTGGTTGATCGCAAGGTATAAAAGTCACGCCTGCAAAAGCAGGGTATAGAAGCGTGACCTATGAATCAACAGCAGGGTATAAAATATTTTATGAGGCCGTGGACCTATCAGCACGGATATATGATGTATGTAATGGGTCATGGACCTTTCAGCACGAGGTATAAAGTTATATGTTATGGGGCCGTGGACCTTTCAGCACGGGGTATAAAGTTCTGTTTGCTGTGGACTGATCACCCACAGGATATAAAGTTCTGCTACGCGAAGAATACGATAAGAAGAGTTATGAAATGTTTTGTGAAATGACACGCATGACATGTTTATGAAAGAGGACATATGCATGGGTGTTGTGTGTGGTTTTAAAGAAGTACATACATTATGATACACGAAACATAAGATTTGACATGCAAGAAATGTGACTAGCTTATGACTTGCTTACGTGATATGTTGTTTTAGTACATGGGTGTTCTCGTATCCGTGTATCATTTAGGTGTTTTATCTGCTTTGAGGAATTCTTATAAAGATGCTATTTGCTAACCCGAGCACCTTATTTTGGGCAATGACTTATACACTGGTGACTCGTCGTGTGTGATCCCGTAAGGTGTATAGACGGGGTACTTTCTGGCGAGATTTTCGCTAAGAACAGATACTCTATTCCTTTTCAGGTGAGCCGGAATATGAAATGATATTTGTCGAAGACGATGGCGAGTGGGCTCAATGGGATGACGGGCATGGAAGTAGATAGATGCTGGATTACTCTCTTTAAGTTTGGAAACTCCATGTTTATTATGTTGTACTGGAAGTTATGTTAGACAGTTGATCAAACACCTTTTATTTCCGGTGTATTTTATGGTTACATTAATGATGGTGAAGTTTTAATTTTTACAACGTTTCTGGTGATTTATCTTACATCATGGATGATGTATGCTTGATCTGCTTTGACGCTTCGTAGTTCTCATAGTAGACTACGGCGGGTGCACTGGTTCCGATGACAGTTTCGCGCCGGGGCGCTACACTGTTGAATGACCAAAATACATATTTGGTGTAACAAATTAAGAAGATTTCGATAAAAATTTTCATTCTGAAAGGTTTAGATATTTTGTGCAACTAGCGAAAAGGATAAAGAATTATGTTAATTGTGTAAAAAAAAAACGAAAACAAAAAAACACAAGAAAACAAATAAACCGAAAACAGAAAACATGTTTAGAATGAAAGTCGTTTTTCATTAAGCAATTATATTGTATAACGTCCTATGTATAATAAAGGGGTATAACTAAAAAAATGATATCCGCAAGTAATGATTATAGGATTTGATTTGATTCAAATTTTTCCCCATGATAAAATATCGATATTAAAATATTGTGATCTTATCTCCTTTATCATAACTTATCTTTTCTACAAACCAAACTTGTCATCATTTGACTTATAGGAATATAAGATTCCTGCCGCTTTTACAAAAGGGTTTTCGTTACCAGCTGTATTACCATCCATATTAAAGTCATCTCTATATGTTGTCATTTAATTACGAGCCAGTTTCGAGATGACAACATTATTGCCGCTTTTACACATGAATTTTCTATGGCAAATGTGAAAAACTCTACAAATGTGTTTACGAAGCAATTGAACACGATCAACTAAACAATTGATCAGGAAACGAGAAAGTGAGCAGACAACGAAACAAGGAGAAACAAGAAGAATTGAGAAGATGACTGAGAGAGAATTCTTGGATCACAAAATGAAGAAAAATTCCAGAAATTTTATTCTGCTCAACCGTCTTCTTCAAGCTGCCTTTGCAGCTTATTTAAACAAATACAAAAGATGCAAGATTACAAGATTGCCCCTAACTAACTCATCTAAACAGTTATTAAAACAAGGATAGAATGGTAATTTCGCTCTATTTTAAACTGTGGCGCGTAACTTCCCTTCTTCTTCCTCCAGCCCAACTCTTCTTCCTCTGTAACCGCCACTCACTTCCTGCAATTCAGTTGCACTCCATCAGCCATTCCACTCCCATACGCAATCAGATCATCACGTGCTAATTAACCCATTCAGTTATCAGAAGCACAACCTGATTGGCCAATAGACATTCACCATTACACGCAATCACCTCAACACACCATTGCTCTCACTATTATTGCAATTGCCAGATTCTTCAACACCCCCCCTCAAGCTAGGCTTTGCGTAGATATTTCTGATTCCAAGCAGCTTGGCTATCTCAATCAACCTCTTAGCATCCACAGCCTTAGTGAATATATCAGCTAGTTGCAGCTCGGTCCTAACAGGCATCAACTTAAGCATTCCACTTTGCACTTTGTCCCTAACCACATGGCAATCAATCTCGATGTGCTTTGTACGTTCATGGAACACTAGGTTCTCTGCTATGTATATCGCACTCTTGCAACACAGAACAACTCAACTGGATTCTGATCAACACAGCCAAAGTCCTTTAACAAAAAAATCAACCATTGCAACTCACATGTCACCATAGCCATCGCCCTATACTCAGCTTCAGCTGAGGATCTAGACACCGTGCTCTGCTTTTTGGCCCTCCAAGAGAATAGTGATTCCCCAAGAAAGACACAATAACCAGTCACTGACCTCCTAGTTTCATTACAACCTCCCCAATCCGCATCAACAAATCCCTTCAACCTCAAGTCTCCAGAGTTGGGGAACATCAAGCCTTGTCCAACACTTTCTTTTATGTACCTTAGTACCCTATGTGCTGCTTTCATATGGTGCTCAGTTGGGCAATCCAAGAACTGGCTCAACTGCTGAACAACAAACGCAATGTCCGGCCTAGTAATGGTCAAGTATATGAGTTTGCCTACCAACCTCCTATAAGGTGACGCATCGGGCAGCAAGGGAGAGTCATTATGCACTAGAGCTGAGTATGTCTCCATGGGCCTTTTGGCCGGTTTAGACTCTAAGAATCCTGTTTCCTCTAGGAGTTCCAGGCTGTAGTTCCTTTGACTTGCATAGATGCCTAACGAAGCTCTAGCTACTTCAATGCCAAGAAAGAATTTAAGATTCCCTAAGTCTTTAATCTGAAATTCTGAGTGTAATGCTTCCTTTATGCTATAAATGGCCCCCTCATTGGCACAAGTGGCAATGATGTCATCAACGTACACCAACAAAACAAGCAGATCTGAACCCACAGTTTTAGTGAATAATGTATAATCACTTTTGGACTGTTGAAAACCTTTGCTGAGCAGGAAGTTGGTGAGAGTAGCATTCCACTCTCTACTGGCTTGCTTCAAGCCATAGAGAGACTTGTGTAATCTGCAAACTAAGCCTGGCTGGGACACGGTTAACCCAGGGGGAGGAGTCATGTAAATCTCTTCATGGAGATCACCGTGGAGAAAGGCATTATTAACGTCCATTTGATGGATGGGCCAGTTATTCCTTGCTGCCATTGCTAGAAATACTCTCACCGTAGTCATCTTTGCCACTGGGGAAAAGTATATTGGTACCATACTGCTGTGTATATCCCTTGGCAATGAGTCTAGCTTTATACCTCTCAACCGTACCATCTGGCTTATATTTAATCTTATAGACCCACCTACAACCAATGGTCTTCTTCCCTGATGGCAAAGGCACCAGATCCCATGTATGGTTTGCCTCTAATGTCGCCAACTCCTTTGCCATTGCCTCCTGCCATTCAGATGAACTGCCTGCCTGCACATAAGTGTTAGGCTCCACATACTTATCAATATTCATTGTATATGCCTTAAATTTTGGAGCTAATGATGCATATGTTAGGACATTGTGAATGGAATGGGGACTGGTGTGGTGTGACTGAACTGATGTGGAATTGCAATGATAGTCTCTCAAGTATAGAGGTGATTGTGTGGAGCATTTTGGACGCGTAGGAACAACATTATTGTCTGGACACATTGGTGACTCAGCAGCATTAGTAGGAAGGGATAAATCCACTGTTAGAGTACCAGGCAGCCTTGGAGGTGATGGTTCACTGGGTGAGATCTCAACAGGTTGATGATCAGATGAAGAGGTTACAATGGGGGTGACTGAAGGACTGAGAGGTGTATTGGACAGAACAGGTGTAGGCTGAGGGCTAAATGAAGGTGTGGTCAATTCAGGAGGATTATATGAAGATGTGGTCAGGTCAGGAAGATTATATGAATGAGATGGGGAAATGCCAGAAAGCATTGGACTATGTGAAGAGACACAGTCTTGACAGAAGGAAGGTGTGGCTGGCTGTTTGGAGAAAGGGAAAACATTCTCATGAAAGGTTGCATCCCTGGATATGAATACATCCTTGGTATCAAGATCTTGGAGCACATACCCCTTGGTTGAATAGGACATTCCCAAAAATAAACTCCTTCTGGCCCTTGGAGCAAATTTGTCTTTGTGGGGTTGAGTGTTCACTGTGTACGCCAAGCATCCAAACACTCTTAAATCTGAATAGGTGGGATTGGTATTGTATAGAAGCTCAAATGGAGTTTTATGATGAAGAACTGGAGAAGGTGTGATGTTAATAAGGAAGACTGAGTGCTGCACGCAAAAGCCCCAATAAGATGATGGAAGATTAGACTGAAATTTTAGTGCCCTTGCCACTGAAAGAATGTGCTGGTGCTTCCTCTCCACAACACCATTCTGTTGAGGGGTGTATGTGCAGCTTGTTTGGTGTATAATACCATGGGATGCATAGAATTCAGGCATATTAAATTCTTGCCCATTATCAGTCCGAACCACTTTAATCTTCACATCAAACTGAACATTAACATACTGATACAAACTTTGTATTGCAGGTCTAGTTTCTGCTTTTGATTTCAACAAATAAATCCAACAAAATCTGGAAAAAAATCATCCACAATAGTAAGAAAATACTGTTGCTTATACATTGTTGGATACTTTTACGGGCCCCATATATCAATGTGAACAAGGGAAAAAGGAGTGGAGGAAACAAAATACGAAATAGGAAAAGACAGTCTTTTCTGTTTGGCTAGGGGACATATGACACACTGTTTTATATCATTAGAGGCAAGCACTTCTGGATGACTCTTATGAATTTCCTTTACTCTTGCAACTGACATGTGGCCAATCCTTGAATGCCAAAGCACAGCCTCTGATGACTGAATGTGGAAAACTTTAGTAGACGGGTTTGAATGTGAGATGGGCACTGCAAAATCTTTTGGGACTCCATGGAAATGGTACAGACCTTGAGAGACTTTAGCTGAACTAATCGTCCTCTTGGTCTTGGAGTCCTGAATCACACAAAGATTCGAAAGGAATAATACTTGAATGTCACCAGTTTGAGTCAATTTGCTTAATGACAACAGGTTGTAAGCAAATGAGGGCACATAAAACACATCAGTCAACAACAATTCATCATTCACTCTCACTTTACCAACATGAGTGACCAGTGCCAAAGATTTATCAGGAAGTTGGATAGATATTGAACTAACAGCACACAAAGATTCAAAGAGGTAGGATGGCGAGCACACATGATCACTAGCTCCAGAATCTAAAATCCATATATTTGAAAATTGATAAGCATTGTTACCTAACATCTTACCTGAGTCAGCAGATACCTGAGCTGACATTACAGCATGACAATGTGTGCTAGGACCACTTCCAGTTTGATCAACTATGCTCCTTCCCGTTTTGTCATTGTGCTGCTGCAACAGACTAATAAGCTGTAAGTATTGTTCATGAGTAATATTGGGTGTCACCTAGTGGTCAGATGGGCCAGCATCAGAGCTGGCATGATCACAGCACTGATAGGACACTGCTTCCTCTTCATTTCCTGATTGTCCACCATCATTGCTGTATTCACCCCCAGCAACCATGTTTACTTGTGACTTTGGCTTAAAACCTGGTGGATAACCATGTTTCTTGTAGCATCTGTCCACTGTGTGACCTGTCATGCTACAATATGTACAAAACGGGGTCCTAGCATTATTCTATCCAGACTTCGGCCTATAGCCTCTCCCTGCCATTCTTGGTCCAAATGAACTCCCAGACGGTTTGTTCACATATACATTAGACCTAGGCGCTTCATTAACATTCATAACAACAGAAGGATTGTTTACAAAGTGCTCTTGGCCACTAGAATACATCAATTTTCTTTCAACCTTCACGTCCATGACAAAAGCCGTCTTCAAATCTAGCAGAGGACTAGTTAGCAACACCTGTGATTTTACTGCCTCATAATCGTCATTCAATCCCTTAAGGAACTTAATCACACAATCATCTTCAATGAACTTACTTATTGAACCACTCAAATCGCAAGTGCACCTATTACATGTACACGTAGGGACAGACTTCAAAACTGACAATTCTTCCCAAATACCCTTCAATTTTGTGTAATACTCAGTGACTGTGGCCTGTCCCTGTCTAATTTTATAGAACTCTTCTTGTAGGTCAGACAATCTAAACGAATCCACATTTCCATATCTGAATTTTAAATCGTTCCATATATCTACTGCATTATCAATCCATATCACACTATGCGCTATGCTAGAAATGAGAGAATTAACTAACCAAGAGGCCACCATGTTGTTGGCTTTGATTCAGGCGTTATACCTTTTTGTTCCTTCGGTTGGTTTCGCAATGCTACCATCCACAAATCCAGTTTTGTTCTTGGATTCAAGCACCCTTCTAGCGGACCTACTCTAGCCGTGATAATTGTTCCCGTCCATTAGCGGTTGAACCAAGATCATGGAAGGATTGTCAGTAGGATGTATGTAATACGGATCCTCTGCAGGATCAGCAGCCATGGGAGCAGCAGCCATGGGAGCAGCAGCCATGGGAGCGCGAATTGAGGGAGAGGACGATTCACCGTTATTGCTCATGAACGAACCAAAATTCATGTATGTAGCTCTGATACCATGTGAAAAACTCTACAAATGTGTTCACGAAGCAATTGAACACGATCAACAAAACTATTGATCAGGAAACGAGAAAGTGAGCAGACAACGAAACAAGGAGAAACAAGAAGAATTTAGAAGATGACCGAGAGAGAATTCTTGGATCACAAAATGAAGAAAAATTCCAGAAATTTTATTATGCTCAACCGTCTTCTTCAAGCTGCCTTTGCAGCTTATTTAAACGAATACAAAAGATGCAAGATTACAAGATTGCCCCTAACTAACTCATCTAACCAGTTATTAAAACAAGGATAGAATGGTAATTTCGCTCTATTTTAAACTGTGGCGCGTAACTTCCCTTCTTCTTCCTCCAGCCCAACTCTTCTTCCTCTGTAACCGCCACTCATTTCCTGCAATTCAGTTGCACTCCATCAGCCATTCCACTCCCATACGCAATCAGATCATCACGTGCTAATTAACCCATTCAGTTATCAGAAGCACAACCTGATTGGCCAATAGACATTCACCATTACACGCAATCACCTCAACACACCATTGCTCTCACTATTGCTGCAATTGCCAGATTCTTCAACAGCCAACTAGGGTCGTAGTTATCACATGTTAATCTTGATGCTTTTGGAATAGGTTGCAATCGGAGAAACAAATCAAATTGGCCGTATATATCACAACTGTTGGTACTTTGTGATATACACACGCATATATATATATATATATATAGACACACACACACATTCTCCCAGGGTTCTGCCCAGCTTATGCCATTTGTGTAAAGGCTTGCTTTTTAATTGATTTTAACTGTGTATAAGCTTTGGTTTACTAAGTCATCAGATATTTTCAACATCAGGACTTGTACGGTAATGTGGATATTTTCAATATCAGATAATTACACACTAATTTTTCATGCCATCGCTATGGACTTATCAAATCGCTTATATTCTAACCTAGAGGGCGGAGACATAGACTTATTTTAGAAGAAACCAACGTATCATCTTGTGATACTACATTACTTCCTCAACACTTCATGTACTATCCAAACTCGAGTTAAATATAGACTTTTTTCAGTATTATGTTAAAAAGAAGTCAAAATAATACAATTAATGCATGAAGTAAATAAATATCTCTAAGTCTTGGGATTATTACACTTTGCATAAGTTGAGAATGAACTAACAACGCTAACTACATGTAACATTCTCAATGACACTCAGTTCAATGAACTCTCTTAACTTTACAGCACAACATATATATGACTTGAAAAAAATTCCCTCGGTCAAACAAGAATGACCTCCGGTTGTCATATGTAAATTATTAATGTCCACTCATAGTATCTAATCCAACCTAAGACAATATCTAATAACACAAATGTCATAAATTGTTTACTGATGATAATCCTTAATTATCAGTTTATGAGATCATACAAATGTTCTAAGGACTTTATTATTTAATTACCGTGAGCAATAAATCAATTAAATTAATATTGAATGGAACAAAAAATATTCGTAAGTACATCTAGTGTCTGTAAGAATCAATTATAATTAATATAATTGATTGCAAGAATCTCGTGATTTATTTGTAAATCACTAATGTGGATCACATGTATAACATACCTGTACGTTATATTGGCTAGATACGTTGCAATTATTGACTGCATTAATTATCAGATTTGATTATGATTGATTGATAATTATTAAGTTTCCTTGATGGAAGGAATTGATTGTCAGTCAAATAAGGAAGGGGGTCTCCGGCCTAGCCTATAAATAGAGGGCCTGTGATATTCCATCAATCATAGCTATACAGCATTCAGATAGGCATAGGCTGGAAGACTCCATTTCCGCAAGGATTCTCTCTGCAGCAGGCTTCAGATTCGAAGGCGACGACTAAACGATAATGGACGGAGGTAACTTTTATGCTTCCGCGATTTATTTTGGGCTAACATTTGGTATCAGAGCCACCTCTGACCATATCGTTTGTATAAAGAAAACTTTCTTCCGTGCCATTTAATGAAATTCAATCGTTTAAAGGTTACGAGATTATAGTTTTCGAGGCCTTCGATATTCAATCATGCGTATAGTTAAAGTTCACAAAATTATGTTTTGATTCGGATGACACGCTATTTTTGCATACGGCAAATGCAAAATTGTTTACAAAATCTGTTTTGAGTTGCGACAATAATTTTGGTATAATCTTTAAAATCTTGAGGGCTCTTTGCTAATCTTCCTTGCTGATATTTTGATTTTTGTGGGTTCCGTGACATTTCCTCAAAAGCACTGATCTTTGTAGAAAGAACATAACTTGACCGCTTAATATTGGAATTTTTCAGTAATCTCAGCAGAATGTTTGCATAAAAAACTGGTAACCATTCATCTTTCTAAGTACTATGGTGGTATCGATTCATAGCAATTCCATTAGGTTTGTCTTTTCATTCACGTGGAAGAATAAGCACAAGTACCTAAGAATCTGTTGATGCGTGTTCAGATTTTTTTTATTATTATTGTTGATTGCCGTTATTAAAGAATGTGTGGGGATTGTGGCTGTCAATAAAAAAAAACTAGTTTTTGCTTATATAAAAGTTTGCTGATTTTGTAATGAGATCTGAAATATGGTTTAGATTTAGTGGTCTCCTTCGGCAATAAATAAGCAAATTCCAAATTAGATTGGTAAATCATTTGCTGAATTTCTCAGATCCGCGGCCATAGGAGAATTGGTATTCATGTACTGGTAATTCGTATTATTAGTAGTACTAGTAAGTTTATCAATTAACTATGATAATGTGTCCATCTAAGAAAATTTTTGGCAAATGCAAAAGGTGAGTTATTGAAGGTGTGATAAATACACCGTGCACGTAATTTCTGTCTAGAAAGTCGGTACTTAAGCGGGACCGTCTGTGACCCCACCGCACGGCCTGGGACTTTACGTGGAATGGAAATACCTGTCTAGAAAATTGATTCATGATCTTTCCTGGGGTATTGCCAAATCGGTTCACTTCACATTTTTATTATGATTTCATCTTTTGTTGATGTCATATAAAGGGTTTTGAAGTTGATGACACATAAAGAATTATTTTTTTAAGATTGACAACAACATCTTAAAATTGTACGGTATAAAGAAAATAAAATGTTATCATAACTATTGTTTTGATTAATAAGGTAATCACTCTGCCCCACAGGGAAGTAGTTGCTTAATTGATCAAGAAAATTAAACATAAACATTTTCTATGCCCACAGGCACGGAAATATTTTGGTTGTTTAATTTTCATATCGTTTTAAAGAATAAGTATATAAGTATGTTGATGGCATATTAAGGATTATTTTCTTAATTTTAAGATTAGCCACAACATCTTAAAATTATATGGCATACAGAAAATAAAATGTCATCATACATATAGTTTTGATTAATAAAGTAATCACTCTGCCCCACAGGGAAGTGGTTGTTTTATTAATCAAGAAAATTAAACATAAAATTTCCTATACCCACAGGTACGGAAATATTTTGGCTTGTTTAATTTTCATACCGTTTTAAGTATATTCTATGCATGAGTGCGACCTCTACCCACATGAAGGTTTAGAATATACTATTTGAATTAACTTGATTAATTCATTCTGGTTATACATGTTCATAGCATGATATGAGTTTCTTTGGTTATGCAGTTGTTCCCACTACTGCTTTATTTGATTCTGCTAGTACTCCAATGCTAACTGGTGACAATTTTGCTAAATGGAAGGATAATATCCTTTTAACGTTGGGGTGTATGGACTTAGACCTGGCACTCTGTGAGAAAAAATCACCAAATCCCACGGAATCAAGTACGCCATTTGAGAGGTCTAGTTACGAGCGCTGGGAGCGATCTAATCGCCTCAGCATGATGCTCATCAAGTCTCGTATAAGTCTAAACATTAGGGGTTCTATCCCTAATCTTGATAACGTCAAAGCTTACATGAAAGCCATTGATGAACAATTCGTAATCTCTGACATGGCGGTTGCCAACACCCTTATGAAGAGGCTTTCAAACATGACCCATGACAGAAGCCGTGGTGTGCGCGAGCACATCATGGAGATGAGGGACATTGTTTCTAAATTAAGCTCCCTAAAGGTTGAAATCTCGGAGTCATTCCTGGTGCATTTCATACTCAACTCTCTCCCTTCGGAGTTCACTCCATTTAAGATCTCATACAACACACATAAAGAAAACTGGTCAATTAATGAACTTCTGACCATATGTGTTCAAGAGGAGCAGAAAATGAAGAAAACCGGCAATAAAGACAAATGTCGGTTTTGCAAGAAAAATGGACACTGGAAGAAAGATTGTCTGGAGTATAAAGGATGGCTAGAGAAGAAAGGTAATTTGTCCTTTGTGTGTCGTGAATCTAATTTCACTGAGGTTCCTGATAATGCATGGTGGATTGATTGTAGTTCTACAATTCACATTGCGAAAACCATGCAGGGCTTTCTAAACCTGAGGAAGCCAAATGAAAGTGAGCAATGCATCTATTCTGGAAACCGGATGCGCTCTACTGTTGAAGGAGTGGGATCTTATAGGCTCATTTTGAAAAACTGGTTTTCAACTTGATTTGGAAAACACCTTTTATGTACCTTCTTTTTTCCAGAAATTTAGTTTCTCTTTCAAGACTTTCGATTATTGGATATGATTTCTATTCACATCTTTTTGTAATGAATGTATTGAAAGAGAATAAAGTTATTGGTTCTGCGAAATTGAATGGGTTTTTTGTTTCAACTTGAGTTAGATCACATTTACGAGCATACTCTTTTAACAGAAACTGGTTCAAAGCGTTTTATTATCAACGAGAACTCATCAAGTCTTTGGCACAAAAGATTGGGACATATCTCAATCAAAAGAATGAAAAGATTGGTGAATGAAGGAGTTTTAGAAACTCTAGACTTCATTGATGTAGGTACTTGTGTGGGATGCATAAAGGGAAAGCAAACCAACAAGACCATTAAGGGTGCCAAAAGAAGTTCTCAACCTCTTGAAATTATACACACGGATATCTGTGGACCTTTTCATACACCTTGCTTGAATGGTCAGAAATACTTTATTTCATTTATCGACGACTATTCAAGGTTCATGTATCTCTATCTTTTATTTGAAAAATCTGAAGCACTTGATGCGTTCAAAATCTTCAAATTAGAAGTAGAGAAACAAAAGGAGAAGACAATTAAAATTGTCCGATCCGACAGAGGTGGTGAATATTATGGACGTTACACAGAAAAGGGACAAATGATTGGTCCATTTGCCGAATTCCTTCAAAAGGAGGGTATTGTTGCTCAATACACCATGCCTGGCACACCACAACAAAATGGTGTTGTTGAAAGAAGGAATCGGACTCTTATGGACATGGTCAGGAGCATGATTAGCACAACGAATTTGCCTATATCCTTTTGTAGTGAAGCTCTAAAAACCGCTGTGTATGTTTTAAATCGGGTTCCATCTAAGGCCGTTCCTAAAACACCTTTTGAGTTGTGGAATGGTTGGAAACCAAGTTTAAAACATTTACACATATGGGGTTGTCCAGTTGAAGTTAGGGTATACAACCCAAGCATAAAGAAACTGGATAAACGAACAAAAAACGGTTATTTTATTGCATATATAGTTAACTCCAAAGGATATAGATTTTACTGTCCCTCACATACTACTAAAGTGGTTGAAGCTAGAAATGCTAAGTTTCTAGAGGATCATAAAGTCAGTGGGAGTGATTCGAATCGAGAATTCAATTTTGAGGAAGTAAAGGATACACATGTTGTACCTTTATATATAGACAATTCGGTTGCTATTCATCATAATGAAGAGCCACCAATTGTACAATCTTAAATTGAAGAATCACATCAAGAACAAACTGAACCCACTAATCCCACATCTACTGAACCAGTGGGAGTACAAAGATCCTCAAGAACTAAAAGGTCAGCAATTTCTAGCGATTATGTTGTATATTTTCAAGAGTCCGACTATGACATTGGACTAAATCATGACTCTATCTCGTTTTCACAAGCCATGAGTTGTGACAAATCATCACTATGGTACGATGCCATGAAAGAGGAGATGAAATCAATGGCTAAAAAAACGTCTGAGAACTTGTTCCATTACCAAACAGAGCCTCTGTGGTGGGATGCAAATGGGTCTTTAAGACCAAAAGAGACTCGTTTGGTAACATTGAAAGATATAAAGCCAGACTTGTAGCCAAAGGTTTCACTCAAAATGAAGGCATTGATTACCATGAAACCTTCTCTCCAGTCTCAAAGAAGGATTCATTTCGGATAATCATGGCATTAGTAGCTCATTTTGATCTCGAACTACATCAACTGGATGTGAAAACTGCGTTTTTGAATGGGGTTCTTGATGAAGAGGTATACATGCGTCAACCTGAAGGCTTTGTCAATTCTGATAATGATCAACTAGTTTGCAAATTGAATAAATCCATATATGGGCTTAAATAGGCTTCACGTCAATGGAACATCAGGTTTCATGAGGTAATCTTTTCATTCGGTTTCGTAGAGAACATTGTTGATCAATGTATATACCTCAAGACGAGTGGGAGCAAATACATTTTCTTAGTCTTATATATGGATGATATTCTACTAGCAAGCAGTGATCTTGGGTTATTGCATGAGACTAAGCGATTTCTCACTTTGAACTTTGATATGAAGGATATGGGCGAAGCCTCTTATGCCCTTGGCATAGAGATTCACAGAGATAGAACAAGTAAAATACTTGGTCTTTCTCAGAAGGCCTACATCATCAGAGTACTTGAGAAATTTGTTATGCAGAATTGTGCGTCTATTGCGTCACCTATTGTCATTGGAGGCTGAGTTTATTGCATGCTATGAAGCTACGTCACAGGCCTTATGGATGAGAAATTTCATCAGTGGTCTTAAGGTTGTCGATATTGTTGATAGACCCATAAAGATTTTCTGCGACAATTTAGCTACTGTGTTCTTTGCGAAAAATAATAAAAGTGGGAGTCGCAGTAAACGTATCGACATAAAGTATTTGAAGGTCAAAGATCATGTTAATCAAGGAGAAATAAAGATTGAACACATTAGTACGGAGTCAATGGTTGCTGATCCTATGACTAAAGAATAACCGGTTAAAGTTTTCAGGGATCATGCTACTGATATGGGACTTCTTAGTTCTCCTTGATTTGTTGTACTTTGATCTTATTTTGTCTAAACATTTGTGACTTTGAATATGCGCATTTAAAGTTGTAGGATCTATTTGATCCATGGATGTGGACCCATTTTGAGATGATTTATAGTAAATCATTCATTTTGTTCGATTGATTGTATGATGCATTGTAATTCTTGGAAGGGAGTGCTTGACATTAAAAGCATGACCACCTTGATTCATGTATTGTATTTTCAATCTAAGTTGGTAGTCAATAGATCCAAGCGACAATAAATTATGGCCATATTATTTTGTCACTTATGCCGTGTTATCTAGCATTCGGCATGTGATCCAAGTGGGAGAATGTAAGAATCAATTATAATTAATATAATTGATTGCAAGAATCTCGTGATTTATTTGTAAATCACTAATGTGGATCACATGTATAACGTACTTGTACGTTATATTGGCTAGATACGTTGCAATTATTGACTACATTAATTATCAGATTTGATTATGATTGATTGACAATTATTAAGTTTCCTTGATGGAAGGAATTGATTGTCAGTCAAATAAGAAAGGGGGTCCCCGGCCTAGCCTATAAATAGAGGGCCTGTGATATTCCATCAATCATAGCTATACAGCATTCAGATAGGCATAGGCTGGAAGACTCCGTTTCCGCAAAGATTCTCTCTGCAGCAGGCTTCAGATTCGAAGGCGACGACTAAACGATAATGGACGGAGGTAACTTTTATGCTTCCGCGATTTATTTTGGCCTAACAGTGTCTGGACACATTGTGCACAATACTTTCAAAGGCAATTAACAAATATCGGGAGATACCATCCTCTTTTTACCTATGGTCATGCTTTTCACATTTCTTTTTTAATCAATTGTATTTCTGTATGTTTCTTTGAACGTTAGGATCTCGGTCATCGATATACGATTTTCACAGTAGTTCACAACCAATTGGATCCCGGTGAAGAGTGTTAGGATCACGGTGCTGATCAAATAAGGTAAAACTAGGATCACAATATTTTAAGGTTCATTGGTCCGAAGGGGATCGCAATATTTTAGATCCAATGATCAAATCATATGAACAACAGTGCTAAAATTCATATAATCAAGAACAAGAAATGAAAAAATGGACGAAGGATGAAGAGAGGAAGAGAAGGAATTCATTTCTGCATTCAATTTCTTGAAAAAGTATGTAACCAAAACTGCCCTGTGCAACAGTTTTTTGTTGGAAAAGTACGTTAAGGTACTTTACTATGTACTCCAAACTGATATAGAACATATATGAGGTTGTTTGGGAGATTGATATGATGTTAGAAACACTTTGAACTTGAAATAGGTTACTTAGATCGATCCATATTTAGACTGGATCAAACTAAGTGAATGCTGGAATAAAGTTAAGTGTTCTAGAGGACTTCGATCGATCTATGTAGGGGACATCGATCGATCGATGTGGTGTGATGCAATACTTGAAGCATTCTGTCCAACATAGATCGATGACATCGATCGATCGATATGGTCGATTGATGTAAGGTAGAATGAAAGTCGAAGGTTTCTGTCCAACTTCGATCGATCACATCGATGTACCAACGGACAGAACTTTTCACTTTGAATTGCATCTTTTGATCCAAGGATCATCTCCCTTCACCTATGAACGGTAAACAACTGACGTTACTTGTTGAAAATCTGCTGAAATGAGTTTTGAATATTGTTTTAACATAATCCAAGGTCTATATATAGAAGATCTTGCTATCTTCAAAACATACAAAAAATTCTTGCAAAACTAAGAATATTTCAGCATTCTTTGTTCCTCTACTGTCTCCATCTTCAATCCCTTCTAATATCAAGTTCAATCTTCCTCTCCTAGAACAAAGGAAAGGAAGAAAGACGTTATATCTTGGGAAGCATTAGTCTTATTGTCTACCTTGCTCATTGGTAGAGCCTAAATTGCTTTAAGGACATAGTTACCTAGAAATGCATCTCGGCTTTTCTTTTGACTGTTTTCTTGCTTGTTTACGATCATTTCCTATAATTTTTAATTGCTTGCAAAAGCGGGAAGACAAACGAAATAAAAGTACAATTATGCCCTTGAACTTCTATTACATCATGCTATTAAGTCAGGGACAATTTCATCATTTCACTACAATTAAATAGCCTGCCTTATTATTCTTCTTCTTCCTTTCTTGGCCTACATTTCCTTCCATGTGCTTGATCCTCGTCAGCACTTGATCCAATGGGTCCAAGTTATTTTCAACTGTCAAAAAAAGATATGCAACGGACATCAAGTCCTTCTTGCTGCTCTTCATGGATTGTCCTTCTAGGCACCTTGGACTGCTTCAGCTTCTTGTCCCATACATCAACTATAGCACTGCAGTCAGCAGCATCTGCAACTTCCAATTTCTCAACACCCCTTCAATCCTGACCGTGCAAACACATTGCAAGCCGTTAAGACTGTAGTCAGGATGCCTAACCTTTTTGAATCCAAAGCCTTTGTAAAAATGTCTGTTAACTATAGCTCTGTCCTTATTGACATAGGCCTGATCATACCTTGGAAGTATATTTCAATGTGCTTGGTCCTTTTGTGGAAGACAGGGTTCTCCACTATGAATATTGCACTCTTATTATCACAAAATACTTCCACTAGTTTAGTATGCCGCACCCTTAGATCCTTTAGCAAATAGAGAATCCATTAAACCTCACAAGTTGCTGAGGCAAGAGCTCTATATTTTGCCTTTGATGAAGACTTAGAGACAGTGGTTTGCTTCTTTGCTTTCCATGATATCAATGCATCCTCAAGAAACATACAATAGCCTGTTACAGATATTCTACACTCCACACAACTTCCCAAGTTTGAGTTTGACAATGCTGTCAGCTTTATGGATCCTTTACCTAGGAAATAAAGTCCCTGTCCAGGAGTCCCTTTAGGATATCTTAGTAGCCTTTGAGCAGCCTTCCAGTGCACCTCTGTAGGTGTGTCTAGGAATTGACTCATTTGTTGCACTGTGTAACTAATATCAGGCCTTGTAATTGTCAAGTACCGTAACTTGCCAATAAGCCTTCTATAGCAAGACACAGCCCTAAACAATGGTGAATCCTTGTGTACTAACTTTAAGCTCTGTCCATGGGGCTATTAGCAGGCTTAGAAGCCAGGTGTCCAGCATCCTCTCATAGTTCTAATGTGTACTTCCTTTGATAGACCATGATCCCCCTTGAGACCTGGTGACTTCCAAACCCAGAAATTATCTTAATAGACCAAGATCTTTTATCTTAAAGGTAAAGTGTAAGCTATCGTTGAGGGACTGAGTGGCATCAAGAGAATCACTAGCAATGACAATGTCATCTACATAGATAAGAAGAATCAAAAATGTGTCTTGGTGTTGTCTAGTGAACATGGTGTAATCATGTTGTGTTTGAGTGTAACCTTCAGAGATAATAAAAGAGGTTAGTTTAGCATTTCATTGCTTGCTAGCTTGCTTCAGACCATAGAGTGATTTATTGAGCTTGCATATTATTCTTGAGGAAATAGAAACACCTTTAGGTGGAACCATGTATATATCTTGGTCAAGATCTCCATGCAAGATAGCATAATTAATGTCTAATTGATGTACAAACCATCCCTTGAGTGCTGGTAATGCCAAGACTAGTCTGACTGTGGTCATCTTGGCCACAGGTGAAAAGATATCCCCATAGTCTACACCAACCTGCTGAGTATAACATTTGACAACTGACATGGCTTTGAATCTCTCAACAGTACCATCAGCATTTCTCTTAATTTTGTATCCCCACTTGCATCCTATGGGTTTTTTGCCTGAGGGTAAAGGAACCATGGTCCAAGTATCATTCGCCTCTAATGCTGCCAATTCCAAAGTCATAGCATGTTGCCAGTCTACTGAACTGGCTGCTTATTCATAAGAATGAGGTTCTTGCTGTAAGATAACATTAAGCACATAATTTTTGAATTGAGGAGCCAATTGATGCAACAAATAATAAAGCTCAAGAGGATAAGTCAAAGCATAACAAGGGACATGTGATGCAGATAGCTAATTACAGTGGTAATCATGTAGATAGGAGGGTGTCTTTCTGAGCCTTGTAGGACGAGTAGATTGATGAGGAGAAGAGGGATTGTTTAGTCGTTGAGTATTTGGTCATAGCGTTTGATTATCCTCCTTTCTGAATACAAGTGGAATGTCAAGGGTCATATGTGGCAGAAGATCAGAAGGGGTGTTGTAGCTGGTGATGGCGAGGTAGAGATAGGTATAGAAGAATGGGATGAGGAAGAGACTAAGGAATATTTAGACATTATGGTTGAAGGGTGTAAAGAGTTAGGAGGATGTGATGGAGGGGACTGATTAGGAGAGGAACCAGTTATTGGTAAGGAAGGAAAGAATGAAAAGGTAGGATCTGAAGCAAGGTAAGAAGAATCATTAGTGCAATGAAAGGTAGTCTCCATGAATTTGACATCTTTAGAAACAAGAATATCTTTAATCTGTAGGTTCTGCAGTATGTAGCCTTTTGTTGTAGGAGGAATTCCTAGAAAAAGACATGGAATGGCTCTAGGAGCGAACTTGTGTTTATGAGTTACAGTGTTATAGGCATAAGCTAGACACCCAAACACCCTGAGATGTTGATATGTTGGTTGCTATTTGAAGAGTGATTCAAGGGGTGAAATATTGGACATGATAGGAGTAAGAAGAAGGTTAATTAAGTATACTACATGGGAGATAGCAAATCCCCAATAAGGCATAGGTAAATTGGCTTGAAATTTGAGTGATCTGGCTACCCCTAAGATATGTTGTTGTTTTCTTTTAACCAAACCATTTTGTTGTGGGGTATAAATGCAACTGGTTTGGTGTATAATGCCATGTTGCATATAGAAGTTAAGCCTTTTAAACTCCATCCCATTGTAAGTTCTCAGTGCTTTAACTTTCTTATCAAATTGAGTATGCACATAACGTTAGAAACTTTGAAGAACATGCCTTGCTTCAGATTTAGATTTGAGTAAGTATACCCAGTTATATCTGCTATAGTCATCTACAATGCTAAGAAAGTATTTTTTGCATACAAAGAGGGGTACCTATTAGGTCCTTCGATATCAGCATGAATCAAATCAAAGGGATGAGCATAATGGGAGACAGAAACAGGAAATGACAATTTCTTTAATCTGGCCAATGGACAAATTATACAAGGTTCATCAAGAGAATTCGTTGAAACTGAACCAACATGATTATGAATTTTCTTTATTCTAGGAAGTGAGGCATGCCACAGGCTGCAGTGCCATAACATGGCTGGTGAAGTAAGACCTGAAACTGTGAGACAAGCACACTTCTACAACGATGCAACTCCATGTAGGTAGTATAAACCATGAAACAGTTTAATTGGACCAATCATCCTCTTGGATAATTAATCCTGGATTAAACAACAGGAACCAAAGATTTGAATAAGAAGATTAGGATCTGAAGCTAGCTTACTCAAAGAAATTAAATTATGAGAAAAAGAAGGCATATAAAGCACATTGTCCAATGTAAGCAAAGGATTAATGGCAACTGTTCCAATATGAGTAGCAGATATAGTAACCTTATTTAGCAAACTGATAACAACATTATTGACTAGTTCAGAAGACAAGAACAAAGAAACACTAGAAGCAATGTGACCAGTAGCTCCAGAATCCAAAATCTATGTACTTAAAATGTTAGAATCAGAATTACCTTTTGCCTTACCAACTTAAGCAGACAAAACAGTATTGTGCGCAACTGTATTCCCATATTTTCTGAGTGCCCATCATTTTTGCTCAACCAACTTAAGTGTTTCTGTTTTTGCTGGGGGGTCAACACTAGGGATTGCATATTCTTGTCCTCTTGAGTTTCATGTGACTCATCAGGCTCAATTTCTGCTGCCTAACTGAGATTTACTTGATTTCTTTGGCTTGAAACCAGGAGGAAAGCCATGCTTCTTGTAGCATCTGTCAACCATATGTCCCTGCATACCACAATATGTACAGTGAAAACGTATGCCTCCTTCTAAATTAGATTTTCCTCCTCCTCTTCTATAACCTGGTCCTCTTCCTGAATATGCCACAAAACCAACAGACATTTGTCCTTTTGCCATCAAGCCAGTGGGGTTACTATTAAATGTACCTCCTCCATTATCAGCTAACACCTTCCTCTCATATTTCAATGCCATAGAAAAAGTTGTACCTATGTCAGGTAGTGGTGTGAGAACAACACCTGGGATTTAACTGGCTCAAATATTTCATTTAGACCTTAAACAAACTTGATAACATAGTCTCCTCCCACACATTTCTTCATCTTAAGTGCCACATCACATCTACATCCCCTACATGTACACGTAGGAATAGGTATCACAACCATTAACTCTTCCCACACAATCTTTAGTTTCGTAAAATACTCACTCACTCTTAATGTATCTTGCTTAATACTATAGAACGTTTCCATTAAATCTTACAACCTAAAAGGGTCTGTACTGCCATACCTCAATTGAAGATCATTCCACGCATCACTAGCACTATCAAACCACATGATGTTTTATGCAATTGATTGAGGAACTGAATTCATCATCCATGACAGCAGCATCGTGTTAACTTGTCTCCAAACTACATACTATGGATCTATGGCAGATGGTCGTTGAATTATTCCATTTATGAAGCCTACTTTATTTTTACTACTAATGCTATATCAAAAGTCCGGCTCCAGACATGATAATTGTGAGTGTTTAAGGGAGGTTGTGCTAACACAATTGCAGGACTATCGTTGGGGCGCAAATAGAAAGGATTTTGTATAGTATTTTCAGTGAGTGGATTTTGATTACCTCTTGAGCCAAACATCATGTTCTGTAGTGGATTCTCATTCGATTGATTCTGATTTGTTCTTGATGTCGAAGGACTAGTATTATGCGCTGCTATCCCAACTAATTAGAATGTAATTAATAAGAAAAGAAACTAATGCCGAGAAAAACCAATTCAAGTGAACAAGACAATTAGGTGGGTAAGCAACCAACTCAACAACAGAATTATATGGGCCTATAATAGCTCTGATACCATGCTAAAATTCATAAAATCAAGAACAAGAAATGAAAAAATGGACGAAGGATGAAGAGAGGAAGAGAGGAGATTCATTTCTGCATTCAATTTCTTGAAAAAGTATGAACCGAAGCTGCTCTGTGCAGCAGTTTTTAACTGCTTGCAAAAGCGGGAAGACAAAAAAAATGAAAGCACAATTATGCCCTTGAAATTCTATTGCATAACGCTATTAAGTCAGGGACAATTTCGTCATTTCACTATATTTAAACAGCCCGCCGTATTCTTTTTCTTCTTCTTCTTCTTCCTTTCTTGGCATGCAACTCCTTCCATGTGGTTGATCCTCGTCAGCACTTGATCTAAAGGGTCTAGGTTACTTCTCAACTGTCAAACCTAGATATGATCCAACGTACATCAATTCCTTCTTGCTACTCTTCATGGATTGAGCTTCTGGCACCTTGGACTGCTTTAGCTTCTTGTCCCGTACATCAACTATAACATTGCAGTCAGGCATCTACAACTTCCAATTTCTCAACAAACAAGTCATCAGTATATCATAAAATGATTTTTTTTGAAATATAATAACAAAAATGCCTTATGTGTTCTTCTCATGTACATGAAGAAAATATAAAAAAAGGTTGAAAAAACAAATATCCTAAAATCATCGAGAGAATGTCCTTCGTGGAAGCGGTTGTCAAACACATATCAACCATTCCAACCCTAGATTTTTCACATTTCGTAGACTTAAACCTTTAATTATTGGAGTTCTAAACTTGTTCTCATTTGAGACTAAGCATGTAACGTATCCTATAAAGTAAGAGTTGCTTCACCCCACGAATACACGGCAGTTTTTGTCTGAGATTCCGATACACACAAAAGTTTGTAATAGCTTCTCATCTCGATAGATGACATGTACATATAGAAATAGGTACTGATTCCAAGATGTCAACTTTGCTCCATCAGACCATTTCGCAGGAAAGCAACAACTTAATGTCAAAGAGCAGCACTTCATTCTTAAGTTGATTGAAATGTGCAAAGATGTGATTGGCACCATTATTTGAGCCACACCTTATTTTGTGAGCTATAACTTCATATTATAATTAACTCTTGATTTAGCATCATCGTCAAAGCTCTCAACACGACCATTTTACTCTGGGTCTTTCTAAAATTTATACTATCCTCAAACTTCATCGTCATGTCTTGAACATCTTAGTTATTTACAGCTGTGGGCCCCACTCCCGAACCTAGCATCGGAGACGGTGCACTCACAGTAGTCTGCTACAAGAACTATAAGGCGTCGCTCAAACTTCTTACATGTCAGAAATAACGTAGAAATTTTTTGCGTAAACAATAATTAAAAAGCCAAACTCAATTTATAAATATTCCCAATACGAAATAAATGAAATGTTTAGGACTGACGACACTCAGCACGTCAATCGAAATTGTAAAAGTGTGATAAAAAATGAGATAAATATAAAGTCCATCAAATCCTCGAAATGTCTCGCAAAGCTCGCACAGTCTGATTCGTTCTCAACAAAGACATAATCGAACTCAGGCTCACTTGTGGAGGGATTAGTAGTAGGGGTGAGTGATTGGAAAATCAGTCGTAAGTTACCCATCTTTTCTCATAAAGGAACCATACATACAAATACATAAGCATATAAGAAAAATAACAACAAATATATAACTTAATTACGTAAATAACAACAATAGCTCAAGCGTAAAATAAACACACACTCGCACAATCAAATGCAAAGCGTAACTTCGTGATGCATGCTCCTTTTCATTGCCGTGTCACATGCAACAACATTATTATCCCACACAATATGCTCTTTTCTTTCCATGATATGCTATGCATGTCTCAGGTCTTACTCACCGCTCCGTAACATGGAGTCGGCAATCATCATTTCGTAACTTGGAGTCAGCGGACATCGCTCTGTAACATGGAGTCAGCAGACATTGCTCCATATCATGAAGTCAACGCAGATCTCGCTCCGTAACGTGAAGTCAGTAGGCATCACTCCGTAACGTGGAGTCAGTGGGCATAGCTCCGTAACATGGAGTCAGCTAACATAGCTCTGTAACGTGGAGTCAGCACCCCAAAGGGATGTAATACAACGTGCCATGAATGCTCCACACATAATTTATAATCTGGCGCATCTATGCTCTTATATATACTCACGCCCATACACGTGCATTTATACTTGCATGTATACCTCATTCATTACAGCGTATCCCTACTCATATATATACTTGCGTCCATACATGTGCATATATGCTTGTATGATTACTCCAATTTTATTAGTATTTTTTCAGGCCGCCCCTCCAGCTGCGAACTAGGTCAACCCGACGAGGATGACTTGGATTTTCCTCTCCTTTTTTATTTTTTTAAATTAAATCCTGTTTTTTTCTAAGATCAATAAAATCTTCGTTTTAACTCCGAATTGACCCAAACCGATTTCATTTGACTCTGTTTAATGCGGCACATCTTTTGCATCTGGACACGTCAGCGCGTGTTTCAGATGCGCCATCAGGGGCCACACGTGGGCCCAACGCGCCACCCCTGAAACACGCGCGTGAGCCTAGTTTTTCATTTTCAGATTTATTCCGACCTAATTTCCGGGCTATATGACCTTTTTCTAAGGCTATTCATGCAATTTCCCACCTAATCGTATAAAAATTCAATCTTTTAAATTTATTTCAAATCGTACAATCATTACCCTCGAACACACAATTAAATTGGTATATATGAAAATAATAGAGCATGCATATATACGAAAAAAATAAAAAATAAAGCAAACATGATTCAACACACGATGTGCGGGCAATCCGAGAAAAAGAGAAAGTAACCTACTTTTTTTGGCAAACACTTTTCCTACATGTTTTCTTCTTCCTCCTATGTGCTAGCCGAATCCTTTCTTCTTGGGGTATATAGGGTTTGTATTTTGGTTTAAGGTGTATGTATGTATATGTGTGTATATATATTATATAGTTGAGGAATTAGGGTTTTATTAGTACAAAATTGTTTTCTTCTTCACCTTCAAGGCTACAACTATGATGATGGCGGTATGGGGGGAGGAGGAAAATGTCGTTTGGAGTGTGGGAGAGAAAGAATGGGTAGGGTTTGATTTTTGGTTATGTATATACATATATAGATAACTACGTAATTTTCTATTAGGTTTAGGAAATATAATTATATAACTTGATCTCATTTAAACTCTATCCACTAATTTCCTAATTCAATTTAAATACTACTAGATATCTTTTATCTATATCTCTATTTAGTTTTTTTCGATTGCATTATTTTTTGTTTTTATTTTTATCCCCAAAAATATAGGATGTAACATTTCTCCCCGCTTACAATAAGTTTCGTCCTCGAAACTTGTGTGCTAAATAATCAACAACTTAGTATAGTTCTACTTGATCCATTCACCTAGATAATGGCCGTACAAAATATCCATTGCGTATTCGATATGTTACCCATTACATGCCCTTGACATAGGACTCAATCCTGAAAATCATTATGAAAGTAATGATACAATTTGTTCTCAAAAGCATTATGGTAAAATCGTATTAAAACAGTTGAAACTTAATAATGTAAGGTTTTATAGACGATTTGAATATGGTACCTTTGGTTTTCTAAAAGAAGTATATATTTCGGAAGCTATTTTTGGCTTCACAAAAGTTAAGTAGTTCATCGCAAGCCGCAAATAACTTCAAAAACACTTTAATGGATGAAATGTTTACGATATCGATAGTCGTCAAGTAAAATCAGTTTTGACTAATAACATATCGTTTTTGGAAGAACATCAATATTTTAAAAGTTTTTCCCTTTATAAAGTTGTCAAAAAAATTGAAATTTTTGTTACGTTTATATAAGTACGAAAATAATTAGTCTTATAAAGTTTAGTAGACTATATTAAAAAAATGAGGCTCAATAAGATATTTTCGAAAACAAATTTTTGAAGTCAGTGTTAAATATAGGCATACCTTGATGTACATGCTGAAATATTTATCTGCTTGGAAAGTATATCAGTCTAATGTTTCGTATAATTTCAATAATCCATCCTTATTTTCAAATGAAAAATCCGTCTATGTATCGTTTCTTATAAGTCCAACCTTCGCCTACCAGGACAAAATCACTAACTTAGATTGTGCAATCATAGTATGACACACTAAATATTAATCGACTTAAGGTATTCGAATTCACCATGCTTCCACACGCCACACTGATCCTACTATACCTCTTTACTTGGTTGTTTGAACCGCTAATTTTCACCTAGTTACATCACATATGAAAAAGACACCACTACTTGTTCATGCTTACTCTATTTCAATTTAAGCCTACTAAATTACAGCCAAATGTTATGATGTCGACACTTAACCCACAATTTTGTAATGATATATCATTCCAAGGTACATACCATAGTAAACTCTCGCATGTCGCTATCGATCAATACCATCACCTATTTTGGATAACACTACCTTCAACATCTTAACCCTGGACAATACATTCCGTCGCACGATATCCTTCACTAAACTCTACTGATCATAATGCTTATAACTCGTTACTTAGTTTCTATCATTCTACTATAAATCATTCCTTAGTAGCTACGATCTCAGCTTAGACCTAGTCGTGTTCTGACACTACTTTCAAAACAGAGGCATGACCGGCTTCAGTTACCATAATAACACTAGGTCTCACGCTGCTGTTCTGGTAAGGCATCCTGAGTTACTGTCTGACCTATTAATATTTTAACTAACGTCTGCAATAGGGCATTCTAGCTGACATTGTAATTTATCAAAATTAATTATATGGTATTCATCTAAGGTCATAATTTAGAGGACTATGATCAAACTTTGGATATGTGACTACAAATATTTGGTATACCCAAAGTATATGCATACATGTTCTTGAACCGATCGTTTCTTTAAGTCTAAGGTCATAACTTATTTCTAGGATTGCGCTTAGTATCATGATTTCTTACGTCTAAGATCATGTCTTATTTCTAAATCATAAATAGTATATAATCAACACTTATGACTAAATCAGTACTTATGTTCAAATCGTCGTTAATGTTTCGATCAACTCTTAATCGAAATTGTCACTTGTATCTAAGATTGTAACTTATTTTCGGGATCATCCCTTCTGACTAAGATCAGTACATATGTTCAAGATCACTGCTTATGTTCAGATTGTCACTTATGTCTAAGATTGTGACTTAGGAGCAAAATCATAACTTAATTTCTAAGATCATGACCTAAATCTACGTTTCCTCCATTGACCTAGAGCCATGCACTAAAGAATCGCATTGTCGGACATGTAGTACCTCTTGAACTCATCCTGGAATTATGTCCAAGTGATCAACGGTGTCAGTCGCACTGCGCCACCACTCCTCTACATCTTCTAGTAGAAGAATCTCATGCCCGAGTGTAGTGGTGGTGGAGGCGGTGCCTGCTAGTTCAACAGCTGTTGCTTCTGTACTAAGGTGTTGGTCGTTGTGACTATGGCATCTGCAAGTGCTTGGTGATAATCCCCTGATGCTTGTGGTTCTCACCACCATTTCCTCTATTACCGACTTGTTCACGTCTTGCCGGTATTCTTTTTGGAATTTCAAAACATTTGAAAATATGCATTTATTAAGTTCAGGCTAAGTTAGGGGGTATTTTGGGAATTTTTAACAACTTAAGGGTTGCATGCAGAGGTTCAGGGTTAAAATGGTAAATAAATAAAGAAAACGAAAGAATGCTCACACTCTCCTTAACTCGATCATATCTTAAGTCTATGATCATCTCTTAAGTCTACTTTATTCATTAGGGGTAAAATCGTCGTTTTTTGATAAAGATCATAGCTTATGTCTAAATGATCTACTTAATCATACGTTTCTGAGACGGATCTGGAGCATCACCTCTGATACCACCTGTAGCGGCCCACTCCCAAACACTAGTACGGAGGCGGTGCACCCGCCATAGTCTACTATGAGAAGTACAAGGCATCGTTCAAACTTCTTACATGTCAGAAATAACGTAGAAATTTTTTGCGGAAACGATAATTAAAAAGTCAATCTCAATTTATAAATAATCCCAATACGAAAAAAATGAAATGCTTAGACTAACGAAACCCAACACGTCAATCGAAATTCTAAAAGTCTTATAAAAAATAAGATAAATATAAAGTCCATCAAATCCCATAAATGCCTCGCAAAGCTCACTCGTCCCATGTCGAACAGTCTGACTCGTGCTCTATGAGGATATAATCGAACTCAGGCTCACTGTGGCGGGAGTAGTAATAGGGTGAGTGGTTGGAAAATCACTTGTAGGCTACCCGTCTTTTCTCAGAAAGGAACCATACTTACAAAATACATAAGAACGTAAAGAAAAATAACAACAAACATAACTTAACTCCATAAATAACAGCAATAACTGAAGCGTAAAATAAACAGACACTCACACAATCAAATGCAATGCGCAACTTCATAATGCGTGCTCATTTTCACTACCATGTCATACACAACAACATTATTATCCCACACAATATGCTCTTTTCTTCTCATGATATGCTATGCATGTCCCGCGTCCTACTCATCACTCTGTAACAGAGAGTCAGCGGACATCGCTCCGTAACATAGAGTCGGCAGACATCGCTCTGTATCGCAGAGTCATCATAGATGTCTCTCTGTAACATGGAGTCAGCAGACATCATTCTGCAACGTGAAGTCAACAGGCATCTCACTGTAACGTGGAGTCAGCGCCTCGAAGGGATGCAATGCAATGCACGTGCCATGAATGCTCCCCACATAATACAAAATCTGACGCATCCATGCTCTTATATATACCCGCGTTCATACACGTGCATATATAATTTCATGTATACCTCCATTTTATTACGGCGTATCCCTACTCATATATATACTCGTGCCCATACATGTGCATATATACTTGTAGGATTACTCCCATTTGTTAGTATTATTTTTATCTATATAAATATATATGTTTTCTACATTTTCCAGTATTTTTTTTACAATTTTTGACTTTATTTCTCATCCAATTCCTTTTGTAGCACCCCGCCCGAGACTAGGGTCTTGGCACAATGCACCCGCCATACTCTGCTACGAGAAGTACAAGGTGTCGATAACATCTATATGTGCATCGTCATAAACATGTATCGAATAGTGGAAGCATCATAAAATCGATAGAAATAAACATCGACATAAGTATGAAATAACTTCATCCAAATACAGCATCATCAGTACATCAACAAAAGTACAGAGATGAGATATCAAAATACAAAAGCTGAAGCTGAGGCCTGCAAGACAGTTCATAGAACCTACTCTCTTGGCTTGTCTTCTATGTAATCCAGCTCTGGATCCTGAGGCTCTACATGATGAAAAAGAAGGAATGAGCGGTAATGAATCGCCCAACAAGTATCTCGGCCTTGTTATGTGGATCATGCACCGGAGACGGGGTGATAAAATAAACAATAAAGTAAGGAACTTAACACGTCTCAGATTCACAAATACTGTAACAGGTGGGATAAAACACTTGAATACGTATAACAGATAAATTACAGAAATAAAATCACAGAACCACGGGTATAGTTTTCAATCTCTCTTTTCGTCTTGCTTATCCGTTTACTTGTATCTTACATTATATGCTGAGCCCATTCTAATTAGCTCTATGTCATGAATCACATATTTTATCCATTCATCTTAATTATATTGATGCTCGAAACATGTATGTGATAGAATGACTCAGTGATATGCATATGCTCAATTAACTGTAACATGACTTAATCATAAGCATTTAAAAACATAGCATACTCATGTCTTTCCGTTTTAAACTGTGTCAAATACACACTGTATCACTTGACATGCATAAAGGATGCGCACGACATAGCTATTGATTCTCATGTAATCCTGTAAATATACTATATACCCAGGACACCAACCTACCCATAGGTTCCAGCGTCATGGCGCCATCTAGCTGTAACATACTGTGTCATACTATATGCCAACTGACATCCCCTGCCCGATTCCAGTCCAACCTCCAATAACTGTATGCTGTGGAAACAGCGAATCAGATAACTGTATGCTTAGTGAAACATATCACGTATCATAGACTGTATCATCGTAATCAATAGTCTTGTAACATATTTTGTTAAACTTCTTTTAAAACAAATCATGTCATCAAACTTTTCTGTAAACGTATATCATGTAAGCATGAACCCTTCAAAATGTATTGCATTGTGAAAAAAGTTCGCAAACCTGTGGCATATAATAAAAACGTATCGTTAGAATAACTTGTTTTCATGTATGCACGCACGTATGCTCGGTTGTGGGACTCATATATCTACCCTATGACCCTTTCAGCTCCTAAGGTGAATAAATGGCTTAGGTTTCATATCATAACTTATTTGAAATTCCCATTTTTGCCCTACGTATGGTACTCTCGGTTTTGGTAGCCAAATCAACCCATCTTTAGGTTCCATTTATTAGTATCATCATCTTAACTTCTCTAATTTCCATCTTATTCTATAGCTTTTAAAATCCGCCCACATTTCGACAAGTTTTGAATTTTAGAAATTACCAATTTGCCCATCTAAGAATTTTCGGCCCATTTATCAAAACATCCCTTGTATCCATGCTTTTTACATGTGTCCACCTCTTAAATTCCTTTGATTATACATCATTTGGTTAGCCACACATATTATATATAATATACATATCTTTACATAAATGTATCCACATAAATCTTAAAATATCATCATGACACCTCTATAAAACCTCTTGGCCAAAATCATCTAGGCGCACACACATGTAATTTTTGCAACTTGTTCATTGTATCATACGTAAAATGTTACTCACATCTTTCTTATTCTTCAATGTATCATGTAATTCTGCCATAATGATGCATGTCACTTGTATCTAAGATTGTAACTTATTTTCGGGATCATCCCTTCTGACTAAGATCAGTACATATGTTCAAGATCAGTGCTTATGTTCAGATTGTCACTTATGTCTAAGATTGTGACTTAGGGGCTAAATCATAACATAATTTCTAAGATCATGGCCTAAATCTACGTTTCCTCTGTTGACCTAGAGCCATGCACTAAAGAATCGCATTGTCGGACATGTAGTACCTCTTGAACTCATCCTGAAATTATGTCCAAGTGATCAACGGTGTCAGTCGCACTGCGCCACCACTCCTCTACATCTTCTAGTAGAAGAATCTCAGGCCCGAGTGTAGTGGTGGTGGAGGCAGTGCCTGCTAGTTCAACAGCTGTTGCTTCTGTACTAAGGTGTTGGTCGTTGTGACTATGGAATCTGCAAGTGCTTGGTGATAATCCCCTGATGCTGGTGGTTCTCACCACCATTTCCTCTATTACCGACTTGTTCACGTCTTTCCGGTATTCTTTTTGGAATTTCAAAACATTTGAAAATATGCATTTATTAAGTTCAGGCTAAGCTAGGGGGTATTTTTTGAATTTTTAACAACTTAAGGGTTGCATGCAGAGGTTCAGGGTTAAAACGGTAAATAAATAAAGAAAAACGAAAGAATGCTCGCACTGTCCTTAACCCGATCATATCTTAAGTCTATGATCATCTCTTAAGTCTACTTTATTCATTAGGGGTAAAATCGTCGTTTTTTGATAAAGATCATAGCTTATGTCTAAATGATCTAGTTAATCATACGTTTCTGAGACGGATTTGGAGCATCACCTCTGATACCACCTGTAGCGGCCCACTCCCGAACACTAGTACGGAGGCGGTGCACCCGCCATAGTCTACTATGAGAAGTACAAGGCATCGTTCAAACTTCTTACATGTCAGAAATAACGTAGAAATTTTTCGCGAAAACGATAATTAAAAAGTCAATCTCAATTTATAAATAATCCCAATACGAAAAAAATGAAATGCTTAGACTAACGAAACCCTACACGTCAATCGAAATTCTAAAAGTCTTATAAAAAATAAGATAAATATAAAGTCCATCAAATCCCAGAAATGCCTCGCAAAGCTCACTCGTCCCATCTCGAACAGTCTGACTCGTCCTCTACGAAGATATAATCGAACTCAGGCTCACTGTGGCGGGAGTATTAATAGGGTGAGTGGTTGGAAAATCACTTGTAGGCTACCCGTCTTTTCTCAGAAAGGAACCATACTTACAAAATACATAAGAACGTAAGGCGAAATAACAACAAATATAACTTAACTCCATAAATAACAGCAATAACTGAAGCGTAAAATAAACAGACACTGACACAATCAAATGCAATGCGCAACTTCATGATGCGTGCTCATTTTCACTACCATGTCATACACAACAACATTATTATCCCACACAATATGCTCTTTTCTTCTCATGATATGCTATGCATGTCCCGCGTCTTACTCATCACTCTGTAACAGAGAGTCAGCGGACATCGCTCCGTAACATAGAGTCGGCGGACATCGCTCTGTATCGCAGAGTCATCATAGATGTCTCTCTGTAACATGGAGTCAGCAGACATCATTCCGCAACGTGAAGTCAACGGGCATCTCACTGTAACGTGGAGTCAGCGCCTCGAAGGGATGCAATGCAATGCATGTGCCATGAATGCTCCCCACATAATACAAAATCCGACGCATCCATGCTCTTATATATACCCGTGTTCATACACGTGCATATATACTTTCATGTATACCTCCATTTTATTACGGCGTATCCCTACTCATATATATACTCGTGCCCATACATGTGCATATATACTTGTAGGATTACTCCCATTTATTAGTATTATTTTTATCTATTTAAATATATATGTTTTCTACATTTTCCAGTATTTTTTTTTACAATTTTTGACTTTATTTCTCATCCAATTCCTTTTGTAGCGCCCCGCCCGAGACTAGGGTCTTGGCACAATGCACCCGCCATACTCTGCTACGAGAAGTACAAGGTGTCGATAACATCTATATGTGCATCGTCATAAACATGTATCGAATAGTGGAAGCATCATAAAATCGATAGAAATAAACATCGACATAAGTATGAAATAACTTCATCCAAATACAGCATCATCAGTACATCAACAAAAGTACAGAGATGAGATATCAAAATACAAAAGCTGAAACTGAGGCCTGCAAGACAGTTCACAGAACCTACTCTCTTGGCTTGTCTTCTATGTAATCCAGCTCTGGATCCTGAGGCTCTACATGATGAAAAAGAAGGAATGAGCGATAATGAATCGCCCAACAAGTATCTCGGCCTTGTTATGTGGATCATGCAGGACGGGGTGATAAAATAAACAATAAAGTAAGGAACTTAACACGTCTCAGATTCACAAATACTGTAACAGGTGGGATAAAACACTTGAATACGTATAACAGATAAATTACAGAAATAAAATCACAGAACCACGGGTATAGTTTTCAATCTCTCTTTTCGTCTTGCTTATCCGTTTACTTGTATCTTACATTATATGCTGAGCCCATTCTAATTAGCTCTATGTCATGAATCACATATTTTATCCATTCATCTTAATTATATTGATGCTCGAAACATGTATGTGATAGAATGACTCAATGATATGCATATGCTCAATTAACTGTAACATGACTTAATCATAAGCATTTAAAAACATAGCATACTCATGTCTTTTCTTTTTAAACTGTGTCAAATACACGCTATATCACTTGACATGCATAAAGGATGCGCACGACATAGCTATTGATTCTCATGTAATCCTGTAAATATACTATATACCCAGGACACCAACCTACCCATAGGTTCCAGCGTCATGGCGCCATCTAGCTGTAACATACTGTGTCATACTGTATGCCAACTGACATCCCCTGCCCGATTCCAGTCCAGCCTCCAATAACTGTATGCTGTGGAAACAGCGAATCAGATAACTGTATGCTTAGTGAAACATATCACGTATCATAGACTGTATCATCGTAATCAATCGTCTTGTAACATATTTTGTTAAACTTCTTTTAAAACAAATCATGTCATCAAACTTTTCTGTAAACGTATATCATGTAAGCATGAACCCTTCGAAATGTATTGCATGGTGAAAAAAGTTCGCAAACCTGTGGCGTATAATAAAAACGTATCGTTAGAATAACTTGTTTTCATGTATGCACGCACGTATGCTCGGTTGTGGGACTCATATATCTACCCTGTGACCCTTTCAGCTCCTAAGGTGAATAAATGGCTTAGGTTTCATATCATAACTTATTTGAAATTCCCATTTTTGCCCTTCGTATGGTACTCTCGGTTTTGGTAGCCAAATCAACCCATCTTTAGGTTCCATTTATTAGTATCATCATCTTAACTTCTCTAATTTCCATCTTATTCTATAGCTTTTAAAATCAGCCCACATTCGACAAGTTTTGAATTTTAGAAATTACCAATTTGCCCATCTAAGAATTTTCGGCCCATTTACCAAAACATCCCTTGTATCCATGCTTTTTACATGTGTCCACCTCTTAAATTCCTTTGATTATACATCATTTGGTTAGCCACACATATAATATATAATATACATATCTTTACATAAATGTATCCACATAAATCTTAAAATATCATCATGACACCTCCATAAAACCTCTCGGCCAAAATCATCTAGGCACACACACATGTAATTTTTGCAACTTGTTCATTGTATCATACGTAAAATGTTACTCACATCTTTCTTATTCTTCAATGTATCATGTAATTCTGCCATAATGATGCATTAATCTTGGATTTGAGCATACAAAGACACATGCATATAACTTTCACCATAACGTAAACAAAAGTGTCATGATTATGGTGATAGTCATTATGAAAACCACATGCAAATACATAAGAGAGTCAAACCCATGAAAATATACAAATTTAGGCCATGATCATCAGGAATATACGTCCAAGGATGGTGATGAATCATGCAAAATAATGGAGATTCAAAACAGCCCTATTTCAAAATGAATATCCATGGAGATGACATGGTGATCATCAGAGAACACACTTTAATAGCCATGCAATATAGCACAAATTATGGCGAATCATAATCATGCTAAATCATGGCTTTTGACATTCATGAACACTAAAAATCATGGATGAACACATGCACGATGATCATCAAGAATATGTACAAGAAGATGAGGCAAAGTGTAGTCTTTAACATACTTTCTTGAGAATATGCAAGATATAACCAATACTTTTTCTAGAATGAACATGCATGCCTAATCTTCCATTAAACGTGACATGCATATACATAAGAGACCTACAAACACCATAAACTTCACATGCATGCCCCTTTTTATCCTCATCTTAGACTCAAGTATACATACTTTCAAGAACACACAAGTCTTTATACATTTAGCAGGCAAGATACATTCTTTTTGTATGATCATAGTAGAAATCCATTTGAACATATGTATGCATGATCCAATTATAACAACATAAATGATATATTTTTCAACATGCATGAAAAACCAAGAAGATTACTTGTTGGGAGTAGAGATGAAGGAAAGAATGCTTGAAGTGAGAGAAGGTAAGTGGAGAGAGTATTTGGAGAGTGGAGAGTTTGTAGTGAGATGAGAGGAAAAATGAAAGGAGTTGAAGTCCACTTCTCCACTTATAGCCGAAATAGTTAAGGAATTTTGGGGGGTTTGATGATTAGATTTCTTGGTTGAAGGAGTTAGTGGAGAAGAAAAGTGATTGCATGAAATTTTAGTGGTAGGTTGTCTTACTTGTGTAAGACATGACCATGATGAGGGGAAGAATAAAAAGATGAAAAAAATTGGCAAATATCCTTGGGAATTAGGAGGGGTTGGCCGGTTGAAGGGGTGGGGGTAGGGTGGAAGTGGGTAGAATTTTACCATTTTATCCCTCCTTTCTTTCTTATGTGTCATTTTCATTTTCTTTTAGTTTAATCCCTAATAAGAGTTGTACACTTCTTTATATGCCTATTTTAATTATTCTTATGTCTATTATGATGCTTTAGTAGTTCTTAAATTTTTATTTAAGGTGCACTTACCCACGTATTATACTGAGCGCGTTACAACGATCACACTCTAATTCCATCGTACTTCCTTTTGTTTTCTTTTCCACTAGCCCGTAGGTGCAGGTCGTAACATTCCTCCCCCTTATAAAAAGTTTTGTCCTCGAAACTTGTAAGTTTAGTCGCATCCACTATTTAACATTACTCAATTGATTTCACTCTTATCACATGTCTCGAACTGTTATTCACCGTCTGATGCACCGCTTTGACATTCGAACATGCCTTCTAGGATTTTGACTTACATGGCTCTACTTGGAAGTCTGGTTTATCGGATATTTATCAGTTTTGAGGGTTATCCTTAAGTTTTTTTACCTTGGCATTCTAATTGTTTCGCTGCTGTTGCGCTTAGGGGTGAGCAAAAAAACTAGAAACCGTAAAATCAGAACGAAACCGGACCGAAAATATGGATTTAAAACCGAACTGGAACCGTTTAAGTTTCACGGTTCGGTTCCAGAACCGTTTTTCTGCTTCACGGTTCCAATTCGGTTCCTAATTTCTCTAAACCGTTAGAACCGGAACCTAACCGTATAAATAATAATATTAATATAAATAACCAATAATAGTTTTTTTAAAAAAAATAAAGTGGAAAACTTGCGCCATTGCGTTGCGTGAAATGAAAACTGACTCATATGGTTAAAAATTTTTATATTAGGAAGTTCTAAATCTTCATTTTATTGTTGCATCTAATTTTGTCGAGTATCAAATATATAAAGATTTCCTTCTTATTTCTTGTATGCCTGCATCAGAGATAATTTTAAGTTCAAGGATGCAAAATCCAACTAACTTTTTGATGATGGAAGTGAATGGAAACTATGTATCTCTAACTTTTTGATGATGACATGGAACAATGTTTCACTTTGTTTCTTGTTATCATTAGTATTACTTGACAGATTTACAAAAAAAATAGTATGACTTGACATGATACGAGGTGGGCATTTAGCCATTTAATTAACATCTATTTTTGCTTATTAGTTATTACTTTCGATGTGTTGTCTGCTGCATTTATTTTTTGTTTTGTTCTGTTGAGTGTTGCCAAATGACAAGAGTGAGTTATTGATGGAGTTGGTTTCCTTTTTTAAAATAAAAAATTGTTTTCTTTCATTCGCGGTTCTGCGGTTTGAACCGGAACAGAACCATTTTAAACGGTTCTACGGTTCCACAGTTTCACGGTTCCAGTTCGGTTCTAAAAATAACATGCTAAACGGTTCCCAGTTCTAACGGTTCCTGAACCGTCAGAACCGAAACCGGACCGTTGCTCACCCCTAGTTGCGCTACCCTAATCAATTATCTTTCTTTATTTGCATAATATACATGTCTTGCTAAGTCACGAACTACGTTGTCTTATTGGTGATAAATCATGCTTTAGGAATTCCCATCTCCCTACCAGATCGTATCTTAGCAATTGCAATTTATGCCTAGTAAACAAAATTCGGATACTAATAATATTAATTGAAATTAACTTCAACATCTAAGCGTACATGCCACCATATCTGGTACATCTTCAACCACGGCATCTCTCATAACCTGGATCCAGGTATTAGCCCATGGGTGTCCTCCCTACGGCTGTGCACCTTCCTGTTGTTCAATTCATATATTCAGACAGTCCCTCATCATGTGTCTCATCTTATCACAGCGAAAGCATGCACCGGTCTTCATTTGACACTTACACGTGTGTTGTTGCTGGCAAGTGCGGCCTATCGGAATAGCACGCTGTGGTAAGTGCAATGCTGGAACTGGTGTTGTCCACCTGGCCTCCTCTGAAATTTTGCTAGTTGATCGAAATGATTATTAGTAATATCTCGAGGCCTCTTGCCTCTGGCCTCCTCATCTCTCCGAGAAATAACCTCCTCTACATGGAAGCAGGCATTTAGTAGCTATGAGAAATTATCCGGGTTCCGTTGCCAATCCAAGTCCCGATTCTCGAATTGAGGCTGGCTTGAACTTGATCATCTTGAGCCTCTCATCTACCATGACGAATGGAACATAGCGTCCCAAAGCAGTAAATTGATTAGCATGCTCTGAAACATTAACACCGGCCCCCTTTCTCAGAGCCTCGAACTCTCCAATCTTCTGAATAGCCACCAACGGAGGAATATAGAACTTTCAAAACTCGTCTAAAAATCTAGTCCATGCAACTGGCCTGGTCAATGGATGTATAATGGTCTTCCACCATTGATTTGCCTCACCAATCAGAAACGGTCGGATAATATGTGCCTTAAACACATCTGGAACCTGTAACAGCTCCAAGTTGTTCTCCACTTGATGGAACCATTTCTCAGCTTCGTCTGGATTGGGTCCCCCCTCGAATTCGGGTACTCGAGACTTCTTCAGCTTCTAAAGTAAAATTGTGTGCCTATCTACTGAGGCGGTTGTGGGGATGGTGGTGCAGGTGCAGCTTTCGCATTCTCGACTGCCTGAGCCAACTAGATCATGGCATCAAAAAATGCCTATGGAATACCTCCGGGGCCCTGTGCCTGCGTAGGTGGAATCTGCTCTTGTGGTGGTGGCACCGGATCCTCAACTAGTGGTGCCGGTAGTGGTGGAGGTAACCGTGCTGGTCTATCTGTGGGGGGTCTGCCTCGTGGTCGCGAAGTCATACTATCGTCACAATCATTTCACACAATGAATCCACCTAAATGATAAAATTTTAGTCTAAAGTTTTATTTATGTTTAGGGATCATATCCGAAGAAAGTATTCTATGGAACTTATACTAAGGCCGGCTCACTTTTTCTAAAAATCAATCTTAACTCTAAGATCATAGCTTACGTACATCTTGTTGTTTATCTTATGCTGCCCGCTGTGGATCTAGGCCTTGGATCTGATACCAACTGTAGCGCCCTGCCTGGGAGTAGGGTCTCCACACAGTGCACCCGCCGTACTCTACTACAAGAAGTACAGGGCATCGATAAAATCTATATGCGCATCGTCATAAACACGTATCAAATAGCAGAAGCATCATGAAATATACAGAAATAAACATTGACATAAGTACGAAATAACTACATCCGAATACAGCATCATCAGTACATCAACAGACGTACAGGCTAAGATATCAAAATACAAAAGCTGAAACTGAAGCCTGCTAAACTGTGCACCAAACCTACTCTCCTGGCTCGTACTCTATGAAATCCAGCTCTGGATCCTGAGGCTCTGCATGATGAAAAGAAGGGATGAGCGATAATGAATCGCCCAGCAAGTACCTTCGGCTGGGTTCGTCATGTGGATCATGCATCGAGACCGGGTGATAAAATAATACAATAAAATAAGGAACCTAACACGTCTCCGATTCACAAATACTATAACATGCAGGATAAACCACTTGAATCTGTATAACAGATAAAGTACAGAAATAAAATCACAGGACCAATGGAATAGTTTTCAATCTCTCTTTTCGTCTTTCTTATCCATTTAATTATGTCTTATATTTTGTACTGAGCATATTGCAATTACATCTATGTCACGAATCACATCTTTTATCCATTCATCTTAATTCTATTGATGCTCTAAACATGTATCTGACAGAGTGGCTCGATGATATACATATGCTTAATTAACTAAAACATGACTTTGTCATAAGCATTCACAAACATAACATACTCATGTCTTTTCTTTTTAAATTGTGTCAAATACATGTTGTATCACTATATATCATAAAGGATGCATACAATATACCGATTGATTCCCATGTAATCCTGTAAACATACTGTATGTCCGTGACACCAGCCTACCCGTAGGTTCCAGTGTCATGGCACCATCTATAACTATAACATACTGTGTCATATTGTATGCCAACTGAAATCCCTTACCCGATGTCAGTCCAGCCTCCAATAACTGTATGCTATGGCAACAGCGAATCATATAACTATATGTTCTAAACAGCAAAACATGTCACGTATCCTAGACTGTATCATCGGAATCAATCGTCTCGTGACATATTTCGTTAAACTTCTTTTAAAGCAAATCATGTGATCAAACTTTTCTGTAAACGTATATCATGTAGCATGAACCCTTTGAAATGTATTGCGTAGTGAAAACAATTCGCAAACATGTGCTGTATAATAAAACGTATCGTTTGCAAAACTTGTTTTCATGTATGCACGAACGTATGCTCGATTGTGGGGCTGATTTCTTTAGCCCGTGACCCTTTCAGCTCCTAAGGTGAATAAATGACTTAGGTTTCATATCATAACCTATTTGAAATTCCCATTTTTGCCCTTCGTATGGTACTCTTAGTTTTGTCAGCCAAATCAACCCATCTTTAGATTCAATTTACTAGTGTCATCATCTTATTGTTAAGTTGTAAAACGTTTTGATGATGAAAAGATGTTTTGAATGAGTTAAAATTATGTTTAATATTTGATGCAAAATAGGCAAAACACATTATGTCCAAAGATTGTTGAGATTGGAAGTCACTGGTTGACATCGATCTCTCAAACAGGGGACATCGATTGATCGATGTACTTCAGCCCCTGACATCGATCGATCGATGTCTGACTGAAGACATCGAACCCTCAACCACAAGGACATCAATCGATCGATGTCACTTCATCCCCTGACTTCGATCGATCGATGTTGAACTGAGGACTTCAGTCTCTAAACCTGGTGACATCGATCGATCGATGTCACTTCAGCCCCTGACATCGATCGATCGATGTCTGACTGAGTACTTCAGTCTCTAAACCTGGTGACATAGATCGATCGATGTCCTCCAGAATTCAAATTTTTTGAACGTTAGAATAAAATCCAAGGATGATTTTCAAGGTTTTCTCTTTCCAATCTTCTTCAAACTTCTTGTGGACTTTAACCCAACTGATTACATGCTTCCTTGACTATTGTAAACATGTCTAAGATTCTCTAGGGTGGCTATCCAATATCAAATCACTTCCTAGGGTGGCTAGAGACTATTTTGGCATTGTCTTGACATTTTTGAAGATGAAGACTTGGTGGAAGGCCTCAAAAACGTGGTGAACTTCTTCTATAAATGGAGGAGGCTTGGATGAAGCAATTACACACTTTCAACATCATCTAGCTTCACTTTACATTGTTGTACATTTCTCTCATACTTGTAAATTTGTTTAAAGCTTGTCTAGCTTTCTTTGATCTTCATTGTTTGTATATTGAGAGAAAGAGAGTCAAGCACAAGAGGAACCATAAAAAGTTGATCTCTAGCTTGTGCTTAGACTTGTGAGAAAGTGTGAACCTTACTATATATCTTCAACCCATTGTGAGAAGTTCTTGAGAGAACTTTTGTTGAAGTTGTGAGGAAGCAAGAAGTTGTTCTTGCTAAGAGCTGTAGTTGTTGTAGTTGCACAAGTGTGTTGTGCAAGAAGTTGCTGTTGTTGTTGCTTACACTAAAGTGTTAGTGTAAGTGTTGCTGTGGTTGTTCTTATTGTTCATAATAAGAAGAGTAGTTGTTGAAAATCCACTTTGGAAACAAAGTGGTAGTGGAGTAGAATCATTTACGATTCGAACCACTCTATATCCGGTGTATTCTTTCATTGTCTCTCATCTCCAATTCTTGCTCTGATTTTTAATATCTTTTTGAGTTGAGAAAAAACAAGAAAATTCCGCAAAAGAGCCAAACACTCTATTCACCCCCCCTAGAGTGTATTTCGGACCTTACACTTAACATGTCTAATTTCCATCTTATTTTATAGCTTTTTAAATCAGCCCACATTTCCACAAGTTTTGAATTTTAGAAATTACCAATTTGCGCATCTTAGAATTTTTGGCTCATTTACCAAAACATCCGAATTTTCGGCCCATTTACCAAAACATCCCTTGTATCCATGCTTTTTACATGTGTCCACCTCTTAAATTCCTTTGATTATACATCATTTGGTTAGCCACACATATAATATATAATATACATATCTTTACATAAATGTATCCACATAAATCTTCAAATATCATCATGACACCTCCATAAAACCTCTTGGCCGAAATCATCTAGGCACACACACACGTAATTTTTGCAACTTAATCATTGTATCATGCGTAAAATGTTACTCACATCTTTCTTATTCTTCAATGTATCATGTAATTCTGCCATAATGATACAGTAATCTTGGGTTTGAACATACAAAGACACATGCATATAACTTTCACCATAACGTAAACATAAGTGTCATGATTATGGTGATGGTCATCATGAAAACCACATGCAAATACATAAGAGAGTCAAACCCATAAAAATTTATAACTTTAGGCCATGATCATCACGAATACAGATCTAAAGATGGTGATGAATCATGCAAAATAATGGAGACTCAAAACAGCCCCATTTCAAGATGAATATACATGGAGATGACATGATGATCATCAAAGAACACACTTAAATAGCCATGCAATGTAGCAAGAATTATGGTGAATCAAAATCATGCTAAATCAAGGCTTTTAACATTCTTGAACACTAAAAATCATGAATGAACACATGCATGATGATCATTAAGAAAATGTACAAGAAGATGAGGCGAAGTGTAGTCCTTAACATTCTTTCTTGAGAATATGCAAGATATAACTAATACTTTTTCAAAAATGAACATGCATGCCTAATCTTCCATTAAACATGACATGCATATACATAAGAGACCTACATATACCATAAACTTCACATGCATGCCCCTTTTTATCCTTATCTTAGCCTCAAGTATACATACTTTCAAGAACACACAAGTCTTTATACATTTAGCAGGCAAGATACATTCTTTTTGTATGACCATAGTAGAAATCCATTTGAACATATGTATGCATGATCCAATTATAACAACATAAATGATATATATTTCAACATGCATGAAGAACCAAAAAGAGTACTTGCATTCTCCTTTGATTCTTACACTTAAGAAGGAAAAGATTTCTTCTTTCCCCCTTCCTTGGTAACTCTCAGCCTAGATGGCTTTGAACACCTTGAAGATTCTTACTTTTATAGCTTGAGAACTCCTTCCCCTTTCTTATTTTGAAACTTACGGCTTGATAGTTGTTACACTTGAAGACTTGAGTCTTCACTTGAAAAATGGAAAAGATTTGCTTCCCTTTTTGTTGAGTAACTTATGGTTGGGGGTAGAGATGAAGGAAAGAATGCTTGAAGTGATAGAAGGTAAGTGGAGAGAATATTTGGAGAGTGGAGAGTTTGAAGTGAGATGAGAGGGAAAATGAAATAAGTTGAAGTCTTGCACTTCTCCCACTTATGGCCTAAATAGTTAGGGAATGTTGGGGGGGGGGTTTGATGATTGGATTTCTAGGTCGAAGGAGTTAGTGGAGAAGAAAAGTGATTGCATGAAATTTTAGTGGTAGGTTGTCTTACTTGTGTAAGACATGGCCATGATGAGGGAAAGAATAAAAAGATGAAAAAACGGCAAAAATCCTTGGGAATTAGGAGGGGGTGGCTGGTTGAAAGGATGGGGGTGTAAGTGGGTCGAATTTTACTATTTTATCCCTCCTTTCTTATGTTATGGTTATTTTCTTTTTCTTTTAATGTAATCCCTAATAAAAGTTGTAGACTTCTTTATATGCCTATTTTAAATATTCTTATGTCTATTATGAGACTTTAGTAGTTCTTAAATTTTTATTTAATGTGCACTTACCCACTTATTATACTGAGTGCGGTACAACGATCGCACTCTAATTCCATCTTATTTCCTTTTGTTTTCTTTGCCACTAGCCCGTGGATGCGGGTTGTAACACATTTACTTTAATTATTCAGAATGTCATGAAAATATATTTAGCCATCACATATATTTTCTCTAGCTTCGATTAATTTTTCCGTGACTTTATACGATTGTTCCACATTTTTCCTGTTTATTTCATATTTATATCCTAATTATTTTAATTATTCAAATTCATAAAACTTTAGAAAATTGGTGAAAATATTTTATTTTTAGCATTTTATATTTTTTTGAATTGAATTATAATTTTCTAGAACTTATATATATATTTTTTGAAATTTTAAACTAATTTTAACTAATTATTTATAATTTATTTATTTTCAGAAATTAATTAATTTTTTTCAGGCTAGCCCACCGGCTCAGCAGCGAATGGGGTCAGGTCTTCCTTTTTTTTCAATTAAATCTTATTTTCTTCTAACCTCAATAAAATCTTCGTTTTAACTCCGAAGTGACCCAAACCAATTTCATTTGACTCCGTTTAATGCGGCACATCTTTTGCACATGGACATGTCAGCGCGTGTTCCAGACGTGCCATCAGGGGCCGCGCATGGGCCCCATTTGCCATCCCTAAAACGTACGCGTGACACGCACGCACCACCTTCCTGCCCTTGTTTTCGATTTCCAGATAATTTCTACCTAATTTTTGGGCTATATGGCCTATTTCTAAGGCTATTCATGCAATTTTCCACCTAATCGCATAAAAATTCAATCTTTTATATTTCAAATCGTACAACCAATACCCTCCAACACACAATTAAACTGGTACATATGAACATCATAGAGCATGCATATATATGAACACAAAATGAAAAAAAATAAAACAAGCATGATTTAACACACGATGTACGTACAATCCAAGAAGAGGGGAACGAAGTGCGGATAATCCAAGAAGAGGGAAAGGTAACCTACTTTTTTTGACAAACACTTTTCCTACATGTGCTGGCCGAATTCTTCTTTCTTGGGTATGTAGGGTTTGTACTATGGTTTAGGGTGTATGTATGTATATGTGTGTGTGTGCATATATATATAGTTGAAAAAAAAGGGATAAGGGTTGAAAGGAATGGCTTCGTCTTCTCCAGGAAACGCTCCCAGCGGCGGAGTGCGATCGTTTGATGCTGTTGTTGCAAATTCCATCCAAACACCGACACCTATCTCGCCCAAGATAATTTCCAAGCATAAAGGCTATCCTTTGATTGCCTTCTCTAATGAAGAAATAGATGCTTTGGCCGCTCCTTACCGACTATCTCTTGTTGGCACTTTTTGGTTTGGCCGGCCACCGTTAAAGGTCACACGTGAGGTATTTGATAGAATTGGATTCAAATCTGACGTAAAAATCACCCTTTTGGATCAATCCCATGTACTGCTAAATTTTCTTCATGAGCCAGATTACATACGTTTTTTCTTCCGTCGATCATGGACAATTGCCGGCTGCACCATGCGAGTAACAAAATAGACGATAGACTTTGATCCGTCCGCAGATGCTCCAATTGTCCCTATATGGATAGCTTTTCTAGGTTTACCGCAGCATTTCCATCAAAAGGCAGCACTTTTTGAGATTGCACGAGTGGTAGGTCATCCAATAAAACTTGACGTCGCAACCATAGATGGACTACGTCCAACAGTGGCACGCGTTTGTGTGGAGGCGGATGTCTCAAAAGATCTTCCCAAGAAGCTGTTTTTACTAGGGAAACAAAAAATTATCCAACAACAAATTGTATACGAAGATTTGCCATCTTTCTGTGATAGCTGCCGGCGGTTAGGTCATGTGGCCGCCGCATGTGATGATCAGGCCGTTGACAAACCATCCAAGCCTCAAAAGAATGCCACAAGATGGACTATAAAGAAAAATCAAAAAGATCCCGCCTTTCATTCTGAAAATCTTATTTTACTTAAAAAGAAGGCATCTTCGTCTGAAGATCACGGAAAGAGTACTGTAGCAGGCCCGTCAGAGGCAGCCCCTCCTACCATCTCTGAACATATGATTCAAATTGATTCAGAACAAGATGATCAACCTAGGGTTGTTCACACAGATCCCCATGATGATGAAGACATAAATAGCAATATTGATCAAGGAGACGATGAAACAGTTTTTCCATCGCAGCATCCGGTTGAAAATGTTGACACAATGGCTCATCAAACAGATACGCTACACATAATACATGACATAACAGACGATACATTAATACAAACTCAAGCCCTTGCTGATGATCCAGACTTTTGTCAAGTCTCTGATTCAGACATCGACCAGGGTAATCTCGGACATTTAATAGATGAAACCACACGAACCCAATTTCAGCAACAGATGATTGAGGATGCCGACAACTTTAACAAACGTCTTTCATCTCGTCCTCCAAGTACCAGCCACGACGATATCCTGCATGACTACTTGACAAACACACACACGAATTTTGAGGAATTTCTCCCAGCAGCAACTAGGCACAGAAGACGACTACGTAAAGAATTGCCACCAAGACCGCCATCAACGATATTGAATCGAAGTGCCACTCGTTTGGGATCGCAGCTACCCCAATCCTCATCATGAATGCCATCACATGGAATACTGTGGGTATTCGTACCTCACTAGACCGGTTGATATCACTGGTACATAACACAAATCTAGATATCTTGGTAATTATTGAGCCGAAACAACGGACTTCAAAGCTTACTTGTTACAGATTAAAACTGGGTTTCTCAAATGCATTGGCAACTTGTCAGGATAATGTTTGGTTCTTTTGGAATTCATCATCTTTACAGTTACTTGACGTATGTCACGGTGATCAAACTAAGTTATTCACGTTTAACTATCGACCAACTCAACAATCTTTTGCTTGGTCTGCGATATATGGCCGACATACCATTTCTGATAGGCGGCCTCTCTGGGCTTCTCTTATTGAGGTGTCATGTACCATTGTAGTGCCGTGGATAATAGGTGGGGATTTTAATTCTTTTCTATCATTAGAGGAACACAAAGGCCGCTCTACCCCGTCTCTTCACATAATGGAGGACTTTAAAGAATGTGTTGAAATTTGTGGTTTTCAAGATCTTCCAGTTAAAGGTACATTATTCACTTGGGCACGTTTGAACAGGCCAAGGAAGAATTATGCATTGCCTAGACAAATACTTATGTACAGTTTCGTTCTCAAACTTATTTGCAGACATTGTGGTTCATCATCTATCAAGGGCAACCTCTGATCTTGCTCCACTTTTAATAAAATGTACGTTATCGCAAACAAGGCCTCATATCCTTTTCTGATACATAAATGCTTGGGCATTACATGCAGATTTCAAGTTATATGTAAAAGAAAAATGGCAAGAATATCCAATTACTGGTGGCATGCGTGGCCTTTATTACAAACTTAATCGTCTCAAAAAAGATCTCCGCGTCTGGAACCGCGAAATCTACGAAAACATCTTCAGCAATGTTGAGATGGCAGAAACTCACTATAAACGGATGGAATCACAATTTGATGATGACCCCATGCCAGAGAACAAAACAGAAATGTCCTTAGCTCAAGCTCAACTCATTCAGGCTAGCAAAGCACAAACTTCATATTGGGCACAGAAATCTAGATCATATTGGATAACAGAAGGGGAAGCCAACACAGCTTATTTTCATGCCATCGTAAAGGACAGGCATCGCAGACAACTCATCCGTGATCTACAAAGCAGTTCAGGAAACCCGCTACAAGATAATAACGCCTTAGGGGATGAAGCAGTCTCTTTCTACAAACAACTCTTCATGCACGAACCCGTGAGTGGTTTAGAGGATTTTCTACAGCACATACCTACATTGCTATCACAAGAAGATAACTGCATGCTTTCTGCCATACCTGATGCGAACGAAATAAAAACGGCAATTTGGCACCTTAGTCCAAGCAGCGCAGCAGTCCCAGACGGTTATAACGGTCATTTTTTCAGAACTTGCTGGGAAATAATACACTTGGATGTAACACTTGCCATTCAAGAATTCTTTTTGGACGTCCCTTCACCTCAGGTAATGGTTTCATCACTAATAACTTTAATCCCCAAAAACGCCCACCCATCAACATATGTAGATTTCCGCCCAATATGTCTCTCAAACTTCATCAGCAAGGTGACTACCAGAATCATTACTTCAAGAATAAACACATTGTTGCCGAAACTAATCTCTCCGGAACAAATTGGTTTCCTAAAAGGCCATGATATCAGTGAACATGTACGGATGGCAAATGAGATGGTACATTTAATAGACAGAAAAGTTCATGGAGGCAATGTTATGATCAAGCTGGACATGACCAGAACCTTTGATAGAGTCAGCTGGACATATTTGAAAGCACTATTTCTTCGATTTGGTTTTTCTCCTCGATTCATTTGTATTATACTGAATAATATGAGTCTATCAAAACTCTCCATCGCCATTAATGGATCTTCTTATGGTTTTTTCTCACCAACAAGAGGAGTTAAACATGGAGATCCGCTATCTCCTCTACTATTTATCATCTGCTCAGAAGGTTTCAGCCGTGGTCTAAATCATCTTTTTCATACTGGATCTCTACGCGGATTTTCATTGGGTCGAGTTCCACCAGTTTTGCATCTGCCGTCTTCACAGAATCTACGAAAGTTCCAAGCCTTCTTACATGATTATCAGTTAGCATCTGGGCAGCTAGTCAATTATGCAAAAAGCCAATTTGTTCCCAGCTCATACATCCCGCAGCAGCAGCTAAACAATATTTCGCACATCTTAACCATGCAACCATCATCCCTACCGATAAAATACTTGGGGTCTTATCTATCGCGGTAGTAACAAAGCATCTTACTGCACTACTTTAATTCAACACTTTGATGCAACACTCACTAGATGGGCCAGCCATCTCCTTTCTGCAGGGAGCCGCCTAGTATTATTAAAATCAGTACTGACTGCTATGCCTTTGCACATCTTAGCTGCGTCTCGTCTACCTAAAAGTGTTATTAGTACACTTAATCGCAAAATAGCCTCATTCTTATGGAGTGGCAAACATCACTGGATATCTTTTGCAGAGGTATGTTATCCAGAAATGGAAGGAGGTCTAGGTGTACGTAACTTGATTCACATTCAGAGAGCCTATGATTGTAAGATATGGTGGTCCTATCACAATGCCACGACCCTATGGTCGTCTTACATGCATCAACGATATGGTATTCACGAAGATTATCTACCCCACATTTACGATTCCCCTAGATGGAAGAGAATATGCTTTACACATTCTTTATGCAATCAGTTATCTACCGGCGTCCCAAACCCTGTGTGGACTTCAAGCGCAAATGGCCTTTTCTCCATTCGGCAAGCATATGATGATGTTCGCCCAACTCGTGTAACTTTATTTTCACATAAATTTATATGGTGGCGTGGAATAACAAAAACAATAAGCATCTTCATCTGGAGATTATTACATTTTGCACTTCCTATTGAAGACAACCTGAAACGACTTTCGACGAGTTGTCCTACTATTTGTCCATTTTGCTGCAGCGATTCTGCTACTTTTTGTCACTTGTTCATGATGTGTCCTATAGTTAAATCTGCATGGTTGAAGTTATCGCTGCTTCTAGATGGTCCACAAATTCAATCAACAACCCTTCAGTCTTATCTACTACAATGGTGGCTCACATCCTCGGTTAGCACACTCAAAGGTAATCTTCGTGTTGTTGGCCTTATAATGCTATGCTGGTCTATTTGGCAGACATATACCAATCATACATATAGAGATGCAGATTTACCATTCACAAGCATATAAAATCTTACTCGTCAATCATGTTACGACTGGACTTCCTCTCTAAACGGCACATCATTGGCTCAATATGTACCCTCTCTTATCGATGCTAGTTTCACTGGAAGACTGCGACCCAAAATTATAGTCCCACTCAAATGGAAGCTTCCCCCATCCGGAAAACTAAAACTAAATGTTGATGCGTCAGCTACCAAGTCATATGCTTCGGCACGAGCAATATTGTGTGACTCACTAGGACGCATGATTGTTGCTCTTTCCTTCATACTTCCTTTTTTATCACCACTCCGCACGGAGATCCAAGACATTCTCTACAGTCTTATGCTTATTGGTCAACTACATCGTCACCTAATCATTGAAACGGACTGCAGTCAAGTAACACAGCATAATACTCACCTTGCAGCTCTGCCAGAATACAACCGTTTACAGTTCTTTCTAAGTCTCACGGCAGTCAAATTATTTCCATCCCTAGAGAGACTGACATAGTTGCTCATTACTTGAGTCAATTCGCACGTACTACGCCAGCTACGAAGATCTTCACTTCTGCAAGTCAACTGCCCTTCACGGCGCGTGGGTTCTATTACACCGACCGTGTTCTACATGTTCTGCAAACATAAATATCATAGCTTGCAAACTACTTTTGTTGCCTGTACTCTTATGATACAGGCAACTATGGTATGTTTTGACACTCACCTTCAATGCAGTCAACTAAATATGTCTCTTAATAGCACTTTTTTTACTTTTTTGCTCGCAGTCTTTGGACTACGAGCAACAACGGTATGTTGCTGGAATTCATGTCCGATAACTTGGCAAAACCAAATTACATTGAATCATTATAATGCATCTTATATTGCTTTCTTGCGAGGATCATACTTATTGTTCTACAATCCAAAATGGCGGACTTATGCTATGCGATTCATAAACTGGAGGACAAACCCTGCTGCTGCTTCACTATATCCAAACCAACACAGCTTCGCCCTATGGCTTCACCAAATCTTGTCCAACAATCATTGCCTTCCAAGCAATACAACAATAGCATCAATGGGGACTACACTTCTTTACTTAGCGATAGCATACAGATAGCATCTCTCCAATGATATAAATATGCACGCTTTTTCCTTCGCAAAGGTTTTATCCACAAGGGTGGTTTTACTTGGCAAGGTTTTAATGCGGAATATCATATATGATTGGAGGCTGCACATTCTCGCTATTTTACACTTTCGTTTTTCATACGCTATACAATGTTGTAATATGATTGCCTCCACCATAAGTGAGGATTTTATTATTTAATAAAATCTCGCCTTCATTCAAAAAAATATATATATAGTTGAGGAATTAGGGTTTTATTGTGCAAAATTGTTTTCTTCTTCACCTTCAAGGCTGCAGCCGTGATGATGGCGGTATGGGGAGGGGGAAAAGCTGTTGTTTGGAGTGTGGGGGAGAAAGAATGGGTAAGGTTTGATTTTTGGTTATGTATATACATATATATAGATAACTACGTAATTTCCTTTTGGGTTTAGGAAATATAATTATATAACTTAATCTCATTGAAACTCTACTCCACTAATTTCATAATTCAATTCAAATCCTACTAGATAGCTTTTATGTCATGCCCCGAGCCCTACCACTCGAAACGTCACATTCGCCGTACACCTTTTTCAAGATGTACAAGGCTTCTTATATCATCATGCTTACATTAATACTCCACTACTTAAGTAAATAAGACTCAATAAATTAACTAAATCCACTCAAAAAATATCCAGAATAATTATCCATCAAAAGAAACATCGTATCGATCAAACAACTGGTCCACACTAAAATAATAATTCTAAGGAGCTAAGTTCATAAGTACTCGATAAAACTCAACACTAATAATAATTCAAATCTCGAAAGCTATCTTCCGATCTTCTTCACCATACCCACTCATCATCTTCCTCCACGTAAACGTACTCATAGTCATTATCATCTGAAAATGGTTGGTGGGGGAGGGAGTGGTGTGAGCCAAATCAACGGGGCTCAGTAAGTAATCTAACTACCTTTTACGGGATCATGTATGTAGGAGAAATAAGTTTTCAAATAAAGTAACTTTCGTAAAATAAAAGTGAACACAACGTCAAGTTTCCCATTTTCAAATACTACATATAATACTTGTGACTTTCAACATTTAGCTCTTAAATGACTTATACCATTCGCCAGAGTACTCTGTCTAGAAAATCCCTTCCAGATGGGCGCATTGGATCCCCACCATGCGAAGAGGGTATTGGGCTTAATGCCCCCAATATTTGGGCGGTCCAACAACTCGCGCAAGTTGCTAGACCACATACTTATAACTTATACTTTCATCATTCAATAGGCCATGCGATCCGGGTAGAATTCGTTTAAGAGTAAAAAACATATCATTTTGCATAAAACATATACTTGTAAAGCACAATATACTTCTACATGATCCAATTTAATATCAAAATAAACATTTAAAACGTAACTTTCGTAAAACAATTTCGCAAATGCACAAAAGAGAGTTAGACCACTTACCTCGAATTGGATACTTAGTTCCTCCTTATTCTACGCTCAGATCTAAACAATTATAGAGCAAAGATCATTACTTGAAGTATCCCTAAAATAATTTACTCTAACTAGTCCTCTTATTTAGCTTTAACCTTTCTCCCTTACCCTTCGACACGGTTTCAATCCCATCCAACCCAGTATTTAACAAAAAAACAATTATAAAAGGTAACGTTGGTGAGTATTGCATATGTTTGCATAATTGCATTATTGCTATTTCTACTGAATGCTTACAAATACATAACCTGACCTGTCGTTTTACTCCTGTATGGCCTCTCACACACTAGCATAATATTACACTGACTCTTAAAGTGAACAACACACAAAAGTAACATAAATCAGTATATCTATTACATAAGCTTCTTAAGATATTTACCATTATTCTATTTGCATGGTCACATAGGTTGTGCCATATGGTTTAGTGCTACTGACCTCTTATGCATCACATACGTTTATAGTAAAGGGACATTATAATTACTGCACAACATGCATAATTACTATCATCTTTAGTGTTAACATACGATATGGTTGTTAGCAACAAATTTATACTTACGTTTACTTGCATGACCACTGACTAAATTACATATATTTACAAATTAGGTTATAATGTTTGCCTGCGGTTGAGTACTATTATAAACTCTAGGGCCAATTCAAATCGTATAGTCATACAAACTTTTATTTCGTCACCAAAGTCATTTACAAAAATAATTAGATAGCACTGCCGAAGATTAAAGTACTCCGGCTAATACCCTTTATTCCTTATGCATCCTGAACCTTTTGAAGTTTCATATATAATTCTTAATTCAAATAATGACAAACCATCAGCACAATAGCGACTATGCGACACCGTCCAAAAAGGATTTCCCGTCAGGCTACAGGTGCAAATCTGCTGTCGTTGCTACGAGTTGTTTATGGTAACCAGTCATGCTATTTAAGAAAATTAGATTATCTCAACATATGTAATCATTCTATGAACTTTCACTATACGTCCAGATATGCAATTCTTTTTAAAGATCATTAGATGACAGCAACCTAATGAACTAAATTTTGTATGAATACCAAGTAAACAAGATAGATAGCAATTAAGGAGTAAAAACGAATGGAAAGAAAATCAAAATTCCCTACCTGTAAATCTTTAGGCTAAACTTTGTTGTTGCCGGCGCTCTTTTTCTTTCTTTTTGCCATGAGTTTGTGTGTTGTTTTGTGGGTTTAGGGAAATCTCATCTCCTATTTATAGATAGTATTTGTACTAGAGTTGTAATGTACCAAGAATCCTTTTCCTATTATAACTATGTAGCTATTCTTTCTTCAACTAGTAATTATCCATTCCCTAATATCTATCATCTAACAAAGATATATATTTACTTCTATTATCTATTTTCTCATGGTTATCTTTTTATTACTTTGTCTATAATTATTATTTTATTAAAAAAAAATCTTGAGTATAACATTTTATCTATATCTCAATTTATTTTTTTATGTTGTATTATTATTTTTATTTTTTATCCCCAAAAATACGGGATGTAACAACAGCAGCCTGGAATGTTCTTATACATTAAGTACATATTAAGACAATACAAGGATCTTGGAAGAGTTTTTTCTTTTAATAAACTTTGAAGAAACAAATGCATTGACCACTAGGATACTAGTCATTAAAATATAAATAACATCATAAAGTTGTGGATAAAATCAAATTGGTCGCATAAGTAAGGGGCTCAAGTACGTATTCTTTTAAAAATGGACTTAATGTGTGGATGTCGGATTATAATCTTATTCATGATGATAGATGGTCATCGAATCAGACCATACATAGGTCATTACCTGTCCCATTATGTTAGATGTCCTCAGTAAAGAAGAAAATGCATTCTTGATTTGAACGGCCATGAAACCAAGCCATCTCAACAAAATAAATTTAAATTAAATCAAGTCTGTGAAACATGGTAAACTTTGGATTCTTTTTTCTTTTCTTCATAGTGATGGCATTCACATAAGATTCCAAAAATTTATTGTGCAAAATTACTCATACTTGGCTTGCAGATTGGACAGTGAACAACATTCATTCCAGAAAGAAAGGGCTAAGTGATGCAATGACAACTAAAATCTCAACTGGATTTTCTTTCTCGCCTTTATAGACCTTTTGTTACGCCCTAAAATTTCATTACGTCGGTGCGTGTTTAATATCGCATTTTATTGACGTTTGGTATATGCTAGATTGTAATTAAATCACTCGGTATATCAGTATGTCGTTAAATCCGATAACAAATATTTTCAAATTACGTGGTAAAATTAAAATAAGATTAGTAGGTAACAACTTAAGTCACTAGAATAAATTAAATAAAAAAATGACAAAAGAAATTAGGATTACTTAAATAAAAGGAAAAAGAAAGTGAGACACAACAAGATATTTTGAAAAGAAGAAAAAAAAATAATATGTATACACATACATATAATGGCCGGCCACCTAGGAAGGAAAAAAGGAAAAGATTTTTGGTTAAATTAATACCCCAATAAAATGTCAAGTGTAGAAGATTGTATAAGAGCCTACTGATAAATTGTCTTATTCTACCCACCTCAAACCCCTCTTGGCCGCCCAACACCACACAAAAAGTAATAAAAGATTTTCTTCTCCTTTGTCTTCAACCTACAAGAAACAATCATGCCTTTTACTCAAAATCTTATACACTTATTATACCAATTGTTACACCTTACCATAAACCAAATAATTCTCTCCCCACTCCCTTAATAGGCCGGCCACTGTATGACAAACGGAGAACATTTTTACCTATCTTTTTCCATCTCCAAGACTTGCATTCATGAAGCATACTGTTGAGAAAAAGAGTTTGAGTGATTCACAAAATACATGATTTAAATAACGCGTGTTTAAGAAATGCATGACACAATTTATTATTTGACACGTTTTTGCGACAAACTTGCCGTATATACTTTATATATAATGTTGCAGTACTAACTAGCCATGAAGCTTTAAAGCTTAAATCAAATGGTAAACATTTGTTGTGGTTGAACTAATTTCAGGTGCCACCATTAATGAACTATAACTAGTTCATTAAGTAAAGTACTTAGTTAAATGAACTAAGTAGTTTATTAAATGGAGATATATTTGAAGAAGGCATGATGGCAACAAATTTGAAAACGGAAAGTCTCCTCCCACTCCATATCACATGTTTTTATATATAATATTGATGTGTTTTTTTCTTAACCACTAACTAGCAAGTGCACTAGGTACAATTGTAGAGTAGCAGGCAAGAGGGTTGTCGATCCCACGAGGACTAATTTTAAGTACCAAAATTATTTTTTCGCCTTAATTTAAACCTATTCAATAAATTTTGATAAAAACAAAAACTAACTGCTAATTAAATTACTAAACCTTAACTTTTTCCTTTAAAGATTTCCTTGACTAGTTTATGTTTCAGTTGAATCATTTTCTAAAGTGTAATCCACTCTTTAACCCAAAATAATTAACTAGTTTCTATTCCAAACCGCTTAGGAAGAAATTCTCTATTTTAATTTTTACCCAATCCCTTGGCGTAGAAACCTAACTCAGTGTGACAAACTCCGTATCCCTACGCAAATTTTAATCCATCGAGTCGCATTTAATTTCCTTAGAATTTTCTAATTATCCACCCGTAGAAACTGAATCTATCCCTAGTCAGTTTTACTACAGGTCCGTCGTTGACACGGTCGTAATTAAAATCTTCACCTCCCGGTCCTTCAAAATTAATTATATGTTATATCAATAGGTAGCTAATCTATTGACGCAATAAACACACCAACAACAATTAACGATTGGGATAATAAACTGGTAAATTAAATAAATCAAAGAGGGAAAACTAATAAATTAAAACATCAAACAATTCAACTGTCACAAAAACTAGTCAAGAAAATAAGAATTTAGCCACAAATTAAATCCATACTATCTATCAATAATTGCATAAATTAGCAGTAGAAAAAGAACCGTGTATAAAATTACACTGCACAGCAGCCTCGGAATTCGCGCTGCTGGACTGCAGACGCTTCTGACGCGGCTGCTGCTGGGCGCCTACCTTGCGTCCGAACTGTGGGCAACCTTTTTTCACTTCTTTTTCTAGTGTTGATGGATGGAGAGAGGATAAATTTGGCCTCGGGAATTGTGCGATGCAATTTTGCTGGTGGGAAAAAAATCCCAGCCGCTGTGTTGCTTGAAGGCTCCCTCCCCCTCAGTATTTATACACGCAAAAAACATAGATGGAGCTGATCAGTTCCCTTTTTCTCTCAACAGTCTTCAAATCTTAGCAGCTTATGATTTGATTTTATCCAACAGCTGAAGTTTATTCCTATTTTTTTATTCATCTTTTCCCTGCAATATTAAAAGAAATATGTAATGTCCAACTAAAAATAAATAAATATTATTTGTAGCTAAATAACATAACTTTTAACATCATTTAAGTTGTAACTCACTTAACCTCATAAAATGAAGTTAATTTAGCTAACAAAGTTAATATTTTTCATTTAATCACATGAACATTTCTATTATTCAATTCGATTGTTATTATCACTTTTTAGCACCGATTGAGCCAAATATTGCTCGATATAAATAGTAAAGTGTATAAATAATATGTATAAAAATTGATGATATCAACTACCCTCCACTTAGCCTTTGATCGTCCTCGAGCAAATAAAGTAACGTTAAAGAAAATATGCTTAATCTTTCTTCTAAAGAATATGCATCAGCGATGATTTCACATAAATAGTCACAAAGTACAATCGAAATAACCAATTGAATAACTTTATAATTCAAATATCAACTATACTTATCCCATGTAATCGAGGTGTGTGTGTAAATAGCCAATTTCTAGCTTTCCGTAGACAATCAGTTGAAATTATGCAAATTATGACTCATGAACATCCCATAAGCTTACTTTTCTTACTTGCTCTCCACTAATGTAGATGATTCAAGTCAACGAAGATCAAGTAGGACTTTTAAGCTTGTAACGTTAGGCTAGGACTTGGTTTCACGAAGGAAAAGGGATTCAAAGAAAAATCTAAGAGAGCTCGCAGAAAATGGCATGCACATGAAACAAACCCTTTTTACAATTCAAAAATCCTAGCCATCTTTTGAGAACCAATAACCAAAATCAATTTTAAGCTTTTTATATCATCGGCCATATAATATTTTTTCCTTTTTTTCTTTTCTTTGGCCTTTTTTTCATCTTTTTTTCTTCATTCTCTTTTCTCATTCTTTGAACTTTTCTCTTTTTTTCTTTTTCATTACCATTCCCTTGTAACGATATATTTGTACACCCTTTCAACCTCGTCTCATCATCGTAACCCACTATCTTCATCTCAAATGTAACGATAATGTCATATAAGCTCTCTTAGATAAGGACATATAAGGATATAAATTTTTATCAAGTAGGCTAAAATGGAAAGTTAATGAGGTTTAACAACAAAAAAAATCGAATGGGGTCTCACCATTCTTAATAATCAGGCTCAAAAAGGGTACTAGGGATAAAATGATCATAGGGATGGCTAGAAAGGCTCAAACGGTCCAAAGAACGCCTATGACTGTCATCTCTAAGTCAACTTAAAATCATCTAATAATTTCGCCTCGAGAAGTAATGAAGTAAGTTCTATAATGACACAAAATGCATGATAAGCATAATTCTTTACTACCATCCATAAATCACAAGATCATGGCTATACGTGCTCAAAATTTCTCAACTTACATGGAATAAAATATAATTAACTTTGAATCAATCCATCATTCCAAAGGTATTTCTCATGTATTATGTAACTACATATGCAAAACAATTCTCATCCACATATTCATAGAAGATCGAAAATTTTAAAAATAACGTACATTTAAGCATTTTTCTTTTCAAATACATCAAAAATCAGATCTAAAAAACAAGCATCCATAAGTCTACGTCTCCTACCCTCCACTTAGACATTAACATTATTCTCAATGTTAAGAATAAGAAGCAAAGGAACAAGAAACTTAGCTGATTTGATGCACACGTCATCTTTCAATATTGCAGTGAGCCGCACACATGTCATATGGTTCCCATCTCAGGACAACTTCTTTTTCAACGGTCTTGCAATTTTTATTCCTACAAAACCAAACCACAACAAAAGCGCATAACACGGAAAAAATTACATGACTAAAGCTTGCAAGAAAAAATTGAAACATTCATTGCTCAACAGCCTCTGAATGTATTTCAATAAAAAAAACTTGCAAACTTTTGACGCTGACACAACAACATATCAAAACAATAAAAATGATAAGGCAAAGAAGTAGTTCTGAATTTATAGTCTACAGCTAGACTTCCCGAAGTTCCTTTTCATGGTGGATCATACAAGCGAATTTTCATTTCATTTCGAGAAGCTTCAGTATTGAATCTTTTTAGACGACTACTATTTACTCTGATTTTCTTAACCTTCTCGAATTCCAACTCAACGTCTCCAGAGGGACATATTTTCTTTACAGTGCAGGATATTGATTTGTCTAACAAAACTTTTTGACCCTCTTGTAACTTATTTTCAAAAACGCTTTCATTTTCTCTGCCTCTAAATTTATCGTTACTAGGAGTGCTTTCTTCAAGAAAAACTTTAAAAATAGTATTAACAGAACAGTAGTCATCAACCTTCCTAGGGTGTTTTAAATCTTTTAAGACATGTAACTTCACTTGTTCATTGCCTACCCTTAGGATTATGTCTCCATTTGGAACATCAAAAACACTCCTAGTTGTGGCTAAAAATGGTCTTCCAAAAAGAATCTTTGAATTAGAATCATTAACCATATCTAACACAACAAAATCAGCAGAAAAAATGAATTTATCGATTTGAACCAAAACATCTTCAACCATTCCTCTTAGACATTTGGTTGATCCATCAGGAAAACGTACTGAGAAATTGGTTGGTTTTAAGCCTTTCAATTTTAAATTTTCAAACACCGAGTAAGGCATGACATTGACACTAGCACCAAGATCACATAAGGCATCATCAAAATTAAAATTACCAATTGAACAAGGGATATAGAAACATCCAGGATCTTTTTGTTTCGGTGGTAATTTATCTTGAACATGTTCATTTATATGATTACCTTTTTCAAGTCCTTGTTTCTTCACTTGGTTTGCCAGTATTTCTTTACAAAAATTCTTATAACTCGGTATTTTCTCTAAAGCTTCTTCGAAAGGTGTATCAGCGTTTAATTTCTTGAACTTTTCAATGAATTTTCCAAATTCCTCATCAAGTTCATTTTCATTAAGATTCGCAGATAATTTTTGTGGAATTCTCGTTTGTTCTTTCTCATTTTGCTTTCTCATATTTTTACATTGATAGGTATTGTCGTCTTCTCTAAATTCTTCAGCTTCTATTTTTTTCTCATTCTTGTCAGCTTTGGTACCAAGAAAAATTGATCGCTTGTTGTTATCACCATTTTCATTCAAAGAGTTCGCTTCATTTCCACTCATCAGAGTTATAGCATTCAATTCCTTAGGATTTGTCTCAGTATTACTTGGCAGACTTCCTTGGATTCTATTTGATAGTAGATTTGCCATTTGACCGACTTGGTTTTCCAAATTTTTTATTGAAGATTCTTGATTCTTGATTAAAGTTTCTTGATTTCTTATCAAAGCTTTTTGATTTTGGAATCTAGTTTCGGAGCTTGATATAAATTTTGCCAAGATATCTTCAACATTTACCTTCTTCTCTTGAGTGGTTGGAAAACTAGGAGGATGCCCTAGATTTTGAGGTCTATTCCAAGAATTTGCATTATTTCCCCATGTATTACTGTAGGTATTAGGATAAGGATTGTTAAATCTTTGATTTTGACCTACAAAATTTACTTCATTCGGATTGAAATTTTCACTTGTGCTTGCTATTTGATTTTGTGGACACTGATTTGCCACATGATTACCGCCACAATTTTCACAGGTTATTTTGCCGCCAATGCCTAGACTTTTTGAAATTAGAGAAAGTTGTGCCAAGATGGCAGAGTTTGTGTCAAGTTCTAATACATAACCTCTCTTAGGATTGTTTCGTTCATTTGGCCATTGAGAACCTGTTGAGGCCATCTCTTCAAAGAGATTCCATGCCTCATCGGGTGGCTTTCTCATTATGCTACCCCCACTAGCAGCGTCTACCATTGATCTGGCGCCTTTTTCCATACCGTTATAAAATATTTGGACTTGCATCCACTTTGGTAGTTCATGGTGTGGGCACTGTCTTAGGTAGTCCTTAAATCTTTCCCATGCTTCATATAAGGATTCCCCACTATCTTGAACAAAATTCGTTATATCGTTTCTAAATTTCATGGTTTTAGATGGTGGGAAGTATTTAGTCAAGAAACTTGAAGCCAGTTGGTCCCAAGTAGTGATAGAACCTGAGGGTAGAGAATTAAGCCAAGCTTTTGATTTATCTTTTAGGGTAAATGGGAAGAGTCTTAGCCTTATAGTATCATCAGTTACCCCATTTTGTTTAAATGTGTCACATATTTCTAAGAAATTAGAAATATGGGTGTTAGGGTCTTCACTTGATAAACCATAGAATTGTACAGATTGTTGGATCATTTGTATTACCGCTGGTTTAATTTCAAAATTATTGGCGGCTATAGTGGGTCTAAGTATGGCTGGAGCAGCTCCCTCTACCCTAGGGGTTGCATAATCTCTAAGGCATCTTTGGGCTTCTTGGTTATTTTCTGCCATTTCGATTGCTTCAATTTCTATTTCTTCTTGGATTTCTTGGATATTAACTCCTTGCGAGTTAATTTTTACTTGACTTACTATTTTTCTGTTATGTCTAGCAGTACCCTCAATATGAGGATCGTATAGTAAAGGCTCGTTAGAACTACGAGTCATAAACTATAAAAGCAAAATAAATAAAATAAAAAATAAAAGATAATTAACGAAATATACAGCGGAAATAATACGGAGAGGAAAACACTTACGAAAATAATGCTAAACTTTTTACTGAATCTAAATAAGAGGTCAACTTGCGGAAATAAATAAAGACAAAAAAAATAATAATAATTAAAGATGACCTAAACAGAAACAGAGGAACAACGAAAAAAGTAAATTATAAAATATTCATATAAAACAATCGATTTTTTATATATAAAAAACGTAAAAGCAACGTCTGTTGAAACTTTTTTTTTATTAATTTGGTTGTTTTTGTTTATTTATATATATAATATATTTTAGCTTAATCTCAAGGCTATATATAATTATATGATATCAAAATCTAGTCCCCGGCAACGGCGCCAAAAACTTGATGTGTTTTTTTCTTAACCACTAACTAGCAAGTGCACTAGGTACAATTGCATGTAGAGTAGCAGGCAAGAGGGTTTTCGATCCCACGATGACTAATTTTAAGTACCAAAATTATTTTTTCGCCTTAATTTAAACCTATTCAATAAAATTTGATAAAAACAAAAACTAACTGCTAATTAAATTACTAAACCTTAACTTTTTCCTTTAAAGATTTCCTTGACTAGTTTATGTTTCAGTTGAATCATTTTCTAAACTGTAATCCACTCTTTAACCCAAAATAATTAACTAGTTTCTATTCCAAACCGCTTAGGAAGAAATTCTCTGTTTTAATTTTTACCCAATCCCTTGGCGTAGAAACCTAACTCGGTGTGACAAACTCCGTATCCCTACGCAAATTTTAATCCATCGAGTCGCATTTAATTTCCTTAGAATTTTCTAATTATCCACCCGTAGAAACCGAATCTATCCCTAGTCAGTTTTACTACAGGTCCGTCGTTGACACGGTCGTAATTAAAATCTTCACCTCCCGGTCCTTCAAAATTAATTATATGTTATATCAATAGGTAGCTAATCTATTGACGCAATAAACACACCAACAACAATTAACGATTGGGATAATAAACTGGTAAATTAAATAAATCAAAGAGGGAAAACTAATAAATTAAAACATCAAACAATTCAACTGTCACAAAAACTAGTCAAGAAAATAAGAATTTAGCCACAAATTAAATCCATACTATCTATCAATAATTGCATAAATTAGCAGTAGAAAAAGAACCGTGTATAAAATTACTTGCCATATATAGATGGCCAGCCCCTATACTTCAAAAATGGCCATAAATTTCGTGGATCACATGGTATACTCAGCCATGGAATCATTCCATGTGGCACACACAAATCACCCCTAATTAAGGCTAAATTATAGAGATTTCAAATTCAACCTATTTTGTCACATGTGGGAGCCTATGTCTCAGCCCTTATGAGCTGAATATTTAATTTATTTTATGTATATTATGTATGACATAATGTATATAACATATGCAAAAATTTTGAATTTAATCGGAGAAAAATCATGTAACCGACAAAAGTCAAAAATTCGGTTTTCTACGAACTCAACACATCAACGTTTTTGACATGACATGTAACATGTATATAGACACTTTTTACATATTCAAGACATATTAAAGTGTACTAGAATATTCAAGTTAGGGCTGATTGGAATATACCGTATATGTATAATTATTGTGCAATATTAGACAAAGTTTACAAAAATAAAATTCAGCACATGTCCAAGACATCATACACGCCTACCTCAGCTTTGTGGAGCTTATGTGGAGCTTAGTTGGCATCTTGATTGATGGAGAATAAGCCACACAAGGTTAGTGACATAATAGAGGGAGCTACACAAGTTAACATTTCAAATGTTTTAGCAAATGAAACACATGCTGAAAATTCAGCATGTGAGACATTAGTTGGCCGATTTTTTGGTCTTTGATGGAGATAAATTTGCTTCCAAATTTGTGGGGATTAATTGTTGACTATTTGGCAATGTTTTAAACCTTATTTGTCATTTGTTTTAGATGTTAATCTCAGATTTTTAAAGCTACTTAATGGTGACAAGGTTGAACCAATCAAAGTGTGCCAGGTAAGTCAAGCCAAGACATTCATCCAATCAAGTTGTGCCAAGCAAGATGGTGTCACACTTATACAAGGAATTCTTCGAAGGACATAAAAGAGAATTCTCAAGGTGAAAAAAAGCCCTAGGGGGCGGCCAAGGCTAGATAAAAAGAAGAGAAGTGAGCCACACAAATTCAAGACAAGTCTCATAATTTCCCAAGTGCAAAAAGACTCTCTACTCTCTTCTTCTAAATTTCTTTCTTCTCCTCTCTCAAGCCTATTGTACTTATATTCAAAAATATTGAATAGGCTTTGTTCATACCATCATACACGCCTCATTGTTGTAAAAGGTTGATCAAGGTGTGATCAAATCTTCATCCGTTCGGTGGTGGTGTTCGTGATCATTGTGATTGCTTATATCGTTTGTTTGAGGATGGAGTTGGTGTGTAACTCCAGAAACCCTTGTGGTAAGGCATTAATTTTGTTTAGTGATAACCAAGGAAGGTGTCCTCAAGGACTGGACTAGGTTGATTTAACCGAACCAGTATCAAGCTGTTTGTGTTCTTTACTTTACTGCACATTAATTTCACTTTCCAACATTCTACATCTATTTTGTCGCAATCTTAAAAAAGGCAAAAGAATTTCAAAAATTGTAAACTTTTGCAGACACATAGCCACATCACTTAAGTTTCATTTGGCGCAAGTTTTAACCCATTTGGACAAGTATAAGTCAATCAAACGTTAACAGTTCTGAGACTAGTGCAATCTGATTTTCAGACTTGCAAAGGTTGAGAACTTAACCGTATTTGATATACTTACCAAATGAATTTTTCAAAATTGTTTCAACCCATTACAATACCTATCTTAAGGAGTTTATCATTAAATTTTCAGACCATTTGAAGTTATAGATTAATCGAAATAAAATTTTCAAATCAGACTACTGTTTCTGGCAGATTTGCGCAATCTGACCACAAACAAGTTTTTAAAGGGTTAGAGGCTGAATTTTAATCAGAAATTTTTAGGGGATACTCAGAACATCTGAGAGTAGAATCTCCCTAAATTTCAGAATTTTTGAAGGTTTATAGCTTAGCCTGCCAAACGTTTCAAATCAAGATCTGAAAACATAAACTGTTGATTTCAAATCAGGATCTGAAAATTTTTGAAGGTTTGTAGCTTAGCCTGCCAAACGTTTCTGCTGATTTGATATAGCTTGATATGTCCTTCCATCTTTACATGCACTTTTGATTTTATTTCCAAGAGAAAGCGAGAGAGAGTGCACGATTTAATGGGGAGACAGAGAGTGATTGATTGCAAAAATCAAGGGAAAGAAAATTCAAAATTCAAAATTTGAATTTGTGCACGATTGGAGGAAGAGTGGTTAAATTTAAATCATGAACTAAGTTTATTTTGTAAATCATCAAAACGGAGAGATTGTTGAGAAAAGAGTTTGAGTGATTCACAAAATACATGATTTAAATAACGCGTGTTTAAGAAATGCATGACACAATTTATTACTTGACACGTTTTTGGGACAAACTTGCCTTATATACTTTACATATAATGTTGCCGTACTAACAAGCCATGAAGCTTTAAAGCTTACATCAAATGGCGAACATTTGTTGTGGTTGAACAAATTTCAGGTGCCACTATTAATGAACTAAACTAGTTCATTAAGTTAAGTACTTAGTTAAATGAACTAAGTAGTTCATTAAATGGAGATATATTTAGAGAAGGCATGATGGCAACAAACTTTGAAATAGAAAGTGTCATCCCACTCCATATCACACGTTTTTATGTATATTATATATATATATATATATATATTCAGATTTTTTATAAAAAGGCACAATACACATATATTCCGACATACTACCGACACGTTACATGTATTACAAATGTACGTCAACGTCACACCACTATACTTACCTCATATTTATGAGTATATTCAGGTCTTATATCATATGATATAAGTCATGGCGATGACAAAATAATTACGACACATTACAAGGTTATAAACCAAAAATTGTCGTATCGGGTGACTACCGAAACTTCGCTGACGTGTCACGTACTTGCCATATATAGATAGCCAGCCCCTATACTTCAAAATGGGGCACCAATTTTTTGGCTCACATGGTATACTCAGTCATGAAATCATTCCACGTTGGTACACACAAATCACCCCCAATTAAGACCAAATTGTGGAGATTTCAAATTCAACATATTTTGTCACATGTGGGCGACTATATCTCAGCTTTTATAAGCTGAATATTTAATTTATTTTATGTATATTATATGTGACATAATATATATAACATGTGCAAAAATTTTGAATTTAATCGGAGAAAAATCGCGTAATCGACAAAAGTCAAAAATTCGGTTTTCTACGAACTCAACACATGGAACGTTTTTGGCATGACATGTAACATGTATCCAGATACTTTTTACATATTCAAGACGTATTAAAGTGTACTAGAATATTCAAATTAGGGTTGATTGGAATATACCATATGTGTATAATTATTGTGCAATATTTGGCAAAGTTTACGAAAGTAAAATTCAACACATGTGCAAGACATCATACACGCCTACCTCAGCTTTGTGGAGCTTATGTGGAGCTTAGTTGTCATCTTGATTGGTGGAGAATAAGCCACACAAGGTTAGTGGCATAATGGAGGGAGCTACACAAGGTAATATTTCAAATCTTTTAGTAAATGAAACACATGCTAAAAATTCACCATGTGAGACATTAGTTGGACAACTTTTTGGTCTTTGATGGAGACAAATTTGCTTTCAAATTTGTGAAGATTAATTGTTGAATATTTGGCAATGTTTTAAATCTTATTGGTCATGTGTTTTAGATGTTAATCTCATATTTTCAAAGCTACTAAATGGCGACAAGGTTGGACCAATGAAAGTGTGCCAAGTAAGAAAAGCCAAGACATTCATCCAATCAAGTCATGCCAAGTAAGCAAGATGGTGTCACATTTACACAAGGCATTCTTCCAAGGACAAAAAAGAGAATTCTCAAGGTGAAGAAAAGCCCTAGGGGGCAGAAAGGCTAGATAAAAAGAAGAGAAGAGAGCCACACAAATTCAAGACAAGTCACATAATCTCCAAAGTGCAAAAAGACTCTCTACTCTCTTCTTCTAAATTTCTTTCTTCTCCTTCTCTCTCAAGCCTATTGTACTTATAGTCAAACATATTGAATAGGCTTTGTTCATACCACCAAACACGCCTCGTTGTTGTTAAAGGTTGATCAATGTGTGATCAAACCTTCATCCGTTCGGTGGTGGTGTTCATGATCATTGTGATTGCTTGTATCATTTGTTTAAAGGTGGAGGTTGTGTGTAACTCCATCAACCCTTATGGTAAGGTGTTAATTTTGTTTATTGATAACCAAGAAAGGTGTCCTCGAAGACTGGAGTAGGTTGATTTAACCGAACCAGTATAAAACACTTTGTGTTCTTTACTTTATTGCACAGTAATTTAAGTTTCCAGCATTCTGCATCCCTTTCCTCGCAATCTTAAAAATAGCAAGAGAATTTCAAAAATTATAACATTTTACAGAAACATAGCCACATCTCTTAAGTACCATTTGCTGCAAGTTTCAACCCATTTGGACAAGTATAAGTCAATCAAACGTTAATAGTGCTCGGACTACTGCAATCTGATTTTCAGACTTTCAAAGGTTGAGAACTTAACCGTATTTGACATACTACCCAAAGGAATTTTTTAAAACAGTTTCAACACATTAACATACATATCTCAAGGGGTTTATCATTAAATTTTCAGACCATTTAGAGTTACGAATTAATCGAAATAAAATTTTCAAATCAGACTACTGTTTCTGGCATATTTGCGCAATCTGACCACAAACGATTTTTTAAAGGGTTAGAGATTGAATTTTAATCTGAAATTTGTAGAACAAAGTCAGAACTTTGGAGAGTATAATCTCTCTAAATTTCAGAATTTTAGAAGGTCTGTAACCTAGTCTTTCAAATGTTTCAAATCAGGATCTGAAAACAAAAACTGTTTTCAAAAGTTGGGTTTTTGGATCAAAATATTTTAAAAACCAAATTTTCCGCACCCACTATTCAACCCCCCTTCTAGTGGTGCCTTTCAGGTTCTACACATACTCCCTCTCCTAACCAAGACTTCATGATGGCATCTTTCCCTCCCCCCAGCCCACCATCTCCAACCTGCCACTCATGCTTAAAAGAGGAGAGTTTCTCTTCTCTTTCATTATTCACTCCACTCTTCCATTTACGTTTCAACGAAATTCAATCTAAGTCTCTTTCCTCTTCAAGAAAAACAAAGTCTTCTAACCCCTTTTCACCCTCCTTCGGCCGAAAGTTACCAAGAAGAACAAGGAGGAAAATTTCTTCTCTTCATATCACATTAACACTCCAATACATGACCCAAACATCCTCCTACATTAGGAGTATTGACCGAAATTGTGTAGAACCAAGAACCAAGAAGGAGTATGAGTTAAGTTCTTCCATTTATCTATTTCCATAGTTACTCACTAACTCTTCCATTTTGTACCCCAAACCCATGGCCTTCAAGGAGGAAAAGGAGAAATTTTTCTATAAGCCAAGTGACGAAATCTTCACCTTAAACTAAAAAATAAGCGAGAAATGCAAGTACTCTTCCTAGATCCGTCATGAATTTCCAAAAATTAAGTATATGTGTTCATATAAAAGTTGGATCATTCATGAAGTATGTTCAATGTTTTAGTAGCAAGAATATGTAAAAGTTATATCCTATGTGATGTTTATGTCGTGCTACGTGACTCCTATAGAATCGGCCAACATTAAAATATGGACTCACATGCATAAATGAAATGAAATAAAAAACTCTTATGTGATGTATGTAGAAACAAATGATAGAAAATGAAGTCAAATAATATGTTAAATAAAGAGCACTAAGAATGTAACTTTTATACGATTGTTCATGTATTTTCCACGGTGATCATCATCTATGTATTGTCTATGGTGTTTTGGTTTTTGTATGTTTTGGTGGTCTTGGTTTAGCATGTTTATGGATGCATCATAATCATGACTAATATGCTAGATCACAAATGTTGTTCTTGATGATCATCATGCTTATATGTTCATACATACACATGGCGTAGGGGCTATTTTAGCTTCTTACTTGAACTTGATCATCCATCTTCATAATGTGTATAATCTTGATCGCCATGACTCAAGAAGGTATTTTTTCAATTTTTTTATTATCCTTATGTTGCATGTATGCTTCATAATGATCTTAACCTTGAAAGTCATCATTTTTAAAGAAATAAATATGCATATAGTTAGAATGAATGTCAATCTCAAGATATATGTATAAGATGAAAAAAAGATGAAATTTATGTGGTTAGGAGAAAGGTGAAACAATTTTGCCATAAGGCCATAAAGTGGAATAAACAAATTTGTCACATGTTATGAAAATATATATGTGTATGTTTATAGGTGATACACTGCCTAGGGCCTATTTATGAAAGAAATAAATTTTGTTACATGTTTATAGACTTATGTATGTATGAATGGTAGTATGATGGTAATTAGGACTATGTTATGTATTCTCTTAGGACATTTTAAAGTAGTTATGAAATAAGTGTCCTAAATGCTTAAGTGTGGTGTCATGATCTTATATGTAGAATGTATAAATTAAGAAAGTGATGATGGATGAAATTGTACAAAAAGGGAACTGTTTTGGGAGACTTGGCCAAAAATACCATAATGGGGGTAAGAATGGTATTTCCTTAATTGTTATATACATGATGTAGATAAGTTATAGATTTATGATGATTAAAATCTAGAATGTCAAAAGTGACCTTGGACCGAGCCTAATTGACAATGAAACAAAAATTTTTAAAATTATTTTTATCACATCACATGTTTTAAAAAGTTCTTACGCGTAACGAATAATAAACATTAGACGGTTGATTCAAACAACACATTTTATGTTATGATTATGATATGTCAGGTTATGGTGCGTCGGTATGACATCGGGACCATAGTGGTCATGGGCATATGCTATCATTATGGCCGAGTGTAACACCTTTTTTGCGATACGGGATCTTTTCAATAACATGTCACCGTTAGAAACATGTATATATGATTTAGCACCATGTTTGGAACATTGGGATTCATATTTGTACTATGACTATATGGGGAATCATTCGCTATATCGTGCGTTATTATTCTTATAAAAAGTGATATAGCCATCTTATGAAAATGTTGTGTTTATATGTTTATGAAAATGTTATGTTACGCATGTTTACGGAAAAGTCATGTCTTGATTATTTGTGTAAAGTCATGTTTTAAATTGTTTATGAAAAATGGACCATGTTATGACTTATGAAAACAAAATTTCCATGAGACCTTTGAGTTAATGTTGGAATATCCTTATGATTATGATATTACTAAGTGGATTAAAGAAGAGTTTATGCATAGAAGTGTAGTTGTTGTGAATACAAGACTTGTGAACTTAGTACAAGATATGGGCTAGAAATATTAAGAATGGACATGTAGATGGCGTCTTCATGGACTTAGGAAAAAGGAAAAATGTTAACTTGATGTCGATGTCGGTTATATATATGTGTTACATGTTGTACGATTACACTTAAGCTGCCACATTATTTTTTAAAATGGAGACGTGTTATGTTATGTTCATAATTTACGCTTTATTATTTTATCACCTCGTCTCCCCATGTATGATCCACTTGACGTATCCAGGCAGATTTATTTTCTGGGTGATTAGTTTTATCTCTTGTCTTAATCACATTGCAGAGAACATGGTTTGTGATACTGGATTCATAGAGGACAGACCCCGAGTAGACTACCCGTGAGCAAGAAAGTATGCCAGGACTTTAGCTTTTTGGATATGTTAGACATTTTGATCATGATGTACTTATATTATTTTGGGACTTTTCTACATTATAACTTGTACCGATTGTGACGATTTGTATATGTATGCATGTTGTATGTTTATCTTTACGTTAGCGGATGATTCATGTCGACATGCACAGGTATATTTTGATGCCTTGTACATCTCGTAGTATAGTACAGCAGGTGCACCGTTCCGAGAACCTAGTCCGGGTAGGGTGCTACATGTGGTATCAGAAACTAGGCTTTAGATGCATGGCCGAAACAATAAAGTAAATGAATTTGAATATAATTGATGATCTTAGAACTTAAGTTATGATCTTAGACCGAGAGTAACATCCTTAGATTAAGATCAGTAGAATGGTTTTGAGATAAACGGATAAAAGAATTCTACATCTACTTAGTTTATAAGATGTGTTGGACCGTAACACATGCAATAAACACCACTAGAGGAGGGTGAATAGTGGTTAGTGGAAATTACATTATTTTAAAACCCTTTGAAAAACATCCCTCAAAACAGAATCTGAGACCTCCTCAGATTCAGTACCAGCTTTTTAGAAATTCATAAGTCAATGTACACAACTCCAAAAATTATACACTTTTTCAGAAATCAATTTCAAGGTCTTGAATATAATATATCCAAAAATGAGATAAAAATAAAATCGTTTGACCATTCAAACAAATAAAAAGATTCAGATGGTCAATCTGGACAGTATTGGATAGAAAGTTGGTAAAATTTGAAAACCTACATCTCTTTAATTACTCAACCAAAAAGATTGATCTTTATATCAAAATAATCCTTAGGATATTTAGTTTAAGTTTCAAAAAGGCCTTGACCTGAAAATATGCTTCATAAAATCAAAATGCATGTTTCCTTGAAACTAGTTAGAGTGCAGCCAGAATGGAGCAGTTATATTTTAAAGACTGAAAGACTAACTTTCCTTTGCTCCAATCAAGTGATTCATGTTGCAAATAAAAGATAACAGTATAAAGTTTAACTCCACAAAAAAGCAATAAATTTGAAAACCTTAAGCTATTTTTTCAAGTCTTGTATAAGTTGAATAAAAACTACAGTAAAAACGGGAATAATAAAGAAGTAAATAAGAAAAACAAGAACACCAAGAATTTATACTAGTTCGGTCAATGTGACCTACTCCAATCCCAAGGAACACTTTTCCTTAGATTTTACTATGAATCAATCACCAATACAATAAGAACCAAGCTTGATCTTTGGGTTATACACCAGCCAAATTCAAGATTTCACTATGAATCAATCACCAATACATGAGGTGTATAGTGTAGCCCTATAATAACTCTCAAGGAACCACCTTAGCTACTCAAATAATAAGCAAGAAATAAGAGAAGAGAGAATAGCAAGAAAATGATCTTCAAGTTTGTTCTCAAGTGTTGTGTGTTCTCTTCTTCACCTTGCCTCATATTTATAGTGTGAAATAGCCTTTGAAGATAAGAGTGCCAATGTATCAACATCTTCATCATCAAGTATTATGTGTCTTTACTTTATTGGATGATCAACTTAGCACCTTGTACACTTGGCAACGTCAAGAAAAAATGATTGGTCCACCTTGGCAATTATGTTGGCCGAAAATTGCACCTTGGATAGTCTTGAAAATTATGAAGATAATAAGAAGGATTAATATGGCATATCCTTTCCAAGATTGCCTCAACTTCTTGGCAAGATAATAGGAAAATGTGAATGGCTGCTCCTTTTAGATGAAATCAGATCTAAACAACTTATATGACCGTTCGTTTCAAATTGAAATTTCTAAGTCAGTAATTTTTGGCAACTAGCTTGTATTTGGTTGGTCCAAATGGCATAATCTTGTACATATGTCACAAAATGAATAAAACACCTTTTCCACATGTATACACATGTATTTGAGCCATATATATGTGTATAAACTCAGATTTGGTGAAGAGAAATAAATAGATAAAGATTAACAAGACTTTGTCAACATATAATTCAAAATTCTCACAATTTTCTGTTTCTAAGTTTTGGTGAATTTTGTGCCAAGAATACCCTCACATCCTCTGCAAAATAATGAATGGGAACCTCCAAATAAAATAGAATATGACATCAAAAACTGTCACATATCCCGCCGATGTCGATAATATCACAAAATAAAGGATAGAATAGATAATCTACAGATGATCTCCAAGAAAACCATAAATGAGCTCTATAATAGAGATAATATCAAAATCAGGTGTTGTCCTTGAGTGAAATGACCGAAATGCCCTTGGGAGGTAAAATGACGAAAATATCCCTGAAGATAGAAAACTACGAAAATAACCTCGACTGTTAGAGATAAATATAACAACACCTTTGTAGTGATGAATAAGTCATAAATTAGTCCTTGTATAATTTTCTCCGTGTCATATACCTACAAGAACTCAAAATGCCAGTTTTGTCCTTTTTGGTAAGTTATAGAAACTTTTAGGGCATATTAGTCACAAGACATAATAACATTCATCAAAATCAAATAATAAAATCACAAAAACCATGTATGAAACATTAAGAACATATATGCAAATGAAAACCACTATTTATCATATTTTAGATAACATGAAGCGATTTGTTAGGAGAGTGAAGTAAAACATAATTACTTCTTCATAGATTAAGCGCTTGATGTAGCATGCTATGTTGCCACCAAAACTCTCTGTTCAGAATTTCCACAGGATAAAGCGCTTTATGTAGCGTGTCATGTTGCCACCAGAACAATCTCTTCAGAATTTTCAAAGCATGAAGCGCTTTGTGAAGCGCTCAATGTTTTGATCCAAAGTTTCTGTTTAAACTTTCTGAAAGATGAAGCGCTTAATCAGGCGCTTGAAATATGAAGAATGTTTTAACATGTAGATGAAGCGCTTGATTAGGCGCTTGAAGTCCGATGAAGTGCTTGATCAGGCGCCAGAAGCCTAAAGAAAAGTTTTAACATTTAATACTTGTGTGAATCATCAAAAGCAAATTGTACACCAACATTTTCACACATATTTAATATATTTCAGCTTTTTACCATTTATAATATCACGTTTGACACTTTCTTAAATATTCAACACTTAAAATCACAACTTTGAAATTATCCAAACATATTTCTCAATAAGATGATTATTTTGGAACCCTAATAGTTAGCACTAATCCTAGGAAATATAGATAAATCACTTGTATTAAACTTATGTATATACAAACTGTTATATTGATAAAACAGTTTTCGGTAGCATGTCGTCGTGATCTCTAGGGAGACCGTGCATTGATAGACCAGTACAGCTACCTCCTCTGCCATAGGTACCTCTGCCAGTAAAGCGGGTACCACCGCACCAGGAGCATGTTCCACCGCCACCGGCACATGCCCTAGGAGGTCTTCATAGGCCTTGCTCATTGCCCTGATATACATTGGTCAAGCAGTCGGTAATAATAATAATAAAAATCATGCCGAACCTCTGCCTCCACCACCACCACAGCAATACGGTACTCGTTCCTTCTACTGGGAGTGAAAGAGAGCCTGAGTTGCAAATTTCAAGGGAGGATCTGACCCAGATGTAATGGAGAAATGGTTCGATGAGGTGGAGAATAATTTTGAGCTGATTTAAGTACCTGATGAGATGAAGGTGAGGTGCTTCGACCTCTTTTCAATAGAGAGGCCAATTAGTGGTGGAAGACTAGCATGCAACGCTTGCCCAGACAAGTTACTTAGATCCGTTTTCTAGAGGAGTTCCATAAGTTCTGCATCCTACTTTTAGTGGCATTATAGAAGATTGGGATGTTTGAGTCGCTGAAGCAGGATCTGGGTATGACAATAGCGGATTACGCGAATCAGTTCACATCCTGGGGAAAGTATGTTCCGTTCACAATGGGAGATGAGCAGTTGAAGATGATAAACTTTTAGAGTGGCCTGAATTCCCGCCGCATTTGAATAGTGAATGCTAATCCAAGAGAATCTGGGGAGTTACTTGACGTATGCCATCGAGTCAAGCGAGACATTCTGATATGCGACGAGGAGACATGGGGCAAGAGGCACTAAAAGTTTGGAGATAACCGGTTTGTGAGATGGGCCAAGACTGCGAGGAGAGAGGATGGCCGAGTTCAGCGGCACTTTCAGTTCCAACTACAGCCTGTGCATCAGCCACAGTCTCAGCATCAGCAGCAGCCCCAACGCCAGCCACAGCTGCATTGCCAGCCGCCAGCGATAGCTATTCCTCGATTCCCTATTTGTGAGAGGTAGTGCACTGGAGCTTGCTTACTAAGGACCAGTGCCTGTTTTAATTGTGGCAAGATGGGCCACATGATTAGAGATTACCCAGAGCTGAGGAACGATCCATAGAGGAGCGCACCACAACAGAGGGACAGTCCATGGGCCAATGCCTGAGTACATGTGATGACTGATGCTGAAGTTGGTATCCAACGTAGTGACATGTATATTTAATTACGCAAATTTAAGTATTGTTATCTATAACTTTTAAGAATTCTCTAACTATATTATAAATTGTCTCATGTGCGATATTAGTAAACAACATACCTACAAATGTGTCGTTTGATAGTAGTGCAAGCCACTCCTTCGTGTACAAAAGGTTTGCCAAAAACCTTAGCAGTTGTCCTACATGGTTAGAAATGTGTTATCCTGTTTATGCATCTGGTGATCAAGTTATCACTTCCCACAATCTGTATAAGGGCTGGAAAGTTGAGATGGAAGGGTAAAAGTTCGATAATACCCTAATCCCGATACAGATTAGGGACTTCGACATCATTCTGGGTTTGGATTGGCTGTTCAAACACCATGCCTATATCGATTGTCGTGGGAAGTGCATAGTGATCAAGGACCTGACCTGAGAAGAAGTTGTCTATCAGGAGAATTCTAATTTGAGGAAGATACCACAGAACGTTTATTTGACCGCAGCCCAAGCATGTCAAGCATTGAAGAAAGGGATGAAGGCTTTCTCTTGCATGCCCTCAGTGACAAGTCGGAAATGTCTTTGATTAACTGTATTCTAGTGGTTAGAGAGTCTTCAAAAATCTTTCTAGATATTTTTCATGGCTTACCTTTGGACAGGAAGTTAGAGTTCGAGACCAGTGTTGTACCAGGAGCGGAATCTATTTCTAAAGCACCCTCTTGGATGGCTCCAGCAGAGTTGAAAGAGTTGAAGGTAAAATTGTAAGAGCGGATTGAAAAGAAGTATATACTTCCCAAACATATCACCTTGGGGAGCCTCAGTTTTGTTTGTGACGAAGAAGGATGGCAGTATGAGACTGTGCATCAATTACTAGGAGCAAAAAAAATTACCATCAATAATAGATATCCATTTCCTAGGATCGACAACCTATCCGATCAGTTGAGAGTAAGTATTTTAAATACTTATATAATGACAATATGAACGTATAAAAACTATAACATTTGTGTATAGTGCACCAAAATATTCAGCATGATTGATCTTCGCTCCGGGTATCATCAACTAAAGATCAAAGAAGAAGGTGTTGCTAAGATTGCCTTTCGTACTCGATATGATCACTACGATTTCTTGGTGATGTCATTCAGGTTAACTAACGTCCCCGCAGCATTTATGGATCTGATGAACACTATCTCCAGAGAGCAGTTGGACAAATTCGCCATTCCATACATCAACATTATTCTGATATGTTCACCAGATGAAGAAGCCCATGCTAAACACTTGAGGATTTTGCTAAGAGTATTGAGGGAGAAGTAGCTCTATGCTAAGCTCAATAGGTGCGAGTTCTAGCTATAGAGTATTTCATTCTTGGATCATGTTGTTTCTGAGGAAGGCATATCAGTTGACCCTAAGAAGATTCAGGCCATAACGGAGTGGCCAAGGCTGACGGATGTGATGGAGGTCAGAAGTTTCTTGTCACTTGCAGGATATTACCGGAAGTAAGTTGAGGGATTCTCCTGAATTGCAGCTCCATTAACTAGATTGACGCAATAGAAGACGAGGTGTAATTGGAATTCTGACTGCAAACAAAGCTTTGCCGAGTTAAATAAGATATTAACCTCAGCTCCAGTTTTAGCACAACCAATGTCCGACAAATGATTCGTAGTGTACAACGCATCCAAGAACGGATTAGGTAAACAAATTAACAACTTGTACTATTGTGAATTCCCTATAAAATATATATATGTTAATCTTTTTTCCTTTAGGTTCCATATTTATGTAGAAGGAGTAGGTAATTGCTTATGCTTGGAGACAGTTGCAACCTTATGAGCAGAATTACCCTACTGACAACTTGGAGCTGGCGGCAGTAGTGTTCACTGAAAATTTGGAGGCATTAGCTTTACGATGAAAGATGTGAGGTCTATCGGATCATAAGAGTTTGAAATATCTTTTCACGCAGAAGAAGCTGAACATGAGACATCGGAGATGGCTTGAACTGATAAAAGACTATGATCTCGTGATCCATTATCATTCGGGTAAGGCAAACAAGGCAGCAGATGCATTGAGTTTGAAATCGAGCCATGCTCAATAGAGGCCACTTGAAAGAGAGATAGCTGAGTTTGAGTTAGACATGGTTGAATCTACCACGAATGTCCTGGCTACATTGGTGATCACCCCTAATCTGATTGACCAAATAAAGGAAGCACAGATAAGTGATACAGAGTTGATGAAGATAGCTAAGGAATTGAAACAAGAGTCGGTAAATGACTTTCAGATTCATGATGACGGCAGCCTATGTTTCCGCAACAGATTGTGTGTACCTAATTTTGATGAGCTTAAGAGAGAGATTATGATCGAGTCACACGGTTTGCGATTATTGGTTCATCCTGGAGGTACTAAGATATATTAGGATCTGAAGAGGAATTATTGGTGGAAAGGGATGAAACGCCCAATTGCAGAATTTGTTGAGCATTGCCTTGTGTGTCAGAAAGTGAAGGAGAAGCATCAGTGACCTGCCGGTTTACTGCAGCCTCTTAAGATTCCCGAGTGGAATTGTGAACATATCACGTTGGATTTTGTTACTAGAGTTTCTTAGACTCGTAGGGGGAATGATACAATTTGGATAATAGTTGATCGACTCACTAAGTCAGCGCATTTCCTACCTATGTTGATTAGGGCGTCGATGAAGAAGTTTGTGAGCATGCACGTGGATGATATTGTGAGCTTGCATGTGACACCGTTCAGCACTGTATGTGATAGAGATCCGCGGTTTACTTCACAATTTTGGAAGGCAAATGAGCAGGCTATCAGTACCAAAATCAGAATGAGCACCACTTTTCATCTGCAGATGAATGGGCGACCGAAGTGAACTATATATACTTTGGAGGATATGTTTTGTGCTTGCAATTTTAAGGGTAACTGGATAAGTGAGTGAAGTTGATAGAGTCCTCATACAAAAAAGTTACCATAGGTCTGTTGGTATGGCACCATTCAAAGCACTGTATGGTTGTCAGTTTCGATCTCCACTACAACGGGATGAAGTTGGAGAGAGAGTCATCATGGGTTTTGAATTGGTAGAGAAGACTTTAGACAAGGTCAGAGTGATTCGCAATCGATTGAAGGCAACTCAAGATCGTAGTAAGAGCAGGGCAGACTACAAGAGGCGACCGATAGATTTTGATGTTGGAGAAAAGGTTTACTTGAGGGTTTCTCCTACGAAGGACATGACGAGATTTGGTATTAAGGGAAAGCTAAGCCCTCGATTTATCGGTCCATACAAGATATTAGAGAGATTCGGAGCACTTGTGTATCGGTTGGCATTACATGTACATGACGTATTCCATGTATTGCAATTGCGGTGTTATGTAAATGACCCAAGCCATATCTTGGAGCAGCAACTATTGGCAATCCGAGATGATGCTACATATGAGGAGGTAGCGATGCGCATTGTGGACCGAAAGGAGCAAATAATGAGGAGGAGATCATTTCCGTTCGCGAAAGTGCAGTGAAATAATCATACCGAATGAGAAGGGACTTAGGATTAGGAGCAGCAGACGTCAAAGCAGTATCCTCAACTCTTTGCATAAAGGTACTCAAGTTTCGAGGATAAAACGTTTTATAGAGGGAGAATGTTGCACCCCGAAATTTCGTTACGTCGGTATGTGTTTAATATCGCTTTTTAGTAACGTTCAATATATGCTCGGGGGCTAAATCACTCAGTATATCGGTATGCCGTTGAATTCCATAAAAAATATTTTTGGTGTTACGTGGTAAAATTAAAATAAGATTAGCAGGTAACAACTTAAGTCATTAGAATAAATTAAATAAGAAAAGACATGGCAAAAGAAATTAGGACTACTTAAATAAAAGGAAAAAGAAAGCAAGACATAACACAATATTTTGAAAAGAAGAAAAAATAATATGTATACAAATACATATAATGGCCGGCAACCTAGGAAGGAAAAAGGAAAAGATTTTTGGTTAAGTTAATACCCCAACAAAATACCAAGTGTAGAAGATTTTGTAAGAACATAATGATAAAATTTTGTCTTATTCTACCCACCCAAACCCCTCTTGGCCGCCCAACACCACACAAAAAGTAATAAAAGATTTTGTTCTCCTTTGTCTTCCACCAACAAGAAACAATCATGTCTTTTACCCAAAATCTTACACACTTTTTACACCAATTGTTACACCATTTCATAAACCAAATAATTCTCTCCTGACTCCCTTATTAGGCCGGCCACTGTATGACAAATGGAGAAGCTTTTTCTCTATAATCTCTATCTTTTTCCATCTCCAAGACTTGCACTCATGAAGCTTACTCCCTCTCCTAACCAAGACTTCATGATGACATCTTCCACTCCCCATAACCCACCCTCTCCAACCGGCCACTCATGCTTAAAAGAGGAGAGTTTCTCTTCTCTTTCATTATTCACTCCACTCTTCCATTTACGCTTGAACGAATTCCAATCTAAGTCTTTTTCCTCTTCAAGAAAAACAAAGTCTTCCAAGTCCTCTTCACCCTCCTTCGGCCAAAAGTTACCAAGAAGAACAAGGAGGAAAATTTCTCCTCTTCACTCACATTATCACTCCAAGACAAGACCCAAACATCCTCCTACATTAGGAGTATTGATCAAAATTGTGTAGAACCAAGGAAGAGTAAGGTAAGAACTTCATGTTAAATGAGTTAAGTTCTTCCATTTATCTGTTTACATAGTTGTACACTAACTCTTCCATTTTGTACCCCAAATCCGTGGCGTTCATGGAGGAAAAGGAGAAAGTTTTCTCCAAGCCAAGTGAAGAAATCTTTGCCTTAAACTAAGAAATAAATTTCAAAGGCAAGTAATCTTCCTAGATCCTTCATGGATTTCCAAAAATTAAGTGTATATATTCATATAAAAGTTGGATCATTTATGAAGTATGTTCAATATTTTAGTAGCAATAATTTGTAAAACTTATGTTCTATGTGATGTATACGTTATGCTATGTGACATCTATGAAATCGGCCAACATAAATATATGGACACATATGTATAAATGAAATGAAATGAAAAACTCTTATGTGATGTATGTAGAAACTAATGAAAGAAGATGAAGTCATATGATATGTTAAGTAAGGAGCACTAAGAATGTAGCTTTGATACACTTGTCATGTATTTTCCACGGTGATCATCATCTATGTATTTTCTATGGTGTTTGGGTTTTCATATATTGTGGTGGTCTTAGTTTAGCATGCTTATAGATGCATCATACGCATGACGAATATGCTAGATCACAAATGTTGTTCTTGATGATCATTGTGCTCATATGTTCATGTATACACGCACGGCAAAGGGACTATTTTAGCTCCTAACTTAAGCATGATCATCCCTCCTCATGATGTTGCATAATCTTGATGGTCATGGCTCAAGAAGGAATCTTTTCATGGTTCTCATCATCCTTATGTTGCATGTATGTTTCATAATGATCTTAACTTTGAAAGTCATCATTTTTGATAGAAACAAATGTGCATATAGTTAGAAAGAATGTCAAATTCAAGATATATGTATAAGAAGATAAAAGGATAAAATTTATGTAGTTAGTAGAAAGATCACAACATTCGGCCATAAGGCCTTAAAGTTGAATAAACAAGTTTGTTACATGCTATGAAAATATATATGTAAATATGTATCGGTGATATACGGCCTAGGGACTATTTATGAAAGAAATAAATTTGTTCCATGTTTATAGACATATGTATGTATGAAAGGTAATATGATGGAAATTAGGTCTATGTTATGTATTCTTTTAGGAAATTTTAAAAGTAGTTAGGAAATAATTGTCCTAAATACTTAAGTATTGTATCATGAGCTTATATGTAGAATGTATAAATTAAGAAAGTAATGATGGGTGAAATTGTACAAAAAAGGGACTGCTTTGGGGGACTTGGCCGAGAATACCATACTGGGGTAAGAATGGTATTTTCTAAAGTTATGATATGTATTATGTAGATAATTTATGGATTTATAATGATTAAAATCTGGAATGACCAAAGTGACCTTGGACTGAGCCTAACGGACAATGAAAGAAAAGTTTGTAAAATTATTTTTATTGCATCACATGCTTTTAAAAGTTCTTACGTGTAACGAATAATAAACACTAGATTCTTGATTCCAACAACACATGTTATGGTATGATTATGTTATGTTATATTATGGTGACCGCCATGACATCGGGACTGTAGTGGCCAGTGTCATGGGCATATGTTATCGTTGTGGCCGAGTGTGACACCTTGTCCGGAACACAGGATCTCCGCCATAATGCGTCACTGTTAGAAACATGTACATATGATGTAACACTATGTTTGGAATATTGGAATTCATATTTGTAGATGTGACTATATGGGGAATCATTCGGTATATCGTGCGTTATTATTCTTATGAATAGTGCTATAGTCATTTTATGAAAATGTGATGTTTACTGTTTATGAAAATGTTATGTTATGCATGTTTACGGAAAAGTCATGACTTGATTATTCATGGAATGTCATGTTTTAAATTTTTATGAAAAATGGACCACGTTATGACTTATGAAAACCAAATTTCCACGAGACCTTTAAGTTATTGTTCAAATATGCTTAAGCTTATGATATTAAGAAGTGGATTAAAGAAGAATTTATGCATGTAAGTGTACTTGTGGTGGATATAAGACTTGTGAACTTAGTATAAGATATGGATTGGAAATATTAATAATGGACATATAGATGGCATTTTTATGGACTTAGGAAAAAGGAAAAATGTTAACTTGATGATGATGTTGGTTATATATATGTGTTACATGTTGTATGATTACACTTATGTTATGCCACTTTATTTGTTAAGATGGAGATGTGTTATGTTATGTTCTTAATTTACGCTTTATTGTTTATCACCCTGTCTTCCCATGTATGATCCACATGACGTATCCAGACGGACTACTTGTTGGGCGATTAGTTTTATCGCTCATACTTGCCTTAATCAGATTGCTGAGAACAGGGTTTGCGATGTCGTATTTATAGAGGACGAACCCCGAGTAGACTACCCGTGAGCGAGAAAGTATGCCAGGACTTTATCTTTTGGATATGTCAGACATTTTGATCATGATGTACTTATATTATTTTGGGACTTTGTATATTATGACTTCTACGGATTATGACAATTTGTATATGTGTGCATGTCTTATGCTTATCTTTACGTTGCTTCCCTTATATCAATTCATGATTCATGTCGACGTGCACATGTATGTATCGACGCCTTGTACTTCTCATAGCAGAGTACGGCGGGTGCAATGTGTCGAGACCCTAGTCCCGGGCGGGACGCTACACCTTTGATTTTGTACTCCTTGGAGGCTGCCATTATTGAACTTGTACTTCTTTAGTATGTCTTTGGTGCATTTAGTTTCAGAAATATATGCCACGTTCCTTGGTTTTTGTGATTTGAAATCCAAGGAGTAGTTGAACTAACATATCATGCTCATCTCGAATTTTCTTGCCATAAGATTAGAAAAATGCTTATGCAAAAAATCATCAATATCACCAAAGGTAATATCATCAGGATAAATTTGGACACGCAAATGATCATTTTCTTCTTCTTTAAGGGAGAAGGTCGTATCAACTTTTCTTCTTGAGAAACCATTTTCAAGAAAGAAGTTGTTCAATATCTCATATCAATCTCTATAAGCTTGTTTGAGACTGTAAAGAGTCTTTTTAAGTTTATAGAGATTATTGGGAAAATCATGATATTCGAAACCCGGCGGTTGAGCTATATATGCTTCTTCTTGAATAATACCATTTAAGAAAGCTAATTTTACATCCATTTGATATAATTTTAAATGCATAAAACATGCATAGGCTAAATGATCTTGATAGATTCTAATCTTGTTACGGAATCAAATGTCACCACAAAAAGAATTACATATAGCGACATGCATATTTAGTCGCCATTTCGTCGCTAATGGTATATAGCGACGAAATGGCGACAAAATATGCAAGTCGCTATACGGCTTGTCGCAAATTGGTTTTCGTCGGTACAGAGTCGTTATATTGCAATGAGAGAAAGCTCGTCGGCGGTTCGTCGTAAAATTGCGACGAAAATCTGTCAGGTCTGCGACCTGTTTTTTCCGTCGTTGGTTCGTCGGTATATCTTTTTCGTCGCTATTTTAAAATTTTTTTATTTTTTATATGATCGGTCTGCGACAATTATGTTTCGTCACAGGTTCGTCGCTATTATTTAAATTAATATTAAATATTAAATTAATATTAAGTATTAAATATTAAATATTTATAATTTATTAATAATATCAATATATTATTAATTAAATAGTTTTTATTATTATTTAATTTTTATAATATATTTTATTTTGTATATAAAATCATTTTTACGAATATTATACAGAAATACGGTATTTGCGTATTGAAATTCGTATAATTAAACATTTTCGTTGAAAGTTGATGATTTATGTGTTTGAAATGGGAGAAGAATGGGAGAAGAGTGGAAGAGGAAAGATGGTTTTATGGTTCTCTGTGTGCAACTTTACCGACGATATAGCGACGCCATAGCGACGAACAAAGAAACACAAATACCGACGCTTAAAAACAAACAAAAACAAATACCGACGACTTAGCGACGATTAGCGACGAAACACGTCGTATGGTGTGCTTGTATTAATGTCTGATTCATTGCTTACCGACGCTTTACCGACGAAATAGCGACGCACGACGTATCTTCAAACTATACAATGCGTTTTGTCGTTATAGGCGTCGCTAAGGCGTCGCTATGTAGTCCCAACGCCAGTGTCTGCATAGTGCCCGATGGTTACAACATACGATGCATTTACGTCGCTAAGGCGTCGCTAATTCGTCGCTGAATTCCCCTATATAAACCTCAACCTGCCGTGACTGTTATAATATAAAAAACAAAATTTCCTTTCTAATCATATAAAAAGAGACAAATATGGTTCGTACTAAGGCACAGGCACGCCGTGGTAGTGGTCGTACATACCCAAGACGGGCTCGTCAACCACCCGCACCTGCACCGGTTCCTCCATAACAACAACCACCCCCACCGGCTGACTCCTCTGAACCCACTGTGCAGGGGCCAAGGCGGCAAGAGGATCGCCAAATTGGCGATCCTCGTGTAGAAATAAAGGAGCTGTGGAACACAGTGGAGGAGATGAGGGAGGTGATTAAGCAACAGGATGAGCATCTCGACTACCTGGACAGAAGGCAGATGCGGATCAAATCCAAAGCTGCACAGCTGAGACGCCTCCTGAAGGCGTGCGCGGAGAGTGTTGCTACTCTCTGTTCGGATGACGAACAGTGAACGGCTCCTCTCCGTTCTTCTTTTAGATTTTCTTTTCATTTTTTTCCTTATGTATTTTGTATTTTTTAATTCTCTATTAATGAAGTTTTTTTTTCCCAATCATCGCTTTCGTTTTCTTAATTTAAACACGTGTTTAATCCCTTACGAAACTCGACGACGCTAAAATATAGACGAAGCTAAAATACAAACGAAATGTGGTTCGAAAAAATTTGGGACGACTAATTCACCGACTAAACAGCGACTATATACCAACGAAACTTAATACAACGACAAGAACGGTGTTTGAATTTAGCGACGCTTTACCGACGAAATAGCGACGCACGACGTATCTTCACACCATACGATGTGTTTCGTCGCTATAGGCGTCGCTAAGGCGTCGCTATGCAGTTCCATCGGCAGTGTCCGCACAGTGTCCGATGGTTACAACGTACGATGAATTTACGTCGCTAAGTCGTCGCTAATTTGTCGCTTTTTCAAACGAAGTGTCACGCTCGCACATCTTCCGATGTTGATTAACAGGAAAAATATTTGTCGCGGATTCGTCGCTATGTCGTCGCTATTTTTAATATGACCCCACAGCCTTACATTTCACATAAACAATGTACAAAGTATGTCCCGTCGTTATATAAGAACCCCAAGGCATGGAGGGGCAAACAGTGCACCTCCACAACGGCCTCCTCCTCAACCACAACGGCCTCCTCCTCAGCCACAACCCCAAGAAATACCGGAACCGCAGATCAACTACAGTACGCTTATAGCAAACATGCTGCAGCAGTCGAGGCAACTGCACATCGTGAACAGAAGGCTGCGCAAGTTGAAAGTCAGATATTACAATCTGAAGCATCTCCTCAAAGAGTTCGCGGAGAATGTGGCGGCCACTCTTTCTTCCGATGACGAAGAGTGAACAACCCCTCTCCGCTTCTCTTTTAGATTTTTTTTTAATTTTTCGTCTTTATAATGTAAATTTTTATTTCTAAATGAATAATTTTTTTTCCCAATCATCGCTTTCTTTTTTCTTAATTTATAAACGTGTTTAATCCTCGACGAATCTGCGACGACACATCAACGAATCGGAATACGAACGAAAAATAAAACGGAACATTTGCGACACGCGGGTTTCATTGACAAAAAACCGACGATATACAACGCCGAGAACCTACTAACCGACGAATTTATTTCCTTGTTTATCCGTGTTTATGTTTCTAGAATTTTTGCGACACATTACCGACGATATAGCAACGAAACGCTACAAACTAAATAGCGACGACCAAAAGACACAAAGTAGCAACGAACCACCGACAAAATACCGACGAAATTGTAACGAAAGGATTAACCTGACTACTTTTTTGTTAACGACAATGTATTTCATCGTAGTTTCGTCGCAATTGACGACGAAATATCTTTTATCGCTGTGTCGTCGCAAATTGCCGACGAAATACCGACGAAGCATGGTTCGTCGGTGAGTTTTTCGTCGGAAAATGAAATTCTTTTTGTGGTGTGTCTCATAATCAGTTCTTTCTTCTAGCCTATACCCATGTGTTATAACCTAGTTTTATTTGTTGTTATATTCCCTTGTTTATCTATTTTATTTCTAATACCCATTTAATTCTAATAGTAGGATGATCACTAGGATCATGAACTAACTCCCAAACATTGATTGCGTCAAATGATTTATCTCTTCTTGTACAACCATCACCCAATCTTCATCGATTAAGGCTTCATTTACATTTTTAGGCTCAACTTTTGAAATGAATTCATTTTCATGAAACTTCCTTCTAGTTAGCATTCTTTGGCTAGGATCACCTAGAATTAATTCTTTAGGATGATCTTTCCTATATTCAAACGATTATGACAATTTTAAACTATCACCTTTAAATTCTATTTCTTTTGTCGCCTTAGAAGGATGTGCACTTTTAATTTGATCAATTCTAAGATCAGCATAAAAATCTCTCTTTGACGTATTATCAAGAATTTCTAATGGGACTTACCTTAACTAGTTCATTTTCTTCATCATCGTTAGATTTCAGTTCATCATCAATTTATTCCATAAACTTAATATGAATGAACTATTCAGCTTTCAAACTCCTTTTTCATACACACTAAATTTCTTGCTAATACTTGCATATCACATAAAGATTCCTTCATCTTCTTTTAAATCAGGTTTATCCAAGTTATCTGTGGTTTTAACTATGAACCACATACAACTAAAAACCTTAAAATACCCAATATGGGATACTCTCCTTTCCACTGTTAATAAGGAGTGTTTTAAGAAATGACCTCAAGTAGACTCTATTTATCACGTGTAAGTGATTTAACAAGCTTTGCCTTTTGACAAGTGTCATATAATTAAGTTATGGTTTATGAAGTCCGATTTTGGAAGACCTTGAACTCTTTCATCTTTTGCAAATCTCCTTGAAATTTTTGAACCTAATATGTACAAGTTGTTTATGCTATAGTCAAGTCAAATAACTTTTAGCAACTAGACATGAGGCTGTGTGCAATATAAGATTCGATTTTGTGGAAATTGTTTGATTCCGAGATAGTTTTGAAGGCAAATTTTATGATAGTAATAAAGCAAGTATGACAAGTTGCTCTTTGACGTCATATGTGGGCTATTTGTTTTGGCCAATTCACCTTTGTCTTACACATATAAATCTTATGTGACATTATTTCATTATTTCATTAATCCAATGATTGTTCATGATGCAACATCAAATTTTGAGTTTTGACTTCTAGCACGCAGTGCAAGTTCACACTTCAGATTGCCGCACTACGATTTGCCCCGGAAATCAGCATATGAAATTGGTAAACAAAATTAGTACGCTGAGGGAATCATGTCATTAAAAAAGTCCCCTTAAATTTGTTGGAGACAATCACTCCTGTAGTTAGACGCAGTCGTTTAGTGTGTGCATATGGAATAACAAAATAAACCAAACCCGGGGCGAGTCGAGGACTCTGTCCTTAAGACGTATTGCTCCGGTATACTGTGCCCAACCGGTGTGAGCAATCGTCTCCCAGGATACAACGGGTACCTGTTCAGTTGAGCGGCACTGCTGAACTTGAACTACATCGAACCTTCGAATGTCCTGACTTCTCCCGGACGTGATGCAAGCCTCGAATGCTATGAATGCAGAATGCTATGAAATGCTAGAGCAAGGTGTGTGAATAAATGCACCCTTAGCCCTCTTTATATAGGGGAGTCAGTTGGAGAACAAGGTACCGTGACCGTTGGATCAAAACCGAAGTTTGATTTAGGCCGTTAGATGAAAACCTCCTATCTAGATTAGGAAGGTTTAATCTTAGCCTTTGGATTGAAGATAGATTAGCAGGTTTAAACCTGGAGCGTTAGATGGAAACCACATTCGGTTGGGGTGGTTAGGACAGTTTAAATCTTGATCGTTAGATTAAAGCTGCCTTCCCTGCCACCGTTAGATCAAACCAGATTGATCTTATCTTATATCGAAGGATACCGTTTAAATCAGATTTAAACAACCGTTCGATTTAAACCATAACCGAACGCCTTATCAAACTTAACCGCGTTTTGTTTAAACGTAACCGTGCAACCGCGTTTTCCATCCACTTTGAGAATTAATTTCTCATTCACCCATTTCAATTTCTCCAACAATCCCCCACATGAATGGAAATTAATGCAAATGCATATGCAGACTCTAAGGAGAAGTCAGACAAGAAAATATTGCATCAGAAGAGGTAGCTTCTGGCTTTGAACCTTTCATAGTGATGTACCATCGGATTCACTCGGCTAAATAGTGACTTGATGTCTTGAACTAGCCAGCCTTTGTTGTGAACCAAGACAACGATACTCACACAATATTTCCTTTAACACCCTTTTGGTTCTCATGGTTGTGTTCGTTTTGGCCATGAACAACCTGGTTTCAGAAAGTGTTTTAGAGAAATCTTGCCTCTTAGACTTTCTCATAGAAGCGGCCCCACTTCACACTTACATAGGTGATTCCTATCAAGAGTATTCTGCCATACTCCACTTGACGTATCAAGATATAAGACACCATTAAAAGCTTTAGCTTACCCTAAACATTCTCTGCAGACAGCACTTTTATGTGACGGAATAAGTAAGTGCTCACTGAAGCTTCGTAACTTAGTTGTCCCATTAAACCAAGATTCTGGGATCTCCAGTCAACAAGGTTGGGTTACCGTTACAAAGATTCTTGCATTATAGGCTTTAGTCCCATTCCGTTTGTCAATCTTGACATCTGATCTCTAGGCAAGCCTTTTGTAAGCGGATCCGCAAGATTCTCCATTGATTTTACATAATCAATGGAAATCACGCCATTAGAGATCAACTGTTTAATGGTGTTATGTCTTCAACATATGTGTCGTGACTTACCATTGTAAATGCTGCTTTGAGCACGTCCTATAGCTGACTGACTATCACAGTGTATGCTAATAGGAGCGATTGGTTTAGGCCAGCATGAGATATCTTCTAGGAAGTTCCGAATCCATTCAGCCTCTTCCCCAGCTTTGTCCAACTCTATGAACTCAGCTTCCGTAGTGGACAGAGCTATGCATGTCTGTTTCGTGGATTTCCACGACACAGCAGCACCACCAACAGTGAACACGTATCCACTGGTGGACTTCGAGTCCTTACTGTCTGATATCCAATTTGCATCGCAATATCCTTCTAATACTGCTGGATATCTCGTGTAATGTAGTCCAAGATTCATTGTGTATTTCAGATACCTCATCACTCTGTTAAGAGCTTTCCAATGATCATCACTTGGATTACTGGTAAACCTGCTCAACTTGTCTACTGAACAAGCTAAGTCTGGTCTTGTACAATTCGATATGTACATCAAACTCCCGATTACCTGAGAGTATTTCAACTGAGCTACAGGTTCGCCTCGATTTTTTCTTAAGTGTACACTTAAGTCAAGCGGGGCCTTTACTGGTTTCACATCAACCATATTAAACTGTTTTAGAACAGACTCAATATAGTGAGTTTGTGACAGTACGAGTCCCTCGGTCATCCTAGAAATTTTAATTCCTAGAATAACATTGACAACTCCCATATCCTTCATATCGAAGTTCCTCGTCAACATCTTCTTTGTGTTTAAGATTATGTCCCGAGTACTCCCCATGATTAGCATGTCATCTACATAGAGACACACTATTACATATGCATTCTGTGTGCTCTTAATATAGACACACTTGTCACACTCATTGATCTTGAAACCATTAGCTAGCATAGCTTGATCAAACTTCAAGTGCCACTGTTTAGGCGCTTGATTAAGTCCGTACAATGATTTAACGAGTCTACAAACCTTAGACTCTTGTCCTGGAACCACACACCCTTCGGGTTGTTCCATATAGATTTCTTCATCCAACTCACCATTCAGAAAAGCAGTCTTCACATCCATCTGATGGATTTCCAAGTTATAGACTGCAGCAATTGCAACTAGCATCCTTATAGAAGTGATCCTAGTCACTGGTGAGTAGATGTCAAAAAAGTCAAAGCCTTCCTTTTGTAGATAGCCTTTAGCTACCAACCTGGCTTTATACTTTTCAATAGACCCATCCTCTTTCAGTTTCTTCTTGAAAACCCACTTGCAACCAAGTGGTTTACTTCCAAGTGGAAGGTCAACCAACTCCCAAGTGTGATTTTGAATAATTGAGTCTATTTCACTGTCGACTGCCTCTTTCCAGAATGGAGCTTCTGGAGTAGACATAGCCTCAGAAAAGTTCCTTGGCTCATTTTCTACCATATAGGTTAGAAAATCCGGTCCAAACGAAGTTGGCATTCTGGCACGCTTGCTTTGACGAACCTCCTCATCTCCTTGAGGAGTCGCCTCACGTATTCGCTTATCAAATCTTGTTTCTTCTTGAATTTTGTCTTTCCTCGGAAAGACGTCTTTAAAGAACACTGCATTCTTTGACTCTATGACAACGTTTTCATGTATGTCAGGAATATCCGACTTGTGCACCAGGAACCGATATGCACTACTGTTAGTTGCATAACCGATGAATATGCAATCAACCGTTTTAGGCCAAATTTTCACCTGTCTTGGTCTAGGTACAGCAACCTTCGCCAGACACCCCCACACTTTCAAGTATTTGTAACTAGGCTTGTAGCCTTTCCAAAGCTCGAAAGGGGTTACATCCATCTTCTTAGATGGAATTCTGTTTAAAATGACGTTGGCTGAGAGGATTGCTTCCCCCCACAAGTTCTGAGGTAAACCCGAACTTATCAACATAGCATTCATCATCTCTTTTAGAGTACGGTTCTTGCGTTCAGCAATACCATTCGATTTAGGTGAATATGGTGCAGTCGTTTGATAAATAATGCCATGTTCTGAACAGAATTCATGAAACGGTGTATCATATTTGTCACCTCTATCACTTCGAATTGTTTTAATTCGTTTGCTAAGTTGATTCTCAACTTCATTTTTATAATCCTTGAAAGCATCAAGGGCCTTGTCTTTGCTGCTTAGCAAATATACATAACAGTATCGTGTGCAATCGTCGATAAAAGTTACAAAATACTTTTTACCACCTCTCGTTTGCACAAATTTTAAATCACACACATCTGTATGAATTAAATTCAAATGTTCAGTGTTCCTTTCTATTGAAGGAAATGGCGCCTTTGCCATCTTCGCTTCAACACATATTTGACATTTTCCTTTATTATTAAAGTCCAGTTTGGGCAATAAGTCAAGATTACTCATACGTTGTATTGACTTGTAATTAACATGTCCCAAACGAAAATGCCATAAACAAGAAGACTCAAGCATGTAAGCAGAAGAGGAAGCAATTTTATTAGCCTCTGCGGGCAAATCTCTTTTGGGTACAATAGTAATGACATTCAATTTAAACATCCTATTCGACAAGTACCCCTTCCCCAAATACATGCCATTTTTCGAAAGAATAACTTTATTGGACTCTAACACTAGTCTAAAACCATGCATGACTAGAAGAGATCCAGATACTAAATTCTTCCGAATGTCAGGGACGTGCAGCACATTCTGCAGAGTCAGATGCTTCCCTGATGTGAGCTTCAGAACAACTTTGCCCTCGCCTTCGATCTTTGAGGAGGCCGAGTTCCCCATGTAAAGTTGTTCATTGTTCCCGGGCTGGTACTCCGTGAACATCTCTCTGCTGGAGCAAACATGTCTAGTGGCACCAGTATCAAGCCACCGCTCACGTACGTTCCCTACAGAATTGCACTCTGAGACTACCGCACAGAGATTCAGATCATCCAATGCATCGACTATGTTGGCCTTTGCCTTGGTTTGCTTCTTCTTGGGCTTTCTGCATTCATTGCTGACATGCCTCTGAATGCCACAGTTGTAGCATTTCCCAGTGAACTTCTTGGCGATCTGCTTGCCTTTCTTGTTCACCCCGAGTTGGCCTTTCTTTTTCTTGGCCTCCGCAACATGGGCCTTAGCCTGACCAGAGCTTGATTGTGGCGTTCTCTCAGATCTACGATTGTCCTCCTCAATGCGAAGTCAAACAATCAGATCTTCCAATGTCATCTCCTTTCTCTTGTGTTTGAGATAGCTTCTGAATTCCCTCCACGAAAGAGGTAGCTTCTCAATCACTGCAGTCACGACGAAAGATTCACTGAGCAACATGCCCTCCTCTTCTATCTCGGCAACCAACGTCTGAAGTTCCTCAACTTGAGAAACAACAGTGCGAGAATCAGACATTTTGAAATCTAGGAATTTGCCGACAATAAATTTCTTAGTGCCGGCATCTTCTGTACGGTATTTGTTTTCCAAATCCTGCCACAAAGACTTTGCGGTTTTATACGTGCAGTATAAACCATACAAGGAGTTGTCCAAACAACTCAGAATATGGCTCAAACAAACATAATTATTGAAATTCCAAGTTTCAACAAAATGTTGGTTTTGCATATTCTGGGTTTGGTCCTCCAGTGGATCCACCACAGGCGGGTCCTCAGTCAGAAAGTTAGCCAACCCCACAGCAGTCAAGAAGAACAGCATCTTCTGCTGCCAACGCTTGAAAAAGATTCCACTGAACTTCTCCGATTTCTCCACTTGGGCCACTGCAGGACCCTGTGCAGGAGGAGCATGTCTTGGCACCCCAGCAGTTGGTGCCATTGGAGCAGAACTCTGTATGTCTGCACCTTGAACCGTGCCTGAGCTTGCATTCTCCATCAGATTTCTGTTCAGTTGATCAAAACGTATAGATCAAAACAGAATCAGATTTAAGAAATGAGTAGAAGTAGACTGCAAATCAGTATGAACACTGCCTTTGCGGGAAATAAAAAAATGGTACAGAAGTAATTGAATAAAAATACGTCTTAAGATTGTTGGAGACAATCACTCCTGTACTTAGACGCAGTCGTTTAGTGTGTGCATATGGAATAACAAAATAAACCAAACCCGGGGCGAGTCGAGGACTCTGTCCTTAAGACGTATTGCTCCGGTATACTGTGCCCAACCGGTGTGAGCAATCGTCTCCCAGGATACAACGGGTACCTGTTCAGTTGAGCGGCACTGCTGAACTTGAACTACTTCGAACCTTCGAATGTCCTGACTTCTTCCGGACGTGATGCAAGCCTCGAATGCTATGAATGCAGAATGCTATGAAATGCTAGAGCAAGGTGTGTGAATAAATGCACCCTTAGCCCTCTTTACATAGGGGAGTCAGTTGGAGAACAAGGTACCGTGACTGTTAGATCAAAACCGAAGTTTGATTTAGGCCGTTAGATGAAAACATCCTATCTAGATTAGGAAGGTTTAATCTTAGCCTTTGGATTGAAGATAGATTAGCAGGTTTAAACCTGGAGCGTTAGATGGAAACCACATTCGGATGGGGTGGTTATTTCAGTTTAAATCTCGGCCGTTAGATTAAAGCTGCCTTCCCTGCCACCGTTAGATCAAACCAGATTGATCTTATCTTATATCGAAGGATACCGTTTGAATCAGATTTAAACAATCGTTCGATTTAAACCATAACCGAACGCCTTATCAAACTTAACCGCGTTTTGTTTAAACGTAACTGTGCAACCGCGTTTTCCATCCACTTTGAGAATTAATTTCTCATTCACCCATTTCAATTTCTCCAACAAAATTAATAGATCCTCGTTACGGCGCAAAACTTGATGTTGAAAATATCTGATGACTTGGCAAACAGAACAAAGTCGAAATCAGTTAAAAAGCAAGCCTTTACACAAATGCCACAAGCTGGCCGGGACACTGGGAAAATTTCCATAAGACAAGTTTGAAACGCAGAACTGTAACATTTTGACCTTCATCTAGGAATTTGTCTATACATACATATATATATACACACACACGCACATGTACATCACAAAGTGTCAACTTTATGATATGTACAACCGTTTTCATTTGTTTCTCCGCTTATCATTTTCTCATCTATGCAAAACGCTTCAAGTTTAAGGAGTGATAAGTACGCATTTCAGAGTTAACCAGTTTTTTAGTCTCCTGGCACCATGTGTTAACCATTCCTTTATCACCGTTTCTTTTGCAGTGAGAGACCTCGACCGATAAGTACGGCCCTAGTCGGCCACAGAAAATTCATACATAAAAGAGGCAATGATCTTGTCATCTAGAAAGTTGCTCGTAATTAAATGATAACAGATAGAAACGATTTTAATATGGATCCTAATACAGCAGGTAACGAAAGCCCATTTGTAAAACCAGGAGAAATCTTAGTTTTCCCAAAGTCAAATGATGAAAAGTTTGTTTTTTTGTTTTCTTTGTCATGTTTTTTTTGGTTTTGTTTTTGTCTGTTAAATTTCATTCAACACACATTCAAGCGACATCAACATTTGAGAACAATGAATCATATGAATATGAAACAAGAATATAACGAAAAGAAGAGGAGGATAAAGCTTCAAGAAGAAATACAAACAACTCAGAGAGAATGAGAATTAGAATGGTGTTCGACGCAATGCCTACACTATACATATAGTAACAGGAAGAAGAAAATTGTGCATGCCAAATACAAATTTAGGGTGAAGTTACAATACTGCCTTTACTAAACGTCTACTGGAACTAAGTAACAAAGGGAAAAATCGTCATTCACATTCTTCCTTCTCAACTGCTGTTGCACTTCCGTTATAATCGTCTCTCCTCCTGCACTTCACCTCCTTCCTCTGGTTTCAGCACACAACCTCCGCCATCATTACTTCATCTCCACCGCTCATTAATAGTTGATTCAGCGTCCCATTCAATGCTTCACACAGATTGTGCTTCCTTGGCTATGTAACTGCCTCAGCTCTATGGACTTCACTTACACAGCGGTCCTACCTCTGCAGCTACATTACTTTGCACTGCTAACTGCTATACTTCAACACCCCCCTTCAAGTCTTGCTTGCTATATACATTAAGAGCTCCATGTGACTTCATTAGCTCTCCAAGTCTTTTGGAATCTAATGCTTTTGTGAACAAGTGTACAAGCCACAGATCAGTCTTTACAGGCATTAATTTGAGTGTTCCATTCTGCACCTTCCCTCGTTCAATATGACAATCTATCTCTATATGCTTGGTCTTTTTATGAAAACCTTGGTTTTCAACAATATGCATAGCACTTATACTGTCACGAAAAACTTCCACTGGAGTCTGTTTCCTTAGCTTCAAGTCATCTGCCGGGTAAAACAACCACTGTACCTCACACGCTAAAGATGACATGGTTGTATACTCTGCTTCAGCTGAGGACTTTAAAACAGTTGTTTGCTTTTTTTCTTTCCATGAGATCAGGGCATTGCCAAGAAATACGAAGTACCCAGTAACAGACTTCGTAGTCTCATTGCAGCCTGCCCAGTCTGAGTCTACAAAGGCTCTTAATTGTAATTCACCTGTACTTGGAAACATAAGCACTTGGCCTACTGTTCCATTTAAGTAGCTCATTAAACTTTGGGCTAATTTAAGATGGTTCTCTCTAGGACAATCCAAACATTGGCTCAATTGTTGTACTGTAAATGATATATCAGGCCTGGTAATGGTCAAGTAAATCAACATTCATATAAGACTTCTATGATGTGCTTTGTCTGAAAGCAAAGGTCCATCATCATGAGTCAGTCTCATATTGCTTTCTATGGGACTTTTAGCTGGCTTGGAGGCAAGAAAACCAGTTTCCTCAAGTAACTCCAATGTATATTTTCTTTGATTGATGAGCAACCTCCCTGGGACCTAGCTACTTCTATGCCAAGGAAGTATCTAAGGTCCCTTAAGTCTTTAATTTTGAACTCTGAGTGTAAGTATTTCTTTATCTGATTGATAGCATACAAGTCTGAACAGGCAACCACAATGTCATCTACATATACCAAAAGGATGAGTATAGCAGAACCTGTATTCTTGATGAAAAGAGTGTAATCATTCTTTGACTGAATGAATCCTTGAGCCAACAGAAAATGTGTGAGCCTGCATTCCATTCTCTACTAGTGTGTTTGAGGCCATATAGACTTTTCTGAAGCTTGCATACTACATCTTGTCCTTGTAAGTTAAGTCCAAGGGGTGGCTTCATAAAAATTTCTTCATGCAGGTCTCCACGTAAAAAAGCGTTGTTGACATCCATTTGTTGAATGTGCAACCCTTGATTTGCTGCCAATGCTAGAATGAGCATCACAGTTGTCATCTTTGCATCAAGTGAGAAGGTTTCTTGATAATCAACTCCATATTGCTGTGTGTAGCCTTAAACAACAAGCCTTGTTTTGTATCTCTCCACACTTCCACCCTGTTTTAGTTTGACTTTGTAGACCCACCTACAACCAATCGGTCGTTTTCCTGGAGGTAATGACATCAACTTCCAAGTGTTGTTATCCTGCAAGTCTTGTAACTCAGTATTCATAGCATCCTGCCATGCTGGAGACCTTGCTGCATCTGCATAAGAAGAAGGCTCCAAATGCAAACTTAGATTTAAAACATATGGTTTGTAGCTTGGAGCCAAAGACAAAAGGCTGAAGGATTTTTCTAGAGTGTGTGGTGAAGTGGTATGAGGGTGTGCACTGGAGGTTCTGATCTGACTGCAATAATATTGCTGAAGATATGATGGAAGTCTTTTTCTCTTATAGGCTGAGAGTTATGGTGGTTCACTGGCTAGCTGGCAGGTATGATAGGCTGACTGGCAGGCAGATCAATGGAGATAGAGGAGATTTCTACAGGAGGTGGCACAGATGTGTATTGGAGGGTGAATGAGTTGTCATTAGAAGAAATCTTAGGAGAAGACACAGATGGTACAGGTGAGTCAGTGTTAGAGGATAATGGTAGTTCATTTAGTGTGTCTATGATGCCATTTGTGTATGGAGAAGAGTGTGTGATGTTTGGAAAATGAGAGGAGAACTGGGTATAGGAAAGGGATTATTCAGAATATGGTGTTTCAGTTTGTGGTTTAGATTGTAAAGGAAACAGATGCTCATGGAACTCAACATCTCTAGAAACATAGATTTTTTAGTAATTAAATCTTGCAGAATATAGCCCTTAGTGTTAAGAGCTATTCCTAGAAAAATGCTTTTGCTGGATCTAGGTGTAAACTTTTCTTTATAGGGCTAAGTGTTAAGACCAAATGCCAAACACCCAAAAACTTTCAAGACTTGATAATCTGGGTTTTTTAAAAACAATAGCTCATGAGGTGTGGAATTATTGAGTAAAGGTGTAGGTATGATGTTGATGAGGTATGTTGCGTGCTGCATATAGTAACCTAGTAGTTGGGAGGCAAATTGTGTTGAAGTTTTGAGGCTCTGACAACAGAAAGAAGATGGTGTTGTTTCTTCTCCACAGTGCACTTTTGTTGTGGGGTATGTATACAGCTAGACTGATGTATTATTCCCTCAAGAGCATAGAATTGGTTCATATTCTTGTCCATTGTCTGAACGTATCACTTTAACAGGATGTTAAACTGTGTTTGGACATACTTGCAAAAAATCTTTATAATGCGGTGAGTTTCAGACTTTGCTTTCATCAAGTAAATCCAGCAATATCGAGAAAAATCATCAAATATTGTCAAGAAATATTTCTCTTTATACATTGTACCATTCATGTATGGCCCCCAAATAACTACATGAATAAGGGAGAAGGGATGTTTAGACAAAGAAGAGGAAATGGGAAATTGATTACGCTTTCGTTTTGCTAAAGGACATACAAGGCAATTGGAGGTACAATGAACTAATATGACCTTGGGATCCTTTTTGTGAATCTCCTTTATTCTTGGGTCACTAAGATGGCCTAGTCTATAATGCCACAGAAGCATCTTGGAGTGCTGGACAGGAATTTGTACAGGCTGAGCAGTAGCTGGCTGAGATGAAATAGAATTTGCTGATTGTACAGTGGGTATTCTGTGTAGAAGATAGAGGCCTTGATACAAATCAGCTGAACCAATCATCTTCTTGCTGATTTGATCTTGAATCAAACGATTAGTGAGTATGAAGATTACTTCATGTTTTTTCGACAAAACAAGCTTACTGAGAGAAATGAGATTAAAAGCAAATGTAGGACATATAGCACATCTTTGAGTGTTAATAGTGAGTTGATGATAGCAGTGCTAATATGTGACATTGTGACAAGCTGATTGTTAGGGAGGGTAACATGCAAAGAATTTACTGGCTTATAGGAATCAAATAAAGAGAGGCTACAACAAATATGATCCGTGGCTCTAGAATCCACAATCCATACATTTAACTCCTTACCTGCATAATTACTTGCTTGCTTACCAGAGGCAACTTGGCTTTGAGCACTCATCACTGCATGTTGACCTTCTGTGCTCTCAAGTCTTTGATAGTCCCCTCGTTTGTCCTTGTCATTATACTCCTGGAGCATATTCATCATCTGTACATACTGCTCTTGAGATATAGGTAAACTAGCATGGTTTGACCCCTATGCTACATAATAGTTGTCATCATTCTGAATGATGCCACCTTGTTGACATAGCTCCTGATCACCTAGAACATAATTCACTTGCGGCTTGTGCCTAAATCCAGGTGAAAATCCATGCTTCTTATCGCACTTATCCACTGTGTGCCATGGTGTGTTACAAAAGGTGCAAAATGGTCGTTTAAAACCTGACTGGCCATATCCTTTTGGTGACCCTTTTCTATAACCTCCTACTGGCCTTTGCACTGCCAGCACAGACCCAGACCGAGACAAACTTTCTGATGATGACTGCGTCCATTGGCTAATTAAAGCAGTTGGACTATTATTAAAATGAACTTGACCATTACCATACATCAGTTTCCTTTCCAATTTCATAGCCATAACAAATGCAGTGTTGATATCAGGCAGGGGACTAGTAAGAAGAATTTGTGATTTAACCGCTTCATATTCATCATATAAACCTTTTAAGAACTTGATGACATAGTCATTCTCTATGAGTTTCCTTACTTGAGTGGATAAATTGCAGGTGCATCTAGTGCATGAAGACACAGGAATGGATCTCAAAACCGATAGTTCTTCCCAAATTACCTTCAGTTTAGTATAATACTCTTTTAATGACAGATTATCTTGTTTAACAGCAAAGAATTCTTCCTGTAGGTCAGATAATCTAAATACATCGGCATTTCCATACCTAAACTTAAGATCCCAAATACCAAAAGCATTATCAATTCATATAACACTTTGACCAATGCTAGAGATAACAGAATTTACCAGCCACGGCGCAACCATATTGTAGCCTTGGACCAGGAATTAAATCTTCTGCTATTTCCAGGTGGTCTGACCACAGTTCCATCAAGAAAACCTGCTTTGTTCTTGGACTCCAACGCTCTACGAATTGTACTACTCCATCCATAGTAATTGTTTTCGTCCAACAGAGGTTGTATAAGAACCAAAGCAGGATTATATCTTGGATGCAAATACAATGCATCATCTGTTGGATCCATAGTCATAGTTTGATTGTGTGTAGACGGTGATGCTTGATCATTCGCCATAGGAGAAGAATTAGGAGAGAGAAATGTACCAAAATTAATCAATTATGCTCTGATATCATGTTAAATTTCATCCAACACACATTGAAGCCACATCAATATTTGAGAACAATGAATCATATGAATATGAAACAAGAATATTACGAAAGGAAGAGGAGGATAAAGCTTCAAGAAGAAATACAAACAATTCAGAGAGAATGAGAATTAGATTGATGCCAAGAATTCTCCAGAAAAAAGAATGGTGTGCGACGCAATGCCTACACTATACATATAGCAACAGGAAAAAGAAAACTGTGCACGCCAAATACAAATTTAGGGTGAAGTTACAATACTGCCTTTACTAAACGTCTACTGAAACTAAGTAACAAAGGGCAAAATCGTCATTCACATTCTTCCTTCTCAGCTGCTATTGCACTTCCGTTATAACCGTCTCTCATCCTGCACTTCACCTCCTTCCTCTGGTTTTAGCACACAACCTCCGCTATCATTACTTCATCTCCACCGCTCATTAATAGTTGATCCAACGTCCCATACAATGCTTCACATGGATTGTGCTTCCTGGCTATGTAACTGCCGCAGCTCGATGAACTTCACTTGCATAGTGGTCCTACCTCTGCAGCTGCATTACTTTGCACTTCTAACTGCTATACTTCAACATTGACTAAATTAACATGCTTTTTTATTTAAAATGTTTTCAATAGTTGCATAAAATATTTAAAACTTTGAAAGTGACCTTTTTATCCAAATTTTATTTATTTGTTACACTAAATATCTACTTTGGTCATTCAATAGTCGCTAATTAAACTATCAGATCATCGTTAACGGTACAAAATTGATATTTAGTGCACAAAATTAACAAGATTTGGATATAAACTGGAATTTTTGATGTTTTGAATGTATTACGTAACAACATAGAAATATTTTGATAAAATAAATTGATTAATCCTTTCCAAGAAAATAGACCCTCAAATTCAATCCGTTAAAAACACGCCATTTGACCAGTTGATTTAATCCTTCTAGAAAAAAAGAAAACGTTTATTGAGAAATGCACATTAGAAAGAATCTTATTGTTCAGAAAGTATTTCTGGAAAAGTTTTATTGAGAAACGCACATTAGAAAGAACCTTATTATTCAGAGTGTCTTATATAGTCGCACCATGACAAGTTAGTTTTAACAATATGCATTATTCAGAAAGTGTGACGTGGTCAAATGATGGCAAGTTTGATGTTGAAAATGTCTATAACTAAGCAGAGTTCATACAAAGTTGAAATCAGATATAAAGTTGTTAGAAAGAATCAATCAAAAAGAATTAAGATGTGATCGTATCTTAATGACTTATATACATAATCGTATTATATCGTATTATGCCATTCTGTATTTATTGCATTTAAGTATACACCATTATAGTGTGAAGACTAGACCATAAATAGGACTTGTGTATTATTCTAAAAATTAAAGAAATATGATTTTTATTCTTGAAATATATTTCTATCATGGTATTAAAACAATGTTTAGAGGAATAATTTGCTAGCGGGCGGAAATCGTCATTCTCGCAGAATGGAAGAAAACAAGAGAAGAGAAAAAGGCCATCACCACTGCAGCCTCTTCCTTGCACAAGCGTCCAAATAGTCTTACCTCAACCCAGCTCTCCAAATTCCAGGAAGTGCACTTGAAGCGTCTGAAGATTAAGAAAAATCAAAAGCCAAAAAGAAAACAAAAGGCTTGATGATTGGATTGGATAATTCAAAGAGGCAAATGTTGTAACCAAAGACAGCAAACACAGATGCGGACAAGGGGACCCGACCCCCTCGGGCAGCGGCGGCCACGGCCAACAGGCCGGAGAGGAAGGCGGCATAAAGGGAGGATATGGCTGCAGGAGGGGATACTCGGATAATGACAACGTCGACCACAGAGTAGCACACCTGATGGCGGTGGAGGTATAGGGGTTGGGGATTTTTATCCCAACCTTTTAAAATTACAAATTCAGTCCTTGACTTTTTTTGAAATTACGGATTTGACCTATGAGTTTTACGAAAATACAGACAGATCCACAACTTTACCAAATTTCCAAAAATGACACAGAACGAAGAATATTATCACAAGCCCATCACATGAACTCTAACTCCCGTATACCCTTATATAGAAGTCATTAATGGATCTTCGACTCCGGAGCCACTGACACTATGACCAACGACCTTAACGATTTGTACGTCTCTCTAAACCCTCGAAAACGCATATTGAAACTGCTAGCAGTGAACTACTTTCTGTACAAGGTGAAGGCCCCATTATCGTTTCTCCACACATACGACTCAATAAATGTCTTTATATTTCTGATTTATCTGCAAAATTGTTATCCGTTAGCCACGCCATCAAAGACCTCAACCGTGTGGCTCTCATGTATCCTCATTTTTGACTTTTGCAAGACATACATACGAAGGAGATAATTGGATGTGGGACTGAGCGTGTAGGCTTGTACTACGTTGACGAGGTCACTCAATAGGGCCGGTCTATGCTCGCTTATGGGACGATCAACAGGTAAATGTAGCAAAGGCACCGATGTCGAGGTCACCCTTCATTCAATTACCTTAAACTCTTATTTCTCAATTTGTTTACCAATAAGTTAGTTTATATGCCTTGTGAGATATGTATTCGTGCAAAAAGCCACCGTGCTACCTTTTGACCAAATAATACTCGGGTTGACAATACCTTTTCATTTGTGCATTCTGATTTATAGGACCAGCATATATACCTAGCCATAGTCAGTTTCAGTATTTCTTATTATTCATTGATGATTTCTCTCACATGACGTGTTATACTTCCTAAAACACAAATATAAAGTCCTAGAAAAATTTATCTAGTTCTTTCACATGGTCCAAACACAATATAACACCAAAATTCAGATCTTACACTCAAATAATGATTGCGAGTACGTAAATGGACATCTAAAATCATTCTTCCAAAATAACGGGTTGATACATCAAACAACCTGTCAAATACACCACAACAAAATGGTATTGGCAAAAGAAAAAACTGCATCATCCTCGAAATAGCACGAGCTATGTTATTTGAGTCACATGCCCCTAAACATTTATTGCCTGAAGCTGTTGCTACTTCAGCCTACCTCCTGAGCCTACTACCCACAAAAATTATTGACCTTAAGTCTCCTTTACAAACATTAGCCTCTAAAACCACCATTCCGTCATCTTGACTCTTGCTCCTCGTGTCTTTGGTTGCTCCATGTTTGTACATGTCCCAAAAACCAAACGCTTTAAATTGAACTCTTTTTTCGAGAAATGTATGTTCATCGGGTATGTTGTCCACCAAAAAAGCTACCGGTGTTATAATCTCACTAACTGTTGAATCAATGTCATAATGGACTGTGTATTTCTTGAATCTGAAGATTTTTTTGATAACCACCCTAACCCTCACCATTGAATGAGTCCCTAGATTGGTTACGTAGCTTTGGTTGTTAAGAGACTATCCAACAAGAACAAGTAGATAGCGCCACGGAGGAGAACACTCCGAATAGAGGAAGGGATAAAGAGCCAGTTCCCAATACTGATGTGTTTCCCTCGGTGAATGTCCAACAAGAGGTAAGTGATCCACTCCCTAATAAAGAACTCTCTGTTGTGCCTGATTTAGAGAATACTGATAATTCGATTGATAGGCGGGTCCAGGTCCTTCCAGAAATAAAGAACATGGGTATACCCCCGGATAGGTACTCACCTGAACGGGGGTCCCAGACCTCTATATATCCCATCAATGTAGCTAGGGGAGTGGTGCAGAATGTACTAAGGTGTTCTTTCCTACTCTGTACTCTGAGACTATTCTGCGTACAGCTCATGAGGCAAGCAAAAGTGTTGTGTGGAGAAAGGAAATAAAAGTAGAAATGGATGCCCTGTAGAAGAATTGGACATGAAAAGTGAGACCTGCCAAAGGGAAAGAAACCGGTGGACTATAGTTGGGTGTTTTCCATCAAATATAGGACAGATGGGATGGTAGATCAAAACTGCAATCTTTTGGAGGACATCGATCTCTCCCTTCCAGGCACTTCGATCGATCGATGTCCCCCAGAATTCAAATTTTTTGAACGTTGGAACAAAATCCAAGAGAGATTTATGATGTTTTCTCTCTCCAATCTTGCTAAAATTTCTTGTGGACTTTAACCCAACCTATTACATGCTTCCTTGACTATTGTATACATGTCTAAGATTCTCTAGGGTGGCTATCCAAGATCAAATCACTCCATAGGGTGGCTAGAGACTATTTGGGCATTATCTTGACATTTTTTAAGATGAAGACTTGGTGAAGAGCCTCAAAAACGTGGTGAACTTCATCTATAAATAGAGGAGGCTTGGATGAGGCAAATACACACTTTCAACATCATCTAGCTTCATTTTCCATTGTTGTATATTTCTCTCATACTTGTAAATTTGTTTAAAGCTTGATTAGCTTTTCTTTGATCTTCATTGTTGTATATTGAGAGAAAAAGAGTCAAGCACAAGAGGAACCATAAATATTTGATCTTTTGCTTGTGCTTAGACTTGTGAGAAAGTGTGAACCTTACCATATTTCTTCAACCCACTGTGAGAAGTTCTTGAGGGAACTTTTGTTGAAGTTGTGAGGAAGCAAGAAGTTGTTCTTGCTAAGAGCTGTAGTTGCTGTAGTTGCACAAGTGTGTTTTGTGTAAGAAGTTGCTGTTGTGGTTGCTTACACTAAAGTGTTAGTGTAAGTATTGCTGTGGTTGTTCTTATTGTTCATAATAAGAAGAGTAGTTGTTGAAAATCCACTTTGGAAACAAAGTGGTAGTGGAGTAGAATCATTTACGATTCGAACCACTCTATATCCGGTGTACTCATTCACTACTTCTCATCTCCCATTCTTGCTCTGATTTTGAATATCCTTTTTGAGTTGAGCAGACGAAAAAATTCCGCGAAAGAGACAAACACTCTATTCACCCCCCTCTAGAGTGTATTTCGGACCTAACAATTTATAGATAACGAGACAAGTCATCAGATATCCTCTCTTCTTGAAGAACAATGTCTAACCGTCTTTGCTCAGCTCCTACCCATTTTGTCTCATAAATTGAGTAAATCAACGAAATCACGCTCGTGGGGACTGTTTTAGTCCGTACAAGGCTTTTCTGAGTCTGCACACCTTTCATTTTGAAACTCTACTGAGAAACCCGGTGGAACCTCCGTATATACTTTCTCCTTCAATTCTTCATATAAGAAGGTATTCTTGGCATCAAACTGGTGAAACGACCAATCCTTACTTGCTGCCATAGAGAATAACTCTGGAATAGTATCAACCCTTGGGACTGGAGAAAATGTCTCTAAGTAGTATATTCCGTATGTCTGTATATATCTTTCTCCCACATTCCTGGTCTTATATCCTTTTATACTCTCATCTGCTTTATATTTTATAGTGAAGAACCACCTGAAACCTACTGGTTTCTTTTCTTAAAGCATCACACATTTTTTTCATGTCTCATTTTTTTTAGGGCCACGATTTCAATGATCGTCGCCTCTTGCCATTTGGATTTCTTACTAGCCTCCCAATCCGATTGTGTAATGTCTTTTAAGTAAAACGTAGTCAGTAGCACCTTTGTATTTTCCCGGGCCACATTCATTAGGTACCTAAATGTCCTGGACACTTGTTCTTGTGAGAATCTATTTGGTGGTACCCCCTGTTGGTCCTTGGAGGTAGGACCCAGACCTGGTGCTCAATTAGACCATGAGTACCTCCAATTCATGTAAAATGGAGAGTTCTTGATCGGTGTGTAGAACAGGTACCTCTTGTGAGACATCCAACAGAAGAGAGTAATCAGGAGTGGGAACTAGCTTGTTAATGTTACACCCCGTGATTTTTAAGCGCAACTTTCAATACTTAGGTCAACCTTAAATGAAACTTAATTAATTATGTAGGTAATGTGACTTAGTTACACAAAACATAGAAGAACAAAAGAAAGGGGTTAAAAGTAGAATTAAAAGAAATCATAGTAAATTATCAAAATAGTCCCTACTAGGAGTTAGGGGAGTTACAAAATCTAGTATAACTTCCCCCTTCTCAGCATGAGGGGCGGTTTTGACAGCAAAGGGAGAAGGAAAATTCTGAGAAAAGAGAGAGAAAAGAAAGAGGAAAGAAGAAGGAGAGAAGAAGAAGGAAAGGAAGGAAGAACGAGCAACCTAGGTTCAATTCTTCCAGAAATTCTGCAGTAAATCCGTAAGCTTATCTAGATTCCAAGGCAAGTAATCTTTCTATACGCTTTACGTAAATTTTGATACTTAAGGCCCTATGTTCTTACAAAGAGAAAACATGAATCACACATTAGTATTCTTGTCTTGTCTATCTTAAATGCTTTGTTATATGTATGTCTTGTTGCTAATTGTGTAAAGTCTTGTTCTTTGGGCCATATTTCTGAAAATAGTTGTGTGGTGCTTTGTTGTTGTCAAGCATGCCCATAAAAGTGTATATTTTGATGTCCTTATTGTCTTGCGCTACTCTTATGTTGATTGTCAACACTTAGATGTTGAGAGTAAGTGCAGGAAATTGAGAGATGAGTGATGACATTGCTGTAGTCTTGTTGTGTTGGGAAAGTTGATGAGATCTTGAAGGTTGTGAATGATTGAAGGCTAGAGTGGATATTGTTAGGCATGGCTAGGCATCAATTCATGTTTAGATGTGTGTTAAGTAAGATGAATCTAGATGTTAAGATGGATCTTTAAGTGTTGAAAATGAAAGGGTTGAAGAAGGAGGGTGTTAGAGAGGAAGTTACTGCAGAAAAACTGCAGTTTGGCATCGTCAGAACACTTCGAACGCCTACATTAGGCGCTTCAAGTCACATTAGGCGCCTAATGTAGCGTTCAATGTGTCCTGAAGCTTTCCCGTACAGAAAGACTGCAATTTAGAACCATCAGAACACTTCGAACACCTACATTAGGCGCTTTATGTCACATTAGGCGCCTAATGTAGCGTTCAATGTGTCCTGAATCATCCCCGAACACTTCGAACGCCTAGTATAGGCGCTTTAAGTCACTATAGGCGCTTCATGTAGCGTTCCAACTGTACTGGAAGTCTTTTTGACCCTTTAGGCGCCCTATGTATGTGTATTAACCTTATACACTTCTTTTGAACATAAAATGCAAGGGTATTTGAGGTGCAATTGAGGTATAGATGGTAAGTTTGATTAAGTAAGCATAAGATTGAATTACAAGTGAATAAGTGAGACGAACAGACTTGACAAAATACGAACAGGGAGTGTTTGAGGTGCAAGACCGTATACTTGATATGCAAGATGTATGTGTGTGTGTTACATGTTGATTTAAAGCTACTTGTGCATCCTGCATCATGACATGGGCACTTGCATTTGATTTGAGATTTGCTTTGCAAAAGAACATGTGATTACAAGAAAGGTTTAAAGTTTTCGAAAGACAAAATGGCTGCTGGTTGATCGCAGGGTATAAAAGTCACGCCTGCGAAAGCAGGGTATAAAAGCGTGATCTGTGAATCAACAGCAGGGTATAAAGTATTTTATGGGGCCGTGGACCTATCAGCACGGAAAATAAAGTTATTTTATGGGGCCGTGGACCTATCAGCACGGAAAATAAAGTTATTTTATGGGGCCGTGGACCTTTTAGCACGGATACATGATATATGTAATGGGGCCGTGGACCTTTCAGCACGGGGTATAAAGTTATATGTTATGGGGCCGTGGACCTTTCAGCACGGGGTATAAAGTTATGTTTGCTGTGGACTGATCACCCACAGGGTATAAAGTTCTGCTACGCGAAGAATATGATATGTAAAGTGATGAAATGTTTTGTGAAATGACATGCATGACATGTTTATGAAAGAAGACATATGCATGGGTGTTGTGTGTGATTTTAAAGAAGTACATGCATCATGATACACGAAGCATAAGACTTGACATGCAAGAAACGTGGTTAGTTTATGACTTGCTATGTGATACGTTGTTTTTAATACATGTTGGTTCTCATATTTGTGTACATATATGTGCTTAATCTGCTTTGAGAAATTCTTATCAAGATGCTATTTGCTAACCCGAGCACCTTATTTTTGGGCAATGTTTTATACACTGGTGACTCGACGTGTGTGATTCCGTAAGGTGTATAGACGGGTTACTTGCTAGCGATAATTTCGCTAAGAACAATTACTCTGTTCCTTTTCAGGTGAGCCTGAATATGAGTTGATATTTGTTGAAGACGACGGCGAGTGGGCTCAATGGGATGATGGACATGGGAATAGATAGATGCTGGACTACTTTATTTCAGTTTGGAAAACTCATTTGTTGTTATGTTGATCTAAAACTTATGTTGGCGAGAGGAACAAACATCTTTTAATTCCGCTGCATTTTATGGATGTTTTAATGACGATGAAGGTTTAAATTTTATGACGTTTCCGCTGGTTTTTTTTATCTTACATTATGAAGGATGTACGCTTGATCTGCTTGACGCTTCGTAGTTCTCATAGTAGGCTACGGCGGGTGCACTGGTTCCGATGACGGTATCGGGCCGGGGCGCTACAGGTGGTATCAGAGCCCAGGCTTCAGATCTATTTCGGAAACTTAAGTTCATGATCTTTTAGACACTTAAGCTACGATTCTCTCCCTTAAGGTTGATCCTTAGTTATAAGTACTGATTGTCCTTAGTGGTTAGATATGATATGGGTTGGGTGTGTGCGAGCGCGTTTATCGTTTAATTTCGTAATAATAGTTAGAATACACACCTCACCCCTTCGCACGCGTTCAAGCTTTCGGTAACCCCTTGTATTTACTAAATTCTAATGTAATGTTGACCTTTTCAGAGAAATATCCAAGAAGAGATAACACAGGCAACGCTGGTAATGGACAGGAGAACCAGCCACCACAAGTTGTTTTACCCCAGGTGCTCACTGATGCACTGACGGTGATTGCACAAGGGTATGCACAACAGCATCAACCTCCGCCTCCTCCACCGCCACAACATAACATCCGGTTCTTTTATGGGGAGATGAGAAAGATGAGGGTGCCGGAGTTTGGAGGATGCACGGATCCTGAAGAGGCTCAGCACTGGTTGGCTGAGGTAGAGAAATGTTTTCGGCTGGTGCAAGTACCGAATGAGATAAAGGTTGAGGTGGCCACACCCCTTCTAAGTGGCAAGGCTGGCGAATGGTGGGAAGGAATGGTGTTGAGAATGACCCCACCAATCTCTTGGACACAGTTTTGTGATGTTTTCCTGAGGTACTACGTACCGGAGACTGCAATATTGGACAAGATAAGAGCATTTGACAGATTGGAGCAAGGAAGGATGACGGTGTCGGAGTATGCAGATCGTTTCCATGCTTTGGGTAAGTTTGCCCCTGCGATCATGTCTGATAATCGTCTTAAGATGACGAAGTTTGAGAGGGGTTTGGACTCGAGGATACAATCGGCGATAGTGAATGCGGGAATGAAAACTTATGAGGATATGCTAGATGCATGTTTTCGGGTTGAGAGCGATTTCCGTAGAGTAGCGGCAAGAGCAGCTAGTGTTTGAGGGTCTGATAGAGGCAAGAGGCCAAGGGAGGATGTGAGAGTTGGTGGAAGACCCGGACGTTGGGTCAGATTCCGAAGAGAGGCCCAGCTGGAAATTTTCAGAGACTGCCACCCCAGAATCAAGTAGCTCAGCAGGCTGTAGGAGTTTGTCCACATTGCAACAGGAACCACGTTGGAGAGTGTAGGAAAGTGGCTGGAGCATGTTTCCGATGCATCAAGTGGGTCACAATGATTAGGGACTGCCCGGAGATGAAGAAAAATAATCCTGGAGAGGCGGCTCAGCAGCCGAGAGCGAAGCCTAGAGCAAATGCCCGTGTACATCTCATGACGGATACGGATGTGCAGGAGGCTACCGACGTAGTAGCAGGTACCATTTAAACTAAGTTTAAATCTTTAATGAAGCAGGTACCATTTAAACTAAGTTTAAATCTTTAATGAATTAAGTATTATGTGCTTAATTTTCCGTGTATAACTTGATATGGCTTTAGGTGCGATTTTAGTAAATAAGGTACCTGCCAACGTGCTCTTTGATAGCGGCGCAAGCCACTCCTTCGTAGCAAAGAGATTCACTAAACACCTGAGTAGTCTGCCTGAGTGGTTAGAAACTCCGTATCGTGTTCAAGCGGCCGGAGATCAAATTATGGTTTCGTATCATCGGTACCGGGATTGTGAATTGGAATTTGAAGGACAAACATTCCCTGCCACACTGATCCCTATTCAGATGTATGACTTTGACGTCATATTAGGAATGGACTGGTTAGCCAAGAATCACGCTAATATTGATTGTCGGTTGAAGCAAGTGACAATCAAGAATGCTAGGATGGAGGAGGTAATATTTCAAGGAGATGCGGAACGAAAGAAGGTACCCAAAAAGGTGTACGTGTCGGTTGCACAAGCGCGCAAGGCATTAAGGAAAGGTGCTGAGGGATTTCTAGTGTATGCCATGGATGTTACTCAGGAGGTACCGTCTATTGAGCAAATTCCAGTGGTCAATGAATTCCTTGATGTGTTTCCGGAAGATTTACCAGGAGTACCACCCCCGAGGGAAGTTGAGTTCGAGATCAACTTGATTCCAGGGACAGAACCTATTTCTAAAGCTCCTTATAGAATGGCTTCGGCAGAACTGAGAGAGTTTGAAGGAGCAACTGCAAGAGTTATTGGACAAGAAGTTCATCCGCCCTAGTGTATCGCCATGGGGAGCGCCTGTTTTGTTTGTAAAGAAGAAAGATGGTAGCATGAGGCTTTGTATCGATTATAGAGAGTTGAATAAAGTTACCATCAAGAATAAGTATCCCCTTCCACGAATTGAGGATTTGTTTGATCAACTCAAGGGCGCCAAGATTTTCTCTAAAATTGATCTCCGATCAGGGTATCATCAGTTGCGAGTGAAGGCCGAGGACATCGCAAAGACAGCTTTCCGCACAAGGTATGGCCACTATGAATTTTTAGTGATGCCATTTGGATTGACAAACGCCCCTGCGGCTTTTATGGATCTTATGAATACCGTCTTTCGAGAACAGTTGGATAAGTTTGTAGTGGTATTCATAGATGATATTCTTGTGTACTCTCCTGACGAGCAAACTCACACTGAGCATTTGAGAACCGTACTAGGCATTTTGAGGCAGAAACAACTTTATGCAAAGTTTAGCAAGTGTGAGTTTTGGTTAAGAAGTGTGGCTTTCTTGGGTCATGTGATATCAGAAGAGGGGATTGCTGTTGACCCGAAGAAGGTGGAAGCCATAACTGAATGGCCTAGACCTACCAATGTCACCGAAGTGCGAAGTTTCTTGGGTCTAGCAGGTTATTACAGAAAATTTGTTGAGGGATTCTCGAGAATTGCCGTACCTCTCAGTCGCCTTACTCAAAAGAGGTCCAAGTTTGAGTGGACGGCGGAATGCGAGCAAAGTTTCACGGAGCTTAAGAAGAGATTAACGACAGCTCCAGTATTGGCTCAACCCTCTGGAACGGATGGATTTGTGATTTATAGTGATGCGTCAAAGAACGGGTTAGGTACGTAAATTATAGTATAAGGTTATGATCTTGTATACCCATTAAGTTTAGACTAACACCTTGTTTGTAGGTTGTGTTTTAATGCAAAACGAACGAGTCATCGCATATGCCTCAAGACAGCTAAAGCCTTATGAGCAAAACTATCCCACACATGATCTTGAACTTGCCGCGGTTGTGTTCGCCTTGAAGATCTGGCGGCATTATTTGTATGGAGAGAAGTGCGCGGTATTCACGGATCATAAGAGTCTAAAATATTTGTTCTCTCAGAAGGAATTGAATATGAGGAAGCGGAGGTGGTTGGAGTTGCTAAAAGACTACGACCTAACTATTCATTATCACCCGGGAAAGGCTAACAAGGTAGCCGACGCCTTAAGTAGAAAGTCCAGCCATGCACGACAATCACCATTGGAAAGAGAGATGGAGGGATTTGGTTTGGATTTGGTGGAATCCACGGTGAACGTCCTGACAGCATTGACCATCACACCGAGTTTGATTGATAGGATAAAGGAGGCTCAGAAGAAAGATAAGGCTTTAAGTGAGATAATGGAAAGGGTAAAACACAGTCAAGTTGAAGGATTTCGGACCAAAGAGGATGGGAGCTTATGGTTTAGGGAAAGATTATGCGTCCCGGATGTTGACGAACTTAGGAAAGAAGTTTTGCAAGAAGCTCATAATTCGAGGTTATCAATACACCCCGGTAGCACCAAGATGTATAGAGATCTCAAGCGTTACTATTGGTGGTCTGGGATGAAAAGACATATTGCGGAATTCATAGAGAGGTGTTTGGTGTGTCAACAAGTCAAGGCGGAACACCAACGGCCCGGTGGATTGTTGATGCCGTTGGAGATTCCCGAATGGAAATGGGAACATGTCACAATGGATTTTGTAGCTGGTTTACCAAAGACAAGAAGTGGATGTGACATGATTTGGGTTATCGTGGATCGTTTAACAAAGTCTGCCCATTTCTTACCCGTTTCAAGTGAAACACCTCTCGACAAGCTAGTGAATGTGTATATGGAGAACATTGTGAGCTTACATGGTGTCCCAGTAAGTATAGTATCCGACCGAGATTCACGGTTCACATCTAAGTTTTGGACAGCATTCCAAGAAGCCATGGGTACGGAATTAAGGTTGAGTACGGCGTATCATCCCCAAACTGATGGACAGTCCGAGCGGACAATTCAAACCTTGGAAGATATGCTAAGAGCTTGCGTGCTGGATTTCAAAGGGAGTTGGGACGGAATGGTAAAGCTGATGGAGTTTTCTTATAACAATAGTTACCACAACGCAATTGATATGGCTCCTTTTGAGGCTTTGTATGGAAGAAAATGTAGGTCTCCGATTTATTGGGACGAAGTGGGCGTGAGGACCATTACTGGACCTGAGCTATTAGAGAAAACGTTAGAGAAGGTGAAGGTCATTCGGGAAAGACTCAAGACGGCTCAGGACCGTAGCAAGAGTTGGGCAGATTCCAAACGACGACCATTGGATTTTGACGTGGGAGAAAAAGTTTATTTGAAGGTATCACCTACGAAGGGCGTCATGAGGTTTGGAGTAAAAGGCAAGCTAAGCCCTCGATTCATTGGTCCCTATGAAATACTTGAGAAGGTAGGGGACTTGGCATATAAGTTGGCATTACCTCCGGTGTTGGCGCAAGTACACAATGTTTTCCACGTGTCACAATTAAGAAAGTACGTGGCGGATCCAAGTCATGTACTTGAAGCTCAACCTTTGGAACTCAAGGACGATGTTACATATGAGGAAGTACCCGTGAAAGTTGTGGACCGAAAGGATCAAGTGTTGAGGAAGCGAGTGATCCCTTATGTAAAGGTTCAGTGGAGCAATCACACGGAACGTGAAGCCACTTGGGAGCTCGAAGAACAAATGCGGGAGAAGTATCCTCAGCTCTTTGACTAAGGTACGTAAGTTTCGGGGATGAAACTTTTTGTAAGGGGGTGGAATGTTACACCCCGTGATTTTTAAGCGCAACTTTCAATACTTAGGTCAACCTTAAATGAAACTTAATTAATTATGTAGGTAATGTGACTTAGTTACACAAAACATAGAAGAACAAAAGAAAGGGGTTAAAAGTAGAATTAAAAGAAATCATAGTAAATTATCAAAATAGTCCCTACTAGGAGTTAGGGTAGTTACAAAATCTAGTATAACTTCCCCCTTCTCAGCATGAGGGGCGGTTTTGACAGCAAAGGGAGAAGGAAAATTCTGAGAAAAGAGAGAGAAAAGAAAGAGGAAAGAAGAAGGAGAGAAGAAGAAGGAAAGGAAGGAAGAACGAGCAACCTAGGTTCAATTCTTACAGAAATTCTGCAGTAAATCCGTAAGCTTATCTAGATTCCAAGGCAAGTAATCTTTCTATACGCTTTACGTAAATTTTGATACTTAAGGCCCTATGTTCTTACAAAGAGAAAACATGAATCACACATTAGTATTCTTGTCTTGTCTATCTTAAATGCTTTGTTATATGTATGTCTTGTTGCTAATTGTGTAAAGTCTTGTTCTTTGGGCCATATTTCTGAAAATAGTTGTGTGGTGCTTTGTTGTTGTCAAGCATGCCCATAAAAGTGTATATTTTGATGTGCTTATTGTCTTGCGCTACTCTTATGTTGATTGTCAACACTTAGATGTTGAGAGTAAGTGCAGGAAATTGAGAGATGAGTGATGACATTGCTGTAGTCTTGTTGTGTTGGGAAAGTTGATGAGATCTTGAAGGTTGTGAATGATTGAAGGCTAGAGTGGATATTGTTAGGCATGGCTAGGCATCAATTCATGTTTAGATGTGTGTTAAGTAAGATGAATCTAGATGTTAAGATGGATCTTTAAGTGTTGAAAATGAAAGGGTTGAAGAAAGAGGGTGTTAGAGAGGAAGTTACTGCCGAAAAACTGCAATTTGGCATCGTCAGAACACTTCGAACGCCTACATTAGGCGCTTCAAGTCACATTAGGCGCCTAATGTAGCGTTCAATGTGTCCTGAAGCTTTCCCGTACAGAAAAACTGCAATTTAGAACCGTCAGAACACTTCGAACACCTACATTAGGCGCTTTATGTCACATTAGGCGCCTAATGTAGCGTTCAATGTGTCCTGAATCATCCCCGAACACTTCGAACGCCTAGTATAGGCGCTTTAAGTCACTATAGGCGCTTCATGTAGCGTTCCAACTGTACTGGAAGTCTTTTTGACCCTTTAGGCGCCCTATGTATGTGTATTAACCTTATACACTTCTTTTGAACATAAAATGCAAGGGTATTTGAGGTGCAATTGAGGTATAGATGGTAAGTTTGATTAAGTAAGCATAAGATTGAATTACAAGTGAATAAGTGAGACGAACAGACTTGACAAAATACGAACAGGGAGTGTTTGAGGTGCAAGACCGTATACTTGATATGCAAGATGTACGTGTGTGTGTTACATGTTGATTTAAAGCTACTTGTGCATCCTGCATCATGACATGGGCACTTGCATTTGATTTGAGATTTGCTTTGCAAAAGAACATGAGATTACAAGAAAGGTTTAAAGTTTTCGAAAGACAAAATGGCTGCTGGTTGATCGCAGGGTATAAAAGTCACGCCTGCGAAAGCAGGGTATAAAAGCGTGATCTGTGAATCAACAGCAGGGTATAAAGTATTTTATGGGGTCGTGGACCTATCAGCACGGAAAATAAAGTTATTTTATGGGGCCGTGGACCTATCAGCACGGAAAATAAAGTTATTTTATGGGGCCGTGGACCTTTCAGCACGGATACATGATATATGTAATGGGGCCGTGGACCTTTCAGCACGGATATATGATATATGTAATGGGGCCATGGACCTTTCAGCACGGGGTATAAAGTTATATGTTATGGGGCCGTAGACCTTTCAGCACGGGGTATAAAGTTATGTTTGCTGTGGACTGATCACCCACAGGGTATAAAGTTCTGCTACGCGAAGAATATGATATGTAAAGTGATGAAATGTTTTGTGAAATGACATGCATGACATGTTTATGAAAGAAGACATATGCATGGGTGTTGTGTGTGATTTTAAAGAAGTACATGCATCATGATACACGAAGCATAAGACTTGACATGCAAGAAACGTGGTTAGTTTATGACTTGCTATGTGATACGTTGTTTTTAATACATGTTGGTTCTCATATTTGTGTACATATATGTGCTTAATCTGCTTTGAGAAATTCTTATTAAGATGCTATTTGCTAACCCGAGTACCTTATTTTTGGGCAATGTTTTATACACTGGTGACTCGACGTGTGTGATTCCGTAAGGTGTATAGACGGGTTACTTGCTAGCGATAATTTCGCTAAGAACAATTACTCTGTTCCTTTTCAGGTGAGCCTGAATATGAGTTGATATTTGTTGAAGACGACGGCGAGTGAGCTCAATGGGATGATGGACATGGGAATAGATAGATGCTGGACTACTTTATTTCAGTTTGGAAAACTCATTTGTTGTTATGTTGATCTAAAACTTATGTTGGCGAGAGGAACAAACATCTTTTAATTCCGCTGCATTTTATGGATGTTTTAATGACGATGAAGGTTTAAATTTTATGACGTTTCCGCTGGTTTTTTTTTATCTTACATTATGAAGGATGTACGCTTGATCTGCTTGACGCTTCGTAGTTCTCATAGTAGGCTAGGCGGGTGCACTGGTTCCGATGACGGTATCGGGCCGGGGCGCTACAGTTAACCTGGCCTTTGTTGGGAGAGGTCTGCTCGATGATGCCACCTATTTGTTCTTGTTAGCCAGCCTCTATACGACTGAAGCTATGCACCCAATTAGGAACTAATTCAGTTCCTTCCCCTGAGACCTAGATTTTGCAACGGAAAATTGCTCTAACTCAAGAATGCACAGTACATTTTGACATGAATTCAATGACTAACAAGGTTATAGCATCGGTAACTTTTTTAGTAAGTGGCACAGCAGACAAAGAGACATTTCTTAGCACAAGGGTCTAGTTTTGAGTGTTCAATTTTGGGGATATGCATAAATACGGAGCAATCGAATATACAAGGAGGAAGGGTTAGAACTGACGGAATGGCAGCTTGAGTCCCTAACATCTGTAATAGCGTTTTAGGTTCATTTTTTAGCAGGTAGTTGATTCAAGAGGTAAACAGAGGTAGCTGCAACGCAAGGCCAAAAATGTTTGGGAACGCGTGACTTGAGGATCATCGCGCATGTCATTTCAAGAATAATATGGTTTGTGCTTTCTGTGACACCATTTTCTTGGGGTGTGAAAATTGTTCGGTGTAATATTCCGGCCATTATCCGAGCGGAGGATTCGCATTTTGGTATTGTATTGTGTTTGGATCAGGTGGAAAAAGACTATAAATTTTTTTGGAGCTTCGGATTTGTGTTTTAAGAAGTATATCCATGTGGGAAAAGTCATCAATGAATAATAAAAATATTGAAAGTATTGTGATTAGGTACATGTGTTGGGCCCTATAAATCAGAAAGTACCAAAGAAAACAATTTGCTGAATCGAGTATTATTTAACTAGAAGGTAGCATGGTGATTCTTTGAGCGAATACATGTCTCACAAGTCATTGTGTTATTTTTAAATAAACTAGGAAACAAAAGCTTAAGTTAATCATCCTGCGAGCGCACTGTTGATCTTGTATATCCAAATCTTTTTTTTTTTTGCACGAAATATCAATTTTGTATAATTTAACAACGGTTCGATACTAAAAGTAGCGACTATTGAATCACCAAAAACATATTTAGTGTAACAAATTAAGAAGAATTGGATAAAAATTTTCATTCTAAAAGGTTTAGGCATTTTGCACGTCGAAAAACTTTTGGATAAAAGATCTTGTTAATTGAGTCAAAAAAAAAAAGGCAAAAACAAAAAAACACAAGGAAACAAATAAACGAATAGGCAAAAAAAAAAAGATGTTTACGATGAAAGTCCTTTTTTATTAAGTAATTATGCCGTACAATGTACGATATAGACATATAGCTAAAAATAAATATCTGCAAAAATATAAATATGAGATTTGATTTGATTCAAATTGGTCTCCATAATAGAATACTTCTATTGTAAAATATTATGATCTTGTCTTCTTCGATAGCGCATAATCTTCTCAACAAAACAAACTTGTCATCATTTGACTATTGGAAATATAAGATTCTTGAGCCTACAATGGGTTTTCGTAACCTGCTGTATTACCATCCATATTACAAATGGATTTTTGTTGCCTTATTATCCATATTAAAGTCATTTCTATAGGTTATCCTTTAATTACGACCGATTTTCTAGATGACAATATTATTGCCGCTTTTACACATGAATTTTCTGCGGTCAACTAGGGTCGTACTTATCACAGATTAATCTATGCTTTTGTAATAGGTTACAAGCGGCGAAACAAATGAAAGTGGTGGTACACATCGCAAATGTTGATACTTTGATATATATATATATATATATGTATGTATATATATATATGTATGTATATATATATGTATATATGTATATATATATGTATGTATGTATGTATATATGTATGTATGTATGTATGTATAATTGTATACACATATATATAAACGTACCTATATATATATTTTTTATTTTCTTTTTTTTGCTATGGTACCTATATATATATATATATATATATATATATATATATATATATATAAATGTATGTATACATAATTATACATACATTTATATTCATGATAGGAGTTCATAGAAACAGAGAATTAAGGTTAACGAGGTTTAGCCAGGATATATGGGCATCTTAAAGTATATTTAGGGATTTAGATGCTATTTACGATTTACGTTGACTTTGTATTTTTTTTGTTTTTACCGCTGTCTTGCATTATATGTGTGCATATACATGTTTGTGGTTATTTTAATATCGGAAGCTTCCTATTTGTATTCACTGAATCCCCTCGCTAACACACTAGCATATCATATCCCTATTATTGTTTCTTTTTGCAGGTAAATATAGAGCCAGAGATCTCACTAGAACCAAATTCTCTATCTCTTTAGATAGAGGTATTGTTTGTCTACCGTTCACCCTCCCCAGTCACTAGCGATAGCTTTTGCTGTCATTGAGATATAGTGGGTATGATTGATTTGTTAGAATATGTTGAGTTTTGATGATTTGCACAATTCTGTACTTCGAACAAGTGATTAGGCGCTTCATGTGTGTGGTTTGAAGTCAGTATACTTCGAACTCTTACATTAGGCGCTTAATGTACCTTGGTGGAGTCCAGTACACTTCGAACGCCTAGATTAGGCGCTTTATGTGATGTGTCTGGATGTGCGAACACTTCGAACGCCTAGATCAGGCGCTTCATGTGTGTGTTTGAAAATCAGGAAACTTTGAACGCCTGATTAGGCGCTTCATGTGGCCTGTTGAAAAGTGCGAACACTTTGAACGCCCCTTTAGGCGCTTTATGAAGTCCACCAAGCCAAAAGTACTTTTTCCCTGGTTGGGCACGTACTCCTAAGTACTTTCTCTGAGAAAAAGTCAGAGTTAGTTCGAACAAGCATGAAGAGCCACATTAAGCGCTTCATGTGACTTCGAACGACTTAAGAAGCCCACATTAGGCGCTTGATGTGACTTCGAACGACTGCTCATTTTCACATCAAGCGCTCAATGTCACTTCGAACGCCTGTGCTTTTTGCACATTAGGCGCTTCATGTGACCAACGTTACAAAGGTCTTAAACTTCATTTTTTAACATCAGTTGACTCTTTGTACCCTCCCCTTTCAGTGTCTTTTTCACAGGTTCCTCTCTGCAGAAGATTTCAGGTTTCCTTTCTTGGCATTCATTTTGAAATCTCTCCAAGAATGTTGCTACATGCCAAAAGGAGATCTCCAATGATGAGGACTCACCAACACATGATGCCAAAACCCATTAATGTCAGTGCAGAGGGTTTCAAACGTGAAGAAACTTTGAAGTTGATAAAATAAGGGTTTCTTCCATTGTCTTCTCTAACTTTCTACTTTGCAAGCTCTCAAATTCTCTCAAGCTCAAGCTCTCAAAATACTTGTAATATTTGTACATTTTACTTTATTGTTGAGAGTGTTTATTGTAAGGAGAAGAAGAGTCTTCTTCTTGGTGAGATCATATTGTGAGAGATTGGGTAGATTGTTGGTCAATGAGCAAGGGTGCTTCTTGTTTGAGATTTCTAGACTTTGAAGGGTTAGTTGATAGTGTGTGGTGCACTATTCTCCCTACAAGATTTCTTTGAGGGCAAAGAAGCTCTTTGGAGGCTAAACTTCAAAGGGTTAGACTTCTTGGTTGTGGTCTAGGCAAGGTGCCTAGTTTTTCTATTTTCTTGATTTTGTTCTTGATTGTTGTTTCCCCCAAAAGAAATAACAATCCCCATTTCAAAATCCTTCTTGAGAAACATCAAGAAGGTAGAGGAGTAGAGTCATTTGACTTGAACCTCTATACATACTTGTGTTCTTTATTTTCTTGCAAGTCTTTATTCCTTCTAAAGAACACACCTAAGTATTGGTTGCACTTCAAAACGAAAAATAGCCATAAAATATCCATACTTGGTGAACACACTATTCAACCCCCCTTCTAGTGTGTTCTAAGCGACCTAACAATTGGTATCAGAGCCACATCTTGTTTATTTGAGTCCAAATACAAGATTTGATCATTTTAGTATAGATCCCTTTGTTTTTGATGATTTGGGTTCTCCTAGTGCTGAAGCCTCTAGAAGAAGGAGGCAAGAAACCCTACTCCCTTCTATCTCAAATGTCCATGTCAAAGTTCCCATGTTTGACATTCTAAACTACCCACTGTGGAAGTCAAATATGGAAACCTACTTACGTTCTTGTGGGCACAGAATATGGGTTGAGGTCTCAAGAGGATCTATGATTCCCATTGATATTGATGATCCTACTCCTGAGGAGGAGTTCCAGTTGGCCATAAATAGCAAGGCTCTTGCTATTTTAAATAGCTCTCTTTCTTCAAATGAGAGAGCTCAGATTCAAGGTGTCCAATCCGCTCATGAGGCTTGGGCAAAGCTTGAGATGATCCACGAAGGAACATCCCAAGTAAGAAAGGCCAAGAGGAGACAGTTGATAAAACAATTCTACAACTTTACTGTCCCTAAAGGTGAAAAGATTGAAGAGTCCATCCAAAGATTCACCAAGCTTGTCAACCTTCTCAAAACGGTTGGCAAGAAAATAGAACAAGAGGATCTAAACCATTGCTTCCTAAACAGTTTTGGAAGAGAATGGAACGCAAAAGTGACGGCCATTGAGGAGTCCAAGGATTTAGAAACAATCACCTTGGACAAGTTATACGGGAATCTCATTACTTATGAGATTCATTTGGATGCACAAGAAAAAAATGATCCTATTCTCCACTCCTCTAAGGCGCTAGTATGCGAGTCGGAGGACTCGGACGATGAAGTCGGACTTCTTGTTAAAAGATTCCGACGTTTTGCGAGAAAGAATGGTGCTGAAGCCAAAAGATTCATCAAGGAGAAATACTCCAAGGACAAGGTGAAGGACCAAGAGAACAAATGCTACAAATGTGGGAAGCTTGGTCATTTCATGAAAGATTGTCGGGTGAAGGAGCCGCAACTCAAAGACAAGAAGACCATCTACCAAAGGAAGAAGGCCTTGCAAGCGGAAGTAGCCCATTGGGAGAGCATTCTTTCCGGGTCCGAGAGCGACAATGGCGATCGTGATGATCTTGCACTCACAGGGGTGGTGCAAGATGATCTTGACAAGGAGTTCTTTGCACTCATGGCCATCGACGATGACAAGGAGGTATGCAACATTTCATCTCACTATAGAATTATTGATGAACGAGATGATTTAGTGCAAGAAAATGATCTCCTAGATTTAAAATATAAACGTGTCAAGAAAGAGTTTAGAGCATGCTTAAACGAATATAATGACACGTTGGAAGATCACATTGCATTACAACTTGAGCATGATATATTTTTGACTATGCATGTGATTGCACTTGAAGAGAAACATGATTTGATGAAATCTTGTGCTCAAGCCCTTGAGGATAAGAAAAATGATTCAAGGGTAAGTGCTAAAAAGGTAGAGATCAAAGATGCATCTAGGCCAAGCATGAAAGCTAAAATCAAACCTAGTGCCATGTATGCATCTAAGAAGGGAAATAAGAAAGAACTAGCACAAGTGATCAAGGAGTCCAAAACCTCCTTGAAGAAGCAAAGGCACATGCCTAAACGAAAGGCTAATGCACCAAAGGCATCACAACCTTTGGTTCATGTTGTGAAACAAAACCTTCTTCTATTCCAAAGAAGGTGGTTCCTAAAAAGGAAACACAACATGTGCCGATGCACAAACATTCGCACAAGCATGCACCAACTCACAAGCATACTCCTACATGTTTTTATTGCAATAGGAAAGGTCATGTAGAAAGAGTATGTAGAGCTAAAAATAATAAGAATCTTGTGTGGGTGCAGAAAGGCGAGATGAAGGTGACTAACCTTCAAGGACCTAAAACAAAAAGGGTACCAACTTCATATGGTTCTTTTGTAGGCCCTAGCACTCAATGGAGAAAGCGAAGACAAGAAGGTCAAATAGGTCGTGGACAGTGGGTGTTCCAACCATATGACGGGAGACAAACGTCTCTTCCATAGACTCACTATGCAAGACAGAGGAGTTGTCCATTTTGGCGGTAGCAAAGGCCAAATCAAAGGACATGGTATTGTGGGTAACGATTCCTTCTCTTTTAGTGATGTCTTATATGTTGTAGGTCTTAAGTTTAACTTGATAAGTGTCAGTCAACTTTGTGATGCTAATTATGAAGTAACGTTTTTGAAAACAAAGTGTGTTGTGAAAAAAGAAGAAAAGATCTTATTTGAGGCTTTGCGTTTCAAAAATATTTACAAACTTAGCATCAATGATTTGGTTTCTCAAAATGTATCTTGTCTAGTTGCTAAGAATGATTTGACGCAACTATGGCATAGACGTCTCGGACATGTATGTACATATATACACACACACATTGAAATGGAGGCCCAAATGTTACAGTTCTGCGTTTCAAACGTGTTTTAGAAATTTTCTCAGGGTTCTGGCCAGCTTATGGCATTTGTGTAAAGGCTTGCTTTTTAACTGATTGCAACTCTGTAAAAACTCTGTTTGCTAAGTCATCAGGTATTTTCAACATAAAGTCTTGTATTGTAATGTAGATGTATTAATTTCAGGGGACTTTTTTAATGACACGATTCCGACTGCGACAAAAAATGAAAATGACAAGATTCCCACATCTTATATTAAATTCCCCATCTTAGGTTCTTCTGGAAAGAAAAACTTCCTTCCATTTTTCTTTTCTTCTTTAGTGGCGTTACTGGAAAATAAAAGGCTTCTTCTTAAACTTCCCCTAATTTGGTCTTATTAGATTGATAAATCTTTATTTCAATGACTAACCCAAACCTTTTGAGTTCTAATTATCATCAATTTAGTACTCATATTTATACTAATGAATTCATAGAATATAACTCATCCATAATATACCTAGTAATCTAACGAATTGAAAATGTCTTTTTCAAATAATAATAACTAATTAATTATTTTATAAATTAATTATTCCTGCTCTTCATTCATTGTGTGTCACCTTCTATGTCTCTAATACGAATACAATAAAACCATACCGGTCAAAGTAACCAACTTGTATCACTACAAGAAATCATGTATTTACCGACCGTTTTATATGTGGTCGCTAGTTTGCGACCGTTTGGAAAGACAGTTGCACTTTTTTCAACTTTGCGACCGCTTTTGCGACTGTCTTGAAAAGAGTCTGAAAATTGCGACCGACTCAAAAACGGACGCAAATTTACGTCCGTTATCAAAAACGGTCGCTACTTAGCGACCGTTTTTGCATCCGTCTTAGAAACAAATGCAAATTTACGACCGTCTAGACAACGGTTGCAAATTTGCGATTGTTAACAAACACGGTCGCAACATAGCGACCGTGTTTTTGTCTGCCTCAAAACCGGTCTCAGATTTGCGTTGGTCTAAAAAACGGTCGTAAATTTGCGACCATTATGAAAAACAGTCGCAACTTAGTGACTGTGTTTGCGACCATCTCAAAAACGGTCGCTATTTTGTGACCGACTCATAAACAGTTGCAAACTTGCGACCGTCATAAAAAACGGTCGCAACTTAGCGACCGTTTTTGCATTTGTCTCAAAACCGATCGCAAATTTGCGACAGTCTCAAAAACGGTCGTAAATTTGTGACCGTTATCAAAAACAGTCGCAAATTAGTGACTGTGTTTGCGACCGTCTCATAAGCGGTCACAAATTTTTGACCGACTCATAAACAGTTGCAAACTTGCGACCGTCATAAAAAACAGGCGCAACTTAGCGACCGTTTTTGCGTTTGTCTCAAAACCGGTCTCAAATTTGCGACAGTCTCAAAAACGGTAGTAAATTTGCGTCTGTTATCAAAAACGGTTGCAACTTAATGACTGTGTGTGCGGCCGTCTGATAATTTGTGGCCGACTTAAAAAAGTTGCAAATTTGCGACCGTTATAAAAACCGGTCGCAACTTAAAGCCCGTTTTTGTGTTCGTCTAAAAAAATTTGTAAATTTGTGTTCATCTACAAACGGTCACACATTTGTGATTGTTATAAAAACAATCGCATCTTAACAATCATTATTGTGTCTATCTCAAACCCAGTCATAAATTTGTGACCGTCTCAAAAACGGCTGTAACTTTGTGATCGTTTTCAGTCCGTCTCAAAATCACACAAAATTTACCACAGTCCAAAAAACAGTCGCAAATTTTTAAATGTATTCATTAAAGATTATTCTGTCAGTCTCATTAGTTGATGTTATTAAATAAAAGGATATAAACACAAGTATATAACTGTACAAGATAATATACTATATCTTACCTTATAAGTGCATAATTACATTTCTTAACATATACACAAACATAAGTATATATACGTGTATATTACAAATAAGCACAATTGCATAAATATACCATTTTATATAATCTAAGTATATATTTTACCTTATAACAAATAGGTAGTATATCTTTATATACTCACACATATAGGCCTATACTTGTATACTTATGTAGCCATATATGCATATATAGCTGTATATATACTTATGTATCAATAAGAAATATATATGCACACACTTGTTTGGTTTATACAAGTCCATTGCTATACAAAATTCGTACGAGTGTACATAACAAATAACAAAATGTGCAAGTATAGAATATTTTTAAATATATTCATTAAATATTATTCTATCAATCTTGGTGATATTATTTAAAAAAATATCATGATTATAATCGAGTATATAATCCTCTAAGTGCACAAGTATATAAGTTACAAGTTTAGATAGTCCTTATGATAAGTATATATGTTTATATATGAGTATAAGCATATGTACTTATATATTACATATAAACACAAGTATATAACTATACAGATATATATAATCTTATAAGTACATAGTACATATCTTACCCTATAAAAACATTGATATACATACTTGTATATTACATACAAGCACAAGTGTATAATTACGTATACAATTTTATATAATCCTCTAAGTGCATAAGTATACATGTTACCTTATAACAAATAGATAGTATATAAGTACACAAGATATAAGTTTATATAATCCTCTATACATAAGTATATATGCTACATTATATGAATATAAGTATATATATCTGTCTATTACATATAAGCACAACTATGAAACTATACAAGTATATATACTCCTATAAGTGCATAGTACATATCTTACCTTATAAATATAGGTATATTTCATTGTATATTACATATAAGCACAGTTACATAATTAAGTACACAATTTTATATAATCCTCTAAGTACATAAGTATATATGTGCTTATAACAAATTGGTAGTCTATCTTTAAATATTTCCACATGAACATTCTTGTATGCTTATGTAGCCATATATTTATATAGTTATATATACTTATAATCTATAAGAAATATATACGCATACACTTGTTTAGTCATATAAGTCCGTTGTTATACAAAAATTATATGAGTATATATAACAAATGACAAATTCGGAACAAGTGTGTACACTTGTACAGTATAAGTGTAATTAATATATAGTACCATTACAAAATGGGAGCAAGTATATATAATCCTATAAATGTATAAGTATATACATTATCTCTCCCATGAAATATATATATATATACATACATATATATACATACATACATATATATATATATATATAAACTATATAAAACATATACACTCATATATATTACCTCTAATATATAAGTAACAAGTAGATGTACATATATAACTATACAAATATAATAGATCATATTATATTTGTGCGGTTATAACTCAAAACAAATCATATTTATAATCTCTTTTGTTTTATTTAACTTGTTTGTTTGATTATTTTAGACATAATAGATATATATCTTAATATACCAAAATATAAACATCAAATCTCTCCCGCCCAATGCTCAAATCCTCTCTGCACTGATATACTCCATTATCGATCACGCGCGAATTCCTCTCCCCTTGATCGGCGCAATCAGTACTCCATCATCGCTCGCGTGCAAATCTGCCGCTAATATACTCCTTTCGGCACCATCACCTTTATCTCTGCTGCAATCTGCCGCTAATATACCAGTCATTCTGAAAGCGGCGTTCTAAGTCCAGGTTTGTCTTCCTTTTCTCTTTTTCCATACTTCGTCGCTGCAATTACTCGCTGCGTTCCGTACTGTGTTCCTAGTCCATTATGAAACTCTCCTTCATACTCATTACTTTGAGAATACCACCTCATCCAATACTTCCGTATCTAGTGCATATACTTCAGCATCCGTTGCCGAATTACAACACCGCATCTCAACACAGCAAGATGAACTGGACTCACTGCGTTCTCAGGTAGATAAACTGGACTCTCTGTGTTCTCAGGTAAGAGCTCTTGAAGCCTTGATACGTGACAGACGCACTGACGTATGCTCTTCAACTCAATCACATAACAGACCAGAGGACCCATTATCTGGGGCTGGAGGGAATACGTGCGCCGTTTAGCTGTATGGTTTCTGCTTATTTTGAGTTTATATTTTTTTGCGTAGAGTATGTGTGGTTTTCAATGGTTTCTTTTATGGATCTTTTTTTCTGATATGTATACTTGACTTGCTGGCCTAATCCACCTGTCGGTTGTATTACAGGGCTCTAGTCTTGATCATTGGACCTGCAAGTGCATGTTGACTTGTCGTTGAATGGAAAGTGATGGTGATTGCCGGTTCTTCTGTCGCTTAGTATCATGGATCCTTCTCTAATCTATTAAATGTCTTTTGGAATACTACTATGTATTTGCAGTTGTATTGTTGGATATTTGAATTTGATCTTCAAAGCAAAAAATGTGTTTTTGGATATTGAATAGGTATCTTAGTGCGTTACTTTAGTATTCTGGTCAATTAGAATTGCAGTAGTAACGGGTTTTGATTGGATTTGAATTTGTAATTAAATGATTTAATATTTAAATATTTCAGTTTTTTATCAAAATTAGTGACTGTTTTCATCCTTACCGACCGTTTGAAACATCACTAACATTAAGATCGGTTGGTCACAAATAACTATTAGCGACCGCAAAACCGTCACTAATTAGCGTTCATTGATGGTAATTTGCGACCGCTGAAGCGGTTGGTATTTGCGACCACTAAAACAATCGGTCAGTATTTGTGACTGATAAAACAATTGGTAATTTGTGACCGTTAAAACAGTCGGTAATTTGCGACCGATACAACAGTCGGTAATGTGTAACTGTTAAAACAGTCGGTAATTTGCGACCGATACAACAGTCGGTAATTTGTGACCGTTAAAACAGTCGGTAATTTGCGACTGATACAACAGTTGATAATTTGTGACCGTTAAAGCAGTAGCAAATTCGCGACAGCTAAAACAGTTGCTAATTTACGACAGTCAAAGCCGTCGCTAATTTACGTCCGTCAAAGCCGTCAGTAATTTATGACGGTCCAAGCCGTCACTAATTTCCGACAGTCAAATCCATCAGTAATTTGCGATCGCCAAAGCAGTTGATAATTTGCGACCGCGTAAACAGTCGGTAATTTGCGACCGTTTCTCTGACAGTTGCTAAATCCGTCACTATTTTCCAACCGCTTTTCAAACAGTCGCAAAATCCATTTACCAACCACTGTTTACCGACCGTCATTTACCAACCATATAACGGTCGCTATTCAGTTTACCTACCGTTTTTTAAAGTTTATCGACTGTTCTAAACGGTCGGTAATTAGCCCTTTTTATAGTGTATGTTGGTCATTCAACATGATAGAATAATCATGGTGAACCATAAACTTCTTGTAAACAAATGGTGCAATTCCTTTCGTTTTAATATCAGAATTATTATGATACATGAAGCGTCATTATCAATAATACTATTTATTCGGGTCTAGAAATAACTTGGCTCAGCTTTATGACTAATTTCTCATGCCATGGCTATGGACTTATCAAGTCACTTATATTCTAACCAATATGCAGGGGGTATAAACTTATAATCGAAGGAAGCAGCGAATCATCTCGTGATACTACTCTACATCCTCTACACTTCATGTACTATCTTAACTCCAGTTAAATGTATACGTTTTTCGGTACTATGTTAACAAGGAATCAAAATAATACTATTAATACATGAAGTAAATAAATATTTCTAAGTCTTGGGATTATTACATTTTACACAAGCTGAGAATAAACTCATGACGCTAAATACATGTACATTCTCAATGGCATTCGGTCCAATAAATTCTCTCAACTTTAAAGCACAACACATATATGACTTAGAAAAACACTTTTGAAAGTCTTGGTTTTGAAAGCATCAAAAAGGAGAGATTGTTGGGATATGAAATGTTTTGATGATGTAAAAAGATGTTTTGAATGAGTTAAAAAGGTAATTCACACTTGGAATTTGAAGTAAAATGAGAAAAACACATTGTGAGACAACGACCTCTCACATAAATCGATCTATGTATACATCAGTCCCTCAAAGAGAGACATCAATCCATATATGTTGGAAAGGTCCAATGTTTGAACCTTTTTGTCCAACATTGATCTCTCAAACTGGGGACATCGACTGATCGATGTAGTGGAGGTTCAAAACTGAAACCTCTTTGGAGGACATCGATCTCTCAATTTTTAGGGATATCGATCGAAGTCCCTATTGATGTCACATCAGTCTCTCAAGAAGAGACTTTGATCGATTGATGTATGGCAGGTTCAGAGTGGAAACTCTTTGAAAGACATCGATCTCTCAGTCTTGGGGACATCGATCGATGGATGTCACATCACTCTCTCAACAAGAGACTTCGATCGATCAATGTATGACAGGTTCAAAACTAGAACATCTCTGGAGGATATCGATCTCTCAAGCCAGACACATCGATCGATCGATGTCATCCAGAATTCAAGTTTTTATGACCGTTGGAACAAAATCCAAGGGAGATTCATGGTGTTTTCGCTTTCTAATCTTGCTCAAATTTCTTGTGGACTTTTCTCTAACGTTAAACATGCTTGCTTGACTATTATATCCATATCTAAGGTTCTCTAGGGTGGCTTTGAAGGATCAAATCAATCCATAGAGTCGCTAAATGATTTTTTTAAATCGTCAAGACTTGAAATTGACTTGAAGACACGAGGGAGGCTCCAAAAATGTGGATTACACCTCCTATAAATAGAATAAGATCAGATGAGGCATATATACACTTTTACCATCATTAAGCTTCATTCTTCATTGTTGTAAATTTCTCTCATTTGTGTAAAAGTGCTTAAAGCTTGTTAAGCTCTTATTTGCTCTTCATTGCTGTAAATTGAGAGATTGTAAGTCTAACGCAAGAGGAACCATAAATATTTGATCTCTTACTTGTGTTTAGACTAGTGAGAAAGTGTAAATCCCACTACTTCATTAAACCCACTGTGAGAAAGTTCTTTGGAGAACTTTGTTGAAGTTGAGGTGGCAAAAAGTTGTTCTTGCTTAGAGCTGAAGTTGTTGTAGTTGCAAAAAGTTATTTTGTGCAAGAAGTTGTTAGTGTGGTTGCTTGCACTAAGTTGTTAGTATAAGTAATGTTGTGGCTATTCTTATTAATAATAATAAGAAGACCAACTGTTGAAAATCCACTTTGGCAACAAAGTAGTGGTGGAGCAGAATTATTTACGATTCGAACTACTCTATATCCGGTGTACTCATTCATTCTCTCTCATCTCCCATTCTTGCTTTGATTTTGAATTCTATTTGAGTTGGAGATAGTCAAAAACAAGAAAATTTCGCAAAATCGTCCAACACTCTATAGAACCTCCGCTCTAGAGTGCTAGATTTCAAAGTGATCCTAGGGAGATGCATTTTATTGCGGTAAAACACATCCTTAGATACCTTAGAAGTACTTTGAAATTTGGTTTATTTTATCCTAAGAATGCATGTTTTGATTTAAGAGATTATTGTGACTCCGATTATGCGGGGAGTCTAGTTGATAGGAAGAGCACCTCCGGAACTTGTCAGTTCCTCGGAGATTGTCTCGTTTCTTGGTTCTCCAAGAAATAAAACAGTGTGTCTCTTTCTACGGCGGAATCCAAATATGTGTCGGCCGCCTCATGTTGTGCACAATTATTATGGATGACAAACACGTTAAATGATTATAACATTCACTTCTCGAAGGTGCCAATTTTGTGTGATAACACGTCCGCCATTAATATTGCACAAAATCCCGTCCAACATAGTCGGACCAAGCACATTGAAGTGAGGTATCATTTCATCCGTGATTGTGTACAAAAGAACTTGGTAAGTGTGGAATTCGTTCCTACACGAGACCAATTAGCGGACATTTTCACGAAACCCTTACCTAGTGATGTCTTTGTATCCATAAGAAGTAGGTTGGGGTTGCTCAACATGGGTTGATAAAACCATCTTGAGGTTGGAGCACGAAAATTTCAAAAATTTTCAAGATTATTGCACATAAAGCGCTTCATCACACTTGCTTCAGGCATTCGATGTCACATCAAGCGCCTGATGTTAAGGATGTCACTTGTTCGAAGTGACATCAGGCGCTTTAGGTCCTTTTACTAAGGCGTTCGATGCTGGATTAAGCGCTCTATCTGAATTTGTTCACTCGTTCGATGTAACATTAAGCGCTCAATCTGCATCTCCACAGCCGTCCAATGTGACTTTAAGCGCTTCATCACGTTTCGTGAAGTCGTTCGAAGTCACATTAGGCGCTTCAACCCTATTTCTACACTGTCTTTTCCGCCGCCTCTTCAGTTTTCGCGCCATTCAAGGACCATCAATTCTATGCCGCCTCTTTCTCTTCCCCACTTCCCCACGTGTGTCCTCTCCTCTTCCCCATTCACTATACCACTTCATCTTCTTGCTCAAAATTCTCTCCCACTCCTCCACTCCCATTAATCCACTATTACTCCATCATCCCTTCATCTTCCCTTCTCACCCTTTAAAATCCAACATTTTCTTCATTCTTCTTCACATTCTCACATTATTCATCTGCCCATACTCCAAAGACCTCCTCTCTTTCTCAAAACCTTTCTATCAAATGGCTTCCGCTGGTCCTTCGAAACGTCCACGCTCCCAAAAGCGAAAAACAACGGCTGGACAGGGTATTGTCGAGCCTCCTGCAATCACAGCCATTCGAGAGGGGCTCACCAAGGATAACTTTCCTTGGCTAAAGAAGCTTGAGCCCGAAATCAAGAAGCCTCCCCGCACCATTGACAAAGGTGCCCATGTTTCTTACTACTCTAGCATGCTATTCCAAGAATGGGTAGCAAACAACCGCCTCATCATCCCTCTGAAACTGCTCAACCTCAGCAATGTTCCTGAGACGAGCAGTGCATTTGAAATCGTTCCTTTCTTGGAACATCAAGGCTGGACATCTCTTTGGTCCTGTTCTACTCCAACTTGTGGGTCACTCCATAATCTGAGTCTCAACCGTTTTCCCTCAACTCTATTATTGATGGTACTCCTCTCAGCTTCACTATCCCTGAAATTTATGAAGTCTTGAGAATCCGAAATGAGGGTTTGACTGATTTCTCCGTATTTGACTGGAGCAACAAATACGGCGTCCGTGAGCAGGACGTAAAATTCGATTTGGGGTATTTCCCCTCCAAAAAGACTCAGAACATGCCATTGGTGGATCGCATCTTGCTAGCGGTGGTCACCTACTGTATCAATGGTAAGGCTACTAGAAATCCTAGTAACATGGATTTCTATGTATCTTACCGTCTCAAACATCTGACCCAGCTGAATCTTGCCTAGATTTTCATAGAAGTCATATTTGCAGCTCTCCGTAAAGGGTCAAAAGCTTTACCTTTTGCCAAAATTGTCACAATATTGTTAAAATCAAATGGTGTTGATATTTCTGATGATGATTTGACTCCAGTTGCCAAATCTGACATCTATGATCACTACAATATCGCCCAGGCCATTGACTCGCAAAAACGTAAGGCCACCACCATTCCTGATGATGACGAGGTTGCGGAGGGACCTCAAGATGCTGCTGGTGGTAGAAATTCTCCTGAATTGCTATCACGCATTGCTGCGCTTGAACAGACTGTTCAACAGCTGCATCTTCGTGATGCTGAGCATGAGGCTCGGCATGTACGGAATGAAACCCGCATGACTGCATTTTGTAATGCATTCATGCAAGTTTGTCTATGGGCTCTTCCTCCTAATTTTGATGATTTAGGAGGAGAAAGTGGTGGTGCTGGTGGCAGTTCTGGCGGTGGTGGTGATGCTGGTGGCTCCGGAGATGTTGGAGGATCCATGGGTGGATTCACTGATTTTGCCGCTAGTGTAGGTTTTGGCTTCAGTGGTTTTACACCACCAAGTGGTGGTGCTATGTAAATGTCTTTAAATTTTTTTTTGTTGGTGGTGAAAATTTCAAGCTAGTGTTTAATGCAATTTTATGACTTGATATTTCGTTGTTGATGTTCATTAAATTGTTTCATCACTTTGTTCTGTTCAAGTTATTTTTTATTATTGCATCTAGTAAGGGGGAGCGTATGTTAAGGGGGAGCTTTGATAAGTTATGCATGTTGTGAAATCATCAAAAAGAGGGAGAATGTTAGAATATGTTGAGTTTTGATGATTTGCACAATTCTGTACTTCGAACAAGTGATTAGGTGCTTCATGTGTGTGGTTTGAAGTCAGTATACTTCGAACTCTTACATTAGGCGCTTAACGTACCTTGGTGGAGTCCAGTACACTTCGAATGCCTAGATTAGGCGCTTTATGTGATGTGTCTGGATGTGCGAACACTTCGAACGCCTAGATCAGGCGCTTCATGTGTGTGTTTGAAAATCAGGAAACTTTGAACGCCTGATTAGGCGCTTCATGTGGTCTGTTGAAAAGTGCGAACACTTTGAACGCCGCTTTAGGCGCTTTATGAAGTCCACCAAGCCAAAAGTACTTTTTCCCTGGTTGGGCACGTACTCCTAAGTACTTTCTCTGAGAAAAAGTCAAAGTTAGTTCGAACAAGCATGAAGAGCCACATTAAGCGCTTCATGTGACTTCGAACGACTTAAGAAGCCCACATTAGGCGCTTGATGTGACTTCGAACGACTGTTCATTTTCACATCAAGCGCTCAATGTCACTTCGAACGCCTGTGCTTTTTGCACATTAGGCGCTTCATGTGACCAACGTTACAAAGGTCTTAAACTTCACTTTTTAACATCAGTTGACTCTTTGTACCCTCCCTTTTCAGTGTCTTTTTCATAGGTTCCTCTCTGCAGAAGATTTCAGGTTTCCTTTCTTGGCATTCATTTTGAAATCTCTCCAAGAATGTTGCTACATGCCAAAGGGAGATCTCCAATGATGAGGACTCACCAACACATGATGCCAAAACCCATTAATGTCAGTGCAGAGGGTTTCAAACGGGAAGAAACTTTGATGTTGATAAAATAAGGGTTTCTTCCATTGTCTTCTCTAACTTTCTACTTTGCAAGCTCTCAAATTCTCTCAAGCTCAAGCTCTCAAAATACTTGTAATATTTGTACATTTTACTTTATTGTTGAGAGTGTTTATAGTAAGGAGAAGAAGAGTCTTCTTCTTGGTGAGATCATATTATGAGAGATTGGGTAGATTGTTGGTCAAGGAGCAAGGGTGCTTCTTGTTTGAGATTTCTAGACTTTGAAGGGTTAGTTGATAGTGTGTGGTGCACTATTTTCCCTACAAGATTTCTTTGAAGGCAAAGAAGATCTTTGGAGGCTAAACTTCAAAGGGTTAGACTTCTTGGTTGTGGTCTAGGCAAGGTGCCTAGTTTTTCTATTTTCTGGATTTTGTTCTTGATTGTTGTTTCCCCCAAAAGAAATAACAATCCCCATTTCAAAATCCTTCTTGAGAAACATCAAGAAGGTAGAGGAGTAGAGTCATTTGACTTGAACCTCTATACATACTTGTGTTCTTTATTTTCTTGCAAGTCTTTATTCCTTCTAAAGAACACACCTAAGTATTGGTTGCACTTCAAAACAAAAAATAGCCATAAAATATCCATACTTGGTGAACACACTATTCAACCCCCCTTCTAGTGTGTTCTAAGGGACCTAACAATTGGTATCAGAGCCACATCTTGTTTATTTGAGTCCAAATACAAGATTTGATCATTTTAGTATGGATCCCTTTGTTTTTGATGATTTGGGTTCTCCTAGTGCTGAAGCCTCTAGAAGAAGGAGGCAAGAAACCCTACTCCCTTCTATCTCAAATGTCCAAGTCAAAGTTCCCATGTTTGACCCTCTAAACTACCCACTGTGGAAGTCAAATATGGAAACCTACTTACGTTCTTGTGGGCACAGAATATGGGTTGAGGTCTCAAGAGGATCTATGATTCCCATTGATATTGATGATCCTACTCCTGAGGAGGAGTTCCAGTTGGCCATAAATAGCAAGGCTCTTGCTATTTTAAATAGCTCTCTTTCTTCAAATGAGAGAGCTCAGATTCAAGGTGTCCAATCCGCTCATGAGGCTTGGACAAAGATTGAGATGATCCACGAAGGAACATCCCAAGTAAGAAAGGCCAAGAGGAGTTAGTTGATAAAACAATTCTACAACTTTACTGTCCCTAAAGGTGAAAAGATTGAAGAGTTCATCCAAAGATTCACCAAGCTTGTCAACCTTCTCAAAGCGGTTGGCAAGAAAATAGAACAAGAGGATCTAAACCATTGCTTTCTAAATAGTTTAGGAAGAGAATGGAACGCAAAAGTGACGGCCATTGAGGAGTCCAAGGATTTAGAAACAATCACCTTGAACAAGTTATACGGGAATCTCATTACTTATGAGGTTCATTTGGATGCACAAGAAAAGAATGATCCTATTCGCCACTCCTCTAAGGCGCTAGTATGCGAGTCGGAGGACTCGGACGATGAAGTCGGACTTCTTGTTAAAAGATTCCGACGTTTTGCGAGAAAGAATGGTGCTGAAGCCAAAAGATTCATCAAGGAGAAATACTCCAAGGACAAGGTGAAGGACCAAGAGAACAAATGCTACAAATGTGGGAAGCTTGGTCATTTCATGAAAGATTGTCGGGTGAAGGAGCCGCAACTCAAAGACAAGAAGGCCATCTACCAAAGGAAGAAGGCCTTGCAAGCGGAAGTAGCCCATTGGGAGAGCATTCTTTCCGGGTCCGAGAGCGACAATGGCGATCGTGATGATCTTGCACTCACGGGGGTGGTGCAAGATGATCTTGACAAGGAGTTCTTTGCACTCATGGCCATCAACGATGACAAGGAGGTATGCAACATTTCATCTCACTATAGAATTATTGATGAACGAGATGATTTAGTGCAAGAAAATGATCTCCTAGATTTAAAATATAAACGTGTCAAGAAAGAGTTTAGAGCATGCTTAAACGAATATAATGACACGTTGGAAGATCACATTGCATTACAACTTGAGCATGATATATTTTTGACTATGCATGTGATTGCACTTGAAGAGAAACATGATTTGATGAAATCATGTGCTCAAGCCCTTGAGGATAAGAAAAATGATTCAAGGGTAAGTGCTAAAAAGGTAGAGATCAAAGATGCATCTAGGCCAAACATGAAAGCCAAAATCAAACCTAGTGCCATGTATGCATCTAAGAAGGGAAATAAGAAAGAACTAGCACAAGTGATCAAGGAGTCCAAAACCTCCTTGAAGAAGCAAAGGCACATGCCTAAACAAAAGGCTAATGCACCAAAGGCATCACAACCTTTGGTTCATGTTGTGAAACAAAAACCTTCTATTCCAAAGAAGGTGGTTCCTAAAAAGGAAACACAACATGTGCCGATGCACAAACATTTGCACAAGCATGCACCAACTCACAAGCATACTCCTACATGTTCTTATTGCAATACGAAAGGTCATGTAGAAAGAGTATGTAGAGCTAAAAATAATAAGAATCTTGTGTGGGTGCCGAAAGGCGAGATGAAGGTGACTAACCTTCAAGGACCCAAAACAAAAAGGGTACCAACTTCATATGGTTCTTTTGTAGGCCCTAGCACTCAATGGAGAAAGCGAAGACAAGAAGGTCAAATGGATCGTGGACAGTGGGTGTTCCAACCATATGACGGGAGACAAACGTCTCTTCCATAGACTCACTATGCAAGACGGAGGAGTTGTCCATTTTGGCGGTAGCAAAGGCCAAATCAAAGGACATGGTATTGTGGGTAACGATTCCTTCTCTCTTAGTGATGTCTTATATGTTGTAGGTCTTAAGTTTAACTTGATAAGTGTCAGTCAACTTTGTGATGCTAACTATGAAGTAACGTTTTTGAAAACAAAGTGTGTTGTGAAAAAGGAAGAAAAGATCTTATTTGAGGCTTTGCGTTTCAAAAATATTTACAAACTTAGCATCAATGATTTGGTTTCTCAAAATGTATCTTGTCTAGTTGCTAAGAATGATTTGACGCAACTATGGCATAGACGTCTCGGACATGTATGTACATATATACACACACACATTGAAATGGAGGCCCAAATGTTACAGTTCTGCGTTTCAAACGTGTTTTAGAAATTTTCTCAGGGTTCTGGCCAGCTTATGGCATTTGTGTAAAGGCTTGCTTTTTAACTGATTGCAACTCTGTAAAAACTCTGTTTGCTAAGTCATCAGGTATTTTCAACATAAAGTCTTGTACTGTAATGTAGATGTATTAATTTCAGGGGACTTTTTTAATGACACGATTCCGACTGCGACAAAAAATGAAAATGACAAGATTCCCACATCTTATATTAAATTCCCCATCTTAGGTTCTTCTGGAAAGAAAAACTTCCTTCCATTTTTCTTTTCTTCTTTAGTGGCGTTACTGGAAAATAAAAGGCTTCTTCTTAAACTTCCCCTAATTTGGTCTTATTAGATTGATAAATCTTTATTTCAATGACTAACCCAAACCTTTTGAGTTCTAATTATCATCAATTTAGTACTCATATTTATACTAATGAATTCATAGAATATAACTCATCCATAATATACCTAGTAATCTAACGAATTGAAAATGTCTTTTTCAAATAATAATAACTAATTAATTATTTTATAAATTAATTATTCCTGCTCTTCATTCATTGTGTGTCACCTTCTATGTCTCTAATACGAATACAATAAAACCATACCGGTCAAAGTAACCAACTTGTATATGTTGGTCATTCAACATGATAGAATAATCGTGGTGAACCATAAACCTCTTGTAAACAAATGGTGCAATTCCTTTCGTTTTAATATCAGAATTATTGTGATACATGAAGTGTCATTATCAATAATACTATTTATTCGGGTCTAGAAATAACTTGGCTCAGCTTTATGACTAATTTCTCATGCCATGGCTATGGACTTATCAAGTCACTTATATTCTAACCAATAGGCAGGGGGTATAAACTTATAATCGAAGGAAGCAGCGAATCATCTCGTGATACTACTCTACATCCTCTACACTTCATGTACTATCTTAACTCCAGTTAAATGTATACGTTTTTCGGTACTATGTTAACAAGGAATCAAAATAATACTATTAATACATGAAGTAAATAAATATTTCTAAGTCTTGGGATTATTACATTTTACACAAGCTGAGAATAAACTCATGACGCTAAATACATGTACATTCTCAATGGCATTCGGTCCAATAAATTCTCTCAACTTTAAAGCACAACACATATATGACTTAGAAAAACACTTTTGAAAGTCTTGGTTTTGAAAGCATCAAAAAGGAGAGATTGTTGGGATATGAAATGTTTTGATGATGTAAAAAGATGTTTTGAATGAGTTAAAAAGGTAATTCACACTTGGAATTTGAAGTAAAATGAGAAAAACACATTGTGAGACAACGACCTCTCACATAAATCGATCTATGTATACATCAGTCCCTCAAAGAGAGACAGCGATCCATCTATGTTGGAAAGGTCCAATGTTTGAACCTTTTTGTCCAACATTGATCTCTCAAACTGGGGACATCGACTGATCGATGTAGTGGAGGTTCAAAACTGAAACCTCTTTGGAGGACATCGATCTCTCAATTTTTAGGGATATCGATCGAAGTCTCTATCGATGTCACATCAATCTCTCAAGGAGAGACTTTGATCGATTGATGTATGGCAGGTTCAGAGTGGAAACTCTTTGAAAGACATCGATCTCTCAGTCTTGGGGACATCGATCGATGGATGTCACATCACTCTCTCAACAAGAGACTTCGATCGATCAATGTATGACAGGTTCAAAACTAGAACATCTCTGGAGGATATCGATCTCTCAAGCCAGACACATCGATCGATCGATGTCATCCAGAATTCAAGTTTTTATGACCGTTGGAAAAAAATCCAAGGGAGATTCATGGTGTTTTCGCTTTCTAATCTTGCTCAAATTTCTTGTGGACTTTTCTCTAACGTTAAACATGCTTGCTTGACTATTATATCCATATCTAAGGTTCTCTAGGGTGGCTTTGAAGGATCAAATCAATCCATAGAGTCGCTAAATGATTTTTTTAAATCGTCAAGACTTGAAATTGACTTGAAGACACGAGGGAGGCTCCAAAAATGTGGATTACACCTCCTATAAATAGAATAAGATCAGATGAGGCATATATACGCTTTTACCATCATTAAGCTTCATTCTTCATTGTTGTAAATTTCTCTCATTTGTGTAAAAGTGCTTAAAGCTTGTTAAGCTCTTATTTGCTCTTCATTGCTGTAAATTGAGAGATTGTAAGTCTAACGTAAGAGGAACCATAAATATTTGATCTCTTACTTGTGTTTAGACTAGTGAGAAAGTGTAAATCCCTCTACTTCATTAAACCCACTGTGAGAAAGTTCTTTGGAGAACTTTGTTGAAGTTGAGGTGGCAAAAAGTTGTTCTTGCTTAGAGCTGAAGTTGTTGTAGTTGCAAAAAGTTATTTTGTGCAAGAAGTTGTTAGTGTGGTTGCTTGCACTAAGTTGTTAGTATAATTAATGTTGTGGCTATTCTTATTAATAATAATAAGAAGACCAACTATTGAAAATCCACTTTGGCAACAAAGTAGTGGTGGAGCAGAATTATTTACGATTCGAACCACTCTATATCCGGTGTACTCATTCATTCTCTCTCATCTCCTATTCTTGCTTTGATTTTGAATTCTATTTGAGTTGGAGATAGTCAAAAACAAGAAAATTTCGCAAAATCGTCCAACACTCTATAGAACCTCCGCTCTAGAGTGATTGTCACGGTCCTAACAAAACATATATTGGATTTCATAAAAGTACATAACAATGAATTTTGTTATATCTATAGGAGCTCGTCTATAATTACTAGCATCTAGGTGGTCCAAGAAATTGTATCAAATATCATATTGTAGCTGGAAAGTGATTTTAAAAAACAAAGAACCCTGGATCTCTGCACCATTCAAAAAAAAAAAACAAGCCATTAACTTGTTCTTTAAAACCATTACATTGCTTTTAGTTTCAGCTATTCGATTTTCTTCATTATCTTTGTCGCTTTCTTTGGGATATGTCAAAGATAAGGAGTTTGATGTGAGGAGGGAATAACGTCGAACACTTATGGTAGTATATCAAACAAATGGCGAAGTAACGATTCAGCTGGTGTGATGGTTATTGGATAAAGCCGGATGCTCTAAGTTCCGTGTGGAAGTGAGAAAGCTGCTGATTGGATGGCAAACGTTGCGTGATCAGTGTGTGCACTGTTGGGTTGCAAGTCACAGAGCAACGAAAGGAAGAAGAAGGAGCCAGCAGTTGTAGTTTAGCGGGAAGTTTTAAACTAGGTGAAAAGACAATTGTGCCCCGACTTTTGTAGTAGATGGTAGTTAGTAATAGAGGGCGTTCTTGTAATTTTCTCTTTAATTTTTTTTTTGTATAAATTGCAACCGAAGGCGTTGCAGAATGGATTGAATGAAGCAGCTATTCCATTTCCTCCATTGTTTGTTTGGTTCAGTTTTTCCTCTCTTCATTTCTACGCGCCTCTCATGCTTCATTGATCAATTCAATCATTCTGAATTGATTGATCAATAATTTGATATGGTATCAGAGAATTGAGTTCGTGACTTACTCAAATTCTGTTCTGAGTTCCATTTGCGCAGAAGCTGCCATGGTTTCATCATCCGTCACTTTTGGAACCATGGATCCATATGAAGATCCTCTGTACATTCACCCATCGGATAGTCCCTCTCTGAGTCTTACTCAAACTCCCCTCACATCTCAAAATTACCATGGATGGAGTAGAATTGTGCGAAGAGCGCTGGAAGCTAAGAACAAGACAGGATTCATAGATGGAACTGTTACTAAGCCTGCTGAGGGAGATCGCAAATTGGCTATATGGACGAAGGCTAATAATATGGTGGCTTCGTGGATCACAAACTCTGTAAGTACCTGTATTGCTCATAGCATTATGTGGATAGATAATGCTGCAGAAATCTAGAAGGATTTAATGCTTAGGTACGGGAATGCTGATGCATTCAGAATTTCTGACTTGCAAGAGGAATTTTACATGATTAAACAAGAAAGTCTACCTGTGACTGAGTACTATACAAAGTTGAAATTTGTATGGGAAGAATTAATTATTTTACGAACCATACCGTCTTGTTCTTGTAGAAAATGCACATGTAACATCACTGGTCAAGTAAATAAGTTTTTGGAAGATGACTTTGTGATTAAATTTCTGAAAGGATTATCTGATGAGTACGAACCTGTGAAGTCTCAGATCCTTCTCGTTAGTCCATTACCTGATATTAATACTACATTTTTGATGGCGGTAAAATTTGAAAGGAAGATAATGTATTCAAACAATCAATCTACCTTTCTAAATAATCCTTCTGTGGTGGTCACTCGGGGAGACAAAAATGTGATGTTTGCTGGTCAGGGAGATGGAAGTTTCAAAACTTCAGCATATAAGCAAAATGTGAAGTCACAGAAAAATTTCAGGAGGGAAGGAGCGTTTGGATAGAGTAATACGAAGAGACCTGTATGTAGTCATTGTGGTATGCTTGGACACATAGAACAAAAATGTAACAAAAAGCATGGATATCCACCAGGATATAAACCTAAGGGGCAGATAAACTGTGTAACTAATCATGATCCACAGTTTAATTCTAGTGGCCAACTTTGTGAGACAGGAAGTGATGATAAGAAGGAGTCAGCAAGGTCTTGTAGTTCGTTTACTCAAGATCAATACCAGCAATTGATGTCTATGTTTAAAGAGTTTCAACAGAGAGGGATCAAAGATATGTCCAGCCCAGGTGATAATGTGAATGGGCAGCATGCTGTCATGTCAGCCCAGCATCTGAGTGTCTCAGGTAATGACGCAGGTAATGTATCATCTAAGAGTTTAGAATTATGGATTTTGGATTCAGGTGCAACTGACCATATATGTTGTTCTTTGAATCTTTTCGATACATGTCATCTAGTCCATTCTTTGAGAGTCAAACTACCAAATAATCAATCTGTAAAGGTCACGCACATGGGTACTGTAAGCATAAACTCCAATTTGGTGCTCCATAATGTTCTATACATACCCACTTTCTGCTTTAACTTGCTTTCTCTCAGCAAGATCACCAAACAAAATCGTATCAGTGTCTTGTTTCAGTCTGATCACTGTCTACTCTATGAATAGATGAGTATGAAGACGATTGGTTTAGCTGAATTGGATCAAGGATTGTACAAGCTCATGTCCACACAAAAGGTATCTGAACCAAAACACTTTTCCTTCCAAGTTGCTCTCCAGTGTAAAGCTTCACTGTGGCACTCGAGGCTTGGCCATACTTCGTTATCTAGACTAAAGGAAATCAATAGGTTAGATCCCTTAGTAGTTGTGTCTGACAATTGTTTTCCTTGTTCAGTATGTCATTTAGCCAGACAAAAGAGAAAACCATTTTACCCTTCTGTTTCCTCTTCTGTAGTTCCTTTCTCATTGATTCATGTGGACATTTGGGGACCATATAAACGCCCCACATTGTATCATCAACGATATTTTCTCACAATTGTGGATGATTTTAGTAGATACACCTGGGTTTATTTGATGAAAAATAAGTCTGAGGCCAGGAGCATTCTGCAGAGTTTTTATGCATATGTGTCTGTGCAATTTGGTCAGCAAATAAAAATGATCCATTCTGACAATGGATTAGAGTTTCAAATGAATGCATTCTATGCGGATAAGGGTATAGTACACCAAACCAGCTGTGCACATACCCCACAGCAAAATGGTTTGGTTGAGCGCAAACACCAACACATTTTGAATGTGGCAAGATCCTTAAGATTCCAAGCAAACATTCCTATTCACCTTTGGGGGTTTTGCATCCAATATGCTGTATATTTGATCAATCTTATTCCATCACCTGTTATTGCCAATAAAAGTCCCCATTATCTATTGTTCAACAAGAATCCATCATATCAACAGCTTCGAGTCTTTGGGTGTCTAGCATTTGCAGTTGCACTCGTCCAAATAAAAACAAATTCGCTCCCAGATCCAGAAAATGTGTTTTCCTTGGCATGTCATGCAACACAAAGGGGTTTATCTTGCAGGAATTATCTACAAAAGCCATTTTTATATCTAGGGACATTGAATTTCAGGAACACATTTTTCCTTTCTCAGAATCAGATCTTGTCACTAATTCTCCGCAGTATACACCCGTGTCCTCATCTTCACTTCCTGAGCCTATTACAAGAGATGATCCACTCTATACTCCATATACTGACTCCCAAGCTAATTCATCAGGAGACAACTCCTCATATGATCCTCCTAGTTCATCTCCTGAATCATCAAATTCCACACCAGTTGAGTCTTCTTCTCAGTCTCTCCCAACTGGTTCAATGTCTCCCATTCCCATTACCTCACTTGATGTTTGTCTACCAATTCATGCTGATGTCAGGCCAATTAGGGATCGTAAGCCACCATCCTATCTTCAAAAATACTACTGTAATCAGTCTCAAGTCAAGTCCCCAGTCTCTATCTCTTAGACTTGTTCCACACCACACACACTTGAAAAATGTTTCACCCTGAGTTTTCTGGCACGTAAATACAAGTCCTATGTTCTAGCTACTAGTATGAATACAGAACCTGCTAGTTACTTAGAGGCATCAAGATCTGCAGCTTGGCAGGCAGCTATGCAAGTTGAGTTAGCAGCTCTCCAAGCAAACGATACATGGCAATTGGTTCAGTTACCCCCTGGTAAGCATCCCATTAGCTGTAAATGGGTGTACAAAAATAAATATCAGGCAGATGGAACAGTTGAGCGTTATAAGGCTAGGTTGGTTGCCAGAGGTTTCACTCAGCAGTATGGTATGGATTACCAGGAAACTTTTTCACTAGTAGCCAAGATGACTACAGTGAGGTTTGTATTGGCATTGGCAGCTAGCAAGGGGTGGTGTTTACATCAGATGGATGTTAATAATGCATTTCTGCACGGTGATTTGAATGAGGAGATCTATATGACTCCTCCTCCTAGGTTGCATTTGGATCAGTCAGGCTTAGTTTGCAGACTTCAGAAGTCCTTATATGGCCTTAAACAGGCCAGCCGCGAGTGGAATGCTAAACTTACTTGCTTTCTTATTTCCATGGGTTTTAATCAATCTAAGACGGACTATACCTTGTTTACAAAACAGACTGATGATTCATTCTTGATACTTTTAGTCTACGTGGATGACATCATAGTTGCCTCTTCATCATTGTGTGATATTCAGCATTTAAAGGCATAACTTCATGATGCTTTCAAGATTAAAGATCTTGGGGACCTTAGATACTTCCTAGGATTGGAAGTAGCTAGGTCCAAGGGGGGGCTTGTTGTAAATCAGAGGAAGTATGCTTTCGAACTGTTAGAGCATACTGGCTTTTTGGGAGCAAAACCAGCCAAGACGCATATGGAAGTGAATTTGAAACTTGCTCACAATGACTCTCCATTGTTAAGTGAGGTATCAGCTTACAGAAGTTTGATTGGGAAGCTGATCTACTTAACAATTACTAGACCAGACATTGCTTTCCCGGTTCAGCAACTTAGTCAGTTTCTCGATTCACCAACGCAGGGTCACCTTAAAGCTGCACAGAGGCTGCTTAGGTACATCAAGGGAACTATTGGGCAAGGCTTGTTGTATCCGTTCAATACACAGTTGCAATTAAGAGCTTTTGTAGACTCTGACTGGGCAGGGTGTTCGAAAACTAGAAGAAGTGTGACGGGTTTTTGTGTGGTTTTGGGAGGAGCGTTGATATCGTTGAAAACTAAGAAACAGACCACCGTGTCAAAGTCCTCAGCAGAAGCTGAGTACAAAGCATTAGCTACATTGGTTTGTGAGGTCCAATGGTTATTATATCTAGCTCAGGACTTGAAGATTAAGAAACAGAGTCCTGTAGAGGTATTTTGTGATAGCAAAAGTGCTATGCACATTGCTGAAAATCCAGTTTTTCATGAGAGAACAAAACATATAGAGATAGATTGTCATATAGCAAAGGATAAAGTGCAAGATGGCACAATCCGTCTGATGCCAGTGAGGACTAAGCTGCAACTGGCAGATGTATTCAAGAAAGCGTTGGATTCGAGGAGGATGGGTGAGATAATGAAGACCTTTGGAGTGTAGAACCTCTATGACAAGCTGAGCTTGAGGGGGGGTGTCAAAGATAAGGAGTTTGATGTGAGGAGGGAATAACGTCGAACACTTATGGTAGTATATCAAACACATGGCGAAGTAATGATGCAGCTGGTGTGATGGTTATTGGATGAAGCCGGATGCTCTAGGTTCTGTGTGGAAGTGAGAAAGCTGCTGATTGGATGGCAAACGTTGCGTGATCAGTGTGTGCACTGTTGGGTTGCAAGTCACAGAGCAACGAAAGGAAGAAGAAGGAGCCAGCAGTTGTAGTTTAGCGGGAAGTTTTAAACTAGGTGAAAAGACAGTTGTGCCCCGACTTTTGTAGTAGATGGTAGTTAGTAATAGAGGGCGTTCTTGTAATTTTCTCTTTAATTTTTTTTTGTATAAATTGCAACCGAAGGCGTTGCAGAATGGATTGAATGAAGCAGTTATTCCATTTCCTCCATTGTTTGTTTGGTTCAGTTTTTTCTCTCTTCATTTCTACGCGCCTCTCATGCTTCATTGATCAATTCAATCATTCTGAATTGATTGATCAATAATTTGATAGGATACCCGGAAAGCTTTCTTGTTGATTCATCAAACCCATTGACCGTTTGCAAAATATGAACGGTATAGAATTCATCCCTTTGTATATTATAAATAATATCACAAAATTTTGGATAAAATTAAATTGCTCGCCTAACTGAAGAAACCAATTAAGTTTTCATTTAAAAATGAAGTTAATGTGTAGATGTCCCATTATAATTTTTATTCATGATAAAGATAGTATTTGAAATAAAATAATGTATACATTATAGCTGTCCAATCAGACCACACATAGGCCATTACCTGTCCCATTATGTTAGACTTCGGTAAAAAAAAATGCACTCTTGATTTGAATGACCATGGAACCAAATCGTTTCAACAAAATAGAATTTAACTTAAGTCAAGTCGATCAAACATCGAAAACTACGGATTCTTTTTCTCCTTGATAGTGATGGTATTCGCATTAGATTCCAACAATTTATTGTGCAAAATTACTCATATTGGCTAGCATATTCGACAATTAGTATAAAACAACATTCATTCGAGAAAGAAAAGGTCAACTGATGGAATGACAACTAATATTCAATAAAATACTCTTTCGTTGCCGAAGGAGAGGGAACAGTAATCAGTGTACTCGACGCTTATAATGTTTCAATCTGATAAGAATTCCCGGAGATTTTGTTTGGTTTGTTTGTCTGCATATTTAGTTATAAATCATTCGACAAAGTTAGTATTTCATCTGTAAAACAAAGGACAGAACTTTTAAAGACTGGGTTAGAAATCATCATCATCATCATCCGACTCAGTATATCCCAACGACAGCAAAAGCTATCGTTAGGGTCTGGGGGTCTCACTGGAAGCAGACTCTCTATCCCTTGGGTTAGAGGTATTGTCTGCCTACCACTTACCCTCTCTAGACCCTAACGATAGCTTTTGCTGTCGTTGTGATATACTGGGTCGGATGATGATGATGATGATTTCTAACCCATTCTTTAAAAGTTATGTCCTTTGTTTTACAGATGTTTTTGTCTTTTCAGAACACAAACACGTACTCTCCCTCCGGGGCAACCATGAGCTGATAATGTCAATCGTCACCTTCTCCAGCTGTCCTTTGGTGCTTTTGGCAAAGTCGATGGATTCATAAATATATTCACTTGGTTTAGATCTGAAGAGGCTACATGTGTATCAAAATATGAGGCCTCCAATCACGCGTCGTTATGTGTACAAAAGAAGTTTTTTAAAGAAGGAGGTGTTGCATTTTTTTTATAAAAAAGCTGCTTTTGTACGCGTAACGACGCGTGATTGGAGACCTCATATTTTCCTCACATTTAGCCTCCTCAAGTCTGGACCCGTATTCTCCAGATCTAATCACAAGTTTTCGTGACTTTTGGAGAACATCACCAGTATACTGACGAATACAAAGAACACAATAAAATGTTGGATTATAACTTAGTTTTGATGGTTTACATAAGTTAAATATACAAAACAAATTAAACAAAATATAAATCAAAAAGTTCAAATTTCCGGCAGCAACGACGAACTCAAAATTTGTTTGACCAAATAATCGGTCATACCTAAGTCAAGTTTTTGTCCAACTCACGGAACGCATCACTAAACTCAGGATTTTTGTTCGGTGACTCAAGTCATCGAACGCTGGATTGGCTTTCTCCATACCTTCGATCATTTTAATCCAAAATTTGAATTTTATCATAAAATCAAAGTTTGGCCAACTCAGGGCCAAACTCAAAAACATGAGTCTCCGAAATAGATTCACAGTGGTGAGTCGATACGACCTTCTTCATTAAAGAGCCACAAAATTTTTATTTACTGGTCTAAATTTATCCTGATGATATTATCTTTGGCGCTATTAATAATTCTCTGTGTCAGCATTTTGCTAACCTTATAGAAGAAAATTTTGAGATGAACATGATGGGTTAGCTCAACTACTTCCTCGAACTTCACATAAAAAACCAAGGAGGGAGTGTATAGTTCTCAAACTAAATACATCAAGGACATTCTAAAGAAGTACAAGTTCGATTATGGTAGGAGCGTGACTACTCCAGTAAGCACATTGCACCAATAGCAGAAATAAACACAATCAGAGTTCTCTTATCATTGGATACTAAGTTGGACTGGCCTCTCCATAAAATGGATGTAAAGAATGCATTCTCAAATGGTAATCAAGAAGAAGAAGTGTATATGAGTCCACCATCTATCTTTGAGACCAGATTTAGAACTCATGTATGTAGACTGAAAAAATCTTTATACGGGTTGAAACAATCACCTAAGGCCTGTTTTGAACATTTTGCACAGTTCACAAACAAACAAGGTTATAAACAAGGGGGAGCAGACTATACCCTGTTCATCAAGCACCCTGCTCATATTCAATTTTGATTGTTTATGTAGATGATATCATCTTGACAGGAAATCAAGAAGAAGAAATTAAAAGACTACAATATGAAATGTCCAGGGAGTTAAAGGTGAAAAATCTATGGTAAATGAAGTACTTCTTAGGAATGGAAGTGGCATGGTCAAACAGAGGGACCGTACTGTCCTAGCAGAAGCATGAAGAATATCCTAGTGGATGTTTGAAGATATCAAAGACTAGTGGGAGAACTCATTTATCTATCACATATTAGACAAGACATAGCTTTTGCAATAAGTTTGGTAAGCAAATTCATGCATTCTCCACAGAAGGACCACTTAGAGGCTGCTTATAGAATCCTAAGATATATTAAAGACACACCAGGTAAGGGGTTGCTCTTTGAAAAGACCGATCAGAGGGGCATTGAAGTCTACACAAATGCGCACTAGGCTGGATCAATTACATACAGAAGGTCAACCTCAGGTTATTGTACATTCGTAGGGAAAATATATTCTCATGGAGAAGCAAAAAAAACAAAATATGGTTGCTAGGAGCAGTGTGGAAGTTGGGTACAGGTCCATGGCTTATAATGTATGTGAAGTAATGTGGCTAAGAAAAACCCTAGAAGAATTAAGAATCACAGTACATGGACTTATGAAGCTCTACTGTGATAACAAAGCTACTATTAATATAGCTCTGAATCCTATACAGCACGACATGAGCAAAAATATTTAAGTTGATAGACATTTTATAAAAGAAAAACTTGACTGTGGACTTATATGTATTGCATTTGTTCTTACTAGTCAACAATTGGCAGATGTGTTCACCAAAGGGCTGTTTAAACCTTGGTTTGAAGATCTCCTCAGCATGTTGGGAATGATAGTTATCTATGCACCAACTTAAGAGGAACTGTTGGAGACACAGATAAGTAGATAATTGTTTGTTGCATATCATGTTACAATGTATAAGTGTATTAAGATACGAAAGTGTGTATCTGATAGGTCGTATCAGATCAGAGATAGGGTGGTTTATATCAAATCAGAATTCTTTGATTCTAGAGATTAATTTGCAGGCAATGTACTATATATATTGTAATCTCCGTTGAATGAAAGATATATCTTTGAGTGCTCAATTACCACAGCATGTGCTATATCGGGTCTTGTGCAAACCATATGATATATCAAACTACCAACTACCGACGAAGATGGAACATTCTTCATACTCAACATCTCATCATCAGTCGATGGACACTGCTCGTGACTGAGCTTAAAATGAGAAACAAGCGGAATACTCACTGATTTGGCCCTCTCCATGACAAAATGCCGAAGAACCTTCTCAATGTACTTTTCTTGCGACAAGAACAACTCCTTTGCATTTCTGTCACGTATAACTTGAACGCCAAGGATTTTCTGTACTAAACCCAAATTCTTCATAGTAAAGAATTCACTCAAGGCCTTTTTTAACTCATTGATTTTAGAAATGTCTTTTCCAACAATCAGCATATCATCAACTTACAACAGGATAATGATGAAGTCATCATCAGAAAATCTCCTTAAAAAAACACAGTGATCGGCCTTTGTCATCTCGTAACCATACCTAATCATCACTTAACTGAACTTTTGGTACCACTATCTCGGTACTTGGTTCAAACCTATATAGACTTTTGGTCAATTTGCAAACATGATCTTCTTTACCTTTTTGTTGAAAAACTTCAGGTTGCTCTATATAAATCTCTTCATATAGATCACCATGAAGGAAAGCTGTCTTGACATCCGTTTGCTAGACTTTCAAATCAAGATCCGAGCACAACTTGAATGGATTGCATCTTTACAACCAGAGCAAAGATCTTGCTAAAATCAACACCTTTGCTTTAGGTAAAACCCTTTACTACCAAGCGAGCCTTGTATCAAACATGAGAAGTGTTTCTTCACACGGTAAACCCATCGGTTATTCAACACTTTCTTACCTTTTGGCAACTTCACCAATTCAAAGGTGTTATTCTGACGAAGGGATTGCATTTCATCCTCCATGACATCCATCTATTTCTTTTTCTTTTTGTCTTCCAAAGTTTCATTAAAACTTTCAGGCTCTCCATCATCAGTAAAAAATACATACTCATTCGGAGGGCAACAAACGGAAGGTTTTCTGTCACGAGTAGACTGTCTCAACTCAACAGCACCTGCAGGCTGCTCAGCCATCTCCTCTTCAGGATGAACTTTATTCTCACCACATGGATTCTCATCAGGCTCATCAACTACAATATCTAGTGTCGGAGCAGTTGTAGTTAGTTGATCATCATCCAATTCTTCATCTATATGAACAGGAATTTCTATCTCAGCCTTCTCAACATCATCGATGGTGTAATCCTCCATAAACATAACATCTCGGCTGCAAACAAGCTTTTTTGAAACTGGGTCAAAGAAACGATAGCCGAACTCATATAGTCCGTATCCCACAAATACACATTTCTTTGTCTTGCCATCAAGTTTTGATCTCTCATCTTTTGGAATGTGCATATAAGAAAGATATCCAAACACCCAAAGATGGTCATAGGAGACATCTTTTCCACTCCAAAAATGGTTCGAAACATCAACTTTAAAGGCACACAAGGTGTGAGATTCAACACGTGCACCACTGTTACGACCCGCACCCCGGGCTAGTTGAAAAAGAGGACAAAGGAAATCATAGTTGCAAATGTAGGCGTATTGGTTTTAAATCGATCAAATCGTTATGCCGCATTAAGCAGCACATGTAAAAATTTTGAGTACGTACAAAGATAAATAAATAAATCCTAGGTGACGAATAATTTTGATAAATTAGATACATAAGAATAAAAGTAATACATACAAAGCTCTTTCATCTTAAATAAAATATGGTAAGTTGGACATGGGAAAATGAAGTGGGAAAAATTTTGTCCAAATCTAACCCTAAAAAGGGTACCCTAGCCGTGCCCTAGCATGTATAAGTGGGAGAATATTTCTGTTATTCTTCCATTTATATTCTTATACAAGTTGAGAAAAATGACAAGTGGATAAATTATACCCACTTTCTCCCTCCAAAATTCTTCCAAAATATCCACTCACACCCCCCTACCCACATAACCTGCCACCCCTCCCTACTTGCATATTTCTTCCATTTTCTTTCCTCTAACATCACTCACCTCTTACACATGCAATTTCCCCTCCAACCATATTCATTGCATGTCTTCCCCTCTCTTCCCCAAGTAAAAAGCAAATGATTAAATTCTCCATTACTTCCCCCACATTTTCGGCCAAGCTTCCTCCCAACAAGAAATAAAATCCATTTTTAAACCCATTCCCATCATATTCTTCATTCTAAGCAAGTTGATCACTCTCTCACTTCCAAATTACTCTCTACTCCACTCTCTCCCTCTCTAACTAAACCTTCCATCTTCATTCCCCCTTCATCAATCGAGATCACACCCATAGCTAAGGGGAGTGAATTTCTTCTGACTCTCAAGTGTAAAAGCAAGCCCCAAGTGTGATATTACTAAGGTAAGAACTCTAACATTTCTTTCTAAACACTCCTCTCTTCATCTATTTCTCCAAAATACTCCAACATCTACTCCATTAGGCACTTAGGTTGTGAGATGCATCAAGGGGGACGGGGGAGTTTGATAGCTTGAAGTGTTGGAGATTTCAAGAACTCTAAAGGTAAAATCTTCCTTAAGATTTGATTTTAGAGTTCTCTTAGTAATTACCCCAAAAATGACCGATATTTCCTTCTTGTTGGCCATCTAGGTCGAGAGGTCCTAAAGAAAGGGAAAAAAGAGATCTTTTTCATCTGTGTAAGAATCAAACAAAAAGGAAAGTATTCTTCTTAGCTTGTTTATGCTTATTCAAAAATGAGTCATTTATGTTTGTATCCAACTTTGGATCATGAATGTATAGGTTTAAATGATGTTTCAGTATTAACATAAAGAAAGTATGTTTGCATGTAATTTTTATGATGATCTTGTTTGTGATTCTGCCTTATGTGCACACTTATGAATATGACGATATAGAAAAGTGTCTTGCTTGTCAAATTTTAGAAAGATATAAGTCTCATATGCATTTGCATGTACATTAATCATGATCATCAATATGATCATGGTTCCAATCTTCATATTTGTGGCAGACACCATCATGCATGGTCTTGAATGTGTTAGAGTGAAAAAGTGTCTAAATCATGTACGGTACATGCCATCTAACACCACAATAGGTTGCATGTAAGAAGAGGTACAAAAATTGAGAAATCATGTGATATACATTTGTTGATCATTCGGCCATGTGGGTAGTGTGTGTGATAACAAAGTGGTTATTCAGCTACATAGATACATGAATATGAAACATGTCTCAAACAATGTTTTATGTGTTTTATAGACCTATATATAACCTCGGCCTAGTGCATATATTTATATGTCAATGTTGTTGTTATATCTAATTGGGTACACGTAAGTAAAACTATGTGTATGACATTATATGCAGAATGATTAGTGAGTGATGTGATTATGTTGCATGTAAGATGCAATGAATAGGTTGCAAAGATCATGTGTGCGTGTGCATAAATTCATTTGGGCAAGTGCCCATATTGAGTGCTATGGTAATGTGGAATGTCTATTTGAGTATATATATACGAAAAGATATGTATAATATACATTATATGTGTGACAAATTAAAAGATGGGAAATCAAGTAAACCAAAAAGGTGACAAGCTAACATAAGGGGTTGTTTGGTCATTGGCAGAGGCCAACATAAGGGACAAAATAGTAATTTTTAAATTTCAAAAGGCACAGAAATTGGGCTGTTTCGTGAAAGCCACACAATAGAATAAGTAATGGATCAATTAGGACAAAGAATTTGCCAATTAAAAGCCCAAAAGTAGGCTGCTTTGGAGTGCTTGACCGAGAGCCCAACAACAAGGGCAAAATTGAAAGTTCACATAAGGTTATGATATGAAATGCAAGATAAATTTTGGACTTAAGTGATGAGATTATTAGAAGCCTAAAATCAGCCCCACAACCAAGCATACATGTATATATACACGAAACAAAGTTTTAAAACAATATGTTTATCATAAGATACATGTTTACGGAAATGTTTATCATGTGAACGTTTTAGAATAGTTTTACACGACATGTTAGATATTTTTATCACGTGATACGTTTTAAAAAATATTTTAACGAACCGTACCATGCGTCGAATGATTCCATCGACACAGATTTACGATGACATGATTTGTTGTTTCACAACTTCTGTTTATGATGCCATGATTGCAGATCATGTTTATGATTGGAGGCTGGACTGACATCAACTGGAGGAGAGAGGATGTAAGTGGCATACAGTATGTTACGTTTACCGTGGCCGTCATGACACTGGAACCTAGGAGAGGTTGGTGTCATGGGCATATAGTTTCCTTACCTGAGTTGGCCGAGTGTAACGCCGTGTCTGGGACCCAGGATCTTCACCATAACACGTCAGCTTAGATCTATGTACATGTAATGTAACACCATGGTTGGACTATAGGGATTCATAGTTGGTACATGAGACTATGTTGGAAAATCAGTCGGTGTGTCGTGTGTTACCGTGCGTATGTGATGAAAAATGCTATGTACACATTTTAAGATAGATTTTATACGATGATTACAAAATGATTTTGTTCTGCAAAGTTTCTGAAAAATGATTCATGTCATTTCTGCATACGAGCATATGCATATCACCCAAGTCACCTTATCAGATACATGTTTAGATCATCGATGCACTTTAAATGAATGGATAGAATAAGTATTTGTGACATAAACATAACCAAAATGGGTTTAACATAAGACACATGTTAAAATCTTAATGGATAAGAAAAAGAAAGGAAACATGAAAATGATACAACTTCTTATGTGACCTTACTTTCTGCATTTTACCTGTTTACATGATGTTGATGTTAATTATCTTATCTGTCACTATATTTGTGAAAAGGAGACACATTATGCTATTATTTCACTGTATTTATTTTTATTAACCCGTCTCCTATGCATGATCCACATGATGAACCTGGACGAAAATACTTGCTGAGCGATTTGTTATCGGTCATCCCTATTTTTACCATATTACGGAGGTTCGAGAGCTAGTTTTAGATACCGCCGAGGATGACTCGAGGGTAGGCCACTAGTGAGGAGCTTATGGGCCCAGCTGATATAGTTTGTATTTATGTTATTTCTGATTGGTATCATGACTTTTTGTACTGACAGTATTTCGAATGTATTCGGAGTTAGTTATTATTGTAATGCATGTCTATTACGTTTTGTACATTTTTGATGCTTCTACTATTTCCATACATGTTTATGTTGACATGCATATAGATGTTATTGACGCCTTGTACTTCTCGTAGCAGAGTACGGCGGGTGCACTATGCCGAGACCTAGCTCCGGACGGGGCGCTACAACCACTATATTTAATGCTTCATCGTAGAAGTGCTTCGGCGACCTTGACCGGGATATCAAACATCTTACCCTTTCAACCATGGTTCTATTCATTCTTTCAGCCATCCGATTCAACTACGGTTGTTGGACCTGTATAGCACCACTAGAGGGGGGGGGTGAATAGTGGATTAGCGGAAATTACACTATAATTACCTTCAAAAACTTGTTTGAAGACCCCTTTGCCTCTTTAACCTCAGATTCTGAAATTTTCAGAAACAGTTCACCGTTTTGATTGCTTTGGTTGAACCACTTATACACCTGTGCAAATTCTCAAACTTGGCAGAGATCAAGTTTAGGATGTTTATAGTATGTCATAAAAATTTCAATCAATTCCAAGCAAGTTAGCACGTTCAAATAAGCAAGATAAGTAAAGTGTGCAATTCTGGCAGTTTCAGGCAGAATGTTAGCTCAACTTCAAACAATGATATCTCAAAATCTACCCGTGCTATTTTGATGAATCTTATGTCAAATTAAACCTCAAGATGTCTAGTTTAATTTGATATAAGGCTCACTCCAAGATTCGAAGGATAGCCTATTCAAATTGCACAAGTTTGCACACTGGTCAGAATTGTTCACAGAATGTAGCAACAATTTTGTGAAGACGTTTTGACTGAGCTAAACTCCTCAGAATTTAGTGATTCTTGCGGCTACTGAAAGCTAACACATTAAAGTATAACATATCCAAAATTCATGCAATTCTAAGACTGTTTGCTTGATCAATTATGCGTGCCAAGTTAGTGTAAATTTCAGGCAGAAAACAGTAAGTGCAGGAAATAAGTAAAGAACACAAGGAATTATCCTGGTTCGGTCAATGTGACCTACTCCAGTCCCAAGAGACACCTTCTCTTGGATTTCACTAAACACCAAACACAAATATCACCTTACAAAGCCAAAGGAAGAAGCTTTTCACCAACTTCTTCAAGTGGCTGCACCAAAACGTCACCTTTGCACCTTTGCACCTTTTGCTCACCTCTAAGGAGTAAGCTTTATACACCAGCTTCTCCTTCACAAATATGTCGTATAAAGGTGTTGAAAATGACAAGAATTGAAGAACTATACAATCATAAAGCTTGCTACAAATGTGTTCTTCAATAGAGAAGAGAAGAAGAGAATAACGGAGACAAAGAGCTAATGTCTTGCTTTGCTTTCTTTGCTTTCGTCTTGATGCTCTTTCTCTTCACCCTTTGGAGCTATTTATAGCCAAGAGATCAGCCCAAAGGCTCCTCAATATAGCCGTTTGAAGGGTTGGAGAATGGATAAAATTTAGCACTTTTCTAGCTACTAAAATTCAGCCTTTGATCTTCAAAATAAATCTGACCGTTTATTGCTTTGAAATGGTCTTCAAATCTGAATTTTTATCCTTCAACTTATCCCCTTGTGGCCGTTGGAATGAGGTAGATAAAGTCTTCATTTGAATGTTTTAAAAGTCAGCTCCAATAAGCAATTTCCATGTGTAAATACCTTGCCATGTATGTGGCTGATTTGGCATATGTTTTGAACAGAATTTTTCTCCTCATTTTGAACACTTCATGAACGTTTGAACAGCCCCTTGAAGATAGGTAGAATAGTTCAAAGATAAAGATAGAAATCAGCCAAGATTTTTGAGAATAAGTCTTCAATCTTTAACCATAAATAGCCGTTTGAGCCAAGCCTTTGAATTAGTCTTCAACTTTTGAAAATAGCCGTTTGCATAGTCTAAAGAATAGAGAGAATTTTGCTCCAACTTTGAATACATAATACACGAAATGTTGCTCCAAATTTGAACCAATATAACCGTTGTCATTATCTCCAAGAATAGCCAAGAATAATCAGCACCAAAATAGGGTTTAATACACCTTGCCTTGACTTGTTCAATAATCTGAAAATTTGAACATATTTTGTGCCAACAGCCGTGTGCAATATCCAATAACCACGTGCACAAATATATAATATATATGTCTTCAACATGTAGCATAGAAAACCATATGAAGAATACCAAGAATTCCAAGAAAACCATAGATAATGATAACCATAACATAAGAATTCCAATAGATAGCATGCTGCCCGTTTCCATAAAAATAGGGCACGTACCATATGTGACATAAACACATATAAACATCATATAAGCAATATATAACATGTTGGAAGACCCATTGGCAAGTGAAAAGACCAGAATACCCCTTAGCACAAAAATAGGAACTTTGTCCTAGGATGAACCTGGACATGGTGCTGCTCCAGATACATTTTTGCCATGATGTGACATGACTTAAAATGTGTCAAATGATCATATAAATCCGTTGGAAGAAGACCAAATAAGAATGAGAAGTCCAAATGGTGAAATTACCAAAATAACCCTTATATAGGTCAATAAGCTTCCCACCGGGTCAATTCAGTTTTAACCCGTGCCAAGCATGCCTTTCCTCAGCCAATTAGATTCTAAATTGAATAAGGATCATGTGGGCTTTTGAATCACTCAATTTGGAGTTCATTTGCCCAAGATATGAACCAAAACCTGCAATAGGATACTAAACCGAACAATTTGCCTTATATTGTAAGTCATGTGACTTCAAGGCTTGGTTAGTTCATATAATAAACATGTATTGACATATATATCATACAAGATCAGTTTGAACATGTCTTGATTAAGATATGTGATTGAATTGGCCAAGTTCAATCTCATGATCTTAATCAAACTTGTTCAATCTTGATTCAATCAATCAATTTCACATTTAGCTCATAAGTTCATGTCATGCACAATCAATTTCATATGTAAACGTTACACATATATATATCACATATGCATTTTCTAATCACAACAATTACACATATGCTCACATATACATTTTGCACAACAATTACACATATGCTCACATATACATTTTGCAATCACTCAAACATACTATATCTCAACAATCTCCCCCTTTTGATGATTTGCAAAATTACCCCACATATGTGTATATTAAGCATTTAAATCAAGTGTGCAATCTAAATCAAGTGTAATCTGTGTAATCAAGTAAGCATCTAAATCAAGTGTAAGCTACTCCCCCTTAATGTGTTATCTCCCCCTAATGTGTTATGATATATATACACATGTATTTCTCCCCCTTAATTTTGTAAATTATGCAAAAGACTGAATGGTGTAGTAGTCAGTTGTAAGCAATTAATCCAAGTCTTGCACGTAAAGTCTCAAAGATAGCTTGATTAAGGGGTTTAGTGAATATATCAGCTACTTGTTGATCAGTTCTAACATGTTCAATGTGTATATGTCCAAGATTAACATGATCACGGAGAAAATGATAACGTACTTCTATATGCTTTGCCTTAGAGTGTAGTACAGGGTTTTTAGACAAATTTATAGCACTTGTACTATCACAATAGATGGGAATATTATTTACTTGTATTTCAAAGTCTGAAAGTTGTTGTTTAATCCATAATAGTTGAGTACAACATAGACTTAAAGCCATATATTCTGCTTCAGTAGTAGAAAGTGCAACACTAGATTGTTTCTTTGAAAACCAAGATATTAGTGAGTTTCCTAGGAATTGACATGTTCCACTAGTGCTCTTTCTATCTACTCTACATCCACCATAATCTGCATCTGAATATGCATGTAGACTTAGACTAGATTGTCTATCATACCATAAGCCTAATGTTGGTGTATGTTGAAGATATCTAAATATTCTTTTTACAGCTTTAAAGTGTGACAACTTAGGCATACTTTGAAATCTTGCACACATACATACTGCAAACATAATATCAGGTCTACTAGCAGTTAGATATAGCAATGAACCAATCATAGACCTATATAGTTTTTCATCAAATGCAACACCATTTTCATCTTTGTCTAATTTTGTTGAAGTACACATTGGTGTTGGAGATGGTTTCAAGTTTTCAAAGTTGAATTTCTTTATCATATCTCTTATGTATTTGGCTTGATTGATATGTATACCATTTGATGTTTGTTTTATTTGCAAGCCTAAGAAATAGTTTAATTCACCAACCATAGACATTTCAAACTCAGACTTCATACAATCTTCAAAGTCTTTTACTAAGTTAGAATTAGTTGAACCAAAGATTATGTCATCTACATATATTTGTATTACAAGCAGATCTTTGTCTTTCTTTTTCAAGAATAAGGTATTATCTATGGTTCCTCTTTGAAAGTTGTTACTTAGTAAAAAGTTGGCAAATCTTTCATACCATGCACGGGGGGCTTGTTTCAAACCATATAAGGCTTTCTTAAGTTTATATACATGATCAGGGTTCTTTGGATCTTCAAAGCCTGGTGGTTGTTTAACAAAAACTTCTTCTTGGATATAGCCATTTAAGAATGCACTCTTAACATCCATTTGGAATAGTTTGATGTTATTATAACATGCAAAAGCTAATAAGAGGCGTATGGATTCTAATCTTGCTACAGGGGCAAATGTTTCATCGTAATCAATACCCTCTTCCTGATTATATCCTTGAGCTACAAGTCTTGCTTTATTTCTTACTACAACCCCTTGTTCATTCATTTTGTTCCTAAACACCCATTTAGTTCCAATGATTGATTTATCCTCGGGTTTAGGTACTAAATCCCACACATTGTTTCTTTCAAATTGGTTTAACTCTTCATGCATTGCATCTATCCAATATGCATCATTTAAGGCATCATTCACATTCTTAGGTTCAATTTGGGATATAAGTGCATGCCATTGATCATATTCATTAGGATCTATTTGCCTACGTGTTCTAACCCCTTGATTTACATCTCCTATGATAAGTTCTTGAGGATGCTTTTGTTTATCTCTTATTTGCCACCAATTACTTGGTTGTGCATCTTCAATAGGTTCATAATGTTCAATAGGTTGGTTAGGCACATTTTCTTCATTATGTTCTTGTGTAGGGGGAGTTTGAACTTCATGCATTTCAAGAGTTTGATTTGGTGTTTCAACTTGTTCATTTGTAGGTGGTAGGATAAGTTCATCTTCATCATGAAGTATTTGATCATTTGGTACATAGATTTCATGTTGATTACTTGTTTGGAGATATGCATTTTCATTGAACTTCACATGTATAGATTCAACTATCTTTCTTGTTTGTGCATTATAACATCTATATGCTTTAGAGTTCATTGAATATCCCACAAATATATGTTCATCAGACTTAGGATCAAACTTATCTAAGTTATCTTTTGTGTTCAATACAAAGCATTTACAACCAAAGACTCTTAAATAGTTTACTTTTGGGAGTCGTCCATTTAAGATTTCAAATGGTGTTTTGTTCAATTTCTTTCTTATTGATAGTCTGTTGATCATATAACTTGATGTGTTTACTGCTTCAGCCCATAAGAATTTAGGTACTTTGTTTTCTACCATCATTGTTCTTGCTACTTCTTGAATAGTCCTATTCTTTCTTTCAACTACACCATTAAGTTGAGGAGTTCTTGGTGGGGAGAATTCATGTTTTATACCCTTTTCATTACAAAATTTGATTAATTCACTATTTTTAAACTCACCACCTCTATCACTCCTTATCTTAATAACATGTGATTCATGTTCATTTTCAAGTTGTCTAATTAGATTAGCTATAGATGATGCACTTTCATCTTTTGAAGCAAGAAACAATGTCCAAGTATATCTTGAGAAATCATCAACTATTACACATACATAATAACTTCCACCTAAGCTTCTTGTTCTACATGGACCAAATAAGTCTATATGCAAGAGTTCTAGTATTCTTGATGTTGTGAACTCAGTTTTAGGCTTAAGAGATTCTCTAACATGTTTGCCTTTGATACAAGATTCACATAGTTGAAAATCATTCAAGTTAAGTTTAGGCAATCCTTTAACAAGACTCTTAGCGTGTAGTTTTTCTAAGGTTGATATACCTATGTGTCCTAAACGTCTATGCCAAAGATTGGGATCAGATTTATGTGAAACAAGACATTTTGTGTTACTACTTAGCATATCATCCATGTTAAGCACATATATGTTTCCTTCACGTTTTCCTTTTAACACAACTTGATTGTTTTTATCCATTATCTTACAAGAAGTGGAGGAGAAGAGAACATTCAAGTTGTTGTCACATAGTTGAGAAACACTTAAAAGCTCAAAGGTTAAGTTACTTACAAGTAGGACGTTTTTGATCTCAAACTTGTTTGGATCACCAACCTTGCCTTTGCCAATTATTTGGCCTTGGTTGTTGTCTCCAAAAGTAACTTTGCCACCTTTTGCAATGTTTTTAAGTGTGCTAAACAAATTTTCATTGCCAGTCATATGTCTTGAGCAACCACTATCAACTATCCATTTGGTTTTGTTCTTTTCATCTTCTTTGTTGTTATAACCAGCAACTTGTCTTTCTTTGATGTTATGTACCTACAAATGTAAATAACAACTTAGGTACCCTTTGATTTTGGGTCCTTTCAAGGTTAGACAAGTCAAGTTCATGTTAGTGTACCTTTAGGTACCCAAACTTGAACAACCTTTCTTGGTTTTGAAATGTTAAAATCATGTTGCATATAATGATCAAATAGTGGATTTTGATACATAGAATATGATGGAAAAGGGGTTGCACATTTATGTCTAGTTGGATAAGCATTGTAAGTTCTATATGCATTTGAATGTTGCCATGTATATGAGTTATATCTTGGCCGTGTATAAGCATTGAATTTAGGCCGTGTATAAGCAAGATGTTGTGTGTTTCTAGGCCGTGTGTTGTACATAGATTTAGGCCTAGAGTATGTCATGTTCTTCACATAAGCATGTTGTTGCATATAAGGCATAACTTGAGCATATTGCATACTACTTTGTTTAGGCATTCTTGTATACATGTAAGCATGGTTTCTAGGTGCATTTACCTTCCTATATGTTGATGCATTTTGCAATCTTTGTGATGAAGGAGGTGTGGGCAGAATAGATTCATTTCTAGATGCATTTGGCCTATATTTCATGTTGGTTGAAGATGATACAAATGTTGTTTCCTTAGGTGTGTATTCAGCTTCTTCAACATATCCAAGACCTTGTTTGTCATTTCCATGCTTTTGAGATGCAATGAGAGTGTCTAACATGTTGGAACCATTCTTAAATTGTTCTAAAGATTTGTTCAAGTCTAGGTTGCATGCTTTCAATGATTCAAATTCAGTTTGTATTTCATGCAATTTAGACTTTAAAACGTTGAAATCAACACATTGCACACATTGCACATTTTCATGTTTGTTCTTAAGTTCCTTAATCTGATTTTGCATTGAACTAATAGTGTTAGATGATTCAAGTTGAAGAACTTCTAGTTGAGAAGTTAGATTCAAGTTAGACGTCTCCAACTTGCTCTTCTCCTCAACTATTCTTTTCTTCTCCTTGAATAGCTTCTTATATCTATTATGCAACTTTTCTAATTCATCCAACAATTCATCTTGAGTAAAATCACATTCAGAATCAGAATCGAATGTTACCTCATTTGTAGACTTTGAAGCCAAACATGTTTGTGCAACTTCAGGTTCCTCCTCGGATTCGGATGAAGATGTGTCATCCCAAGTGCTTGAACTTACCTTGAGAGCTTTCTTCCTCCTTTGCATAGGTTCTACTCTAGTTTTTGTCCTTGTCTTTTCATCCATGTCACGGTTTTTGTTCTTGTTTGGACAATCATATGATATGTGTCCTTGTTTGCCACATTCATAACACTTAAGTTCTTTATCATACCATTTACCATCTTGTTTGTTAGATTTCACATTGATAGGGGCGGCTGATTTTGCTTGTCTTTTAGTTGGTCTTTTCTTGAACAACTTCCTTAAACGCCTAGCTAACAACATTATGTCTTCTTCATCACTTTCATCATCACTTTCATACTCGGCTTGATTAGATGATTCGGGTTCATTTGTTACAAATGCAAGTGATTTAGACTTGTTACTAGTTTCAGCCTTTCTTATATTCAACTTGTTTTCATAAACTTTTAAGGAACCTATCAATTCATCAAGTTTTATTTGAGAAAGATCTTTGCTTTCTTCAATGGCACTAACTTTGGCATCCCATTCACTTGGCAAACTTCTCAAAACTTTTTGCACTTTTTCTTTCATCAAAAACGTTTTACCAAGAGATTCAAGTGAGTTGTATAAGTTAGTAAGCCTTAAATCCATATCAACAATTGATTCATTAGGCAGTAAATGAAATGATTCAAGTGTAGTCATTAACATGTTAATCTTTGATTCCTTTACTTGATTAGTTCCTTCATGCTTCATTTCAAGACATTTCCACATATCCTTTGCACTTGAACAAGAAGAGACATAGGCAGATTCACTCCTACTTAAACCGTTCAACAATAATTGCATTGCTTTAGCATTAAGACTCATTTTCTTCTTATCTTCATCACTCCAATCTTTTCTATATTTCTCAACTACTTGTGATAAGCCTTCAATTATAACATGCTTAGTAGGCACATAAGGTCCATCTTCAATGATAGACCACAAGTCTATATCAATAGCCATTAAAAACAATTTCATCCTAAGTTTCCAATGACTAAAGTTTTCTCCATCAAAAAGAGGTGGTCTTTGTGTGGACATGCCTTCTAATTCTATTTTCATGTGTGACTTAGACATGCTTCTAGGTGTGTGAGCAAATGTTTAAAACACTTATAAGAAGGAAAGAAAGTGTCACCTTGTTGTAGATACCAAATATGAAGAGTATAAGACAACCAGAAAAATTTCCAGCAACTTTGCAACTTGGAGTGTAGATTGTTTTCAGCTCAAATCAGAATATGGTGCTCAACCAGGCTCTGATACCACTTGTTGGACCTGTATAGCACCACTAGAGGGGGGGGGGTGAATAGTGGATTAGCGGAAATTACACTATAATTACCTTCAAAAACTTGTTTGAAGACCCCTTTGCCTCTTTAACCTCAGATTCTGAAATTTTCAGAAACAGTTCACCGTTTTGATTGCTTTGGTTGAACCACTTATACACCTGTGCAAATTCTCAAACTTGGCAGAGATCAAGTTTAGGATGTTTATAGTATGTCATAAAAATTTCAATCAATTCCAAGCAAGTTAGCACGTTCAAATAAGCAAGATAAGTAAAGTGTGCAATTCTGGCAGTTTCAGGCAGAATGTTAGCTCAACTTCAAACAATGATATCTCAAAATCTACCCGTGCTATTTTGATGAATCTTATGTCAAATTAAACCTCAAGATGTCTAGTTTAATTTGATATAAGGCTCACTCCAAGATTCGAAGGATAGCCTATTCAAATTGCACAAGTTTGCACACTGGTCAGAATTGTTCACAGAATGTAGCAACAATTTTGTGAAGACGTTTTGACTGAGCTAAACTCCTCAGAATTTAGTGATTCTTGCGGCTACTGAAAGCTAACACATTAAAGTATAACATATCCAAAATTCATGCAATTCTAAGACTGTTTGCTTGATCAATTATGCGTGCCAAGTTAGTGTAAATTTCAGGCAGAAAACAGTAAGTGCAGGAAATAAGTAAAGAACACAAGGAATTATCCTGGTTCGGTCAATGTGACCTACTCCAGTCCCAAGAGACACCTTCTCTTGGATTTCACTAAACACCAAACACAAATATCACCTTACAAAGCCAAAGGAAGAAGCTTTTCACCAACTTCTTCAAGTGGCTGCACCAAAACGTCACCTTTGCACCTTTGCACCTTTTGCTCACCTCTAAGGAGTAAGCTTTATACACCAGCTTCTCCTTCACAAATATGTCGTATAAAGGTGTTGAAAATGACAAGAATTGAAGAACTATACAATCATAAAGCTTGCTACAAATGTGTTCTTCAATAGAGAAGAGAAGAAGAGAATAACGGAGACAAAGAGCTAATGTCTTGCTTTGCTTTCTTTGCTTTCGTCTTGATGCTCTTTCTCTTCACCCTTTGGAGCTATTTATAGCCAAGAGATCAGCCCAAAGGCTCCTCAATATAGCCGTTTGAAGGGTTGGAGAATGGATAAAATTTAGCACTTTTCTAGCTACTAAAATTCAGCCTTTGATCTTCAAAATAAATCTGACCGTTTATTGCTTTGAAATGGTCTTCAAATCTGAATTTTTATCCTTCAACTTATCCCCTTGTGGCCGTTGGAATGAGGTAGATAAAGTCTTCATTTGAATGTTTTAAAAGTCAGCTCCAATAAGCAATTTCCATGTGTAAATACCTTGCCATGTATGTGGCTGATTTGGCATATGTTTTGAACAGAATTTTTCTCCTCATTTTGAACACTTCATGAACGTTTGAACAGCCCCTTGAAGATAGGTAGAATAGTTCAAAGATAAAGATAGAAATCAGCCAAGATTTTTGAGAATAAGTCTTCAATCTTTAACCATAAATAGCCGTTTGAGCCAAGCCTTTGAATTAGTCTTCAACTTTTGAAAATAGCCGTTTGCATAGTCTAAAGAATAGAGAGAATTTTGCTCCAACTTTGAATACATAATACACGAAATGTTGCTCCAAATTTGAACCAATATAACCGTTGTCATTATCTCCAAGAATAGCCAAGAATAATCAGCACCAAAATAGGGTTTAATACACCTTGCCTTGACTTGTTCAATAATCTGAAAATTTGAACATATTTTGTGCCAACAGCCGTGTGCAATATCCAATAACCACGTGCACAAATATATAATATATATGTCTTCAACATGTAGCATAGAAAACCATATGAAGAATACCAAGAATTCCAAGAAAACCATAGATAATGATAACCATAACATAAGAATTCCAATAGATAGCATGCTGCCCGTTTCCATAAAAATAGGGCACGTACCATATGTGACATAAACACATATAAACATCATATAAGCAATATATAACATGTTGGAAGACCCATTGGCAAGTGAAAAGACCAGAATACCCCTTAGCACAAAAATAGGAACTTTGTCCTAGGATGAACCTGGACATGGTGCTGCTCCAGATACATTTTTGCCATGATGTGACATGACTTAAAAATGTGTCAAATGATCATATAAATCTGTTGGAAGAAGACCAAATAAGAATGAGAAGTCCAAATGGTGAAATTACCAAAATAACCCTTATATAGGTCAATAAGCTTCCCACCGGGTCAATTCAGTTTTAACCCGTGCCAAGCATGCCTTTCCTCAGCCAATTAGATTCTAAATTGAATAAGGATCATGTGGGCTTTTGAATCACTCAATTTGGAGTTCATTTGCCCAAGATATGAACCAAAACCTGCAATAGGATACTAAACCGAACAATTTGCCTTATATTGTAAGTCATGTGACTTCAAGGCTTGGTTAGTTCATATAATAAACATGTATTGACATATATATCATACAAGATCAGTTTGAACATGTCTTGATTAAGATATGTGATTGAATTGGCCAAGTTCAATCTCATGATCTTAATCAAACTTGTTCAATCTTGATTCAATCAATCAATTTCACATTTAGCTCATAAGTTCATGTCATGCACAATCAATTTCATATGTAAACGTTACACATATATATATCACATATGCATTTTCTAATCACAACAATTACACATATGCTCACATATACATTTTGCACAACAATTACACATATGCTCACATATACATTTTGCAATCACTCAAACATACTATATCTCAACAACGGTGTCTTCAGAGGAGACTTTTAGTGACGTATACCTTGGTTTCGGCAATACTTATTGAACATACCAATATATTCTCCCCCATTATCCATTCGGAGACACTTGATCTTCTTACCAGTTTCTCTTTCGAGCGATGCTTGAATGGACTTGAAATGTGTCAAGCACCTGGCCCTTCGAGTTCAAGGTCTAGGCCTAATTTTTCGAGAATAATCATCAATAAATGTTACAAAATAAAAAGCACCGCCAAGTGACCGGTCGTCATCGGTCCACACACATCGGAATGCACCAAGTCTAAAACCTCCTGCTTTCTTTTTTGTTCGGAGGACTTGAAGGATACACGTTTTTGCTTTCCAGCCAAACAATGCAAACATTGCTTCAGTCTTGCATTAGAAACACCGGATAACACATTCTTCTTGGCCAGGATGCTCAATCCTTTTTCATGCATATGACCTAAACGTTGGTGCCATAATTCTTAGGAGCTATCATTCTCACAAGTATTCATGTAATACTTGTAAATCCTAAATTTGGCAACGTACAAATTCAAACATTTCTTTCCTCTTGCAACCAACATTGAGCCTTTTGTTAGTTTCTATTCATTACCCGGAAATGAACTGAAATATCTTCATCACTTAGCTTTCCAACGGATAAGTGGTTGAACAGAAGATCAAGAATATGCTTCACATCCTTGAGAAGTAGTGCAATTCCATTATTAGTCTCAATATAAATATTCCATACTCCGACAACGCTTTATTGTCCTCTATTTCCCATACGTACTACTCAAAAATCACATGCCTCATAAGTTGAGAAAAGATCATGCCGAAATGTAGCATGTATAGAAGCCCCTCTATCAATTAAGCAATCCATCTCTTCAGATGATATACTAACACTTTCTGCATCATCGTCAAAAACAATGAAAAAAATCATCAACAACGGCAATGTCATCATTGTTGGTACCTTTTTTCTTGACATCATTGTGGTTCTTCTTGTCTCTCATTTCTCCTACGCAATTTCACCCTTTTCTCACTTGTATTTGTGTCTCTTATTTTTCTTCTTGTTCTCTTGTTCTCTTGCAGTTGTTCCACACAACATCCTTATTTTTAATGCTCTATCAATTAAGCAATCCTAGTGGATGGAAACCTCTCAAAATCAGGAGTAAAAACCATAGGACCCATAGGCCACTTAAACAATCTCCTCTATAATATATAATAGGTACAACCAAGTCTCTCTAGGCGCATCTAGAGGAATACAACATCATTAAGATCAACCAAACAATCTTGGATCACAAAAAGATACAAGAGAGGAACAAGACACAAAGCTGAAATTTTCCGGCAGAAAACATTTGTCTCGGGAATGCAGCAATTAAACTCACCTACATACCTCCAAAGCACATCTCCTATGTCTTGTGAACAATCTGCAAAAATTTAGTGACGATCTAACGTTGAACGACTCTGAAAATGCAATTTTCCTAGAGACTGACAGGCTGCCAACACCTACGAAATTTCACCCTTTTCTCACTTGTATTTGTGTCTCTTATTTTTCTTCTTGTTCTCTTGTTCTCTTGCAGTTGTTCCACATAGCATCCTTATTTATAATGCTCTATCTTGTGCTCTTTAATGCACAAGGCCTTCCTAGCGTTTTTCAAGCAATAAACATACTTGGAGAACCAAAGCACCATTCTAACTACCCTTTATTGTACCTCTTCCAATGTAATAATTTTCTTTGACTCAAAACACTTAGACTCTCCAACTATGAGAGATACCCAACAGTAATAAAGATATGTTTCGTTTAAATCAAACTTACCACGAAGACTAAGATTTAAAAAAGAAAATCAGGATAAGTCGAAAAATATTACAAAGTATCTTTGTTATGTTATGGAGGAATATCGTGATGGAAAAGAGGATCAAAAGATATTATGATCATATTTTTTATCCTCTTTTCCATAACATGAGATTTTCAGTTATTCCGCTTTAAATCTCACGATCCTTTAATCTCACAATCCTTAAGGCTGTGTGACCTGTGAACTAAAGGGTTTGAATGTCATCGATTGCTGTGGCCAGATTTAGGTTACTGTCATGACATAATTAGAATGTAGCAATATAATAAAGAAGTATTAGATAACAATAAAGCAATATAATAAAGAAGTATTAGATAACAATATAATATATTTCTCTCTCATCTCCCATTCTTGCTTTGATTTTGAATTTCATTTGAGTTGGAGATACTCAAAAACAAGAAAATTTCGCAAAATCATCCAACACGCTATAAAATCTCTGCTCTAGAGTGATTGTCACGGTCCTAACAAAACATATATTTGATTTCATAAAAGTACATAGAATTTTGTCATATCAATAGGAGCTCGTCTATAATTACTAGTATCTAGGTGGTCCAAGAAGTTGTATCAAATATCATATTGTAAGTGGAAAGTGAATATAAAAAACACAGAACCTTGATCTCTGCACCATTCAAAAAAAAGAAAAAAAGCCATTAACTTGTTCTTTAGAACCATTACGTTGTTTTTAGTTTTAGCTATTCGACTTTCTTCATTATCTTTGTCGCTTTCTTGGGATACCCGGAAACCTTTCTTGTTGATTCATCAAACCCATTGACCGTTTGCGTAGGGGACGCAAAATATGATCCGTTTGGAATTCATCCCTTTGTATATTATAAATAATGTCATAAAATTTTGGATAAAATTAAATTGCTCGCCTAACTGAAGAAACCAATTGAGTTTTCATTTAAAAATGAACTCAATGTGTAGATGTCCTATTATAATTTTTATTCGTGATAAAGATAGTATTTGAAATAAAATACTTAATGTATACACTATAGTTGTCGAATCAGACCACACATAGGCCGTTACCTGTCCCATTAAGTTAGACCTCGGTAAAAAAAAATGCACTCTTGATTTGAATGACCATGGAACCAAATCATTTCAACAAAATAGAATTTAACTTAAGTCAAGTCGATCAAACATCGAAAACTATGGATTCTTTTTCTCCTTGATAGTGATGGTATTCACATTAGATTCCAACAATTTATTGTGCAAAATTACTCATATTGGCTGTCAGATTCGACAATTAGTATAAAACAACATTCATTCTGTCAATTTTCACCACACATCAAATCAATATTGACATACGAATCAAACAAGCAATCTGATCCAACAAACGGAGCAAAGAGATAAGGGAGAAGCTAGAGAGAGAGCAATATCGAATTGAAAAACTAGAGAAGGAATTTGGAGGAATCACAATTCACACTAAGTGGAAATTGAGTACACGGTGCGTTTATATTGTTGAAGAAGAAGGAAGCAAAATTACAAGATAGTACAAATAACCGCCTGCCCTCAGTTCATTAACCAGAGGCATAATCGTCATTTCACACCTTTTAAAACTTTCCACCAACAAACTGCATCTTCTTCCTTCGGCCCATAGCACACCAAGCTGCCAATGCGCACCTCCGTTTGCTGTAATTGATTCCCACGTACCATCCTGCTTTTGACCCGCTAATTTCAGTTCCACACGAATCTTCTAACTGCCATACTTCATTCATCATTCTCACATTTGCTCCAATCATCTTGCTCAGCTATGTTTCCATCGCAGACTAGCCCATTCGACCAAATGCCAGCTGGTCCTATCAACTACCTTCCTATCCCTTCGTTGACACCCCCCCTCAAGCAAGGCTTGCTATATATGTTACATGCTCCAAAGGTTTTAACCAAGCGCCCAAGCCTCCTTAAATCCAGTGCCTTTGTGAAGATGTTCGCAACCTGCAAATCAGTTCTAACGGGCATCAACTTGATCACCCCTCTTTGTACCTTTTCTCTAACGATGTGACAATCTATTTCTATGTGCCTAGTTCTTTCATGGAACACCGGGTTTTCTGCTATGTGCATAGCACTCTTGCTATCACAAAATACTTTAACTGGCTCTTGATCCCTTATCTGCAAATCTTCAGCTAGGTACACTAGCCACTGTAATTCACACACCAAAGAGTCTAAAGCTCTGTATTCAGCTTCTGCGGATGATCTAGACACTGTCGTTTGCTTCTTGGCCTTCCAAGAAATCAATGAATCTCCTAAGAACACACAGTAACCCGTGACACTCCTTCTAGTCTCTGTACAGCCTGTCTAATCAGAATCTTCAGATGCCCTCAATCTAAGCTCTGTGTTGGCTGGAAACAAAAGGCTCTGCCATGTTGTGCTTTTAATGAACCTCAGAAGTCTATGCGCTGCCTTTAGATGATCTTGTGTAGGACAATCCAGAAACTGGCTCAACTGCTGGACTGGGAATGCAATGTCAGGTCTGGTTATGGTGAGATAAATGAGCTTACCAATCAAGCTCCGGTATGTAGCAACATTTGATATCCTTGGAGAGTCATCATGTGATAGTTTTGCATTGGTTTTCATAGGTGTTTTGCTTGGCTTGGAACCTAGGAAACCAGTTTGCTCCAGCAGCTCAAGGGCGTACTTCCTTTGGTTTATTACTAGACCCCCCTGTGACCTAGCTACTTCAATACCCAGAAAGTATCTAAGGTTACCAAGATCCTTTATTCTAAATGTAGAATGTAATTCAGATTTGAGGTGCTGAATTGATGACAAGATAGAAGAGGCAAGAATGATGTCATCCACGTAGACCAGTGCCAAGAGGAAATGACTGTGAGTGACTCTGTAGAACAGTGTGTAGTCATTCTTGGACTAAGTGAACCCTTTTTGACAGCAGAAAACTGGTGAGTTTGGAATCTCCATGCAAGACTAGGATCTTCAACATTCAAGCCAGGTGGGGGAATTATGTATATCTCTTCATGTAAATCTCCATGCAAGAAGGCATTATTGACATCCAGTTGCTGAAGGTGCCAATTTTTACTGGATGCAAGGGCTAGGACCATTCTCACAGTTGTCATCTTTGCCACGGGTGAGAATGTTTCTTGATAATCAATCTCGTATTGTTGTGTTTCTTGATAATCAATCCCGTATTTGTCTACTGTGCCATCTGCTAGGAATTTGATCTTGTAAACCCACTTGCGCCCAATGGCTTTCTTGCTAGGTGGTAAATGCATTAACGTCCAAGTATTATTGGCTTCAAGTGCTGCAATCTCTGCTTGCATAGCCTCCTGCCAAGCGGAGGAACTAGCTTCCTCTAAGTAGTTTGCTGGTTCTGTATGCATGCCAGATGCTAAAACAAATGCCTTATACTTAGGTGTTAGTGATTGTAGAGAGAAGCAATGACTTAACGGATGAGTGGTACTGGGCTTTTGTGATGAATGAGGAATAAGATAGTGGTTGCAGTAAAATTCTTGTAAGTACGAAGATACTTTTTTCTGTCGAACAGGTCTGTTGCTTGAGGGAATTGGTATCTCAATGTCTATGGATGTAATGGGAATTGGTTGATGACTTGATGTGGAGTCAAGTAATGAGGGTGAAGATAAAGGAGATGATGAAGAAGGAGTATCACGTATAGGACAAGCTTCAGGGGATGAGACTGGTACGATGTAGGATGGCAAACATGGATCAGAGATGTTAGGTGGTTGTAGGGTGGTATGATCTGTGGAGGAGCTAAGGAAATCAGAACCAGAAGAAGGATTAGAGGGAATTGAGTAATGATGATTTTGTTCTGGTGGATGAAATGAAGGTATTGGCTGATGTTCAGAAAAACAGACGCAAATGGAAAATATTGCTCATCAAACTCAACATTTCTTGAAACTATCACATCTTTGGTGACTAGATCTTGTAATATATAACCTTTTCAGGTATGTGATTGTCCAAGGTACATACATCTCTTGGACCTGGGGTCAAATTTGCCTTTGTTTTGGTGTGTGTCAAGGACAAAGGCTAAACATCTGAAGATCTTCAGGTTTTGATATGAAGGGGGTTTTGAGAACAGTTGTTCAAATGGTGTTTTGTTGGCTAAGACTGGTGATGGAGTGAGGTTAACTAGGTATACTGCATGTTGTACGCAGAAACCCCAATACTGAATAGGGACATTGGACTGAAATTTAAAGGCCCTGGCCACATTCAAGATATGTTGATGTTTTCTCTCAACTAGGCCATTTTGTTCAGGGGTATGAACGCAACTTGTCTGATGTACAATTCCCTTATTAGAAAATAAATCATTCATCTTAAACTCAAGACCATTATCTGTTCTAATGGTCTTAATATTCTTTTCAAAATGAACAGCTACGTAAGTATAGAAACTTTGCAAAATCTCTCTAGTCTCAGATTTTGCTTTCATTAAGTAAACCCACGTGTATCTGCTGAAATCATCCACTTTTGTAACAAAATATCTTTTATGATACACGGTAAGGTATCTATATGGACCTCATATGTCAACATGAATCAATGAAAAAACAGAAACAGATTTAGAAAATGAAACAGGAAATGGCTGCTTCTTTTGTCTAGCAAGGGGACAGATGTGGCATGGGATAGAAGCTGAAGGAATGTTAACTGCGGGATTCTTCTTGTGAACCTCTTTCATCCTAGAGGTTGACATGTTTCCAAGCCTTGAATCCCATATAGAGGGATTGGAGTCTGAGATTGCATGACCTGCAAGAATGGAACTGGGGGAAGATGGCTTGACTATAGTGTTGGTTCTGTCTGACTGCTTTGGTGACCGATATAGTTTGTATAGACATTGATTGATTTCAGCTGAACCAATCATCTTCATAGAATTCTGATCATGAATAAAGCAATGGTCAGAATGGAAGAGAACGTTACACTGATTTTCTTTTACAAGTTTGCCGAGGGAAATCAGATTGAAATGGAATGAAGGGATATGCAAAACATTAGGCAGCTGAACGTGTGAATCGATTGTAACTGTTCCAATGTGAAGTACTTGGACAAGGAATTCGTTAGGCAGTTTGACTTGTAAAGAATTAATAGGCTGAAAGGAGTCAAAGAGATCAAGAGAACAACATACATGATCACTATCACCTGAGTCTAAAATCCATATGTTAGAGATTCTGTTTGCAATGTTACCTGCTGACTTACTTGAGGCAGATAGTTTCTGGGCTGACATTACAGTATGCAAGGACTGCCCTCCTTCTCCCTGAACTCCTTTCTCATCATGGCCTCTATTCTGATGTTCCTTGAGCATATTCATCAACTGTAAGTATTGCTCATGTGTGAAAGCAGGTGTTAACTGTGATGTCAAGGACTGCTGTGACATCACCTTCTCATTTCCTCGAATTTGCTCACTCTGATCTACACTATTGCACTGAGCTTCCTTATAGCCTACATAGTTTATTCTTCCCTTAGGCTTGTAACCTGGTGGATACCCATGCTTCTTGTAGCACTTATCCACTGTGTGCCCTGTGAAACCACAGAAAGTGCATACAGGACGCTTTCCACTTCCAAACTTTTGCACCTGGACACTATCTCCTCTAAAGTTCCCTGAGAGTCTACCTCCAAGAATACTCTGTCTGGACCCCTTGGAATTTATGAATCCAGACGTCTGTCCAACAAATAAAGATTGATTGTCTACCACAGTCAACACTAGTGAGAGGTTATTAACAAACATAGCTTGTCATGTGAATACGTAATTTTCCTTTCAAACTTAACAGCCATTGCAAAGGCAGCATTAATGTCTGGAAAGGGGCTCATCAGCAAGACCTTTGACTTAACAAGTTCATATTCTTCCGATAATCCTTTCAAGAACTTTATCACAAAGTCATCCTCAACAAACTTTCTAATCTGACCAGTGACATTACATGTACATTTATTATAAGAGCAGGAAGGCAATGATCTCAAAACACTCAGTTCTTCCCATATGGTTTTAAGTTTGGTGTAATAATCAGTGACAGACAAGGTGTTTTGTCTAATTGAGTAGAAATCTTCCTGCATATCAGAAAGTCTAAAATCATATTGCCATACCTGAGTTTTAGATCCTTCCAGATCTCAGCAGCACTATCAATCCACATTATACTTTGAGCAATCGACGGACTAACTGAATTTGTGATGCACGAGACAACCATATTGTTCGCTTTAATCCAAGCATTGTATTTACGATCTCCTTCCGGGGGTTTTTGCATTGTACCATCCAGGAAACCAGATTTGTTCTTAGCCTCCAATGCCCTTCGAAAAGTCATGCTCCAGCCATGATAATTCTGAGAGGTTAGCAACAGCTGCACAAGCACCAGTGACGTACTATCACTTGGATGAACATATACAGGATCTTCCGTGGGATCCATAGTTCCAAAACTGATGGAGCTAGAAGCCATCAACCGAAGAGAATGATTCAATAAATCAAGAAGATAGACTTTCAATGAATTCGCTCTGATACCATGTCAATTTTCACCACACATCAAATCAATATTGACATACGAATCAAACAAGCAATCTGATCCAACACACGGAGCAAAGAGATAAAGGAGAAGCTAGAGAGAGAGAGAGAGCAATATCGAATTGAAAAACTAGAGAAGGAATTTGGAGAAATCAGAATTCACATTAAGTGGAAATTGAGTACACGGTGCGTTTATATTGTTGAAGAAGAAGGAAGCAAAATTACAAGATTGAACAAATAACTGCCTGCTTCAGTTCATTAACCAGGGGCATAATCGTCATTTCACACCTTTTAAAACTTCCCGCCAACCAACTGCATCTTATTCCTTCGGCCCGTAGCACACCAAGCTGCCAACGCGCACCTCCGTTTGCTGTAACTGATTCCTACGTGCCATCCTGCCTTTGACCCGCTAATTTCAGTTCCACACGAATCCTATAACTCCCATACTTCATTCATCATTCTCACATTTGCTTCAATCATCTTGCCCAGCTATGTTTCCATCGTAGACTGGCCCGTTCGACCAAATGCCAGGTGGTCCTGTCAACTGCCTTCCTATCACTTCTTTGACACATTCAAGAAAGAAAAGGTCAACTGATGGAATGACAACTAATATTCAATAAAATACTCTTTCGTTGCCGAAGGAGAGGGAACAGTAATCAGTGTACTCGACGCTTATAATGTTTCAATCTGATAAGAATTACCGGAGATTTTGTTTGGTTTGTTTGTCTTCATATTTATGCTACCAACTATAAATTTTTTTATCATTAGCGTGACCCTATTCTATATATTAATACCAATGAGCTTAGATAGCACTTTATTGGCCGATTAGCCAAATTCGGAGGGATCAAAACTTATAAATCATTTGACAAAGTTAGTATTTCATCTGCTATTAAATAATTGCCCTTTTTTTTTTTAATGAAATTGGTAAAACAATTCTTTGATGCTTTTATTTATAACCCAGTCTTTAAAAGTTCTGTCCTTTGTTTTAATGTTTTTGTCTTTTTAGAACACAAACACGTACTATCTCCCTCTGGGGCAACCATGAGCTGATAATGTCAATCGTCACCTTCTCCAGCTATCCTTTGGTGCTTTTGGCAAAGTCGATGGATTCATAAATGTATTCACTAGGTTTAGATTTAAAGAGGCTATTTGTGTGGCAAAATATGAGGGCTCCAATCACGCGTCGTCGTGTGTACAAAAACAGTTTTTTAAAAAAGAGGGTGCTGTATTTTTTTAATAAAAAAGCTGCTTTTGTACGCGTAGCGACGCGTGATTGGAGGCCTCATATTTTCCTCACATTTAGCCTCCTCATATCTGAACTCGTATTCTCCAGATCTAACACAAGTTTTCGTGACTTTTGGAAAACATCACTAGTGTACTGAGCTCCGAATACAAAGAACACAATAAAATGTTGGATTATAACTTATTTTTGATGGATTACATAAGTTAAATATAAAAAAATTGTAAACAAAGTATAAATCAAAAAGTTCAAATTTCTGGCTGCAACGAGGAACTCAAAACTTGTTTGATCAAATAATCGGTCATACCTAAGTCAAGTTTTTGTCCAACTCACGGAACGCATCACTAAACTCAGGATTTTTGTTCGGTAACTCAAGTCATCGAACGTTGGATTGGCTTTCTCCATACCTTCGATCATGTAAATCCAAAATTTGAATTTTATCATAAAATCAAAGTTTGGCCAACTCAGGGCCAAACTCAAAAATATGAGTCTCCTAAATAGATTCACAAAAGATTCAGTGATGAGTTGATACGACCTTCTTCATTAAAGAGCCACAAAATTAATATTTACGGGATTAAATTTAACCTGATGATATTATCTTTGGTGCTATTAATAATTCTCTGTGTAAGCACTTTGCTAACCTTATAGAAGGAAAATTTGAGATGAATATGATGGGTTAGCTCAACTACTTCCTCGAACTTCACATAAAAAACCAAGGAGGAAGTGTATAGTTCTCAAACTAAATACATCAAGGACATTATAAAAAGGTACAAGTTCGATCATGGTAGGAGTGTGACTACTCCATTAAGCACATTGCACCAATAGCCAAATTAAACACAATCAGAGTTCTCCTATCATTGGCTACTAAGTTGGTCTGGCCACTCCATAAAATGGATGTAAAGAATGCATTCTCAAATGGTAATCAAGAAGAAGAAGTGTATATGAGTCCACCATCAGTCTTTGAGACCAGATTTGGAACTCATGTATGTCGACTGAAAAAAATCCTTATACTGGTTGAAACAATCACCTAAGGCCTGGTTTGAATGTTTTGCACAGTTCATAAACAAACAAGGTTATACACAAGGGTGAGCAGACTATACCTTGTTCATCAAGCACCTGCTCATATTCAATTTTGATTGTTTATGTAGATGATATCATCTTGACATGAAATCAAGAAGAAGAAATTAAAAGACTACAATATGAAATGTCCAGGGAGTTAAAGGTAAAAAACCTATAGTAAATGAAGTACTTCTTAGGAATGGAAGTGGCATGGTCAAAGTGAGGGACCGTACTGTCCTAGCAGAAGCATGAAGAATATCCTAGTCGATGTTTGAAGATATCAAAGACTAGTGGGAGAACTTATTTATCTATCCCATACTAGACAAGGCATAGCTTTTGCAATAAGTTTGGTAAGCAAATTCACATATTCTCCACAGAAGGAACACTTAGATTCTGCTTATAGAATCCTAATATATATTAAAGACACACCATGTAAGGGGTTGTTCTTTGAAAAGACCGATCAGAGGGGCATTGAAGTCTACACAAATGCGCACTAGGCTGGATCAATTACATACAGAAGGTCAACCTCAGGTTATTGTACATTCGTAGGGAAAATATATTCTCATGGAGAAGCAAAAAAACAAAATATGGTTGCTAGGAGCAGTGTGGAAGCTGGGTACAGGTCCATGGCTTATAATGTATGTGAAGTAATGTGTCTTAGAAAAACCCTAGAAGAATTAAGAATCCCGGTACATGGACCTATGAAGTTCTACTGTGATAACAAAGCTACTATTAATATAGATCTTAATCCTATACAGCACGACATGACCAAAAATATTGAAGTTGATAAACATTTTATAAAAGAAAAACTTGACTGTGAACTTATATGTATTCCATTTGTTCTTACTAGTCAACAATTGGCAGATGTGTTCACCAAAGGGCTGTTTAAACCTTGGTTTGAAGATCTCCTCAGCATGTTGGGATTGATAGCTATCTATGCACCAACTTGAGAGGAAGTGGTGGAGACACATATAAGTAGATAATTGTTTGTTGCATATCCTGTTAGAATGTATAAGTGTATTAAGATAGGAAAGTGTGTATTTGATAGGTCATATCAGATCAGAGATAGGGTAGTTTATATGAAATCAGAATTCTTTGATTCTAGGGATTAATTTGCAGACAATGTACTATAAATATTGTAATCTCCGTTGAATGAAAGATATATCTTTGAGTGCTCAATTACCACAACATGTGCTATATCGGGTCTTGTGCAAACCATAAGATATATCAAACTACCAACTACCGACGAAGATGGAACATTCTTCATACTTGACTTCTCATCATCAGTAGATGGACAATGCTCGTGACTGAGCTTAAAATGAGAAGCAAGCAGAATACTCACTGATTTGGCCTTCTCTATGCCAAAATGCCGAAGAACCTTCACTTGTACTTTTCTTGCGACAAGAACAACTTCTTTGCATTTCTATCACGTATAACTTGAATCCGAGGGATTTTCTGTACTGAACCCAAATTCTTCACAGTAAAGGATCGCTCAAGGCCTTTTTTAACTCATTGATTTTAGAAATGTCTTTTCCAACAATCAGCATATCATCAACTTACAACAGGATAATGATGAAGTCATCATCAGAAAATCTCCGTATAAAAACACAGTGATCGGCCTTTGTCATCTCGTAACCATGCCTAATCATCACTGAAATGAACTTTTAGTACCACTATCTCGGTACTTGCTTCAAACCTATATAAACTTTTGGTGAATTTGCAAACATGATCTTCTTTACTTTTTTGTTGAAAAACTTTAGGTTGCTCCATATAAATCCCTTCATGCAGATCACCATGAAGGAAAGCTGTCTTGACATCCGTTTGCTAGACTTCTAAATCAAGACTAGCAGCCAGCCCGAGCACAACTTGATTGGATTGCATCTTTACCACCAGAGCAAAGATGTCGCTAAAATCAACACCTTTGCTTTGGATAAAACCCTTTACCGCCAAGTGAGCCTTGTATCGAACTTGAGAAGTGTTTCTTTACACGGTAAACCCATCGGTTTTTCAACACATTCTTACCTTTTGACAACTTCACCAATTCAAAGGTGTTATTCTGGAGGTTGCAAAGGCCAAATCAAAGGACACGGTATTGTGGGTAACAATTTCTTCTCTCTTAGTGATGTCTTATATAATGTAGGATTAAAGTTTAACTTGATAAGTGTCAGTCAACTATGTGATGCTAATTATGAAGTTACTTTTTTGAAAACAAAGTGTGCTGTGAAAAAAGATAATACTGTCTTATTTGAGGCTTTGAGATTCAAAAACATTTACAAACTTAGCATCAATGATTTGGTTTCACAAAATGTATCTTTCCTAGTTGCTAAAAATGAATTGACGCAACTATGGCATAGACGTCTCGGACACGTATGTTTCAAAACATTTAAATTTATTTGTGAAAACAATAAGGTCTGAGGCCTTCCAAAAATGAGGTTCGAAAACCAAGACTTATGTGACACTTGTCAAAAGGTAAAGCTTGTGAAAACAAGCTTTAAACCAAAACAAACATATCCACCTCCAAATCTCTACAATTACTTCATATGGATTTGTATGGGGATGTTGGAACAAAAAGTTTGGGTGATAAACATTATATCTTCATGGTGGTAGATGACTATACTCGTTATACATGGGTGATGTTTCTTGTTAAGAAAAATGATGCATGTAGTGAGTTTATGAATTTGAGTAGACGATTGGAAAATCACATGGTTGATATCATTAAAACCATCCGAAGTGATCGTGGTGGTGAGTTTGATGGTGAGTTTGAAAGGTTTTGTGAATCCAAAGGATACTCACATGATCTTTCGGCTCCTAGAACTCCACAAGAAAATGGTGTATCCGAACAAAAGAATAGAACTCTACAAGAAATGTGTAGAGCAATGTTAAACGAGTTCGGCTTGCCCAAGTATTTTTGGACCGAAGCGGTAAATGCCGCTTGTCATGTGATCAATCGTGTATACTTCAGACCATACCTAAATGTGACACCTTATGAGCTTTGGAATGGTAAAGTTCCCAATATTGGGTATTTTAAAGTGTTTGATTGTAAGTGTTTCATACTTAACACCAAGGACACTTTAGACAAACTTGACCTCAAAGCGGATGAAGGTATCTTTTTAGGTTATGCCTCAAATAGTAAAGCATTTCGTGTTTTCAACAAAAGGAGTCAAAAGGTGGAAGAATCAATCCATGTTAAGTTTAACGAATCACTTAATGACGAGTCTAAACTTAATGACGATTATGAAGAAAATGAAGATGTTTCTCCTCAAGAAGAAATTCTTGAAGACATTCCAACGGTTGCTCGTCAACAAAAAATTGTTGATAAGTCTCCAAATGAGAACCTCTTCATTGACTTGAGAGTAGAACTTATTGAAGGTACTCCTCCACCTAGTGTGCATGAACTTAGCGAGTCAAATAGAAATATTTCTCATACTCATCTTGTTGATACACAAAATGTTGAAAATACATCTCATATTCCAAAAAATGATAATCATCTAAATGATGATGATACGTCACTTCTGGAAAGTGATCATGAGGAAGTTGGAGGAGATGTCTCCAACATTCCTAGATCACTCAAGCATCAAAGTTCTCACCCGCACAAGCTAGTCATAGGTGATTTAAATAGGGGTATTACTACACGAAAGTAATATAGAGAGAACACATTCGTCTCTCTCATAGAGCCTAAAAATGTAAAGGATGCACTTCTTGATGAAAATTGATCTTCGCTATGCATGAAGAATTAAACCAATTTGAAAGAAGTGATGTGTGGGAGTTAGTTCCTAAACCACTTGATCATCCCATTATTGGTACGAGATCGGTATTTCGTAACAAGATGGACCATCAAGGAAATGTCACTAGAAACAAAGCTAGACTAGTTGCTCAAGGATACTGTCAAGAAGAAGGTATTGATTTTGATGAGACATTTGCACCCGTAGCACGGCTTCAAGCCATTAGAATGTTGTTTGCATATGCTTGCTATAAGAATTTTAAACTTTACCAAATGGATGTTAAATCTGCCTTCTTGAATGGTGTTATTGAAGAAGAAGTGTATGTTGCACAAGCTCTCGGGTTTGAATGTCATGACTTACCACATAATGTATTCAAAGTTAAAAATGCTTTTTACGGCCTTAAACAAGCTCCAAGAGCTTGGTACGAGAGGTTAAATACATTTCCTCTTAATAATGGATTCTCAAAGGGTAAAGTTGACACTACTTTGTTTATCAAAGAACAAGGTAGAAATCAATTAATTGTACAAGTATATGTTGATGATATTATTTTTGGTGCTACTAACAATTGTCTTTGAGAGCAATTTGCTAGCTTAATGCAAGGTGAATTCGAGATGAGCATGATGGGTGAGCTAAATTATTTCCTCGGACTTCAAATCAAGCAAAGTCAAGAAGGTGTGTATATCTCTCAAACCAAATACACAAAAGACTTGCCCAAAAAGTACAACTTTGGTGAAGGAAGAGAAGTAAACACTCCAATGAGCACAAGTGCAAAGCTTGAAAAATATGAGAAAGGAAAGCATATCGAGGTAACCTTGTATCGTGGCATTATAGGTAGTCTACTTTATTTGACTGCAAGTAGACCGGATATATTACATGCAGTATGCTTATGTGCTAGATTTTAAAGTGATCCTAGGGAAATGCATCTAATTGCGGTAAAACATATTCTTAGATATCTTAGATGTACTTTGAAATTTGGATTATTTTATCCCAAAAATGCATGTTTTGATCTAAGAGGATATTGTGACTCCGATTGTGCTGGAAGTCTTGTTGATATAAAGAGCATATCCGGGACTTGCCAATTTCTCGGTGATTGTCTTGTTTCTTGGTTTTCAAAGAAACAAAACACTGTTTCTCTTTCTACTGCGAAATCCGAATATGTGTCGGCCGCCTCTTGTTGTGCACAATTGTTATGGATGATAATCACGTTGAACAATTATAACATTCAATTCTCTAAAGTGCATATTTTGTATGATAACACGTCTGCTATCAATATTGCACAAAACCCCATCCAACACAGTAGGAGTAAGCACATTAAAGTGAGATATCATTTCATACGTGATTGTGTACAAAAGAACTTGTTTAGTGTGGAATTTGTTCTAACACGTGACCAATTAGCAGACATATTCACGAAACCCTTGCCTAGTGATGTTGCATCGATAAGAAGCAGGTTGGAGTTGCTTAACATGGGTTGATATTAACCCGTCTTAAGTTGGTGCAAGAAAATTTTAAAAATTTTCAAGGTCAGTATACATAAGGCGCTTTATCACTGTTAGTTCAGGCGTTCAATGTTACATTAAGCGCCAGATGCTAAGGATGTCACTCGTTCGATGTGACATCATGCGCTCTATGTCTCTTGATACATGCGTTCGAAGAAGCTTTAAGCGCTTTATACAAACTATTTCGCTCGTTCGAAGTTACATTAAGTGCTTAATCCACATATCCACAATTGTTGCAAATCACTTCATGCGCTTCATCCCAGTTTATGAAGCCGTTTGAAGTGACATTAGGCGCCTAAACCCTGGTTCCTCACTGTCAAACCAGGCGTCTCTTCAACTTTTCGCACGAATCAAAGGATGTGACCACTACGCCGTCTTTCTCTCTTCCCACAATGCCACCTCTTTCTCCCACAATGCCACCCCTTTCTCCCATGTTTCCTAATCCCTCCACTTCCCAAAGCTTTCCCACTCCACTTCTCCTTCTCTATCCCTCCATCTTCCTCTTCCACCTCTTCATCTTCCTCCATTAACTGATCAATTACTCCCATTCTCCCACTACTTCCCCATCTCAACCTCCCTTGTCTTTCTTCTTCCTCCTCTTCTCCTTAAATTTCTTTTTGTTCTTCCACCCTTCGTACAAAACTTCTAAAAATCCTTTTTGTTTCTTTTTCTCAAAACTTCATTCCTTTCCTAAGATGGCTTCAGCAGGTCCTTCAAGATGCATTCTAAGGGGATACAAATGCAAGCAAACTGCTGGCGTTGTTGAACCACCAGAACTCATCTCTTTCCGCGAAGGGCTATCTAAGGATAATTTTCCTTAGATGAAAAAATTTGATTCTGATGTTACAAAACAACCTCCTCATGTGGTCAAAGGTAGACATTTATCTCACTACTCACGTCTGCTTTTTGAAGAGTGGAGTAGCAACAATCGACTTGTGGTGCCTCTCAAGCTCATTCGCATCAGTGACTTCACTGAAGCTCATAAAGCGAATCAAGTCATCACCTTCCTGGATCGTCTAGGCTAGACCCTTCGTTGGTCTAGACATGACATGCAGTTCTTCTCCAAAAACTACACCAGAATGTTCTACGCTAACATGTGGATCACTCCACAATCTGAGTCTCAGCCACTCTTATTGCAAACTGATGTCACTGATACACCCCTCACCTTCTCTATACAGGACATTTGCAACACTCTTGGTTTGAGAAATGAGGGCCTCAATGACTTCTCCGTATTTGACTGGAGCAACAAATACGGAGTACGTGAGAAAGATGTTAAGTTTGACTTGGAATATCTTCCAACGAAGAAGATTCAAAACATGCCGCATTTTGTTAGATGTGGTTACTTACTGTGTCAACGGTAAGGCAATTATAAATCCAATAAATATGGATTTTTATGTTACTTATCGTTTCAAGCACGAGACACAATTGAATTTTGGATGGATACTGGTGAAAGTTATGATGGCCGCGCTCCGGAAGGGTTCAAAGGCACTGTCCTTTGCGAATGTGATTACCATCTTGATGAAGTCCAAATAAATTGAATTTCCAGATTTAGAGATGACACAAGTGGCTAAGACGGATTATTATGATTTTCAATATTGCCCAAGCCATTGATTCGCACAGACGGAAGCCCACAACAATTCCTGACAAAGCTGATGAGGTTGACGAAGGACCTCAAGACGCTGCTGGTGGTAGCAATGATCCAGAATTGTTATCACGTATTGAAGCACTTGAACAAACTGTTCAACGATTGCACCTTTGTGATGCAAAGCATGAAGTTCAGCATGAGCAGAACGAATATCGCATGATAGTCTTCAAGAATGCCTTCTTGCAGCTCAGTCCATGGGTTTAGCTCCCCTCTGATTTTGATGATTTAAGGGGAGGAAGTACTGGTGGGATGGGTGGTGCCGAAGGCACAATGAGCGGCTTTGCCGAGTTTGCAACCACTGGAGGTTTCAGTTTTGGTAGTTTCGGAGGATTTATGCCGGGAGGTGGAGGTGCCGGTGCTTGCGGAGCCAGAGATGCGTAATTTTGATTGAGATTTTTTGTATTGTATTGATGACATGTGTAAATATGAAAATTTTAAATGAAATGGACTCATTTTGCATTTTTAGTAAATTTGTTGATGATGATTTCTTTCTGCATCATTATATTTTGTTAGGAAATCGACATGATCACTGCAAAAATACGCAACGGAAAAATAAAACTTGATCTCCGATTTCCTACCAAGGATACATGTTGTTTGTTTAATTTGATGAAAGAAACTCAAAAATTACCTCTGTAGATTCAAAATCCGCAGATGAAAAAGGTGCGAGGACATGAACACCTTCTACCGGTATCCACACAAATGCTTCCGCCCAGAGTGCTATCTCTTGAAACGGTACGGCTGAGGACTAGGTTTTTCTCCTAAAACGAATTATGTTTTTCTCTAATGATTGTGTGTCATCTTTGTACGAGATGCACCATCATATATAGATATATGTAGATATCAAATCCGAGTCCAAATCGGATTTATTAATCCAATAAGAATCCATATCAGATATGGATCCTATCAGGATATTCAAAATCCATATCAAATATGGATTCTCTCGTTATTATCCGGTAATACATATACATATATATAATCATAAATATGACGAAAATAATAATAATAATAATAATAATAATTAATGTCTAATATTAATATTATTAATATTATTAATATCAGTCCACACGCATTCTTGTGTGTGACCCGATAGGCCCATATAATTGGCAAGCGATTAAATCTCCACTAAACCAACAAGTCATAATTGGTCTCTGGCTAGACATTACGACTACCCAATTAATACGAGTAAAGTCCATCTAGCCTAATAATAGTACATGCATTAATCCTTTTGTCACACGATATCTAGTTTGAACATAATTCATGGTCAGCGTCATTCTTATATTGTTCAAATATATGATTACTGGATCTCTAAGTACACTGATAAAACAAATGATATTGATCACACTATCAATTCATCTGAGCACGACCATGCATTTCACAGTGTCACTAATCGAGGGGCCCAAAGATATCTCTCTCGAAAAAGAGGGACAAATTCTATCATGATTGTTCAATATCCTCTACATAATTTCTATCATGTTCAATCATGACCTTTATTATTATCCAGTTACGGATAACGTTTGATCATGTCAAAATATAATAGTCCTTATGTTGGAAACTATGACAATCTCAAGTCTAAGGATTAAAACATGACTATCATGAGATTTACTTATGACGTTAATCCATGTAGTAATCTCATGATGGGTCTATCCAATACATTGTTCTCTAACAAGTATCTATAAGATTGATTTATATCATCATACACATAATCATCTCATGATTATCAAATCAATACTCATACTGGTTATAAATTATTTTATCTCTATAACAATAATGAACCAGGGACATATATCATAATCGTGTAACGTACTAACCAACAATAATGATAATAAAACCTCTTTATTAATAATAAATGTTTAATATAAACATCCAAATCATGTCCTAGGGCACAGACACTAACAATCTCCCACTTGCACTAGGCCTACAAATATCTATGACCCATTGATCTAGTAGGCTGATCATGCTTGATCCATGAGAGAGGCTTAGTCAATGCATCCGCTATGTTATTGTTTGTGTCAACTTTGCATATCTTGACATCTCCTCTATCGATGATGTCTCAAAAGAGATGGTAGCGCCTGAGTATATATTTAGATCTCTGATGAGACCTAGTCTCTTTTGCTTGTGCTATGGCACCATTATTGTCACAATAAATGTCCACAGGATTTGCAAAGCTAGGTAACACTCCTAGCTCATTGATGAACTTCTTCAACCAAACTGATTCTTTAGTTGCATCTGATGCTGCTATATACTCAGCCTCTATTGTAGAATCAACCACAGTGCTTTGTTTTGAACTTTTCCAACTAATAGCTCCACCATTCAATATAAATAAAAAACCGGACTGCGATCTGAAATCATCTATGTCGGTTTAGAAACTAGCATCTGTGTAACCATTTACAACTAACTTGTCATCTAAACCTCCATAAACCAAGAATACATCTTTAGTCCTTCTGAGGTACTTATGAATATTCTTGGCAACTATCTAGTAGCCTTCACTGGGTTGAGCTTGATATCTACTTGTTGTGCTCAATGGAAATGAGATATCTGGTCTAGTACATAACATGGCATACATGATCGATCCTATAACAGAAGTATAAGGAATTTTATTCATTCGATCTCGCTCATCAGATGTCCGAGGACATTGATTCTTGCTAAGATGAATGCCATGAGACATAGGCAGGAATCTTTTCTTGGAGTCTTGCATGTTGAACCTCTTCAACATTTTATCTATGTATGTACTTTGACTCAAGCCTATTATCCTTTTAGATCTATCTCTATAGATCTTAATACCAAGGATATAGGTTGCCTCACCTAAGTCTTTCATTGAGAAAGAACTCCCTAACCAAGCCTTAACCTTTTGCAAGGCAGGGATATCATTTCCAATAAGAAATATGTTATCCACATATAAACCAAAAACACTACTGCACTCCCACTAACCATCCTGTAAACACAAGGTTCATCTTCATTCTTGTTGAAACCAAAGTTCTTAACTGTTTCATCAAAACACAGATTCCAGATTTGAGATGCTTGCTTCAATCCATAAATGGATCTTTGAAGCTTGCAAACCTTCTTTGAATTCTCAGGATTTACAAAACCCTCAGGTTGTGTCATGTACACATCCTCAAGTAAATTTCCATTAAGGAAAGCAATTTTGACATCCATTTTCGATATCTCATAATCATAGTATACTGCAATGACAAAGAGAATTCTAACAGACTTAAGCATAGCAACTGGTAAAAAGGTTTCATCATAGTCTATACCATGAGTTTTCTTGAAACCTTTAGTAAAAATCCTTCTTTGTAGTTTTGCACATTCCCATCTATGTCAGTTTTCTTCTTGAAAACCCATTTGCAACCAATAGTCTTAATACCCTCTGGAAGATCAATTAAAGACCAAACTTGGTTATTAAACATGGATTGCATCTCAGAATTCACGGCTCTAAGCCATTTATCTGAATCTGGACCTGACACAGCTTCCTGATAGGTAGTAGGCTCATCTTGATATATGAGCATAACATCACTATCATCAGTCACAAGAAATCCATATCTCTCTGGCTGACGATGTATCCTATCAGATCTGCGTTGGACTTGTGTTACATTTTAAGGTTCCACAAGTGTTTGTGGTTCTGAAATTGCCTCCAAAGACGGTTCAATGATATCTTGTGGAACGTGAGTTTCCTCAAGTTGTACTATACTCCCACTAGTTCTCTTAGAGAGAAACTCATTTTCTAAAAAGATTCCAACAAACACTTTGTTCTCTGAGAAAATATAGAAATAGTATCCTTTAGTTTTCTTAGGATACCCCACAAAAATACATTTGATAGACTTT